>OX451737.1:150623764-151223764 GCA_948472305.1 Vicia faba | reverse complement strand
TTTAAAGAGAATAGAAATGTTACTCATAGAAGTCTGATAGTCTATTAGTTGATTCTTCAAACAATTTTCAGAATCCAGACTTTATTCAGAAGATGAGCTGGCACAAGCGAGATCATCAAAGCTCAGAAGCATTTCTCTAGAAGATTTAAAGTTTTGTCTTGTTCTAACAATAGCATCTTTGATTACAAGAGTTTTAGAGCCAATAATCTTTCTTTTCTGGTTTCTTCTAAAGTTATCCACGCCTCCAGACTTAAGTTCCAAATCTTGGAACATATGCCTTTCGCCCATCATGTGTTGCAAGCATCCATTGTCCAGGCACCATAATTGGTGTTTATGTTGCGCCATCATGAACATCTACAACATAGATTATCTTATCTTTGGGTACCCATTTTATGGGTCCTCTTTTGTTAGAAGTTCCAGAGGTTCAGACACCTTTGGACTTTTTTGCAACAGGATAATCATGTGAAATTTGTGTATGATACTTTGGTTTAGAAGTTTCCTTTCGTGTATGTGTTTGTGCTACAGTAGTATCAGAACCTTCTTGTTCTAGACATTTCAAATATGTGCCAGCAAGCACGAAATGTTCAAAAAAAGGTTTTGGTTTGACATTCAGAGTCTCATCAAGTTTCTTTGATGGTACTAAATATCCCAAGCCTCTGCTTCCATTTCTACTAACACCATAGATCATTGAAGTCATTTTGCTTCTATTTATGCTCTTAGCTAGGAAATATTGAAAAGCCCTATCACATTTGATTACTTCATCAGTAATAGATATGGTAGAGATTATCTCTTCTTCCAACCTAGAAACTTTACTTTTGAGAGCTAGATTTTATTTTTCTAAAACAAATAATTTTTCATTTAAATTAGAAATGTTTTGCTCATCATTAGTAGAGTTTTCAGCAGTAACTACAAACTTCTTTTTCAGAGTTTTGTATTTACTTAGAAGAGTTTGATACTTTCTCACCATTTCAGAAAAATAAGATTCAAGTTGAAAACGTGAAAGAGAAGCAATTACCTCAGCTTCATCTTTGGAGTCTGACTCATCATCTACTGCCAGCTCACATTCTAATGTTTCTTCACATGTGCTGGTTCTGGCCATGAGTGCCATATTTACATGCTCTTCATCAAAATCTTCGTCTTCCGATTCTTAATTATCCCATGTTTCCATGAGACCCTTCTTAGCTTTGTAAGCTTTCTTAGGCTTCTTGTCTATCATGACCTTTGGGAAATCGTTTTTGTAATGTCCAGGCCTGTTGCCCTCATAACAAGTAACCTCTTTTCTAGACGACCTCTTATGACCGGATGTAGATTCATCTCTTCCATAAGTTCTTTGTTGACTTCTTAATTTTCTTTCTCTATGCTTCTAGATTTGACTGATCCTTCTGGATATCAATGAAAGTTCTTCATCATCTGAATCTTCTTCATATTCTTCTGATTCTTCCTTAGCTTGATAAGCCTTTGTCTTTCCATACTTAGACCTTAGAGCCACATACTTAACTATTTTCTGGGGTTCATCTTGATCAAGCTCAATCTCATGACTTTTTAAAGAGCTAATCAGCTCCTCAAGAGAGGTGTTGTTCAGATCCTTTGAAACTTCCAAAGCAGTTACCATTAGTCTCCATTTTTTAGGTAGACTTCTGATAATCTTCTTAACATTATCTATTGTCGAGTAACCTTTATTCAGAACCTTAAGTCCTGCCAGAAGAGTCTTAAATCTTGAAAACATCGTTTCCATAGATTCACCGTCTTCCATCATGAAAGCTTCGTATTTTTGAATTAAGGCAAGAACCTTTATTTCTGTTACTTGTGCATTGCCTTCACGCATCATCTGAAGAGAATCAAAGATGGACTTTGTAGTCTCTCTGTGATACGGTGGGAAGAGAACTGACTGTTTTTGGAATGCTGGTTCGCGTTTTGCGTTTGTTTTTGCAAAATGTCGCGGTAAGCAAGAGTCGCCGCCGTCTTTTATTTTATCCAACAAGGAAAGGAAAAAAAGCACAGAAAAATTCCTTTTTCGAGATGTTTCTCGGGTCCGGGGGGTAGATTATAAAAAGGGAAGGTGTTAGCACCCTTTATATCCGTGGTTATCCACGGGCTCTTAGGTACTTGCTCAAAGTGTTTTCAAAATTGCTTTTCTTTGTATTTGTGGGTTTGAAGAAGTTTTTGTTTGAAAGGTGTAAGTGTGAAAATTTGTTTTGTTTTGAAAGAGCAAGTACTTAAGAACCATCTACCTACTCGAAAAAGGAATCAATATGTGCTAATGTCCTTTAGACAATGCTATCCCACTATTGATGAGTGGGTAGCATCGTCATTGGAGTTTTAAGGTTCAATTCGATTAAGGGACGTGTGGTCACTAAAGCAATGTTAGGACGCCTTAGTGGTAACCCTAATGTCTTAGATAATTTTTTCGAGGCAACCGTTTCGAGGCAACTATGATCTTTGGACAAGAGGGCGACCTCTAAAACTTCCTATACTCAATGACCACGTTCGAAGGCAACCAAGTGAGGTGTACCCTAAGAGTGCGCATGTGCGAATGTGTTATTTTCAGTTAATTTGTCTTTGTACATGTCATGGGTGAGCTATGTTGATTTTAGGATTCAAACGATTAATCTTGTCATGCATTCCCTATTATCAAACATCTAACAGCGTATGAGTTACGGAAAATAAATTGCGGAAATTAAATCTAACTATTACAAGGCGTCGGGTATTTACATCGCCAAAAACAACCCTTGAAATTAAAATGCGGAAATTAAATAAAGCAATAAAAAAATAGTAAAGGTCC
Source organism: Vicia faba (assembly GCA_948472305.1). Lineage (NCBI taxonomy): Eukaryota > Viridiplantae > Streptophyta > Magnoliopsida > Fabales > Fabaceae > Vicia > Vicia faba. The sequence goes on along the minus strand of OX451737.1, from coordinate 151,220,982 downwards.
TATTAAACTATTACATTCCGGGAAACGATTACATCAATATGGTAAAATGGATCGCGTGCGGGAAAATTGAATCGGGCGCATTCTACGGTTTTGACCCTTTGTTTATTAAAGAAAAGATTTTTTTTTGGTTGTTTTGAATTAAAAAAGAAATTAAATCAGGTTAATTATTAAACTAATAAACTAATTAATTAATAAAAATATTTTTGGAGTTTTGGATATTTAAAGAAATAAAATAAATTTGATTTAAAGTTAGTAAAAACCTAATTATCTACATTGATTTTAATTATTGCAAAAATATTAAAAGTTAAACCTAATTAAAACTAAATTAATTAAATTAATATTTATTTACAAAAATAAAATGCTGAATTTAATTTTAATAAATAAAATATATTTTTTGGGTTTTTTGATTTTATGAAGAAAAAGTCTAATTGGTTAGTTTAAATAATAAAAATAATAATACAGAATAATTAAATAAAAGAAATAGGAAATAGAAATACTCAGGGGGTTCTGGGCCCAAAATGAGGTGAGAATTGTAATTTTCAAGGCCCAATAGGCGCAGGCCTCTTGCTGACTTTTCTGATCCCACATGTACATGTTGACTAGGGAATATGGTATGCATCCCATCTAGGCCATCAGATTTGGCCTGGAGGCCATTTGTCCACTGATTGCATGAGGGAGCATGGTACATCACGCGTTAGGGCTTGTATTGGATCACCTGGAAATAAAATACAACAAATATATTGGGGACCTGGGATTCGAACCCAGGTCCTGCTGCTCACTGGCCAACACATCCACCACTCAACCAACGCGTTCTACTTGTTAGTGTATTAGACAATCATTATTATAAGAGAAAACACAATAATTATGCTAGAAATAAATAAAAAACACGAAATTTGAATGGAGCAATTGGATGGGGACACATTGTCGTCCCTGTCCTTGGATTCATACAGAGATTACCTGCGGATTTGAATCTGCAGCAAAAGGCGTAGGTTGATTCAATAATCCTTCTCAGGCTATATAAATGAAAGGTGATGCCATGGATGAACTCGTCTCTTTATCCCGGTTTCAACCATGTCCATTAATAAGCCTAATTTCACCTGCATCAAAAACCCCTAAAACAAACCTAGGAAACCCTACAATGGCATTTTGGATTATAGAACAGATAAATGCAATCAAATAATATGGAAAGCATGGAAATTGTTTGGTGATTGCAAGTATGCCATTAGTTTCTTGTAATGATGCGTAAATCTTGAAACACGAAAGCAAGTTCAGAGGGAGGCCGCGTGTTACTTACAGGGCATTTGAGAGGGTCTGGGAGCTTGCTTTTGATTGCTACTGACTCAGTGGATGTCCAGCAATTGATCCACGTTGAGTTTTGGTTCTGAATTGGCCTCTAAGAAGGATTTCAGATTCACACTTTTTTGCAATTTTTCCAAGTTTTGTTCTTGTGATTTAGCAGCCTCTCCCTCTAAAACCTATGCCTCTCACTTGTATATGTATAAAGCAACGCATTAGGTCAAGTTTTGTGGACTGAATCTTTGTGCATTATGGCTTGGAGATTTGATTTGATCCTCCATTAAAAAGCTTCCAATTTTATCCAAAATCTATCTTTTTGTTCATGATATGGTGAGATACGATTTTTATCAACTTTATGATGATGATTAGGTCCTGAAATAGCCAAAAGGAGATCCAATAATCAATGTTTGGATTTTATATGATTTAAATTGATTTAAAATGCAATAATTCATTAAAAAATCAAATTAAATAATAAAATTGATAAATGGTTATGAGGCTGAAGCTAGAACAGGTGTGGAGTGTGACAAGATCAAATCAAGTGGAAAATAATGGGCCCATTTGACAAAAATTGAAGTTTTGGGGATAGTTGACTTTTGGCAATTTTGCAAAAATGCCCAACTTCAACAATGCTTAACTTCTTCAATTTTGAACTTTTGGAAGTGTTCTTGGACTTTTTAGAAAGCTTGAGATGTCCTCTAACCAACCCTTTTGGTATAATCTCATTTTGATGTTTCATTATCAAGTTATAAGCTTTGGGAAAAAAGGTGTTTTTGTTGACTTTCAAAAATGACATATAATGTCCAAATTCATAACTTCTTGTGAGTGCATTTCTTGATCTTGGGGTATGAATATGGATTGTAGTAAATTGCATCCTATTAAAAATGAGCTTTGGATGGGTCATTTCTCATAAAGTATGAGAAATTTATGCTTGGTCAAAGTTGAGTTGACTTTTCCTACAAAACCCTAATTTAGCAACTTTTGAATTTTGATGAATTTTGAGCAATCCTTGATGAATCATGATCAACCCTTGATCAAATTATGAAATATCCTTCAAAATGAGAATGTTGATAAAAAAATCTTTAAGTTTGACTATTTATAGGTCACAGTTGACTTTTGCCCTAACACAGTCGATTTTTGGACCTTTTGAGCAATTGACTGACCAAACTTCCTCTGCAAGGCTTGAAATTTGACATGGATGAACTTGATGCAACACAAAACCCTAATTTGGGATTGACTGCCTTAGGAGATGACTTGACTGTCCAATTCTTGAGCAATTTTGAGCCACTTGGGGATTCTCCTTGACATGTCTTGAGAAATATGAGAGGAAAAATTTTGGGGTACAACAGCTGCCCCTGTTCAATTTTCTTAAACCTGAGGATATAGATTGGCTTTCAAGCCTTTCGTGATCCGAAGGTGGAAGATGATTGAACACTAGAGTGCCCAGAAATTTGCACTCGCATGAAGTGGTATCAGCCTGGTGATGTCGGGAATGGGCTTACAAATGCCATTTGGAGACTGTTGATAGGTGGTCTGAACTTCGATTGGAATATGAATTAGGGAGATCTTATCGGCGATCTGACTGAACCAGAGGAGGTCTTGAATTAACTTTGACTGGATCGGCATCAGAAAAATCTTTAGGAATCGATTTAACTGGACCAGAGGAGGTCTTGGATTAACTTTGACTGGATCAGCATCAGAAAAATCTTTAGGAATCGATTTACATGGACCAGACAAGGTCTTGGAATAACTTCAACTGGATCGGCATCAGAAAAATCTTTAGGAATCGATTTAACTGGACCAGAGTAGGTCTTGGATTAGCTTTGACTGGATCGGCATCAGAAAAATCTTTAGGAATCGATTTAACTGGACCAGACAAGGTCTTGGAATAACTTTGACTGGATCGGCATCAGAAAAATCTTTAGGAATCGATTCAACTGGACCAGAGGAGGTCTTGGATTAACTTTGACTGGATCGACATTAGAAAAATCTTTAGGAATCGATTTAACTGGACCAGACAAGGTCTTGGAATAACTTTGACTGGATCGGCATCAGAAAAATCTTTAGGAATCAATTTAACTGGACCAGACAAGGTCTTGGAATAACTTCAACTGGATCGGCATCAGAAAAATCTTTAGGAATCGATTTAACTGGACCAGAGGAGGTCTTGGAATAACTTCAACTGGATCGGCATCAGAAAAATCTTTAGGAATCGATTTAACTGGACCAGAGGAGGTCTTGGAATAACTTCAACTAGATCGGCATCAGAAAAATCTTTAGAAATTAATTTAACTGGACCAGAGGAGGTCTTGGATTAACTTTGACTGGACCGGCATCAGAAAAATCTTTAGGAATCGATTTAACTAGACCAGACAAGGTCTTCCATATAGTTGAGAATTTAACTGCATCTCTCCTGAAAGGCAAAGGTCAGTCATATGCAATTCATGATATGGATCAAGCAATGATGTTCTCAACATAAATGAGATTGTATTATATGATGCATATGCATGTATCATGATGTATGGAAATGTGATGTTTTAGCTGGGGAAAATAAATCCTGGAGCTGCTGGAGAATAAAGTTGAGTTCTTCGCTTCCGCTGAGGATGATGAACGAAGGTGATTGTGAGAATAAGCCTGCAGGAGAAGATAACTCTGTTGGGGAATAAACTGATGAGGAGATTATTCTGTGGGGAAGAGATGCTCTGCTGAGGATTCCATTGATAGACTCCACTGGGGATGGATTACCGTTGCCGGTGATATTGAATCTGTTGAGGATTGAATTCCTGTTTGTGAAAGAAAAGAACTTCGCTGGGGATGATCTTTCAGTTGTGACTTGCTACGGATACCCTTTTAGACTCTTATGGGGATAACCTCCCGAGTTCTGTTGGGAATGATCCTTTGAACTCGGCTGAGGAGATTTACTTTTGTACTCCGCTGGGGATAAACTTCCAGAGTCTACTGGGGATGATGCTTCAACTCCGTTGGGGAAGCTTCTTCAGACTGTGCTGGGAAAATATTGACTCCACTGGGGGTATCTTGGATTCTGCCGGGGGAACATCCTTATACTTTGCTGGGGAATATTCTTATACTCTACTGGGGAATATTAAGACTGCCGGGGATATCGAGCCTTTTTGGTGCTGAAGGTAGATAAACTCTGCTTGGGGAGAGCATTGCTGCTTCGTTTACGGTTGCAAGTCTCAGCTGGGGGAGAGCTATCATTACTGTCTTACTCTGCGGGGAGTGAAAGTACCTTAGCTATATTCTTCAGCTGAATCTACCTGGTACCTGGTGAACATAGCAACTGTACAGTTCGGACAATTCTTATTGCCCCTGTTTCTGATATTACCCGTAATCGTCTTTCGTTTCGCATGTAAATATTTATGAGCAACAATTAATGTCAAATGCATATATCAAAAATGAACCTTGGACGTTCTTTGCAAATCAAAATAGATAAAGGAAAAAGAGTTTGAAATTTCTTTGAAATGGAATTGTATTGATTTTGAAGTTTGGCCTGTAAATAGGCGTTTTTGTACAAGAGGCTGACGTCTTAGTAAGAGAACGCCGCCGAACAAGAGAGTTTATACAATTTGTGAAAAACTAAACAAAACAGCTATGTGAATAATCCCACTGGGTTCTAACTCTGCTATTGCCCTTATGTCCTCGAGCATCTCATCACTTTGCTGCTTGGTTGAAGATGAATCAGATTGATTAGTGTCGTCCGAGCTTGATAGTCGATACTGAAGTCTGGATGCAAGGTAATCCAATGAGACATAGTGTTACGCTTTGATCCCTAATTTTTGCCTGGACCGCCCTTTTGGGTTTTCAGTCCACCGGGATACCCTTTTTTTGCCCAAGTCGCCTTTTCAGGTTTTTGACTTGCCGGGTGTACAGATTTTTCATTTTCATCCCTTATTTTTGCCCGAACCCTTTTGGTTCGCCGAGAAGCCCTTATTTTTGCCCAGGCCAGTCAACCTAGTGGGTCTTTGATTATGCGTAGTATCTTTTCACTATGTCTGCATTGACGGGGTGAGGAAGGTCGTCACCGTCCATGGTGGTTAGAATCATAGCTCCTCTTGAGAAAATGTTCTTAACCACAAATGGCCCTTCATAAGTAGGGGTCCATTTTCCCCTGGGATCACCTTGAGGTAGGATAATGTGCTTGATTACCAAATCCCCAACTTGATATTCTTGTCGTGTAACTTTCTTGTTAAATGCCTTGATCATTCGTTTTTGGTACGTTTGACCATGACAAATAGCAGTAAGTCTCTTTTCGTTGATTAGGTTCAGCTGATCAAGTCGGGTCTGAATCCAGTCATCTTCACTCAAACCTGCATCCTTCATGATCTGAAGAGAAGGTATCTGAACTTCAATGGGCAAGACTGCCTCCATGCCATATACCAAGGAATATAGTGTTGCCCCTGTTGACGTCCGTGCTGAGGTACGGTACCCATGAAGAGCAAACGGTAACATCTCGTGCCAGTCTTTGTATGTCACTGTCATCTTCTACACAATCTTCTTAATGTTCTTATTAGCCGCTTCTACAACCCAATTCATCTTCGTCCGGTAGGGAGAAGAGTTGTGATGTTGTATCTTGAATTGCTCACAGAGCTCAGTGATCATCTTGTTGTTGAGATTGGTACCATTGTCCATAATGATCCTCTTTGGTACACCGTATCGACAGATCAGATTGTGCTGAATGAACTATGCCACGACGTTCTTGGTTACAGTGGCAAAGGAAGCTGCTTCAACCCACTTCGTAAAGTAATCAATAGCCACTAGGATGAAACGATGCCCGTTGGACGTTGTAGGTCTGATCTCGCTGATCATATCAATGCCCCACATTGCGAAAGGCCAAGGAGCTGTCAAGATGTTCAGAGGAACTGGAGGTACGTGCACCTTATCAGCATAGACTTGGCACTTATGACATGTCCGAGAATGCTGATAACAGTCGGCTTCCATTGTGGACCAATAGTATCCTGCCCGTAGGATCTTCTTTTCCATGGTGTGTCCACTAGAATGAGTTCCGAAGGTACCTTCGTGTAAATCTGCCATGATTTTGTCTGCTTCATTCTTATCCACACAACGCAGTAAGGTCGAATCATGGTTACACTTGTAAAGGATGTCATTGCTGATGAAGAACTTCGCCGCGAACCTTCTCAGAAACTTATTATCATTAACAGATGCACCCTCAGGGTATTCCTGAGCCTTAAGATACCTTTTCACGTGAAACTAGGGTTTATCTGCTACCTCTTCAGTCTCAATATCACAGCAATGTGCAGGTTCATCCAATCTTTCAATGATAATCCGGGGAGCTTCGTTGTCCCAATTGACTTTGAACATAGAAGACATCATAGCCAACGCGTCCGCTAACTGATTCTCCTCTCTAGGGAAGTGTTCGAAGGTTATCTCCTCGAAATGGGGAAGCAACGTCAATACATACTCCTTGTAAGGAATAAGATTTGGGTGTTTCGTATCCCACTCGCCTTTGATCTGACTGATCACGAGAGAGGAATCTCCGAAGACACTTAGAAACTTAATCCTTAGGTCAATTGCTGCTCGAAGACCCATAATGCACGCTTCATACTCCGCCATGTTGTTGGTGCAGTTGAAACATAGTCGGGCGGTAAACAGAGTGTGAGAACCTTTAGGAGATATGATCACAGCGCTAATACCATTACCCAAAGCGTTCGAAGCTCCATCAAAGTACATAGACCATCGGGATCCTTCCTCAGGTCCTCCATTCGGTCCAGGTGTCTCACAATCAGTTACTAACATGATATTCTCGTCCGGGAATTCAAAGTTCATAGACTGGTAATCATCCACTGCCTGATGTGCCAAATGGTCTGCCAACACACTTCCCTTGATTGCCTTTTGGGTCATATATTGGATGTCATACTCAGTCAAGATCATCTTCCATCTTGCTATTCTTCCGAACAAGGCAGGCTTTTCGAAGATATACTTGATCGAATCCATCTTTGATATCAATAGAGTAGTGTGAGTCAGCATATACTATCTCAGCCGGCGAGCAGCCCATGCCAAAGCGCAGCAAGTTTTCTCAAGCAACGAGTATCGGGTCTCGCAGCCGGTAAACTTTTTGCTAAGGTAGTAAATAGCATGCTCTTTTCGGCCAGACTCGTCATGCTGCCCCAACACATACCCCATTGAGTTGTCGAGTACTATCAAGTATAAGATCAAAGGTCTCCCTTCAACTGGTGGCATCAGAATAGGAGGTTCTTGGAGATACTCTTTGATCCTTTCGAAAGCGGCCTGGCATTCATCGTTCCAACGTACCACTTGATCTTTCTTCAGCAGCTTGAAGATTGGCTCACAAGTAGCAGTCAGGTGCGAGATGAATCGGGCAATGTAGTTTAGACGTCCCAGAAAGCCTCTGACTTCCTTCTCTGTTCTAGGAGTTGACATCTCCTGTATAGCTTTCACTTTTGCAGGACCCACTTGAATACCTTTGTCGCTTACGACGAAACCCAGTAGCTTACCAGATCTTACCTCGAAGGTGCACTTGTTCGGGTTTAACCTCAACTTGTACAACTTCAACCTGTCAAATAGCTTCTGCAGATGGTCAAGGTGTTCTTCCTCAGTCTGGGATCTTGCAATCATATCATCGACGTATACTTAAATCTCATGATGGATCATGTCATGAAACAAAGCAACCATGGCACGCTGATACGTTGCCCCAGCATTTCTCAACCCAAATGACATGACCTTGTAGCAAAAGGTACCCCACTGAGTAACAAAAGTTGTCTTTTCCATGTCTTCGGGAGCCATTTTAATCTGATTATAACCGGAGAAACCATCCATAAAGGAGAATACCTTGTGCTGAGTGGTGTTGTCAACCAGAACGTCAATATAAGGTAGAGGGAAATCATCCTTGGGGCTCGCCCTGTTCAGATCCCTATAGTCGACACACATTCGAACCTTACCATCCTTCTTCGGTACAGGAACCACGTTGGCCACCCACTGAGGGTAAGAAGTAACTGCTAGAAAACCGGCATCAAACTGTTTCATAACTTCGGCCTTGATCTTCTCAGACATCTCTGGGCGCATTCGGCGGACCTTCTATTTCACAGGAGGACAATCTTCCTTGGTAGGCAGGCGATGAACCACAACATCAGTATCCAACCCAGGCATATCTTCATAAGACCAGGCGAAGATCTCAACATAGTCATGCAGCATCTGAATCAACCGTTGCTTCACACTAAGCTCCAGATTGGCACTGATCTTGACTTCCTTCTTGTCTATCTCAGTACCTAGATTTACTGATTCCACAGGCTCTTCGTGTGGCTGTATAGCCCTCTCTTCTTAGAGTAACAGTCTTGCAAGTTCACCAGGCACTTCGCAATCATCTTCACCTTCGTCTTCGGCTAAGTTGATCGGATTTTCGAAGTCATAACTGGCAGTAGCAGAATCGTTACCAGTGAGATCCAGAGTGGATGTAGACCTGTATATGTGAGTGTGTTTAAAATAGCTGTTTTGCAATATATAATAAAGAAAAACAAGGAGCGTAAAATTTGAAATGCAAGAACGTCCAATGCTTTTATTTAATGATATATGAAAATGACACACATAAAGCCCTCACAAATGAAGCCACAGTGCCCCGGGTAAGACATCGGGCCGTAAAGTTTAAAACATTGTCTGTTACATATTCAAAACAAAAGGTTTCATTACTGGGTAACAAAAGAAATAGGGATGAATTCCTTTGCTGTCTAATTGCTTGGTCCATCATCGGTCGTAGGATAGATCCAGCTATCAAACTCAGACTCTTCCACATCGTCTTCAATGGCATTCACTCCCGAGTTGCTGATGAACACGAGAGGTCTTCTGATCCGTGCATTCCAAACAGCCTTTTGAGCTTCTGCAGTGAAACCCAAACCAAACTTGTTAGTCTTCTGTGTAAAATCAGGGAGTCGGCCCCACTGTGCACACCCACCTTTCTTGACAACAACCCAGGCATCCTTGAAAGAAGCCATCTTCATAGGAGAACCTTCAACAACAGTCTCAGCTGACGCCAGTGTTTGGGGAACCTCTTCTAAATGCTGAAATGGGGTCTCAATGAACTCCCCATCCATCTCTACATATCGGAAAGAGTTGAGGTGGCTCACCATGTACTCTTCTTCTCCTTGTACTGTCACAATCTTCCCTTTGACCGGGTACTTCAGCTTCTGGTGGAGCGTTGAGGTTACGGCTCCAGCTTTGTGGATCCATGGACGGCCCAGCAAACAAGAATAAGATGGCCGAATGTCCATCACATAGAATGTAGAGTTGAAAACCTGAGAACCAACCTTAATCAGAATATCAACTTCTCCGTGCACCATTCTTTTAGACCCATCAAAGGCTCTAACAACAATGTTACTTGGTTTCAACTCCAACCCTTCACAGTCCAATCGGTCCAGAGCTTTCTTCAGTAAAACGTTCAATGAGGAACCAGTATCCACTAATACATGTGCAAGAGTAGTGCCCCTGCATTCAATGGAGACATGCAGGGCATCGTTGTGATTCTTCCCCTTAGCAGTCAAGTCGGCGTCAGAGAAACCTAACCCATTATCAGCAGTCAAATTAGCCACACAATCTGTAAACTGATCAGCTGATGTCTCTTATGGTACGTGGGCAGTCTTCAAGAAGGTAATCAGAGCCTTGGCATGGGCTTCTGAGCATAGCAACAGTGACAACATAGAGATCTTGGACGGGGTTTTCCCCAGCTGTTCAACTACATTGTAGTCACTCTTTTTAATGATTTTCAGAATCTCTTCCATCTCTTGTTTAGAAGCTTCAACAGTAATCGTCTTCGGTGCCTCTGTCGGGGCAGGCTCACTGGTGATCCCTTTGCCCCGAGTGTTAGATGACTCGACGATAGGGGTAAGAATAGGAACTTAAACAGGAATAGTAGCAGGTACACTGACACGTGTAACAACAACGGGCTTTCGGGCAGTTGGTGGAGAGATATCAGGTGAGAAAAGTCTTCCGCTGCGGGTGACTTTAGCAGGTCCAACAATATTGATGACGTCAGTATCATCATCCAACTCTTGTTTAACTCCATGAAAATAAACACTAGCCCCATAGTGCCAAGGGACAACTTTATCAGAGGTATAGGGGATGGGCCCCGGAACAGTGATGATCACAGGTGCGATTCTTGAAACAGATGTAATCCTAACAGGCTTCCTCGAGGGAGCCTTGGAAGAATTATCTAAAATGGTAATAATGGCAACTTCTTCAGTATGGACTACAGGAACAACAGTCTTCTCAAACATAATTTCTTTACTATCCATCAGGCATTGGACACCTGATTTCAAAAGATGGCAACCGGTAGGTAGAACAACACACATACGACAAACTTCGTCACAGCCCGGAAATAAATCGGCTAGCAAAAGGTTCTTCTTCAAAGTTATCAAAGGGGTAGCAATATCATTCACATAAACCACAAATGAGTCTTCATCTATAGCATTCACTCCATGCTTGGGCATAGGAGCAGTCACAACATTAGGCCTTTCGGGCGCCTCAAACTCAATCTCCTTAGCATCAATTAAGTCCTGTATCTTATTCTTCAACGTCCAACAATCATCTGTATTATGCCCCGGGCTATCAGAGTGATAAGCACAGCGGGCATTAGGGTTATACTTCGGTGATGTTGTATTTGGATTCTTCGGGGCTTCCCTTGGGATCACCAGATTGGTCTTTAGCAACTGTGGCAGAATATGAGATAAGGTCATGTTGAGACGGGTGAATTGTCTTCGAGGTCTCTCGTCCTTTTGTTGATTATTGTGCTGAGGAGCACCAACAGGTTTTGAAATAACAACCGTATTGACAGCTTGGCGGCGTTCAGGTCTATTCTGGCCTTTCGAACTGTAGACAACACTGGACTCTTTCTTAAAAGGCTTTTCCTCGGTGCTCGATGAAGCACCCTTTTGTATCTTGCCAGCCTTAATACCAGCCTCAATCCTCTCACCGGTCATAATAAGCTCTGTAAACCCAGATGAAGAGCTCCCAATCAGATGGTTGAAAAATGGACCAGACAAGGTCCTTAGAAACATATCAACAAGCTCCCGATCAGCCAAGGGTGGTTGTACTCTTCCGGAGAGGTCCCTCCACTTCTGAGCATAATCTTTGAAACCTTCACTCGTTCCCATTGACATACCCTGGAGTTGGGTACGCGTGGGAGCGAGGTCGGAATTGTATTGATACTGCCTGTAGAAAGCAGTAGCCAAATCTTCCCAACTGCGGATGCTGGCTCCGTCCAACTGATAGAACCATTCAAGCTGAGTCCCTGAGAGACTTTCCTGAAAGAAGTGGATCCATAGGTCCTTATCAGCGGTGTACGACTGAATCTTCCTCACATATGACCAGAGGTGCAGCTTCAGACAAGAAACTCCGTCATACTTAGCAAAGGCTGATGCCTTGAATTATGGGGAATCACTACCCCAGATGATAGACCCAGATCACCAAATTCTAGACCAGGCACTTTCTGAACTTCCATCGCACTCAATCGGTCTTCCAGTTGCTTGTATCTATCCTCAGCAGGAGGATACTGGTCTTCATCGAAGTCCGTCTCATTATCCGAGACCACAGGGCTAGGAGCCCTCCTTTCTTCCTGACTATCTTTCCCTCCAGATGAGGTGGTCAAATCAAATTCATCCCTTAGCCTATTTCCAAACCTGTGTCCTGTGTTAAACAAGATTATCCTCTTCTTCTTCTTCTTCTCTTTCAGAATCAGGGTCTTCAAATCTTGCTGACCCTTAGCTAGATTCATGAACAGCTCTTGGAATTGGGCATTCTGTGAAGATGTGAAAAACACAAGAAGGGGGGTTGAATTGTAAAACTTAAAACAAGTTGCTTGACAACACAGTATTTTTATCCTGGTTCGTTTGATCTCAAACTACTCCAGTCCACCCGTCAAGGTGATTTCGCCTCTCTCCAACGAGGTCTTAATCCACTATATTCAAAGGATTACAATAGCTACTTTAACAACTGTTAAAGTCTTCTTGAGTATAACCACAGACAAGTTTATCTCAAGGAAATCTTTTACAAATGAATTAAACTAGTGTGTATGTTGTTTTCTTACAAAACTGTATATCACAACTGTGATAATTACACAAACTAAGATTGGAATAGAAATACTTTTGCTAAAGCTTTGAATGAGCGTGGTTTGAATAGCTTAGCAAATTGAGTGCGTACGTACGTTCTTTTTTTCACAAGCAGTCCTGTTTATATAGGCACGCAAGGATACGTTGTCCATTGTGATCGGTGGAAATAGAACTGACTGTTTTTTAGCTGGTTTCGCGAAATGTCGCGGTAAGCAAGAGTCGCCACCGTCTTTTATGTTCTCCAACATGGAAAGGACAAAAGCACAGTAAAATTCCTTATTCGAGAATGTTTCTCGGTTCGGGAGGTAGATTTATAGAAAGGGAAGGTGTTAGCACCCTTTCTATCCGTGGTTATCCACGGGCTCTTAGGTACTTGCTCTTATGTTTTCAAAAGATGTTTGCTTTTCAAGTGTTTGTGGGTTTTGAAAGAAAAAAAGTTTCGTTTGAAAAATTTCTAAGTAACTCTTGTATCTGTCCTCAAGAGTGTGTGAAATATTTGTTTGAAAACTTTTAGAAAGTGTGAGTGCGAAAAGTTTGTTTTTGTTTGTTTGAAAAGAGCAAGTACCCATGAGAATCTACCTACTCTAAGGAATTAGTCTGTGTAAGAGTCCTTTAGATAGTGCTATCCCACCATTGAGAGGTAGGCAGCACCATCGTTGGAGTTGTTCGGGTCAATTCGATTATCGGGACATGTGTGGTCACCAAAGAAATGGTAGGACACCTTAGAAGTAACCCTAATATCCTAGATCCTTTTATCCGAGGCAACCGTTTCGAGGCGACTGGATCTTTAGACAAAGGGCAACCTCTAAGACACCCTATACTTGATGACCACGTCGAGGCAACCAGTGAGGCGTACCCTAGAAGTGGTATGTGCTTTGTGTGTTGTTTTTCAGTTAAGGTTATCTTGTACATGTTATTTGTGAGCTACGAATTGATTTTATTATTCATACATTCTTTCATGCATAATTAACAGTTAGGAGTGCGGAAATGTAAATCTAGCTATTACAAGGCGCGGGTCTATACATCGCCAAAAACAAAAACCCGTTTTGAAAGTAAAGCGCGTGAATTTAAATAAGGCGATAAACCTAATTAACTATTACATATCCGGAGATAGTTACATAAATAATCAAAATAAATAAATACGCGCGAATAGAAATTTAATCGGGAATGTCCTTAGGGTGTTGACCCTTTTTTGAAATTGCAATTAATTAAATAAAGCCTAATTACTAATTAATTAATTTATTAAAAGAAAAAATATTTTTTTTGTATTTTTATTTTTCTAAAGGAAATAAACTAAAAAGGAAATTAAAAATTGAAAGTGAAAGACCTAATTCTAAATTAATTTTATTAAAAAAATGTTAAAATTGTCCTAATTACATAACTAATTAATTAATATTAGAATTTATTTACAAAATAAGTTAATAAATAATAAAGTGTTTTTTTGTTTTTTTGTTTTTTTTCTGAATTTTTATTTGTAAAAATGATTAATTGGCTGGGGAATAATTAATAAAAAAAACAATAGAAATAAATAAAACAATAAAAAGAAAGAAAATAAAATGTAAAATGCAAAACCCAAGGGGGGGTGTGGGCCAGATCTGGAAGTGTATCTGGAAATTAGGCCCAATAGAAGCAAGCCTGTTTGACTTTGTGAGATTCCCCATGGCACGGTTGACTGAGAGCGTGGTGTCCAGCATCTTTTGGCCATTAGATCAGCGTTGGAGGACACATGGCGTGCATCAGGATGAGGTGTATGGTAGGACACTTGGGATAGCCTGCGCAGAATCATGTTAAGAAAAAATAGAAATAATGTTTGGGGGACCTGGGAATCGAACCCAGGTCCCAATGGTTACCACCCACGTCACTTTCCACTATGCCATCTTGCAAGCTTTGTTAATATAACAATCAAAGAAATTAAAATATGAAAACAACCATTATTCTGGAAATTTAAAAAAAACACGCGCGTTTCATTTGAATGAGCCAACCATGTATCATCATGCAATCATCTTCTTCGTATTTTCCTGTAAAATAAAAGTTAGATAGCGGGGGTTTTAAACCCCCACAACCTGTAAACGTCAAAAATAGCGAATAGAATTGTATGTAATATAAATTCGGCGCGATGATTGATTTGTGTTCGCCTGGTTGCAAGGATCACAACCATATGCATAAAAGGTCCCAATTTTGCTGGATGTGTAAACCCCCAATTCAAAGGTTTATGAACCCTAGAATTTGACCATGGTGATTCATGATTTAGGCCGTTTCAAAGCAATTAACTTATGCCAAAAGTTCCCTACAGATTCAAGCAACACAATACAACCAAAAAATCATGTTAATGAGCATAAAGGTAGAGCTATGATTCTGAAAAAAAATAACAAACCGAAGGTCCGTGAATGGTGATTCTTTGAGGGTTAGCATGTTATTTTGATTCCAAATCAACCCTGAAGCTTCCAGCAATGTGTTTGAATTGCTCTAAGGCTTCGAATTGGCCTGCAATATCAAAAACAGTTTTGGCTTTTTGCTTGGATTTTTGAATTTGGTTATGGCCTTTTTAGGGGTGCTTCGGTCGTGAATGAGGCTTGTCACACTTGCATATGTAGTAATGAATGAGAATAAGTCACATTATGAGCCAATGATCCCTTGCAATTAAGTTTTTGGATTCTTCATAACCACCATTAAAGATCATTCCAAGTTTGTTCAAATTTTGAATTTTTATGCATAAAATGGCCCTAGCACGAAATTGGTAGGTTGTTCATGACACATAAAAGTCATTCAAATCAAAAGATGTTATTTAATTAATTTTTTTGATTTTATTTGAATTTTATGGATTTAAAATGAATTAAATCAAATAAAATTAAATAAAAATAGAAAAATTAATGTTTAATCTTGAAATTGATCATGGGACACGTGGGTGGCATGACAAGGATGAATCAAGTGGAAAAAGTGGGCCCTTTTGTCAAAAATTGAAGTTTCAAGGATAGTTGACTTTTGCCATTTCACAAAAATTTCCCAACTTCTCCAATGCATATCTTGCTCAATATTGATCATATGAACATGTTCTTGGACATTTTGGAAAGGTCTTGAAGTCCTCTAACCAATGCCTTTGGTCCCATGTCATTTTGATTTACCAATCTCAAGTTATGGTCTTTGACTTAAAATGCCTTTTTGTTTACTTTTGAAAATGACCTATAATGTTGAAATTGATAACTTTTTGTGAGAGCATTTCTTGGACTTGGAATGTGAAGATGAGTTGTAGGAAATGTCATCCCCTTCAAAATGAGCATTGGATGGGATTTTTATGATGAACCATGAAAAAGTTATGCCTTGGTCAAGTTACAGTTGACTTTTCAGTTGTCCAAAAATGGAAACTTTTGCATCTTGATGATTTTTAAGCCATTCTTGTGGAATCATGATCAAGACTTGATCAAATGATGATTGTGGCTTCAAAATAATATGTTGACCAAAAATTTTGACTTTTGACTGCCAAATGACCAATTTAACCCTACAGTTGATTGTGAACCAAATAGGGCTTTTGACTGTGCAACTTGACCTTGTGAGCTTTGAAACTTGGCATGTGGATCCTTGACAATGTGTATAGGAATATGTGACTTGATTGAGCCCTTGAAAACCTCAACTTCCTTGCAAGAACCAAAACCCTAATTTTGACTGGCTTAGGAGGATGGTTTGACTGTGCAACCCTTGAGTAGACTTGAGCAACTTGAGATGATGTTTGTCAAAATTTTGAAGAATATGGGAGGGCAAATTTTGGGGTACATTATCCATAAAGCAGTTTTAATGATAATAATGCACTTTCCTTTTGTAGAAGATCTTTGTCTGAAGAAAGCCATTAGCATTTAATTCAGTCTTGAATGCCTAGTAACGCTTCAGAATCTTCTTTGCTGTATCTGCTGATAACGCTTCAGAGTGTAGATGTCTTAGATCAGAGTCAAAGTGTATTTGATTAGGCACAGATTCTGGTCATCAGACTCCAATGTTTCAACGTGTAACATAGATTGTTGATCTTCTGATGCTGCTTCTATTCTGATGCTGATTCCATCAGAGCTTCTGCATATACATAACATAATTTTCAGGAGCATAATTGTTCTTTGTATATACCTTAGAAATAATTTTATCCTTTGTATTTTGTTATCATCAAAACTTTACTCAAGGGTTGTAGAATCAAACTATGTTCTAACAATCTCCCCCTTTTTGATGATGACAAAAACCAGATTTTTCAGTAAAGAGTAAGGAACAAAAAGTATAGAGTTAAGTAGAGAAACTCCCCCTGAGTTGATTACTTCCTTTTAACTCCATGAATATGTGAGCATCAGAATCTTACTGTATCTTTCAGCAGAGTTTTGTACCTGTTCAAGCTTTTTAGAAAAGAGAATTTATGTAGATTAGAATGTTTGAGACTTATGTCTCAGTAATCCGCTATTGAAAATATCTTTTTCTTTCTCCCCCTTTTTGTCAGTTATCAAAAAGAACACATAATCAGAGCCAAAATAAGTTTATTTAAAACAGAATCAATGATAAGTTCAGGGTTATGTAGAGAATATTACAGAAGAACAATTTTTTTTAAACATAGGAGAATCTAAGATGGAGGAGGAAGACGCGTGAACAAAGCTTCCAACAAGCCCTTGATTTGGATGTTGGTTTCCTCCTGCTTGGTTAGCATGTTCTTGATTTCCGAAATTTTGTCATCCTGTTTATCCATTCTTTCCTTCATCAAAGTATCAGATCTCTTCAGGTCTTCTAGAGTCTGTCTTTCATAGGAGGAAGCTTGAGGATCTTCAGCAACTGGATGCTTCTTAGAGCATTCTGCAATGTCCTCTTTTTGACCCAGTTGTTCAACATTAATTATCTGTTCTGGAGTGTCAGTCAGATTGAGATCTTCTGACTCTGGTTGAACTCTGTCTGCTGGACGATGTTCAGACCAGGGAGAATTGTCCAGAGGAAGAGCTTATTCCTTAAGCATCTGGCTCAGAACTTGATCTTCAAAAACTTTTAGCAAGTTGCTGAAGTTCTGTTGAACTAGTTCGTAGCTCTGTTCTTGCATTTTATGGGTTTCAGAACATACCCATCTTCTGAACCTTGTCCAAAGGTAGTCTAATGCAGCAGGATCAATCAGCTCAAGACTAGCTTGCTTCAGAGAAGTGATCCACTTCTGCACTTCTGTTTCAAATATCAATAAACTGGTACCAACATCTGATGTGGGTTCAGATGGTTTTGGTTTTGGGATGGCTGTTTTGTTGGTTATGGCAGCCAAGCGTTCAAAAGCAGTTAAGTCAATGATAGTTTTGGTATGGTCATTTGGATTGATATTTGGTGAGGAAGTGGGAGAGTCTAGAATGATTATTGGACTATTTGGGGTCTTTGGTGGAGTGGATTCTCGTGAAGAGGGAATTTGGGGAATACTGATGTTTAGAGGTTCAGTGATTCCAGGAATGGGAATGGGATCAGAATCAAGTGTTTGGTTGGATTGATGGTGATGAAGTTCTGGTTCGCAGGATTTAGAGGGTTGAACCTCAGAAGTTTGTACTTCTGGTTGAACCTCAAAGGTTTCTATATCTGATAGAACTTTTGCAAGTTCTAGTTCGGTTACTTCAATATTTGGATTTAAAGGTAGGGAGTGAGATCCTCTAAGAGTTAAGGTTTCTGAGGGGTCAAATTCAATGTCAAAGTCATCAAGTGTTTGTGGTGTAGGGTTTTCTGATTGAGTGGGGATTGGTACTGATATTGAATTTAAAACAGTTACATAAGAAGGATTACCTCTCTTTTTAGGAGTCCGCTGGGATGGTCCTTCTGCTACAACCTTCCTTTTCTTGGTTTTCTTCAGCACAACTTCTGGAGCCTTCTGCTGCAGATCCTGAATGTTCAAATCGGGTGCTGTACCATCCGCCTTGCATGCATCCAGATATCTGACTATTATCTCAGGTTTAGAATCAATCTCTGAGAACATGGGAAAGTTATCTAGAGGGATTCTTCTGCTGGAGATTGTTGCAAAAGAAGTGACACTGGGTTCCTTCTTGATGTTCTCAATTAACTTCATCTTCTTCAGATTCTTTGCATTCAACTCTTTGCCAACAGTAGCTTCCAAAGAGCTGATTTCCCGAGCTTCTGTTAGGTGATCAATCATCTTATTCTCTGTTAGAATATCTGATATAAGCCTTCCTAGGGGTATCCAGTCCCTTTTTGTGCGCTCCTCTTCTCTGGTTTCCTTAACACTAGTCCTTAGGTGGTTGAACAACAGATGAGCCAAATTCACCTTAATCTTCTGGGAGATGAAGTAGATCAGAAATTGCTGATCAATATTGATGTAGTCAGGAGAGCTGGTTGGCTTCATGTGGTTTATGCATCCCAGAATAATCTTGGTCCATATTCTGTGATGGTCTTTAAGATCCCTTATCTTGCTGGAGGGAAGACCCAGAGTGAAGATTTCTCTAGCAATTAGGGCGACATCAGCACATCTTTCAGCCATGTCTATACATTGTACACCACCACCATTGTAGCCTATTAATCTTGCAATAAGGTCCTCAGTTATGACTATCTTCTTTCCCATTATGTATGAAGTAACTTGATGGTTGGAAGATGAAGCATGAATCCAAAATTTCTTCATAAGGATTGGGAATGTTGGACCTACCAGTCGGTCAAAATATTTGTCCAGCCTTGAGCCTTTACCTCTTCAGAGAGATTAAACCCGTTCTCTTGAAGACTGTTAAAGTCCACAATCAATTCTGAGAGTACTTCTAGATTTTTGATGGGTGTGAGAAGAGTTCTGAAGGGTTCTTCATATTGTTCGGAGGAATCTGTTCTCTGAGTACTGGAAGTAGGGTTGCTTGAGGAAGCCATGTTCACACAGAGGTTTTGAGAGGAATTTGAAAGGGTTTTGAGAAAGGATGCAAACAAAAATCAATTAGTTTGTAGAGAAAATGAAAGTGAAAGTGAAAGAGTGTAAAGAGTGAGAGATGTGTTTAAATAGATTTTAAAAAAAATATTTTGAAAACATAAACGGTAAGAGAGAGAAATAAATTATAATGATTATGAGCATTTAATGACAACTAATTTTGGGGGATTCAGAAAGATATTGGAACGGTTACCCATGACATGTGTCCCAATGCATCCAATCAGCGCTTTTGACCTTTCAGAAATGTGAACGCGTGTTCAGCCTCAGAAAGTAGCTGATGACTGGATGACACCTGTTTGTTTGAGTGAACATCACATTTCTATCCTAGAAATGAAGCGCTCAGATCTTTATGGATAGATTCTGATACAATCTGTACTTCTAAAGATATGAAGGAAGATTGATCAGTAGTTCACAGAAAAAATAAACAAAGTTTTGAAGGTTAAGATATGGAAGTAAAACAATTTTATTCTGGGCAGAGCTTCATGCTGAGATGTTTCAGAATGAAGTTGAACCTATCTTCAAAAAGAGGTTTTGTAAAGATATCAGCCCATTGATGGTATGTGTTAATAAATTTTAAATTTAGAATCCCTTTCTGAATATAGTCCCTAATAAAATGATGTTTTATCTCTATATGTTTAGCCCTAGAATGCAAAATAGGATTTTTACTTAGACAAATAGCAGAAGTATTGTCATAGAGGATAGGGATGTTACTCTCAAATATATTGAAGTCCTCAAGTTGACTTTTCATCCAGAGCATTTGCGTGCTACATCCAGCTGCTGCTATGTATTCAACTTCTGCTGTTGATAGAGCTATTGTGGATTGTCTTTTGTTGGACCATGAGATCAGATTTTCTCCCAGAAACTGGCAGCTTCCAGAAGTGCTTTTCCTTTCTACTCTGTCTCCAGCAAAATCAGCATCACAGTATCCTACTAAGCTGTAATAACTTGATTTTCTATAACACAAACCCAGATTAGTAGTACCTTTCAGATACTTGAAAATTCACTTAACTGCTGTTAAGTGAGATTCTCTAGGATCTGATTGGAATCTAGCACAAATGCAAACACTGAATAGAATTTCAGGCCTTGAGGCCGACAGATAGAGAAGAGAGCCAATCATACCTCTGTAGACCTTCTGTTCTACTTTGCTACTTACCTCTTCTTTTTCCAGAATGCACGTGGGATGCATTAGAATTCTTGAGGGCTTACATTCTGAGAGATCAAATTTCTTTAGAAGTTCTCTGACATATTTGCTCTGATGAATGTAGGTTCCTTCTAGGGTTTGATTAATTTGAATGCCCAGAAAGAACTTTATTCCCCCATCAGGCTCATCTCAAATTCTGCCTGCATACATTTAGCAAACTCTCTTCCCATAGAGGGTTTAGTGGATCCAAATATAATGTCATCAACATAAATTTGACATACTAAGATGTCATTCTTAACTGTCTTACTGAACAGGGTTGTGTCCACTTTCCCTCTGGTGAATTCCTTTTCTAACAGGAAGTTACTTAAGCTTTCATACCAAGCTCTGGGAGCTTGTTTCAGACCATAGAGTGACTTCTTTAGTTTGAAAACATATTCTGGATTTTTGGAACTTTCAAAACCAGGGGGTTGGTGCACATAAACCTCTTCTTCTATATAGCCATTTAAGAATGCACTCTTGACATCCATCTGATACAGAGTAATGCCTTTATTGACAGCAAATGAATTTAAAAGTCTGATAGATTCTAACCTGGCGACTGGAGCAAAGGTTTCTGTATAGTATATCCCTTCTTGCTAACTATAACCTTGTGCTACCAGTCGTGCTTTGTTTCTGATGACTTCTCCTTGTTCGTTCAGTTTGTTTATGAACACCCATTTTGTGCCTATGACGTTGAATCCTTTTGGTTTGGGAACCAGATCCCATACGTCATTTCGTGTGAACTGATTCAGCTCCTCCTACATTGCCAGAATCCAGTCATTGTCCAGAAGTGCTTCATCAATTGTTGTTGGTTCAATCAGAGAAACAAGTCCCATGAAGGATTCTTCAGAGTTTCTGAAGGTAGATCTTGTTCTGATTGGATCTTCCTTCCTTCCTAAGATTGTTTCTTCTGGGTGATCAATTCTGCTTCTGGATGGTCTTTTCTGTAGTTGATTAACAGAAGGTGCTGGGTTGCTTGTAGTGACTCTTTCTGATGTTGAGGGAGTGTCTCTGTTGAGAGACTCTGAGTTGTCTGCAGTACCTGTGAGTTCAACTTCCATACCTGCAGGGAGTTCATTCTGCTTTGACTTTTGAGAGTCAAGCTTATCATCAAACCGAACACTGATTGACTCTTCAACCATCTGTGTTTGTGTATTGTATACTCTGTACCCTCTTGAGCGTTCAGAGTATCCTAACATAATACACTTTTGTGCTTTAGAGTCAAACTTGTTCAAATAATTTTTTGTGTTCAAAATAAAACATATACATCCAAATGGGTGAAAATAGGAAATGTTGGGTTTTCTGTTCTTCCACAATTCATATGGAGTCTTTTCCAGAATAGGTCTGATGGAGATTCTATTCTGAATGTAACACACTGTGTTTATTGCTTCTTCCCAAAAGATCTTAGCAACGTTAGTCTCGTTGATCATGGTTCTGGCCATTTCTTGCAATGTTCTAATCTTTCGTTCTACAACTCAATTTTGCTGGGGAGTTATAGGACAAGAAAAGTTATGCAGAATGCCTTTTTCATTAAAGAATAATTCAAAATCTTTATTTTCAAATTCTCCACCATGATCACTTCTGACTTTGACAATTCTAAGATTCTTTTCGTTTTGGACTTGGTTGCATAAGGTAACAAACACAGGGTGTGACTCGTCCTTGTGCCTTAAGAACTTTACCCGTGTCCATCTGCTATAGTCATCTATGATTACTAACCCATACTTCTTGCCACTGACTGAGGCAGTCTTTACTGGACCAAATAAGTCAATATGCAGAAGTTCTAATGGCTTAGAGGTGGAAACAACGTTTTTGGATTTGAAAGCAGGTTTTGCAAATTTGCCTTTCTGACATGCTTCACACAGAGCATCTGAATTGAACTTCAAGTTAGGAAGTCCTCTGACCAGATTGAGTTTGTTAATCTGAGATATTCTTCTCATACTAACATGACCCAATCTTTTGTGCTAGATCCATTGCTCGTTGTTAATAGACATAAGACATTTTACATTCTGACTTTTCAGTTCAGAAAGTTTGATTTTATAAATGTTGTTTTTCCTCTTTCCATTAAATAGGATAGTCCCATCTTTCTGACTAACAGCTTTGCATGAATTTTGATTGAAGATTATATCATAACCGTTATCACTTAATTGACTTATGGATAACAGGTTATGCATTAATCCATCAACTAATAAAACATTACCAATAGAGGGAAGATTTCCATTACCTACTGTTCCAGAGCCAATGATCTTTCCCCTCTGATTGCCTCCAAAACCTACGTGGCCTCCAGGCTTAAGTTCCAGGCTTTGGAACATATGCCTTCTTCCCGTCATGTGTCGTGAGCAGCCAGAGTCCAGGTACCATGATTGGTGTTTTTGCTTTGCTGCTAAAGATATCTGCCACATGTATTATTTTATCCTTAGGTACCCATATTTTCTTGGGTCCTGATTTGTTAGTTCTACCAAAATTCTGGTTGAATTTTGGTTTGATAGAGTAATCACTACTTGTATATTTTATGTCATGTGTGTGCCCATATGTAAAGTGTGAGTCAAGTGGAGTACGCTTTTTAAATCCATGGCATTTTTTGGTGTAGGAACCTTACCTTGATATCCTATCCCTTTTCTACCGTTTCTGCTAACCCCATAGATTATTGAAGCCATTTTGCTTCTGTCTATGTTTTTAGCTAGAAACGTCTGAAAGCTGTGATCATACTCTTTGATGATCTCATCAACATTGCTGGGAGTTTTAGGGATTGTTTCCTTCTGAGAGTTATGCATTTGATTTTCTAAATTTGAAATTTTATCTTTTAACGCAGAATTCTCCAATTTGAGACTCTCAATCTTATCAGAGTCAGAAGCAAGATTCCTTTTCAGGTTTTTGAATTTGACTCTGATCTGCTGATACCTTTCCAGAATTTCATTAAGGCTTTCTGCTAATTCAGCCTTGGTAAAATTAATAGTAAAGTCAGGGAATACCTCTTCTGTGTCTGATTCAGAGTCTGGCTCAGAAGCTTCACTGTCTTCAGATACGTTTGCAATGAGAGTTATGTTTGCTCTTTCATCATCTGATTCTGAGTCAGCTTCAGATGTATCAGAATCATCCCATGTAGCCATGAGACTCTTCTTCTTTTCTTTGCCAAACTTCTTTTTGGGCTTCTCCTTCTGAAGCTTTGGGCAATCACTTTTGTAGTGCCCTTGCTCGTTACACTCATAGCAGATGATGTCTTTATAGTTTGGCTTTTTGTATCCTGAGGAGCCTTCAGATCTTTTGTTTCTAGAGGAGGATTCTGACCTTCTGTATCTGGAGGAAGATTCATTCTGATTTTCTGATCTTCTGGGATTCCTGAACTTCCTTTGCCTCTGCTTCCATAGTTGGTTCACCCTTCTGGAGAGAAGAGACAATTCATCTTCTTCTAATGAGGATCCATCAGAGGTTTCTTCCACAGCCTGCAAAACTTTGGAGTCAGATTTTCTGTTAGATTTTAAAGCTAATGGCTTACCTTGCTTTTGAGATTCATCTGCTTCTAGCTCAATCTCGTGACTTCTGAGGGAGCTGATAAGTTCCTCCAGAGAGATTTTGTTGAGATCCTTGGCTAGTTTAAGCACTGTGACCATTAGCCTCCATTGTTTTGGCAAGCTTCTGATGATCTTCTTGACATGATCAGCAATGGAATATCCTTTATCAAGAACTTTTAGACCAGCAACAAGAATTTGAAATCTTGAAAACATAACTTCTATGGATTCACTGTCTTCCATCTTGAATGCCTCATACTTCTGAATGAGCGCAAGGGCTTTTGTTTCTTTGACTTGAATGTTGCCTTCATGCGTCATTCTCAGAGAATCAAGCATATTCTTAGCAGTTTCTCTGTTTGATATTTTCTCATACTCTGAATATGAGATAGCGCTGAGAAGAATTGTTCTGGCCTTGTGATGATTTCTGAACTCACGCTTTTGCTGATCAGACATCATTTTCCTGTAAATCTTCTGACCACGTCCATCCACTGGGTGTGTGTATCCATCAGTCACCATGTCCCACAAATCAACATCATGGGCCAGAAAGAAACTCTCAATTCTGTCTTTCCAGTAGTCAAAGTTTTCTCCATCAAAGACTGGAGGTTTGCCACTGAATCTGTCCCTTTCTTCATTGTTGTCATTGCTGATGTTTTGACTTGGTCCTGCCATTGTGTTTTTCTAACACTGGATCTTGTACTGACACAGTTAAGTGTTAAAGCTCAGAACCAGGCGCTCTGATGCCAATTGAAGATGTGAAAAACACAAGAAGGGGGGGTTGAATTGTAAAACTTAAAACAAATTGCTTGACAACATAGTATTTTTATCCTGGTTCGTTTAATCTCAAACTACTCCAGTCCACCCGTCAAGGTGATTTCGCCTCTCTCCAACGAGGTCTTAATCCACTATATTCAAAGGATTACAATAGCTACTTTAACAACTGTTAAAATCTTCTTGAGTACAACCACATACCGGTTTATCTCAAGGAAATCTCTTACAAATGAATTGAACTAGTGTGTATGTTGTTTTCTTACAAAACTATATATCACAATTGTGATAATTACACAAACTAAGATTGGAATAGAAAGAATTTTGCTAAAGCTTTGAATGAGCGTGGTTTGAATAGCTTAGCAAATTGAGTGCGTACTTACGTGCTTCTTTTCATAAGCAGTCATGTTTATATAGGCACGCAAGGATACGTTGTCCATAAAGCAGTTTTAATGATAATAATGCACTTTCCTTTTGTAAAAGATCTTTGTCTGAAGAAAGCCGTTAGCATTTAATTCAGTCTTGAATGCCTAGTAACGCTTCAGAATCTTCTTTGTTGTATCTGCTGATAACGCTTCAGAGTGTAGATGACTTGGAAAAGATGTCTTAGATCAGAGTCAGAGTGTATTTGATTAGGCGCAGATTCTGGTCATCAGACTCCAATGTTTCAGCGTGTAACATAGATTGCTGATCTTCTGATGCTGCTTCTATTCTGATGTTGATTCCATCGGAGCTTCTGCATATACATAGCATAATTTTCAGGAGCATAATTGTTCTTTGTATATACCTTAGAAATAATTTTATCCTTTATTTTGTTATCATCAAAACTTTACTCAAGGGTTGTAGAATCAAACTATGTTCTAACATTTTGGGCTTGTAGGGCCTTGATTGCTTGTTCAGTTGAAGGTTCAGCAGACATGATGAGTGCTGAAATAAACAACGAAGAAGATAAGAGACCTGTAATGGGTACCTGTTATGAAATGCATGGGATGAAATGCGTATGATATGATTTCAAAGACAATCGAGAGATTCAAATTTGTAAACAAGAAAGGAAACACACTTTTATTAGATTAAACTTTAAAATTCAAATTGTTCAACAAATTTCCCTTAAGGCGTTACAAGAAAGGAAATACTGAAAAGTAAATAAAAACTGGAAAAGAAACAATCAAAGGTCAATCAGTGATCCCATGGTCTCTTCTTGTTAGTGGGGACATGATCATTGAGAATCCACTCGTTCTCCAGCTGCCTAGTCAACTTCTGGATCTTCTGCTCTTGCTCGTTGAACTTCTCTCGGTAAGCATCCCGTTCTTCTCTCAGCTGTATCCCAGACCTTTTCAGTGTCCCAATGTCAGTGGGCATGTAAGGATGGAGGATGGTCGGAAGAACCCCTTCTTCATTAGCCACTTCAACAATGATAGGTCAGACGACTTCATATGGCATACCCAGCTTTTGGGCACAGATACAGACCCATCTGAGATATGGCTCCATCGGAAGTGAAGTCTTTGGGCCCAGCTCGTGTGGATCAGATCTGTGAACTCTATCCCAAGCTCTTATGAATCTGCGGCATTGCTCGTCGCTATCCCCTTGAAAATCAAAGATGATACTAGGCATTAATAGCTAATGAGGTCCTTCTCTTCTGGCACGCCCAAACTGACGTAAGGCCAAGCACGAATTGTAAGAAATTCCTCCATTGGTTCCTATCAGTGGAACATTGGGATATTCCCCACATCGATCAATAATAACCTCCTCGTCCATACCCTTGAGAGTCCAGATAATGTCATTATGAGAGAGAGAGACATAACCCTGTAGGCCCAGCCCATGCCTTCTTTATTCTTCAGCACTGATTTGGGAAGGTGCGAAATAAACCACCTCGCCAATAATGGAGCACAACACATCAAGGTTCCCCGCTTTCGGGCAGTACGAGCATAGAGCTGATGAAGGATGTCACCCAAGAGAGTGGGTACAGGATTACGAGAGATGAAGATTTTTATCGCATTCACATCAATAAAGGAGTCAGAATTCGGAAACAATACCAAGCCATATATCAGAAGAGCCAGAATATCCTCGAATGCCTTGAAGTCTAGACTATCCCAGAAGTAATTAGCTTTACCAACCAAAAACTTAGTCAGAAAGCCCTTTGCTCCACTTCTAGTCTCCCAATTAGCCATTACCTCCTCTTTTATCAAATGAAGAGATGCAACAATCTCTTCTGGCCTAAGGATCTTTTCCCAATCAATAAACGGGGTCTGCTCCAGAATAGAGATACCGAGCAGCTCAGAGAACTCTTCTAGGGTGGGAACCAACTGGTAGTCCTGGAAAGTAAAGCAATGGTAAAGCGGATTATAGAACTGGACTAGGACACTCATCATCTGCTCGTCCAATTTGGAGGTGACCAAATTGAGAAGATAACCATGTCTCCTGAGGAAGGAAGTAGTATCAAGCATCTTTGCAACCAAATCTTTAAGGAAGGTGGGAACCTGGACAAAGTTGATCCGGATGGTATTCCTACGCATGGGCATCATGATGACCTACAAAACAGAATAAAGATGAATCCCTCCTGTCTTTGAAATAGGTTAGTCCAATGCAAGATGTATGCAATGTTACGATGTCATGATAGTAAGCACACCACAACTATCCACAAATAGCAAAGATGGCAAAGGCACACAAGTCACACAGAGAGCCCTTAAATTTCAGGCTGACAAGGAGCTTAGGTACTACCCTCTTTCAGTTCAGTTGGTTTAAACCTGTCCTAAAAATAGTAACCGGGTTCTAGAGGATCTCAATATCATTGACTACCCTCAATCGATCATAATTCCAATTTAGCAACCTTTTCCTGCGGCTGGAATCATCGCGAGAGTTTAGTCTCAATGAGTGTAGCATATTGTTGTACCCCAAAATTTGCCCTCCCATATTCTCCAAGATTTGCCAAGATCAAGGTTCAAAATCTCCCAAGGGTTGCACAGTCCAATTGCCTCCTAACAGTCAAAAATTAGGGTTTTGGTTCTGGCAAAGAAGTTGAGGTTTCCAAGGGTCCAATCAAGTCCCACATGCCTATAAACATTGTCAAGCATCCATGTTCCAAGTTTCAGGACTCACAGCACCAGATTGCACAATCAAAAACCCTAATTGCTTCATAGTCAACTGTAGGGGCAAAATGGTCATTTGACAGTCAAAAGTAAAAAATTTTTGTCAACATCTTATTTTGAAGCCACAAACATCATTTGATCAATTCTTGATCATGATTCTCAAAGCATGGCTCAAAAAGTCTCAAGATGCAAAAGTTTCTATTTTTGGACAATTGAAAAAGTCAACTGCAAATTGACCAGGGCATAACTTCCACATGGTTTATCAGAAAAATTCCATCCAAAGATCATTTTGAAGAGAATGACATTTCCTACAACTCATCTTCACACTTCAAGTCCAAGAAATTCTCTCACAAAAAGTTATCAATCTCAACATTATAGGTCATTTTCAAAAGTCAACAAAAAGACACTTTAAGTCAAAGACCATAACTTGAGATTGCTAAATCAAAATGACATGAGACCAAAGAAATTGGTTAGAGGACTTCAATACCTTTCCAAAATGTCCAAGAACATGATCAAAGCTTAAAAATTGAGCAAGATATGCCTTGTGGAAGTTGGGAAATTTTTGGGAATTTTGAAAAGTCAACTTTGCTTCAAATGCCTCAAAATTGCTAATGGGCCTCAATTTCTTCCATGAATCATCACCCAAAGGCCATGCACGACCCATTGACTTTAAAGGGAGTTATTTTATTATTTTTAATTAATTAATTGAATTTTTAATCCTATTTATTCATTTAATTAAAATCAATTATGAGAAAAATACTAAACCATGTTTTTCAAATCTTTTTGTGCATAGAATTCACTCAATATTTCGTGCACCATTCAATAAGGAAAGATTCAATATGATTGGCAATGATTGGCATAAGAAAGGCATGAAAACGATTGAAAAAGATCATGGAAAATCAAATATTCAAAGTCATCAATGCAAAGGCTTTGGGCTTGGTTTTTCTGACCTAATTCCTTCCACATACATATGCAAACATAAACCTAATGCTAAGAACAAAAAAGTTGCGCTCAAAACAAAGGACAACATTGCAACTTTTGACAAAAAATTTAAGAATTGAAAACCTAATTGCAAGGTGTTTCAAGGTCTGAAAAGTGTTCCAATACGTTGCTGGACTACCTAGGAAGCGTTTCCAACTGAAATCAAGTCTCCATACATCCAGAATTGGTAGAATGACATCGCCCTGTTCATGAACTTTTTCACATTCGTATTTGAATTTATACGCATTTTCCATACATTTTAATGTTTGATTTATACTAACATGATCATTCTAAAGCTAATGGTACCGTTCAATTGAAGAATGGCTGCCTGTACAAGAATCCACCATGAATGTATTTTAGGGTTTCAGGAACCTTGAATTAGGGTTTTACATATAAGGAACAATTGGACAATCAAACTGGTACCTTTGAGATCAGGGCATCTGGACGAAACAATTGATCACATCGCGTCCAATTTATATTACTCTATGCCCTATTCGCTATTTTTCAGGTTGAAGCTTAGTGGGGGTTTAAAACCCCCGCTATCTGTTTTATAAATGCAGGCAAAACGAAGAAGAAAGGGGACGTGGCTCATGGTGACTGGCGCATTTGAATTTTGGCGCATTGGATATCACTCAGTGTTGTTTTGCATTATATTATTCGTTGCCAATTTCAATACAACGCGCGCGCATAGCTCAGACGGTTGGACGTGCATGGGGTAAACGTTGGGACCTGGGTTCGATTCCCAGGTCCCCCACTTCTTCTATACTTTTTTCTTTAACATGCTTCTATGCAGTATGCCATCCAAGGACCATCATGAAGCCTCACCATCTAGCTTGCCACGCGCCCAGAAGCCTCAATCTGATGGCCATCACAAGCAGTCCACCATGTACACTGGTCAGACATCCCACACACAAGCGCCAGAAAGTAAAAAAGGCCTGGAATTGAATGGGCCAAACTGCTTGCAAAACCTCCAAATTGGGCACAAACCCCCCATTGTTTGTATTTCTTTTTTTTTCTAATTCCCTTTTCTTTTCTTCTTTTTATTTTAATTGCTTTCTTGTTTTATTAATTTCACAAAAATAATTTTCATAAAACCAAAAAATCAGAAATCAAGAAAATAAAAAATGTTTATTTAATATTTTATGCATTAATATTTTTTGTAAATAAATTTTATTAATCAATTTAGTTTAATTTTGGGTTTTTAACTTTAATGTTTTCTTAAATAATTAAAAAAATATAGAAATTAGGTTTTAGCATTTTTAGTCTTTTTTCCTTAATAAATAAATTCTTCCTATCATTATTATTATTAATTATTAATTATCTTATAAATAAATATGTCATTAAATAATTAGGTTAAATTAGGTCAAAATTTAAACATGTTTTAATAATTAAAAACAAACTTAGAATTAGGGTTTTATTTAATTTCTAGTTTCAATTAATTTCCTTTATTTCATTAAATACCAAAAAAAAACATAAAAAAACAATTTCTTTTCTCATTAAATAATTAATTAACTTCCAATTTCAATGTAATTTCTTTAAAGGGTCCAACGCCCTCGAACTTTCGCTTCTAGTTTCTTTTCGCGTATTTGCTTCTATTTTTTCATTTTTAATATTATGTAATTCCCCCAAAGCTTTGTAATAATAATTAGGAACTTTATTTACTTTCCGCATTTTTCAAATCGGGTCTTTGTTAATTTGGCGATGTTTAGACCCGCGCCTTGTAATGCGTAGGACTTTTATTTTCCGCATTTTAATTTCCGCACCTTTTAACTGCTAATCACATGAAAGAATGAGTGGCCCAAATAAAATCAAAGCGTAGCTCACCCAATGCATGACAAGATAAAATATAACTGAAAATGACACACAATTCACACACCACTCCTAGGGTACGCCTCACTGTTGCCTTGCCCCTCGAAACGTGGTCGTCGAGTATAGGACGTCTTAGTGAGTCCTCATGTCCATTGATCAAGTTGCCTCGAAACGGTTGCCTCGGAATAGTTGCCTCGGAATAAAAAGATCAATGGCATAAGGGTAGCTTCTAAGGTATCCTACTGTTGCTCTGGTGACCACACAGTCCCTAAACTCGAATTGACCCGAACACCTCCAACGGTGGTGCTACCTATCTCTCAATGGTGGGATGGCACTACTTTAAGGACTTCTACACAGCTTAATTCCTTAGGGTAGGTAGATGACTCGTAGATACTTGCTCTAATTCAAAACAAATCAAAATTTCTTTTCACACTAACACTTTTCAAAAAGCTTTCAAAAAACAATTTTTCAAACACTTTTGAGGACTGATACAAGAGTCGATCTGAAACTTTAAACGAAACTTTTTCAAACCCACTCACAATTGAAAAGCAAACAAACATTTTGAAAACACAAATGAGCAAGTATCTAAGAGCCCATGGATAACCATGGATAGAAAGGGTGCTAACACCTTCCCTTTCTATAAATCTACCTCCCGAACCGAGAGATAATCTCATAAGGAATTTTGCTGTGCTTTTGTCCTTTCCATGTTGGAGAAAATAAAAGACGGTGGCGACTCTTGCTTACCACGACATTTTGCGAACCAACATTAAACAGTCAGTTCCAGATCCACCGATCACACATACTGCTACTGTTCCATGGCCAAGTTGGTTAATTTAATGGTTCTAAGGTCAGTTGGTGCTTAATGACCCCTTAGAAGACCCATATTCTCCTCGTTCCTATACAAGGAATATTGGTACACACTAAAGTGCCACACCAATGTAGCTACTACTTCAACCGTATCGGTCTATACCGTACAGTTCCCTCACAGTTTATTGCTACTTACCTAAAAGGTTTTCCCCAGATCCGGGTTAGGATCTATAGTAACTCCGATACAAGCCCACAAAGATAAATCATATAGAGCAAACAATTGAAAACACAATGATCTAATCCTAAGGTACACCCCACTTATAGATTTCCCTAGCAGAGTCGCCAGTTCTGTGATATGGTGGGAAGAGAATTGACTGTTTTTGGAATGTTGGTTTGCGTTTTGTATTTGTTTTTGCAAAATGTCGCGGTAAGCAAGAGTCGCCACCGTCTTTTATTTTATCCAACAAGGAAAGGAAAAAAGCACAGAAAAATTCCTTTTTCGAGATGTTTCTCGGGTCCGGGGGGTAGATTATAAAAAGCGAAGGTTTTAGCACCCTTTCTATCCGTGGTTATCCACGGGCTCTTAGGTACTTGCTCAAAGTGTTTTCAAAATTGCTTTTCTTTGTATTTGTGGGTTTGAAGAAGTTTTTGTTTGAAAGGTGTAAGTGTGAAAATTTGTTTTGTTTTGAAAGAGCAAGTACTTAAGAACCATCTACCTACTCGAAAAAGGAATCAATCTGTGCTAATGTCCTTTAGACAATGCTATCCCACTATTGATGAGTGGGTAGCGTCGTCATTGGAGTTTTAAGGGTCAATTCGATTAAGGGACGTGTGGTCACTAAAGCAATGTTAGGACGCCTTAGTGGTAACCCTAATGTCTTAGATCATTTTTTCGAGGCAACCGTTTCGAGGCAACTATGATCTTTGGACAAGAGGGCGACCTCTAAAACTTCCTATACTCAATAACCACGTTCAAAGGCAACCAAGTGAGGTGTACCCTAAGAGTGCGCATGTGCGAATGTGTTATTTTCAGTTAATTTGTCTTTGTACATGTCATGGGTGAGCTGTGTTGATTTTAGGTTTCAAACGATTAATCTTGTCATGCATTCCCTATTATCAAACATCTAACAGCGTATGAGTTACAGAAATTAAATTGCGGAAATTAAATCTAACTATTACAAGGCGTCGGGTATTTACATCGCCAAAAACAACCCTTGAAATTAAAATGCGGAAATTAAATAAAGCGATAAAAAAAATAGTAAAGGTCCTATTAAACTATTACATTCCGGGAAACAATTACATCAATATGGTAAAATAGATCGCGTGCGGGAAAATTAAATCGGGCGCATTCTAGGGTTTTGACCCTTTGTTTATTAAAGAAAAGATTTTTTTTGGTTGTTTTGAATTAAAAAAGAAATTAAATCAGGTTAATTATTAAACTAATAAACTAATTAATTAATAAAAATATTTTTGGAGTTTTGGATATTTAAAGAAATAAAATAAATTTGATTTAAAGTTAGTAAAAACCTAATTATCTACATTGATTTTAATTATTGCAAAAATATTAAAAGTTAAACCTAATTAAAATAAATTAATTAAATTAATATTTATTTACAAAAATAAAATGCTGAATTTAATTTTAATAAATAAAATATATTTTTTGGGTTTTTTGATTTTATGAAGAAAAAGTCTAATTGGTTAGTTTAAATAATAAAAATAATAATACAAAATAATTAAATAAAAGAAATAGGAAATAGAAATAGAAATACTCAGGGGGTTCTGGGCCCAAAAGGAGGTGAGAATTGTAATTTTCAAGGCCCAATGGCGCAGGCCTCTTGCTGACTTTTCTGATCCCACGTGTACATGTTGACTAGGGAATATGGTATGCATCCCATCTAGGCCATCAGATTTGGCCTGGAGGCCATCTGTCCACTGATTGCATGAGGGATCATGGTACATCACGCATTGGGGCTTGTATTGGATCACCTGGAAACAAAATACAACAAATATATTGGGGACCTGGGTTCGAACCCAGGTCCTGCTGCTCACTGGCCAACACGTCCACCACTCAACCAACGCGTTCTACTTGTTAGTGTATTAGACAATCATTATTATAAGAGAAAACACAATAATTATGCTAGAAATAAAAAAAAACAGCGCGAAATTTGAATGGAGCAATTGGATGGGGACACGTTGTCGTCCCTGTCCTTGGATTCATACAGAGATTACCTGCGGATTTGAATCCACAGCAAAAGGCTTAGGTTGATTCAATAATCCTTCTCAGGCTATATAAATGAAAGGTGATGCCATGGATGAACTCGTCTCTTCATCCCGGTCTCAATCATGTCCATTAATAAGCCTAATTTCACCTGCATCAAAAACCTCTAAAACAAACCTGGAAACCCTACAATGGCGTTTTGGATTATAGAACAGATAAATGCAATCAAATAATATGGAAAGCATGGAAATTGTTTGGTGATTGCAAATATGCCATTAGTTTCTTGTAATGATGTGTAAATCTTGAAACACGAAAGCAAGTTCAGAGGGAGGTCGCGTGTTACTTACAGGGCGTTTGAGAGGGTTTGGGAGCTTGCTTTTGATTGCTATTGACTCAGTGGATGTCCAGCAATTGATCCACGTTGAGTTTTAGTTCTGAATTGGCCTCTAAGAAGGATTTCAGATTCACACTTTTTTGCAATTTTTCCAAGTTTTGTTCTTGTGATTTAGCAAACTCTCCCTCTAAAACCCGTGCCTCTCACTTGTATATGTATAAAGAAATGCATTAGGTCAAGTTTTGTGGACTGAATCTTTGTGCATTATGGCTTGGAGATTTGATTTGATCATCCATTAAAAAGCTTCCAATTTTGTCCAAAATCTATCTTTTTGTTCATGATATGGTGAGATACGAATTTGATCAACTTTATGATGATGATTAGGTCCTGAAATAGCCAAAAGGAGATCCAATAATCAATGTTTGGATTTTATATGATTTAAATTGATTTAAAATGCAATAATTCATTAAAAAATAAAATTAAATAATAAAATTGATAAATGGTTATGAGGCTGAAGCTAGGACACGTGTGGAGTGTGACAAGATCAAATAAAGTGGAAAAGAATGGTCCCATTTGACAAAAATTGACGTTTTGGGGATAGTTGACTTTTGGCAATTTTGCAAAAATTCCCAACTTCAACAATGCACAACTTCTTCAATTTTAAACTTTTGGAAGTGTTCTTGGACTTTTTAGAAATCCTGAGATGTCCTATAACCAACCCTTTTGGTCTCATCTCATTTTGATGTTCCATGCTCAAGTTATAAGCTTTGGCAAAAAAGGTGTTTTTGTTGACTTTCAAAAATGACCTATAATGTCCAAATTCATAACTTCTTGTGAGTGCATTTCTTGATCTTGTTGTATGAAGATGGATTGTAGGAAATTGCATCCTCTTCAAAATGAGCTTTGTATGGGTCATTTCTCATAAAGTATGAGAAAGTTATGCTTGGTCAAATTTGAGTTGACTTTTCCTGCAAAACCCTAATTTAGCAACTTTTGAATCTTGATGAATTTTGAGCAATCCTTGATGAATCATGATCAACCCTTGATCAAATGATGAAATATCCTTAAAAATGAGAATGTTGACAAAAAATCTTGAAGTTTGACTTTTTATAGGTCACAGTTGACTTTTGCCCTAACACAGTTGATTTTTGGACCTTTTGAGCAATTGACTGACCAAACTTCCTCTGCAAGGCTTGAAATTTGACATGGATGAACTTGAGAACATATTAGGACATTGGGGAGCACTTGAGGTAATTTTGATGCAAGGACTTTGATGCAACACAAAACCCTAATTTGGGATTGACTGCCTTTGGAGATGACTTGACTGTCCAATTCTTGAGCAATCTTGAGCCACTTGGGGATTCTCCTTGACATGTCTTGAGAAATATGAGAGGGAAAATTTTGGGGTACAACACTCTCTATCTATGATCTTCTCATATTCATTGTAAGAAATAACACTAGGCATAATAGTTCTTGCTTTGTAATGATTCTTGTAAACTTTCTTCTATGCTTCTATTATTGCACTTCTTGCAATATTTTGACCTTTATCATCTAATGGGTGAGTGTAGCCATCAAATACGAAATTCCATAGATCCAAGTCATATGCCGGAAAGTAACTTTCAATTCTATCCTTCCAATAGTCAAATGTTTCCCCATCAAACATAGGGGTTTTGAACTATAGTGATCTCTATCATAATCCATATTGTCAATAGTGGAAGTAGGTGTAGCCATTGATTTTTCACACACATTGGATCGGTACTAAACACTGTTAAGTGTTGATAAAAATGAGAACTTTTGATCTCCTCAAAACCGGAGCTCTGATACCAATTGAAGGTGTGAAAAACACAAGAAAGGGGAGAGGATTTAAATTGGGTTTTAAACCAAAAAAAATTCTTTTAAAAATATTCCCCTTTAATTAAAAATACTTTTTCTCCACTCTTGATAATAACAATAATTAAGAACAGGAAGTAAAAAACAAGGTATGTTTGTACTAGTTCACTTGAAAACTATCAAGCTAGTCTAGTCCATCCGCCAAAGTGATTTCGACTCTTTCAAAGGAGGACTTAATCCAATAATCCAACTAATTATTACAATGCACAAGCTACCCGCAAGTGACTAACAACAACCTCTAAGACACACAACTCCTAGACTTCTTAAGGATATAGACCTAATCGGTCCCTTAAGGAAAATCAAATCTCTAAGACACACCTAGTCTTAGACTTCTTAAGGATACATACCTAATCGGTTCCTTAAGGAAAATCAAACAACTATTTGAATACAAGTTTTGTTTACACGAATATTGCTTCTACACAAGCTAAATATGTAAACTATTTTAAGA
Source organism: Vicia faba (assembly GCA_948472305.1). Taxonomy (NCBI): domain Eukaryota; kingdom Viridiplantae; phylum Streptophyta; class Magnoliopsida; order Fabales; family Fabaceae; genus Vicia; species Vicia faba. Next base: position 151,184,674 of record OX451737.1, on the reverse strand, counting down.
ATAATAGACTAAAAATATGAAAGTTATGAACAACGCTTATTCGTGGATAATTGATTGATTCTTCATCTTTCTCTCTTAGTCTTCAAGCCTTTATACAGCAAATAAAATAATATATCTGCTGAAGGGTACTCTTGGGATTTCCAGAAACATTGGCGGCTTTAGCAATCACGTGGGGGACAAGATCGTGCGACGCGTCTGGTCTTTCATGGTAGTGGAATGAAATATTGATTATACCATGTACTATTTGTACCACGTTAATGTTATATTCTTTCCTTCTGCACTTCAGAGGCTTTTGCGAGCAGGAGTTTAGAAGCGAGAACATAACACAAGGTCATCAGAACTTCAAGTTTCAGATCCTTCAGAACTGCGTCTTCAGAGTCTTCAGCACTTGGTTGTGAGAACCTTTTCTTAGAACCTTGGATCTTCAGAACTTCAAGTCTTCAAAGTCTTTAGAACTTCTATCTTCAGAGTCTTCAGCACCTGGTCTTTAGAACCCTTTTCTTAGAAACATGGGTCTTTAGAACTTCGAGTCTCTAGAACTTATTTCCTTAGAACATATTGTATTTAGAAGCATGAGTCTTCAGCATCTAGACTTAAGTAGAACTTCTATCTTCAGATCTTTTGACTTGTTTCTTTAGACAAACATCAAATCCTACACTTCAAAAGCTTCTGGAGTGTCTTGCTACTGTTCATTAGAACTTGTGTAACGCAGAAGCGGAACTAATTCTCTTATAATGTCTTGGTCATGCCATCCATCGGAAGCAGAACCTAATTGTTAAATACTCAAGAATAACAAACATTAGAGTATCAAAATTGTTCATACAAACATATTCATTTGTTATCATCAAAACTCAGATAATATTGTAGAACCAAATCTTTTTCTCTAACAATGCCTAAAAAGAATCAAGCTCAAACATAGCTTCAAAAGATTCATAAAAATCAGAAATACCCACCCGCTCAAAAGAGAAAGCAAGAAAAAGTATGATAACATTACTTGTTACGGGTGTGGTAAATTAGGACATTTTAGAACTACTTGTCCATGTTTCACCAAACATCATAAAAAGAAAGATAAGGAATTCTATAAGACGAAAGGAAAAAGTTCCAAAGGTCGTAGAGTCTATATCGCGTGGGAAGGAGAGGATGATATGTCATCCTTGGATTCTTGCTTAAGTTCAGATGATGAATGCGCCAGCATATTTTTGATGGAACATAAGAAAGATTAAAGGTCAAAGATATACAATTACGATTTTGATAATGAATATTCTTATAACAAATTGTCGCCAGCTTTTAATGATATGTATGTGGATTCTATAAACGCTTTTAAGAAGATTTATATCCAAAAATAAAACACTTTAAATTGTCTTAAAGACGTGCATACATCTCTAGTTGATGAGCATTATAATGTTTTCGACACTTTAGTTGAAAAGCTAGAAAAAGTAGAATGTGTTTACATGTCCAACTTTAAAACTTGAAATTGAAAATCTCAAAGGATAATTAATTCATGCTACTTTATTATCGTGTCCCTGGGAGAAGTAGAATAAGCATTTCATCTAGGAGAAAAAGGACGTTTTTCGTGCTACTTTTAACTCTTCAAGTGATAGAGAGATGCTTTTTAAGGAAAACCCTCGTGTCACTAGGATAAGTAGAAGAAGTATTTCATATAAGGCGACTTGCCTTTATTATGGTAATAAGGGACACATTAGGCCTCAATGCCACATTAAGAACTTCTAAGTTCCAAATGGTAAATGGCATGGGTTTCTAAGTGTACCTCAACTAACCCAAAAGGACCCACTAGTTGGGGACCTGAATTGCCTATTTAATTGTCACAGGAAAGTCTTGTATCCCTGAAAATATTATGGTTTCTAGATAGTGGATGTTCGACACACATGACGAGAGATTCTACCTTGTTCATGAAGTTTGAAGAAAAGGAAAGCCACCACCATGTCACGTATGGGGACACAAGATGTAAAATACTAGGAGAATGTATTGTTGGAAAATCCTTCACAATCACCATTGAAAATGTGCTTTTAGTTAAAAGGGTTAAACATAACCTACTTAGTGTTAGACAATTATGTGACAAAGGGTACATTGTTTTTTTTATACCTTAGTTGTTCAATTGAGCATAAGGGAAGTAAGGACCTTGTGTTTAAGGGTTATAGGATTGATAACATATATATGCTTGATCTAGATGTTGTGTCGATGCATGGACCTAAGTGATTTGTAGCTAAAGGTGAATATTTTTGGTTATAGCATAGACGCCTAAGTCACGTGCATTTTGACTTGTTTAATAAAATATCATCCATGAATATAGTGATGGGTCTTCCTAAAATGAAATTTTAAAATGCAAATTATGTGATTCTTGCCAATTAGGAAGAAAACGAGAGTTTCGTTTAAATATATAAAAAAAGTTTGTTCGACATTGAAACCTCTCGATCTTTTACATCTAGACTTGTTTGGACCATCGCAAATAAGAAGTTTAGGAGACAACTATTACAGATTTGTAATTGTTGATCAACAGTGAAAGTGCCAAAGAGGATCCTACTCCTTCAATAAAGGAAGAAAACATCAATGAAAATAAAGAGGAAAGCTTGCATATAGATGAAAAACAAGACTCCTCGAATCACTACAACAAGATTGGACAATCACAAAGGATCATCCATTAGATCAAATTATGGGAGATATCAAAAGAGGTGTAAGTACTAGATTACAGGTTAATAATTTCTGTAAGTACTCTGCTTTCATTTCACAAATTGAACTTGAATCTATATCTGACGCCTTACTTGTTAAGGGATGGTTACTTTCTATGAAAGAAAAACTTATCTAATTTAAACGTAATGATGTTTGGGACCTTGTTCTGTGTCTAGTCGATAAAAATGTCATTGGAACTAGATGGGTATTTAGTAATAAAATTGATGAAAATGATGTAATTACTAGAAATAAAGCAAGGTTAGTAGCGAAAGGAATAGACTACAAGGAGACTTATGCTCCTATAACTTGTCTAGAAGCTATTGTACTCTTTTTGGCATTTCCTTGCAGCCTGAATTTTAAGCTTTACCAAATGGATGCTAAATATGATTTTAAGCTCCCCCGAGTTTTGAAGATCACGAAAATCCTTACTATATTTTAAAACTAAAACGAGTCTTTTGTGGTCACGAACAAGCTCTTAGAGCTTGGCATGAGAGATTGAGTGGATTTTTAATTAAACAAAGATTCAACCATGGTAAAGTCGACACCAATTTGTTTATTAGATGTAAAGCAAAGCATATTATTTTAGTTCAAATATATGTAGATGATATCATATTCAGATCTACTAATGAATCTCTTTGTTTAGAATTTGCAAGTTTGATGCAGGGAAAATTTGAGATGTCTTTTATGGGAGAGCATACATATTTCTTAGGATCGCAAATCAAGCAATTCGAAGAAGGCACTTTCATATGTCAAACAAAATACTTCTTAGAGCTTCTAAAGAATTTCGATACGAAAAACTTGAAAAGTATCTCAACACTTATGAAATCTAATACGCTTATTGTTGTTGTGGTAAAGCGGCAAGCAAAAAGTAAAGTATTATTTTTATCGGGTGATATAGGTTATATTGTATCATGTCCACAAAGATTGGTTATTGATTCTCCGTTCGACAAATTTCTTGTTAATAAGTTTGGTTTAAATTGGTAAAACATAAAAACATAAAAGTAAATATGAACAGGAAAGAATTCATTTTCTAGAGAGAAGAAACTTATCAAGTATGCATATAATCCACTTCTCACAAACTTAAATTTATCAACCAGTTACACTTAACCTACAATAATCCTCAGAGTCATTTAGCATCGCTCACTCTCTAAGTTATTTCTAACCCAAAGTAGAGAGAACTACTATATCATCTCGGTGACGATCTCACAGTCAACCTCAACAACACAGCAGACAACCATATTACTCGTATTGACGATCTCTCAACCGACACAACCAACACGAAAGCATTAAACTTTGACACCCATAAAGATTTTTAGCTCTAAATCTATCTCTAGAATCCAGAAAATAACAGATGATCATCCTAGATAAGGATTTGAGCAGTATATATTTATAACAATCCAAACCCCGAGCACAGAGCAAAAATCTAAGATAACAATTGACACAGATATGTAAAGCAGATTAAATATAACACCATGGGCGACAAATATACATGAGTTCAAAGTAAAATAATATACAAAACCCAACCAAAGAGAAATACACAAAGAGGAAGAGAAATGAACAAAACATCTCCCAGTTTGTCAGCGCCGATTGATGATCAATCCACCCCAGATCATCCACATGCAAGCTTCGAAGTTGTTTTCTAAGCTCTCTCTACCAAAAAATGAAGGTTTGATGAGTTGGGAACAAATACCCCAAAATATAACCTAAAAAATGTATTGTTTGCCTCTTTTAACGTAATTCTATCCAGGAGACCGCGTTGAAAAATCCCGCTAAGTATGCTCTACTATCATGAGAAAAAAATAGTATTTTTATTTTTGCCATAACTTGAGAACCGTAACTCCGATTTACACCCGGTTCAAAGAATTGGAAATCTTATTCAATTATCTATCTAAAAATTCCTAAATATCAACCAAATTGATGATTTCTTATTCTTTGATTTTGAGCCTTATTCGTTGACGAGTTGCTCAAAATCGCGCGTTTGAAGTTGTGTCTTCGACACTTTATTGCTCATGCTCCAAATACTCATCAATACCTATAAAATGAATGAAAAAACATTAAACGGTACACTATGTACACAAAAAACAAAAAAACATAAACTAAACGTATTTACACAAAAGTCGGGTTGATTCAACGATATTAATAACAAAGAGTCGATAATTGCAACAAAAAGTATATACAAATATAGCTACAATTTGCAGTTATCAAACTCTCTCCAACTTAAACTTGTTTGTCCTCAAACAAAGCCAAACAACTAAAAGAACCAAAAATAATCAACCAAAATATCATGAATCAACAAGTTTTGAAAACGGAAAACAAATGCAATGGTTCAAATAAAAAACGGTACACACGACAAAACATACTTACCTAGTACTAAACTACGATGATAACATAAACACGAAACGAATTCTAAATACAAATAACATGTCAAACATTCTAAAACAACACTAGTTCACAAATGAATCACACCTAGCAAAAACAATCATCGGTAGATGAAAAACATACAAAATAAGGTATTTTCACTCATCCACAATCTTGCAAACAAAAGACTAAATTACGCATTAATCCAAAAACTCATATTGAAAATACAAAGGCAAGAATCTGAAGGGCTTTTCAAGGTTGTAATGTGGCTTGGTTAACAAACAAGGGATAAATCCTAAAGCTAATCGAAACAAAACTTGCCTAAACGTAAGGGAGTGATCAACTCACAAAGACTCAAGTAAAATAATTTCAATCAAACTTCTTCTTCATTCCAAGTTTTAAACCAACACACTCACTTATTAGCACTATTATTCGAACTCTTTTTGTTTTTCTTTTTCAAAGCTTTTTTTTCATTTTTTCTTTCTTTTTCTGTTCACTTCTTTTTCACTTTTTTTCTTTTCTTTTTCTTTTCAACCTCATAGCAATCAACCAATAAATACACACTCATTTTTCTTCCCAACTTGAATTCAACCATACATTAAAGTGAATACTCCCTACTTTCGAAGGCAAGGAAAAAATTCAAACCAAAACAATGGTTGAGGGTTCAAGAAAATAACGAATCAACATTCATGCAAAAAGGGAAACTAAACACTCATAGACAAACATTTAGCAAATACAACATGAATATCGACAAAAAGCTCAAAGGGGTCACTAATGATCACACACTCACAACATGAATTGACTTATTTGGCCAAAGTAGTTGTGCTCAAAATGGAACAAAAAATGCCTTGATCATGTTCATGCTTTCATACAAACAATACAAACAAAAGATTAAGCATAATAAAATCCAGCTAAAACAAGAGTTGTGGTCTCCAGCATATGTGAACAATGGAAAGCTACCTCACAAAAAGGGTTGGAACTAAAGTGATTCACAGATGAATAAGTATACAAAAGAATGAATGGCATAAAAATTGTAAAAAGTCTAAGTATCATGAATATGCTAAAGTATAGAAAACGATAAACACATACCTCAAACGTGTACAAAACTTTAACAAAATCATTACCACGCATTCGCAAGTTGAAACACTCAAACTTGGAAAATCACCAAAAACGACCTCAAGCTATCGAACCAAAATTGGAGTCCAAACAATAATCAAAAGAATTAGAAAAATAATACTCCTACAAAATTTCAATGTACAAAATTTACAATATATACAACGAATAAAACTCCTCAAGCTAAACACGACAAGGTTTCCGAAAACACAAATTGACATAACAAAAAAATACAAATAACTATATGAAAACCGAGTGAAAATGAATTAACAAGTTGGAAAGTGAAGATTTGAAATTCAGAACATTTCCTTCTTTCAACTTGTTAAAACACAAATCACCACACACATAAACAAATACAAACAAACATGCTTGTTTTACGTTGTAAGCTCGACGCCTTTATTGTCCGAGCTAGAAAACTCCTCTCGTCATGCCATGGTATTGTCACACCGCGCAAACCTAAAGAAAGTGTCCTAACAATCACACAACAAACGTTACGAAAATGAGACAATTCACAACAATACATGAAAACACATATATACACAAATATCATATACAAGTTAATGTATAAGTTCTATACAACATATACATTAATTACAAAACTCAAAAACAAAGAAACTATCACAATGCAAAACAATAAACACCAATCCCTGGCAATGGCGCCATTTTGTTGTTGCAGTAAAGCGGGTAAAGCGGCAAGCAAAAAGTAAAGTATTATTTTTACCGGGTGATATAGGCTATATCGTATCATGTCCACAGAGATTGGTTATTGATTCATTGTTCAACAAATTTCTTGTTAATGAGTTTGATTTGAATTGGTAAAACATAAAAACATAAAAGTAAATATGAACAGGAAATAATTCATTCTGTAGAGAGAAGAAACTTATCAAGCATGCATATAATCTACTTCTCACAAACTTAAACTTATCGACCAGTTACACTTAACCTATAATACTCCTCAGAGTCATCTAGCATCGCTCACTCTCTAAGTTATTTCTAACCCAAAGTAGAGAGAACTACTATATCATTTCGGCGACGATCTCTCAACCAACCTCAACAACACAACAAACATCCATATTACTCATATCGACGATCTCTCAACCGACACAACCAACACAGAAGCATTAAGCTTTGACACCCGTAAAGATTTGTAGCACTAAATTTATATCTAGAATCCAGAAACTAACAGATAATCATCCTATATAAGGATTTGAGCAGTATATATCTATAACAACCCAAACCTCGAGTACAAAGCAAAAATCTAAGATAACAATTGACAACGATTTGTAAAGCAAATTAAATATAACGCCATGGGTGACAAATATACATGAGTTCAAAGTAAAATCATATAAAGAACCCAACCAAAGAGAAATACACAAATAGGAAGAGAAATGAACCAAAAATCTCCCAGTTTTTCAGAGTCCATTGATGATCAATCCACCCCGGATCATTCGCATGCAAGCTCCAAAGTTGTTTTCTAAGCTTTCTCTACCAAAAAATGAAGGTCTGATGAGTTGGGAACAAATACCCCAAAATATAACCTAAAAAATGTGTTTCTTTGCCCCTTTTAATGCAATTATTTCCAGGGGACCGCGCTAAGTGGCAAAATCCCGCTAAGCGCGCTCTACTGTCTCATGAGAAAAAAATCAATATTTTATTTTCGCCATAACTTGAGAATCGTAACTCTGATTTACGCCCGATTCAAAGCGTTGAAATATTATTCAATTATCTATTTAACAATGCCTAAATATCAACTAAATTGATGGTTTATATTATTTGATTTTGAGCCTTATTTGTTGACGAGTTGCTCAAAATCGTGCATTTGAAGTCATGTCTTCGACACTTATTGCTCATGCTCCAAATACACATCAATAATTATAAAATGAATAAAAAAACATCAAACAGTACACTATGTACACAAAAACACAAATAAATACAAACTAAACGTATTTACACAAAAGTCAGGTTTATTCAATGATAACAACAAAGAGTTGATAAGTGCAACAAAAAGTATATACAAAAATATCTACAATTTGCACTTATTACTTATTGACAAAGATGAAAGAAAAGTTGACTTCAACATTACCAGGTATAGAGATCTAATCGGATCCTTATTCTATTTAACAACGATTAGGCCAGATATCATGTTTATCATGTTCATGTGTGGTAGATATCAAGCATCACCTAAGGAATCCCACTTTAAGATTGTAAAAAGTGTTATATCTAAACAAAACCTTGCTACATGGTCTTTGGTATCCTAAAGGTAATGTGTGTTGCTTAGTAGGTTATTCTGATTTGTGAATGCAACTTCACCATTAGATATTTTGCATAATTTCAAAACTATGAAAACATAGCATTTTTATTATATATTGGACGTTATTTTTGTGTCATTTGGTGCATCATTGCATTAGAGGTCTTAGGAAAAATTCAAAACAAGTTTAAAACAGATTCAAATCATGAAAGATCAGTTTCTGCATAAAAACAATATTTTTGCTTTAAAACTGCAGTACATGCATCGACCTGGAAAGTCTATGTGTCGACTTGAACAAGGCTGAAGAAAAACTGCTTATTTAGAGCAGCACATGTGTCGGACTGAAAGGTATGTGTGCCGTTGAAAATCCTATGCGCCAGCCTGAAAATCCTGTGATCCAGCACATGTATTGCATTACTAAAGGTTGTAGCTACTGTTTTGTATGTGTCGGCTCATAACTTTTTCAGGTCGACTCATATTGTTTTGTGGGTCATTTTTGCATTTGTTTTCATTCCAAAACATCTCTCTTTTGCCTAAAAAGTTCCCAACTATAAATATATCATTCATGCATCATTCCAACTTGATGATACCATAAAATTAGCTTACATTTGCTCTTCATCTTCAAACTCAAATCTTTGCATACACACTAACATTCCATTGTAACGATCTTTGGTTGGGGTGCCATCTAGGCAAGGTTTGATAACATCCAATTAGGTTCTTATGTAGTCGATAATATTGGGTTGAGATTTATAGGGGTCTTCATCCGAAAAAACCTCGAGTTTGTCCTCCAAGATCATTGATTGATTTTGGGGTTTTCGTGCAAGACCTTCAAGAGAAGATTGCGGCCTAGTGACCCTTTGGAGATACAGAAAGCAAAGGATCCTTTAGAGATAAAGAACACAAAGGAAGTAGCGCGAGAATGGCGAATCAAATTGAAGTCTTGAGTTGCAATAGGTGTAATTGATGGTGCACAAAAGCTTTGGAGATAAAGTATGCAAAGGAGTAGCAAGATCCAGATAATCAATTGGCAGCTATAATGTCTTTGTCTTGTTGAAGATCAAAATAAGAGAAGGGGTTGAATCAACATCAAACATTTATGGTTTGTAGGATTTCTATTGAACACTTCTCTTGTAATCATACTTTTTGCAAAGAAAGAAAGTATCCTAATTCCATGTGAGGACAAAAGTGGGGAACTTTGTAAACAAATCCTTGTGTCTCTTTTCTTTTATTGCTTTACTTGTTTTAATTTTCATACATCAATTTGTCAAATAAAATTGAGTAATCTATCAACGAGTAGGAATTTTCCAAGCCTATTTTTGTTTTGAATTGTGTGTTGAGTTGCTTATAATCACTTTTTAATTATAAGTGCTTTTTAATATCAACACAACATAAAGGAAAATTCTGAAACTTTGATTCCACACTCTCATTTACTCTCTATATGCAATTTGTTTAATGTGTGTTTGATTGATCGATTCATACAAAATTTCTCTTAGGTTGTTAAGGTTTAAATTACTTTGTTAATTAGATTATAATCACTTTGATTGCAAGTGCTTATTCATATCAACAAAGCTCAACGAAAATTCTGAAATATTGATCGTGCGCCACATGTTAAATAAATTGTCAAGTTATGTTTTTAATATGATTTCATTGGAAATAGAAAATCGTTGTTTGATACTTCCTTTGTTCCTTTTTAATTGTCACTTTGAAAGAAAAATTTGTTTCTTTTTAAATGTTACTCCAAAGTATAAAGGAGTAATGATTTCTATTTTGACAAAATTACCCCTTTCCATTTAGTATAGAGAGAAAAAATCAAATAAAATAATAAAAAGTTAAGGGTATTATAGGATAAAAGATAATTAATATGTAAAAAGTTACAACAATGATTAATTTTCTTGGTATGTGTAAAAAGTCAAAAAATGACAATTAAAAAGGAATCGAGGGAGAATTAAACTATTAATTAAGATATTATTATGTTGATTGATTTTAACGTTATCCTAATTCCATATGGCTTGTGCATATCCAAGTTTCCAATAACGGTTCGTATGTATGACTAATTTTGAAAACCTTCCGTTTAAACTCTTTGTTAAGTAAATTTTGAAAACTAGAATTTTATGGAATTTTAATTGGGTATCTATTTACCCTCCCTTCTATATATGTTATCGTCATCAAGTGGAATCAGAGCTCCAGTTAATTTCGTGCTTCAAAACTCTTGTTAGAAAATAGGGTACGAACCTAAAGGGGATTACAAAACAACCTCAATCTTTTCAGGAGAAAACTATAGTTATTAGAAAGCTTGTATGTACATTCATGTTAATTCATATGACAAGGGTATGTGTGACGATATTACTTAATTCGATGTTAATGGCGTTGTCACACCTAAGCCGGAAGCACTATGGAATAATGATGATAAGAAAAATTCATTAAATCTCTTTAATTGTTTGAACGCACTTGGTATGCCTATTTCTAATGCAATTGCTACTGACAAAGTTTTGAGATGTCTTACTAGGAATTGTCAACCGAAGGTCACCATGATCAAGGATTCCAATGATCTTAAAACACTTGATCTCACTACATTGTTTGGTAAGTTTGAAGAACATGAGTAAGAACTTACTTGCTTAGACAAGCACGAGAAAATCTTGAGAAGAAGAAGAAAAAGGAGAAAGTCACGAATAAGGAGGAAGGAACAAAGTCTCATGCTCTTAGGACTTCTCGTTCAAGGTTCTCAAAAGTTGAGATCATTGATAATGATTCTAGTGATGGTGAAGATTTAAATTGTCACTATGGTTGCAAGAAATGCCACACTATTGGATAATTCAATTTTAGGAGTTTTTGGTTCCTAAAAGTGTTTCTCAATGGTTGCCCAAAAGCAACCAATTTTTCACTAACCCCTAAGGACCCGATGAAGATTGAGTATCTAGCTTATCTTGTTGTTTTTGTAGGATTATTGTCTTGACTCTATGAAAAGAATATAGGTTCGCATTTATTGTGGCTCAAGGCATATGAACATATTCTAATCCTATTGTATATGTGGCAAGAAGATGAATTATGTGATCTAGAAAGCAACAATAAGTTTCATTTTATTGGTAAAAGATGTATAAATTAATTTTGATGATATATCCGAGAATGCTCAGAAAAGGTACTTCATTTCATGATGTAGGTGTATCTTCAAGAGACATACTCAACAACGCTGAAGAAGGAAATGACCAACTCGAATCGGTGAAACATGGGGAGGAGAAAGATAAATAACATGAAAAGGATAAAGATGAAAGTTAAATCAAAATAAATGATCATTAAATCAATAAACCTCATGGCTTCATCACAAGTAATATTTTTGGGTACTTTGTCAAAGTAAAAATTGATTAGATCGTGGTTTTCTAAAGTCTTTGTGGCATATTTTGCATTTGGTTCAACTTTATTTTGAGAGTTCCTTGTGAAATGCAATTGCATCCTCCTTCATTTTGTATGGTGAGGTAGTATCGATTCAATTTTCACTTTGTTAGTAAGTTCTTTCTTTTACTTGTTTATTTTTTTAGTACATGAAATACTTGGTGCATGATATATATGTTATGAGTATTCATTTGAAAAATTATTCTTAATTGATAATCATGGTATGTTATCAATTTATATACTTATAATGATCTCATCATACTATATTTTCATGTATTTTGTTTTATAAACACTTATATATGGATAAGCATGTTTAGCTTCATTAAACTTCAAGCATAACACATTTGACATTATATCATATTTGGTGATACTAACATGAAACTTGTCAAAGAGTTCTCTAAGCTTATGCAGGAAGAGTTTGAAATGAGATTCATGGGAGAGTTGAATTATTTTTTCGGACTCCAAATAAAGTAACTCAAGGAAGGAACAATTTGTTTGTCAAGCAAAGTATTGTCTCAGATTACTAAAATAATTCGGCATGGATAATTCAAAGCTAATTGACAATCCCATGGCAACAAATTCAACATACGTGAGAAATTGGTGATTATTAATGTCTCCAATGTTGCTTTCTTTATTATGTTTCTTGCACTTTTATACTTTTACTCTAACTCTTTATTTGAGTATTTTACATCATGTGAGTGCAACTTTCGTTCCATCAAGAGTGAGGTAATATTGTTATAATTTCTCCTTGAAAGTAAGACTTTTCCTTAATAAATGTTACTTGTTGGTTAAAAACTATTCTTTATTGATAACCATTGTGTGTTCTCAATGTATATGCTTATATTGACCTCATGTATTAATTCTTTCACATTTATATAATTTTGTTATTATATGTACAAGCATGTGTTTCTATTATTAATTCTTGTATTTTTTCATGAGTCGAATGTAAGCATGTCAATTCCATATATGGTTCTTGTTGTAGTTGAGTCACATTTTATGACAATATTCATTATTTTTCATGCAATTGCATTACATGTTTGGTAATTTTTTATGCTTGTTATCTATTAATTTTGCATCATTACATATATATGGGGATATCTAATTGCATGCTCTTCTTTTCAAAAATGTCTCTGAGTGATATACTATTATTGGTATTGGAATATGATACTTCTCACGATTTGCCTTCTTTCTTTTTGATATTGTCAAAAGGGGGGAGCATATGCGAGATGAATTTGAGAAACACAAAGTCACGGGGAGCCTTTGATAACTACATGAAATGCATCGTCTCAAGTTTTGCCATCATAAAAAAGGAGGAGTATATGAGTGCAACTTTACCATTAGATGTTTCGCATGATGTCAAAACTAGGAAATCTTAGCATTTCTGTATATTGGACAATATCTTTGTGTTATTTGGTGCACCCTTGCATTAGAGGTCTTAAGAAACATTAAACAAGTTTAAAAATGATCCAAATCATGAAAAATCAGTTTCTGCAGAAAAAATAACATTTTTGCTTTAAAACTGCAGTAGATGCACCGATCTGAAGAGCCTATGTGTCGGCTTGAACAAGGCAGAAGCAAAACTGCTTATTTAGAGCAGCACGTGTGACATCCTGAAAGGCCTATGCGTCGGTCTGAAAATCATATGCGCCAACTTGAAAATCCTATGAGCCAGCACATGTACTACATTATTAAAGGCTGTAACTACTATTTTGTATGTGCTGACTCATAAATTTTTCAGGCCGGCTCATATTGTTTTATGCATCACTATTGCATATTTTTTTCATTCCAAAACATCCCTCTTTTGCCTAAAAAGTTCTCAACTATAAATATATCATTCATGCATCATTCTACCTTGATGATACCATAAAGTTCGCCTATATTTGCTCTTCATCTTCAACCTCCAATCTATGTATACATACTAACATTCCATTGTAACAATCTTTTGATGCGGTCCCATCTATACGAGGTTTGATAAAGTCCAATTAGGTTCTTGTGTAGCCGAGGATACTAGGTTGAGATTTGTAGGGGTCTTCATCTGGAAAAACTGCGGGTTTGTCCTCCAAGATCATTGATTGATTTGAGGGTTTTCGAGTAAGACATTCAAGAGAGGATTGTGTCCTAATGAAAGCCCTTTGGAGATAAATAATGCAAAGGAAATAGCTCGATAACGGATAATCAAATTGAAGTCTTGTGCTCCAATAGGTGCAATCGATGGTGTGCGAAAGCTTTGGAGATATAATATGAAAATGAGTAGAAAGATTTGGATAATCAATTGGAAACTATTGTGTCTTGGTCTTTTTGAAGATGAAAAGAAGAGAAGGGGTTGAATCAACATCAAATGGTTATGGTTTGTAGGGTTGCTCTTCAACACTTATCTTGTAATGATACTTTTTGCAAAGTAAGTAAGTATCCTAATTCCACATTAGAATTGGGCGCAGACGTACCCACATGCGAGGACGAAAGTGGGGAACTATGTAAAAAAATCCTTATGTGTCTTTTCTTTTATTTCTTTACTTGCTATAATTTTCATACATCAATTTTCCAAATAGCATTGAGTAATCTATTGACGCGTAAGAATTTTCCAAGACTGTTTTTGTTTTGAATTGTGAGTTGAGTTATCTATAATCACTTTTTGATTATAAGTTCTTTTTTATATCAACACAACACAAAGGAAAATTCTGAAACTTTTATTCCACACCAAGTGTTTGACAAATTGTTTAGCTTGTTCGACTCAAAGGAAAATTGTAATGTATCTCTTACTCTCATTTACTCTCTATATGCAATTTGTTGAATGTGTTGTTTGATCAATCTATTCATATAGGATTTCTATTTGATTGTTAAAGTTTAAATTTCTTTGTTGATTAGTTAATAATCACTTTGATTGCAAGTGCTTTTTTCATATCAATAAAGCTCAAAGAAAACTCTGAAAAATTGATTGTGTGCCTAATGTTCGATAATTTGTCAAGTTATGTTTTTAATATGATTTCATTAGAAATAGGAAACCGTTGTGTTTGATATTAAACTATTAATTGACAAATTGTTATGTTGATTGATTTACATTTATCTTAATTCTATATGGCTTGTGCATATCTGAGTTTCCAATAACGGTTCTTGTAGACGACTTATTTTGAAAACCTTCCGCTCAAACTCTTTGTTAAATAAAACTTCAAAACCAGAATTTTTCTGGAGTTTTAATTGGGTATCTATTCACCCCCTATAGATATGTTGTCCTCGTCTAACATGATTCTGATATCACATAGTGCAAGTCGGATAGGAAAAGTACTAGTGGTACTTGTCACATATTTGGAAGCTGTTTAGTTTCTTGGCAAAGTAAGAAGCAACATAGTGTTTCCGTTTCTACAGCCAAGGCTGAATACGTAGTCGCTGGTAGTTGTTGTGCATAACTCTTATGGCTAAAGCAACAATTTCTAGATTATGATTTAAAATTTGGTTGCATTCTGATTAAGTGCGATAGAACTGGTGCAATTAGCCTCACTAAGAATCAAGTACTTCATTCACGAACTAAACACATTGAGATCTGGCAGCATTTTCATAGAGATCATGTTGAAAAAAGGAATGTTATTTTTGAATACATTCACAATAAAATTCATATTGCTGACATCATTACAAAACCATTGTCATCAAAACCTTTTCACAAGATCTATAGGGATTTTGGAATCTTAGATTCCTCGTGCTTTAAATAGAATGAGAATTCTGTTTAGTTTCGTTTTCTATGTATATTCTATTTTCACTAACACTTTTTTTTAGCAAATCAAACTTTTGCCGAATACATTGGTATGTCTCTATAACTCTTGTATCCAATTTGTATAATATTTTGTGTGCTTGTTCTAGATGTATTCATTGGTTTGTGTATTACCTTCTTTACTTTACTCATTCCTCTCTAGCATGTTTTAACTATTCTAGTTGGCATTTAAGTCTTTTAAATGAGTGTTGTTAATTATGTGCATTCAAGCATTTGTATACTTGTTCATACATTATTTGAGTTGTTAATGAATTCCTTTACATGATTAGTTTTGATCACTTTTTGGATACTGTTGAATATTGATGTTGCATGTCTATTTTTTTTTACCTTTAGTATTTTATCTTCTCATTCTATATATGATATTTATTTTTATATATTCTTCTTAGCTGTGCTCATCTGGTTTCAGGGGGAGATTGGTGCATGTCCCTAACACATTTAGGGGGAGCACCCCAAATACAGTTATTTTGTTACTTGTCTTATTATTTTCATCTATTATTGTTTAATGAGTATCCCTTATGATTGCACGTTTTAGCATGCATAAATCAATTGTTATTTTTTAGACTTGATCATGATGTTTTAAGTCAAGTGCCTGACTTAAGGAAAAATAACCATAGGTAATATAAATTTAAGTCATGTGGAAAGCGGAATCACAAACTATTTTGAAAATTTTGAAAATTTGAGATTTCTTGTGTGTGATTCGAATCACTCACAATATATGACTCGAATAAAATAAAACAGAGGAAAAACAAGAATTTTTCGTGTCTATTATTCAAATCACAGTACACACCTGATTCAAATCATGTTGCTCTATGATTCAAATCACAGTTTTTACATGATTCGAATCATAAAACTTTCTACAAGTCACTGTTCTGTCTGATTCAAATCAAGCATTACACATGATTTGAATCACGGACCTGTTTGAATTGAATCAAATTCAAATTACAGAAAAATTGGTCACTTTCTTTATGAGATCTTGTTTCAACTTACTTTCTCATTTGAATCAAATCATGAAATGCACTTGACTCAAATCTAACTAACTTTTAACACTCATTTTTGTGCTTAAACTCAAGCACATATAAAACCTTTTGTAAACACTTTTCATGTATCAAATTTCATAATCCGTTTTGTGATTTTATGTGAAATCAACTTCCTCTCACTTTGAAAAAGTTCAAAACTCTTGCATTTGAATTTATTTCTTCTTCAAACTTGTTTGATTTCAGATCTTAATAATGAGAGATCTATGATTAATTGGGGGAAACAATGTCTTGGAACTAATCATTCTTGAAGATTGGGTAAATATATTCAGGTTCTTGAAAGATTGAGGAGTGTTCATTGTGCTGGCAAATTCCAGTGTGAAATGATGGAGGTTATTCTCTCTAGATTGCCTTAGCAGTGATTGCGTTGAAGATTACATATAAGGTGGAGTTCTTCTCAAATCTTCAGACAATTCATCGCTCAAGGAATCAGTGGGATCAAAGTGTTGGTTGGTACTCAAGAAGGCTTGGAGCATATTGGTGATATTAGAAGATTCTTGAAGTGTTAATCGAGTAAATATTGCGCATGAGAGTTTAGCGTGAAGCTGTATACAAGTCAAGATCCAAATAGAAGATTTATTTTCTTCAGCATTATTGTGGATTAGTGATTCTATGAGTTCTTGGAATTTTGTCAAATAAAGGGGAAAATGCAAGTTCCAATGGGAAACCATTGAAGAGTGCACGTAGACTCACGCGAGGACGACCAAGTCGAAGCCCTATAAATCTTGGTGTCTTCTATTTCTCTCTCTTTTTCTTTTGCATTTAATTTTCGTAGTATATTTCATGCTTAAGTTTTCAATTCTTAGAATAGTTTATCGTTTATTAAATTGGTAGCGATTTATTGCTTAATATTAGGTTTTGTTGGAATCAATACCTAATCGAGCTTTAGTGGTGATTAAAACCAGAGAAACATGTTGAGTTTAGAATTATAGAATTTAATTGTTTTATAAACATACCTCATGATGTATATAACAAAATCAATCATATACATTGTGTAATATCATTAGAAAATCTGTGATATTTGTGAAGTGACTAAGTGCTTACGCGAAACAATTTCTATACGAATTTAATTCTCATATTTTTGTTCTAAACTTTTCCGCGTGCATACTCTAAAAACCTTTGATGATTCATTTCTGAAAAATCACTGAAATTTTTTTAAAAAGTCTATTCACCCCCCCCCCCCCCCCCCCTCTCTTGATTGTTTTCTTACACAATATTCTCACCCAACATATTGAAACAAAAGTTAAGTGTGCAAAAGCAAAGAATGCAAGGGATAAGTAGAGGCTCAGGGGAATATACCTGGACAATTATTCGAAACATGAAAAGAGCAGAATTTGGTTGAGGTGGGATGATAGAAAAATGGATGTTAGACATGTGACTAGTACTGCCCAAATGATCCACTATGGAGTTTATGACCTAAGTGGTAATTTCCTGAATTGGTACTGCCATATATGCCTTGAGCCAAATTGAACAAAGAAGAAGTTTATGAAAAGATATTGAGAAACTGCATCAATAACACTAAGGCCCTTGGTGTATAATAATGGACTTTAACAATTTTCTTAAAGCTCAAGAAAGAGTGGGTGGAAAAATGGTTCATGAAACTGAATACAGTGACATGGTCTCTGATGGATAAAACATAACTTTTTAAAATGGAATATGTAGGTGACTACTACACTTGGTCTAATAAACATGTAGAGGTATATACAAGGAGGAATTGCACTCTACTAACTAATCATGAAGATATTGAGCATGAGATTTTAGAGTTGTATGGCACACTAATAGGAAAATATGATAACAACATAAGGGTATTGATATTATTGCAATGAGGGAGGGACCACAAATTACTATTGAGAAAAGTAATGTCCTTGTAAAATTTGTACATAAGAGGAAATCATAAGGGCATTGAAGAGTATTATGGATCTTAAGGCACCAGGAATAGATGAATATGGTGTTGAATTTTTCCAAGTGAATTGGAGTACTATGAAGGAGGATGTCATAGAAGTTGTGATGAAGTTTTTGTGAATGAGAAGATTTATGTTGCTATCAATAGCACACTTGTGACTCTCATCCCAAAACACTCTACAACCAAAACTATTAGGCATTATAGCCCTATATCTTGTTGTACAACAATATATAGAGTTATTTATAAGGTCTTGACTAATAGATTGGGTAAAGTGATTAGTAGTATAGTCCACCATAGCCATGCAGCCTTTGTGCCAGAGCACATGCATGACCATATCATGTTATCTTATTAGTTAATAAGAGGAACAACGAGAAACGAGGGACACTTAAATGCATGTTACAAATAGACCTCCAAAAAGCTTATGATATAATGGATTAGAATGCTCTATACTGAATCTTAAAGGAAGTTGGTCTACCAAGCAAACTTCTTATTTTCACTCGAGGAGATACTTGTTCCATTTAGTTGGTGATGGAAAAATTAAAAGAGATATCAAGATCAATAGGACTTCAAGTGAATCCTTCTAAGTGTAAGGCATATTATGGAGAGCTTGACGACCATATTAAAGATGAGATAAAAGGTTTAACCTCCTTTGTTGAAGGATCCCTACCTTTTAGGTACTTAGGAGTGCCTCTCACCAGTAAGAAATTGTCAATTCACCACTACATGAATTTGGTTGATATTATTGTGATGCGGATAAAAAACTGGAGTGCCAACCTTTTAAGCCATGCTGGAAGATTGCAACTTATCAGAAGTGTAACTTTTGCAGTTACAAATTATTAGATGCAATGTCTCACTCTCCCAAAGAAGGTAATTCAGGAAAATCAATGATATTTGTCGATCGTTTTTATGGACTGGTGGGGATGCAATTACAAGAAAATCCTCAATTGATTGGGATCAAGTTTGGGCACCTAAAGCTCATGGAGGTACGAACTTGATATCACTTGGTGAGTGGAATAAATCCAACATGGAAGATATCCTGAGGATAAAATGGATTCACTATTACCACACCAAGAAAGATCAACTGATGACAATGCAAGTGAAACATAATTGCTCATGGATGTCAAAAAATATTCTAAACCAAAGGAACACGACTCAGTAGATGCAAGGTGAAGAATGGAAAAACACAAGATGGGGGGTTGAATTGGGTTTTTAAAACTTAAAAATAAAAGACACGTTGGTTATCCTGGTTCGTTTGAACTCAAACTACTTCAGTCCATCCGCCAAGGTGATTTCTCCTCTCTCAACAAGGTGTTAATCCAATAATCAAACTTGATAACAAAGGTACAATAACAACTGCCAAAGTCTTCTTGAGTTTTAAACCACAACCCGGTTTTCTCAATGTATTAATTATACAGTACTATATTTGAAAGCGTGTACAAGATATGTTTTCTAACAAAAAACAGTATCACAAAAGTGATGTATTACACAAATGAAAATCAATGGATTGAAGGTAGTGATATTTCTCGTTTGTAGTGCGCAGCAAAATCGTAAACAATTTCTTCTTCACGTCTTGTTTATATAGGCAATTCATGAGAGGTGCTTTTGGAATGTTGATAAAAGTAGTTAATGAACTTTCCAAACATATAGATTCTTGTCCTCTTTCAGCCGTTACTTTTGAATAGTCATGAATGAAATGTAACGCTTCAGAACATGCTTGCTATAGATTACATCAGAAGATGAATGTTACCGTTGGGACTCCTTTACTTCTTTCCATAACAGAGTTCTTGTTCGCAGCATTTAGTGCACTCAGAAGTTGTAGTTTTAGAACTTCTTTATATAAGCGTGTTACGCAGATTTTGCTTTCTACGTAAGATGTGTTGAATCAGAGTTTAAACAACGATCTAACTCATCTTTTGGACTTCTTACATCAGAACTTTCCTGCAAAATAAAATACTTATTTAGGGAGTATAATTGTTCTTTGAGTATTTGTTATCATCAAAACTCTTACAAGGATTGTAGAATCAAACTATGTTCTAACACAAGGGTGGAGTAATATGAAGACGATGTCTGAAATAAAGAGAGTTTATAAATACTTAAAGTGCAATTATCCAACTGTGGAGTGGAGAAAAACGTTGTATAACAACATGGCGTGCCCAAGGGCCATATTGTGTTTTGGTTAGCATGTTATGATTGATTAACAACAAAAGATATGCTTCACATGTTTGGTATGATTAACAATGTATGATGATACTTCTGTACTCATGTAGAAATTATCCAACATCTTTTGTTTGGCTGTTTAGAACCGAGACATATATGGAAATATGTACTAGACTGGCTGCTTGTTACCCATGACCCTAGAGAATGGACGAATGAATTGAAATGGATAATGAAAAATAACAAAGGTAGAGGCTGGAAAGCGCAATTACTTAAGAGTGTTGCAGCAAATTAAATTTAAACCAACTCAAATTAAATTTGTAATTTGATTTAAAAAGAATTAAAAATTATATAAAATAGAATCTTATTTGATGTTTTTTTTTTTTGTGAAAATCATTGTAATCAAATTTCAGATTTATCTTTCATAATCAAACCAAATGTATTTATATTTTTTATATTTATTATATTTTATTAGTATGATATATTTAATTTTTTAAACAAATAATATATTAGTAATAAAGGTTGAGAACTAAAACAGAATACAATTGAGCAAACAATTGACATAATAGTATCAAAAACTACACCAAAAAAACAAGAGAAAATAAATAGATAAATGAAAAACTACAATGTTAAAAATGAAAAAGCCAAAAAAAAACTCCAAAACAAGAACTATCATATAAGAACTGCACCACAAAGAATGAATAGGCTAGATCTCAAGTAAATGAGACCATCACCGTTGGATCAAAATCTATTAAGGGAAGAACAAAGGTCTAGAACCATTCTAAATCAGATCAAAATCTTGACAACTATTGGTTAATTCAAAGATAGGATTCTGAAATTATTTTGTGAAGGTACGAGAGTTCTCCATGATCTTTCCACTAACCATTCTCAAGCTAAAAAAAAATACTATCCTCCCCCACTTCATTCAAGTTTTTCATAGTACCTAAAAACACGATCTCATTTTTGGATCTTCTAATGGTTCGACCATAACATCCAAATCATAGAAAATTCACCCCTAGACTTTTCCCTACCTACTAAATAAAATAAACTTTCAAAGTGGGGATAGGATCATTAGGAAGGACTATCTGCAACTTCAGTCATCTAAAAATTCCTTACCAAACATTATTGACTAAATTACAATTAATAAACAAGTGAGAAGCCAACTCAAAAAAGTCACCACATAAATGATAACCGGTAAGAACAATGTCAACAATCACTTTCTCTTGAATAAGTTCTTTCTAGAAGGACACTTATCCAGAAGAAGTTGCAAAGAGAAAATAACCACCGTAGAAGGTGCTCAGGTGCCCCAAATATGAGGAAGAAAAGAAAACTTAGTGGGGGAGGAAATATTTAAAGCATTAGAAGAAGTTAAAAAATATTTGAAAATGTCATCTGTAGAAAAACACCCAAACCCATTTATTTATGTTCAAATAAAAAACATAACCTCGAATGATCGAAAGGAATTTATCAATAATAATTTCCTCATAGACAAAAAAGTTCTCCTCCACCTAAAGTCCCAAATAAGATTCCCATAAACCCAACTACCAACATCTCACACACTCCCCCTTAGGATAATCAATGACCATGAACAACCTAGGGAACTTATCCTTAAGGAGGATACTACCTGCCCAAGGATCATTCTAAAAAGACATCTGAAACCCTGGACCAACTATCCTAGAGATACCATTCACACAAAAATAAGAAGGGTCTTCCTTCTTAAAACCAAGAAGGTAAACTCCTTTCCACCCGAAAAAAATAGTTCCAACAACACGAGTCTCTATCAACCCTTGAAGAGACAACATAATCACCATATATAGCATCAAGGATATCTCTCCAATGACCAGAAGCACCTGAGATGAGTCACCACCTCCACTTAGTCAAAAGATCTAAATTAACCAAGCATATATCTCTAACTCCAAACCACCTTTTCTATTAGGTTAACAAATATCATCCCAACTAGTCTAAGATATCTCAGAGTCTCCCTTGACACTACCCCCACATATACCTCTTTTGGATCTAAGTTATCTTCCTCTAAAGCTTTACAATCATTTTCATAAAAGATAAGAAGAAGATAGGAATATCATTAAGCACATAATTTAGCAAAACCAGCAGCCCCAAGCTAGCATACTTATGCTTCCAAGAATTAAGCCTCTTTGATAACTAAATAATAAAGGAATCCCTAAGTATCTTCACGACTTGGAATAGCCCCAATAGAAAATATTGAATATTTGAAAGGAAGGGTCCCAAGTTTACCACGAAGAAAGTCACAAACAAAATCCAAGAAATCACGATCCACATTAACCATATCAAACTACTCTTATAAAAATTCACACGACGGCCCAAAGCTAACTGAAATCCCCTAATGATAGCCTTTATAGTCAATATATTCTCAATAGATATGTTTAATAGGATAAAAGTATCATTTCCATATTGAAGATGAGAAACAACAAAATTAGAGGCTTAAAATGTAAAGCAAGAGAGAATACCCAAATCGATAATCCTATTGATTAAACCACTTAAACCTTTAGCCAATAGCAGAACTAGGGAAATAGTCATGGGTTCCCCTTGCTTGAGGCCCTTTTGAATACATTCTCTTGAGTTGGGAAATCGTTAACCAACACTGGGAGATTCCCAACAAAAATAAAAAGAGCTCCACTTACCATTAAACTCGAATCAGTCAAGCAAATACTCTAGAAAATCACAACTCAAAAAATTATAATCTTTCTCAAAATCTACTTAAAAAATGAGGCAAGGCTTTTTAGTTTTCTTAACCAGGTCGTTAACTTCATTCACAACCACCACCCTATACACCAACTATATACCTTTTAGAAAGGAAGATTGGTTTGGGAAAATAAGTTTTTCCATTACCTCCCTTAGTCTAAATGCAAGAACTTTAGCCATTAACTTATATAAATAACCAACTAGAGAAATAGGCCTAAAATCACTAATCTGGATAGAGGATTTAACCTTAGGGATCAATGTTACAAAGTAATAAGTAAAGGAACGAGGTAACTTTTATTGTCATTCTCTTATATTAAATGTAATTTATAATTATAATTTGGATATAAAAAGCAACTCAAATTAAAGGTGAGGTTTAAGGAGTTTCTTTTTTTCTTGTTTACCAAATAAGTCAGTGGATCTAGTTCAACTGTTTTTGACTTCTACAAAACATTTAAGTTTGAAGGAAGCCCTTTTAAACAATGGCAGCAAATGTTTTTCTACTTATCTATGGAAAAACTTGTCACCATTTTGATACAAGACATGTCAGTCATGGATGGAATAGTTGAGTAAGAAGAAAAGGATATAAAACATAATATAATTAACCAAGTTGGATGAGAATGATTATCTCTACAAAATCATATTCTTAATGAACGTCATGATGATTTGTATGATTGGTGCTAACATATCTTCCAAGTAAATATGTGATACTTTGAAAAAGAAACATGGCATTGAAGATGTTGTTGCTCAAAATTATGATGTGAGTCAGAATCTCAAATACTATTTTCAATAATTTTTTATTTGAATTAAAATCATGATGTGACATTTGAATCAAAATATGATGTGACATTTTCAATATTTTGTGTCTCTTTGAGACTTTCTATTTCTTCCAATAAGTTTGTATTTTCAAATTCAAAGGAAAAAATATTGATTTTAGAGGTCAAGAGAAGATGTTTTTAGTTAGTAGCTTCTTTATGTAATTTCTTACATATGCACATGATAAGAAAAATGTGAAGCAACCTCGTCTTCTTCATGATTTTCTATGAGACTAATGTTTGATTCTTCATCATCTAACAATTAGATGTCATTATCATCCCAGGGAATGTAAACTTTCTTTGCCTTCTCCTTGGACTTTCTTTTGATTTAAGTACCTTTTATTTATGCATGGATAGCATGTAGGAAAAAATAAGAACCTTCATTCGTTCTTGTGTTGATCATCTTATTGCATTTGAAATTTTGAAGTTTGTTTTTCGTGCGTAAAAAAATCCTTAAAATTGTGAAACATGAAGTACATGTTTTCATCACATTCCTTTGGAAATCTTCATCTTGTAACTCCGCGTATTTGTCAATTTTAACTTTTATAGCAGGAATTTTCATCTTCTTTTTGTCACCTTCTTCATCACCAACTAACTGTGTTGGACTTGAGAATTCACACACAAGAAGGGGGGAATTGTGTGGTTTGGAAAAACATAGTTTTGAATTTTTTTGGAAAATTAACTCTAAGTTTAAAATAATTCCCAAATAATAAACAATAGAAAAATAAATAGCAAAAAGTCAAACTTAAGGGAAGAAGAAAGATACAAGTAATTTTAGAGGTTCGATCAAAACTAAAGGACCTACTTCTCTCCACAAGACTTAGTCTTGTGACTTTCTAATAATAATTGAGAACTTTTAGTGTTGAAAGACTCACAAACCCACTTATACAAGGAAAAGGTATTTGATCTTCAACCAAATATTAAAAGGCGATGGATATGAGCATTTGTGTCTTTTCTTCAATTAAACTACCGAGAGTGAAGTGGCCATTCTCCCTTCCCAACTACGAGTTAAAGCGGTTAGTCTCGTTTCTATGAAGACAGACCTTGTAATAGTTCAAAAGTCACTGAGCTTAATAGTTTTGGTTTAACATGATAACCAAATAACCTCTGAGATTTAACCAGACTAATCTCAAACCATAATTGATTTTAATAGGATAAATCATAATCTAAGATTTTAACCGGGATAATCTCAAACTTATGAAGATTTTAACATTAACTAATCTTCAACCTAAAAAGGAACTGATCACACAATCCCCAACCAAAGATTTATGAATGCATTTTCCTCTTAAGTAGATGTTTTGCATGATGTCAAAACTAGGATAAACTTAGATTTTATGTATGTTAAATGGTATCTCTAAGTCATTGTGTGCACCCTTGCATTAGGGATCTTAGAACGCATCTAGAATATTTTTGAAAAGGTTGTCAAAAGGTATCATGCATCAAAAATGATTTTTTGCATAAAAATTAGTTGGGTGTGTCAACACATCTATACTATGTGTCAACACATGTAGTTCAATAATGAAGCATGTAGGCTCTGAACAATGTGTCTACACAAAGACATCATATAGGTCTACACTTGTCATTAAAAAACATATTTTTGCATAAAAATCATTTATATGTGTCGACACATCCATTGCATGCGTCGACACATGTGTTGTTGTTTTAAAGCATGTCTCTAGAATGTTATGTCAACACAAAGACCTCATACAAGTCAACAAATGTCATTATATGTGTGAACACATAACTTACATATATCAACACATGCATCAAAATTTTGCAAAAATCTTTTTCATTTTCAAACTTCTAGGTTTCCCTTTTGCCTCAAACTTGAACACCTATATATGCTTCCTACATGCATCATTTTCAATTTTATGAAACTATAAACACATACTAAGATTTCACATCATCTTCAAACTTTAATCTATACATACACACAAACAATGTACACATAATCATTCATTGTTTGGGTGCTAACTAGTCTTTGTTGATAACGTTTAATTTAGGTTGGTTGTAACCTAAGGTTGGGTTGAGAATCATAGGGGGTTTCATCGGAAAAACAATGAGAGTTTTTACCTCTAGATCAAAGTGTGGATTTGGGGATTTTTATAAGATTCTACAAATAATGGATTCGACCGAGTGAAGATCTTTGAAGAATGAGAGTTTCTTGCAAAGGAGTAGCGCGAGATGGTGAATCGTTTGGGAATCTTGGGATACAACAATTACGTAGTTTTGATTCGACCGAGTGAAGAGCTTTGAAGAATGATGGTTTCTTGAAAAGTAGTTATTGCACCCCAAAATTTTTCCTTTGAGTTTTAACCACAGTTAACTCAAGTCTCACACTCATTTATCTCCACAAACATTTTCATCTACATCACAATCATTCATAGCATGTGTTCTCAAAGCATGAGATCACATTTTTCCTCAAGATTAGGGGTTTGAAGAGGAGAGGCTCATCTCTCAAGAGTTTGTATCATCATGATCATCATTCTCGAAGCATCATAAATTATTTGATCTCATCATTTTGGTTGAGGAAATTATTGTTTTTAGCCTTCATCAGAGAAAATCAGGAATTAAGGTTTTATGGTTGGGAATTCAAGGTTGATTACTTCAAAGTATCATCAAAAACACCATACCATGTTCATCACATAATCTCAATTGCATCATTATCAAAAGATTTCATTGGTTATAGAAGATTTGCATTCATCTGAAGAAAAAGTCAATTGACACACAAAAGTCAAACTTTTACTTTTTGGTCAAACAAGGGTGTATCAAGTCAAGAATCATCAAAATATTCAAAATCATTCAAACTTGATCACCAAGAATCAGGAGAATCAAGAAAGTCAAAGAAAGTAAAAGAAAGTCAAAGTAGAAAGATTTTCAAATACTTAGAGAATTTCAAGTATTTTGTGCCTAAATTTATCATGCTGAAGCTTAGGGATTCGAAGAGATGAAGTTGAACATTTGTACTTGAATTTGAAGTCATTTTTATGATAACCAATAAGATCAAATCTTCATGCCATGCATAGAAATCTCACTTTGCTGGCTCCTAAACTCCTAAATCTTACCATAATCAGAAGATTACACACTCTTTTTTTCTATTATCCAATTGATACAAGCATTATCTAATACATCATGCCATTTTTGGAACAAAAGCTAACACTTCAATTCTTGTAAAGTGACTTTAATCACAAAGTCCACTCTCCTTGAGCCTCTAACTTGTTTCCTATGCACACAGTCAACATTAAAACCAGAAGCAACATGTCTAAATCATCTAACTACTTTAGATCTTCTTGTACTATGCATTAGAACAACAATTTTCACCAAAACTTGGTTGTTCCATTTCAACCAAACCTTAACTCCACCACTTGTAAACCAAAAATCCTCATTACATCAACCTTTTGACTATAAATAAAGAGTTCATTTGCATTCCAAGATATCAATTTACAAGTCTTTGAAACCTCTCAAACTCTCCCAAGTCAGAATTGGCCAAAACACCACCATTCTTGAGCTTTGAAGTCCATTTATTCGAAACTCCTCAACCTTGCAACTTTTGTGCAAACCTAAAACACCCTTTAAAAATAAATTAGACAAATCAAACAAGGAAAGCATTTAAAGGTGATCTAAATCTAAGGTAACCTCACTTTTAGTTGTCCCCAACAGAGTCGCCAGTTCTATAATACGGTGGAAGAACTAACTTTTGGTTTTGGGTTTTATCACAAATGTTGCGGATAGCAAGAGTCGCCGCCGACTTTTATTTTATCCATTAAGGAAAGGGTGAAAAGAACATGAAAGACCTTCGAGAAATTTCTAAGTTCGGGGGCTAGGTTATGAAAAGGGAAGGTGTTAGCACCCTTTTCATATGTAGTTATCTACGGGCTCTTAATCGCTAGATCACTTTGTTTGAAAATGCTTTTGTGTATGTTTGAAAATATTTTGAAAAATGCCTAAGTGTGGCAAACTTTGTAATGATTCTCGTATCATTAAGAACACATACAAAGTGTTCGTTTTGAAAATATTTTAGAGAAAAGTGTTTGTCAAAATGTTTTGTTTTAGTGAGAAAGCGATTAACAGTATTCGACCCTTACTCAAAAGTCTTTCGCGTTATTTTCCTCCTCTTTAGATAGTGCTATCCTACCATTAGTTAATAGGGATCCCTATCATTGGATGTGTAGGAATAGGCGAGGGTCATCGTACAATCATAAAGGCAACTCGTAGGGTGCTTTAACAATTTTATCATAAGGGACTAAGATCGTTTACCGAAGGCAGTATCGAAGGGTCATCGAGGGACTACGATCTTTTGTATCAGAGGGTCTTTGCTAAAGCGTCCCCACGTTCGAGGGACATGACTGTTTATTCGAAGGCAACAAGTGAGGTTACCTTAGAGGTGAGTGTGTGAATAGTGTGTTGAATTGAGTTATTTAATCTTGTATTTAGAGTTATCTAGATTGTTTTTAGTCTTGTCATACAATCCTATTAAACTAGAAATTATAAGGAAAGCAGTAAAGACTGAAATTAAATGTCATACACTATTACAAAGCTTCCGGGAAGGGGGTACAAACCACAAAAATTGGGGGAAAATAGAAAGCAAATAAAGCCCCAGTTTACTATTACAACCCTTTAGCAGTTACATAATAGAAAAACTAGTGCGAAAATAATAAAGAGTGAAATAGTAAAATAAGAGGAAAATGGTTTGATGAAAAAAAATACTTGATGATTTAACCTAAACTTAATTAATTTTAATTGGAAAAAACCTTAAAGTCTAGGTTGATTTTAATTTAATCGAAAAAAGGTTAAGTAATTAAATTAATCGAGATTAATTATCCTAATTAATTTTAATAAATAAAAATCAAAGTTAATTTATGAGAAAGAAAACTAAACCTAATTTATTTTAATGTTGATTAAAAAAATAATTAGGGTTTATTAAAGAAAATTAAGGTTAAGAAAAAAGAAAATAAGTTTTGTAGAAAAATAGAGAAAAAAGAATGTTGGGGTGGGTGTTGAACACACGCCCCCTGCATCTCCAGGAAGCATGCTTACCAACAGAGCCAGGTACACGCCTGTGCTAGGATGCACGTTCAACATGTTTTATATTCAGCCTGCAAAAATATGAGAAATATGAAGAAAAAAAAAGTGTCAAAATCGAGGATCAAACCCGCGACCAGAGGAAGGGATGACTTAGCGTGGGTGTTTTAACCACTGGGGTGGTGATACATCCCTTAATATAACTGAAATAATGAATATATATTATATAATCAAATATACCAGCTAGAGAAGCGCCGGAGCCCTAGCTCCGATCGTCTTCTCCGGCGACCTGTTTTCTTGAAACCTGCAAGAAACACAACGTTAATGATCCAATCATGTCCTACCCTCGTAAAACAGAGGCTGCGAATCCAATGGGGACATTTTCGAAGGCTAATTCGTCCTGGTTTGTGAGGTATGGCCAAAATAACATGAATCGGTTTGATCATGGTCATTCATGATTTAAATAGCATGAAACTCATGCTATGATTCAAGCCTGCACATTAGCATATCAGAAGCACGTTAGTGGCATTAAGGTGCGCTAAAACATTATGAAAACAAAATACAAGAATCATGAAATAATGCAAAAATGATGATGTGTATGTGCTGGTTCAGCTCCTTTGGATCATGGTAACCGATCAGATCTTATCCTTCAATGTTCCTGGAAGTGAATGGAATTGAAGTTTGGTGGTGAGGAGGCTTGAAAATAGGGCTTTCAAAACTTAGGGTTCTTGGAAAATTTTGGTGTTTTTTGACAATTTTCTGGTGCAAGGATTTCGTGTCTTTGATCTTGTCTTGAGGTTTGAATATATAGAGATTTTTTTAGGGAAAAACAAATGGGCTTGAACCCTTGTGCAATAAGATATGATTTTTATCTTATTTATTTTTTATTATAAATTAATTAAATCAAAATGAGTTTTGGTTGGGGAAAACTGATGAAGCATGTGAAAGTTATGCTTGGTCAAAGTTCAGTTGACTTCTCCTTAAGAAAACTCTAATTTGGCAAATTTTGACTTTTGATGATTTGAGGGCTTTTCTTGAGGAATCATGATCAACCCTTGATCAAATGATGGATATCACTTCAAAATGTTGATGTTGACCAAAAATCTTGAAGTTTGAGTGTATGTTGACCATAATTGACTTTTACCAAATACATTTGATTTTCAGTCATCTGAGCCATTGACTGAGCAAACTTGTGATGCAAGACTTGGAAATTAACATGAGGATTCTTGAGGACCTATGGAGGACCATGAAAACCACTTGAGACCTAGGAAACACAATCTTCCATGTGAAACATAAAACCTTAGTTGTGGACCCATTGCTTAGGAAGAGAGTTTGTCTGATCAATTCTTGAGCAATCTTGAGCAAATGAGGACCTCATGAGAACATTTTAAAGGAAAATGGGAGGAAAAATTTTAGGGGTACAACAGCCTCCCCTGTTCAATCTTCTTAAACCTGGAGAGTTATATTGGCACGTCTGCCATTTGTGACTTGAAGGTGGAAGATGATTGAACACTTAAGTGCCCAGAAATTTGCACTCTCGCTTGTGCAAGTAGTAACATTGTTGGTTGATTATATCGGGAATGGGCTTAAGGATGCCATTTGGAGAGGTGGCGGAGAATCGTCTGAGATGGGCTTACAGATGCCATCCAGAGTAATTGTTGACAAGAATATCAAAATAAGTCTACGCCTGAATATATCTGAAAGAACATCAAAATAAATCTACACCTGATTTCATCTGAACTAGAAGATGTCTACGCCTGACTTTTTCAAAAAAAGTATAAAAAAGAAATCTACGCTTATTTCATCCGAACAGGAAGATGTCTACGCCCGACTTCAACCAAAAGAGATAGCGGAAAGAGTCTACGCCCAACTTTTCCTGAAAGGAATATCAGAAAGAAATCTACGCTTGACTTCCTCTGAACTAGAAGATGTCTACGCCCGACTTCAACCAGAAGAGATACCGGAAAGAGTCTACGCCTAATTTTTTCCAAAAGGAATATCAGAAAGAAATCTATGCTTGACTTCCTCTGAATGATGTACTAGAAGATGTCTACGTATGACTTCATCTAGATGAGACATCTTTCAGAATGACCATCTGGGGAAATTGTTTAAGTAGCTACTTGTTAGATTTAGTATCTATGGGAAATACTTGTCTGTTTGCGAACTTAACCTGAAAAGACAAAGTTAGTTTTATGCAACGTCATGATGTATGTAATGCTTTGCATAATGATGCTCTTGAAATAGATGATAAATGTGCTAATGTGTTTCGTATGCATATGTTATGATAAATGATGTATGAATGTGAGATGTCGTTGAAGTGTATCGGTAGCTTCGTATATCATTTTTATATGGAAAATAAATCCCTAATTATTGTTGGGGATGAATAATATGAGTCTTCGATTTGTTGGGGATTCCTGCTTGCTGTTTGAGGAAACTTCGTTAGGGAATGTTGATTTCTGCTTGGGGAGAAGAGCTCAGGAACATTGGTCATTTATCGCTCTACTGGGGAGTTTAATTCTTATACATCTTGTCTAGGGATAAAGGAGATGGATAAACTTCAGAGGTGTTGTTTGACCAAAAATCTAGTATGGACGCTGACTCGTCTGGGGAGGATAAGTTTAATTGATACTTAGTCCTGTTTTTGATTTCATAGCAAATCACTAGGGATAATGGCCTGAACTACCCTTTGTTGGAGAGAGAAGTTTTGCCGGTGATTTATAGTAGTTAGAGGGATAAACTTAAGATGGAGAGACTGAATTCTGCTGGGCAAATAAACCCTATTGAGGAAATAAACCCTGCTGGAGAAACACTCTGTTGGGGAATATGCCCTGTTGAGGACATGAGTCTTGGTAAAGAAGAGAAATATACAGAGGATTGAATCTAGAGGAGAAATAAACCCACATGGGGAAGAGAATTCATGTGAACTGTGTTACTACATAATCTTCTAAAGATTGGAATCCTGTAGATTGGCGATATTGCCGGGGAAAAGATTATACTCCTTGGTCTGCTAGGGGGATCTGCTGGTGAGTACGATAAGAGGATTCCAGGCTTGCGGGGAATATATCTTTAAAGATGAGCTTGTGAAGTTGATTCTGCGGGGGATTATCTTATGGAGATTACTCTACGGGGATTTATGGTCGACTTAAACATTATCCCACCCCCTAAAGTCTTGAGTAATTACTTATTCTTGTTTTTATGCATATATTGGTTAACAGTAGTCATGTTCATATGCATATGTTCATTCAATTTAGGCATTGGACATTTTTGCAAACAAAGAAGTAAAATAAAATTTAAACTTTGAAATTGTGCTTATATTAATAGTTTCCCCATAAACAGGCGATTGTTGTACAAGGAGAAAGAAATCCTAGTAAGAGGAAATCATTGTGAACAATGAAGAGAGTTCAAAATAAAACAAGAATATATCGCTATGTGTAAGTGATCTTGTCAGGTTCCAACTCTGCTATTGCCCCTATGTCTTCGAGCATTTCATTCCTTGCTTGTCAGAAGAAGTTGATTGAATTGATTGTACCATTCGAACTTGATGTTGGTAATAAAGTTGTAAGTGATTCAACGGGACATAGTCGTACACTTTAATCTCTAAGTTTTGCCTGGACCACCCTTTTGGGTTTTTAGTCCACCGGGATACCCTTTTTTGCACAAGCCGCCTTTTCAGGTTTTCGACTTGCTGGGTGTATATTCTTTTATATATATCCCTAGTTTTTTGCCCAAATCCTTTTGGTTCATTGGGATGCCCTTATTTTCTCCTAGGCCAGTCAATCTAGCAAGTCATTTTTATGCGTAGCATCTTTTAATTATGTCCGCGTTCATAGGGTGTGGAAGGGCTTCACCATCCATGGTGCTAAGTATCATTGCACCGCCTGAAAATATCTTCTTGATTACAAATGGCCCTTCACAGGTAGGAGTTTATTTTCCCCTGGGATCATCTTACAGTAGGATAATGCGCTTTATTACCAAGTCACCATCATGATATATATGATGCTTAATTTTCTTATTGAAAGCTTTGATCACACACTTCTGATACATATGATTGTGACAAACAGCCACAAGCCTCTTCTCATCAATTAAGTTCAATTGGTCCAGCCTAGTCTGAATCCATTTGTCTTTGTCTAAGTCTGCATCTTTCATAATTCTCAAGGAAGGAGTGTGAACTTCGACAGGTAGGACAACCTTCATACCATAGACTAGAGAGAATGAGGTTGCCCTAGTTGATATCCGAGCTGAAGTGTGATAACCATGAAGAGAAAATGGTAACATCTTGTACTAGTCTTTGTACGTTACAACCATTTTCTGTATAATCTTCTTAATATCCTTGTTGGTGGCTTCCACTGTGCCATTCCTCTTTGGTCGATACAAAGAAGAATTATGGAGCTTGATCTTAAATTGCATGCAGAGTTCCGTGATCATAGTGTTGTTCAGATTGGTACCATTGTCTATGATGATTTTCTCGGGGATGCCATACCGATAAATAAGGTTATGCTTAATAAACCTGGCAACCACATTCTTAGTAACAAAGACAAACGAGGATGCTTCAACCCATTTCGTGAAGTAATCAATAGCAGCTAGGATGAAGCGATGTTTGTTGGAAGCAGTAGGTTTGATTTCTCTAATCATATTAATGCACCACATTGCAAACGGCCAAGGAGCAGTCAAGATATTCAGCGGTATTGGAGGCACGTGTACCTTATCAGCATAGATTTGACACTTATGACAATTTCTTGAGTGGGGATGACAGTCAGTTTCCATAGTCGACAAATAGTAACCCGCTCTTAGAATTTTTGTAGCCATAGTATGTCCACTGGAACGAGTACCAAATATGCATTCGTGCATATCTTCCATAATCTTCTCCGCCTCTTTCTTGTCCATACAACGAAGCAGAGTCGAATTATGGTTGCGCCTATACAGAATTCTGTTGCTCATGAAGAAATTAGCTAAGAACCTCCGTTGGAACTTGTCATTGAAATATGCCCCTTCAGGGTACTCTTGAGCCTCATGATATCTTGTCACTTCATGAAACAAAGGCTTCTCTTCTACAACGTCAGTGTCAACTTCATAGTAGTGTGCCGGTTCATCCAGCCTTTCAATGGTAATTCTGGAAGCCTCGTTATCCCATCTGACTTTGAATATAGACGACATCGTTGCCAAGGCGTCTGCCAAATGATTCTCTTCTCTTGGTATGTGCTTAAAAGTGATCTCTTCGAAATACAAAATTAAGGTCAACTCATGCTCTCGGTACGGAATGGATTTGGATGCTTAGTATCCCATTCTTTCTTAATCTGACTAATTCCCAGTGCTGAGTCTCTGTATACATTTAAGAACCTGATCCTTATGTCAATAGCAGCTCTGATACCCATGATGCATGCTTCATATTCATTTATGTTGTTGGTACAATCAAAGCATAATCTGGAGGTGAAGGGTGTATGGAAACCCCGAGGAGATATAATTACAACACCAATTCCGTTTCCAAGTGCATTAGAGGCACCGACAAAAACCATAGTCCATCGGGATCCTGTCTCAAGTCCTTCATACGGTCCGGGTTCTTCACAATCCGTAACTTGCATAATATTCTTGTTCGGGAATTCTAAGTTCATAGATTGGTAGTCGTCTACGGATTGATGAGCCAAATGATCTTCCAGTACACTTCCTTTGATCGCTTTTTGAGTGGTGTACTTAATATTGTATCTTTTCAGACCATTTTCCATCGGGCTATCCTTCCGGAGAGAGCTGGCTTCTCAAATATGTATTTGATAGGATCCATTTTAGTAATCAACAAGGTAGTATGACTCAACATATAGTTTCTTAGTCGGTGAGCAACCCATGCCAAAGCACATCAAATTTTCTCGAGCAATGAGTATCTTGTTTCACAGCCGGTAAACTTTTTTCTAAGGTAGTATATTGCATGCTCTTTTCGACCAGACTCGTCATGCTGGCCCAGTACACACCCCATTGAGTTTTCTAACACTGTTAGGTACATGATTAGAGGTATTCCTTCAATTGGTGGCATCCAAATTGGAGGTTCTTATAGGTACTCCTTAATTTTGTCGAAGGTTATCTGACAATCGTGGTTCCATTTCATTACCTGATATTTCTTCAACAACTTATAGATTGGTTCACAAGTAGCAGTCAAATGAGAAATAAATCTGGAAATATAGTTCAGTCGTCCCAAGAAACCTCTGAATTTCTTCTTGGTACGGGAAGGAGGCATTTCTTGAATAACTTTGACTTTAGCGGGATCAACTTCAATTCCTTTGCCGCTGACAACAAAACCCATGAGTTTACCGAATCTCACCCCAAACATGCACTTGTTTAGATTCAATCTCAGCTTATACTTCCTCATTCTCTCAAACAACTTATGTAGATAGTCTGTGATTTGGCTATCATATCATCGACATAGACCTCTATCTCGTGAAGAATCATGTCATGGAACAAAGGTACCATAGCGCGCTGATATGTTGCGTCGGTGTTCTTCAACCCAAAAGGCTTAACCTTATAGAAGAAAGTTCCCCACTGTGTGACAAACATAGTCTTTCCACGTCTTCAGGTGGCATCTTGATCTGATTATACCCTGAGAAACCATCCATGAAGGAGAATACCTTGTGCTGAGCAGTGTTATCGACCAAAACATCAATATGTGGAAGTAGGAAGTCATCTTTGGGGTTCACCCTATTCAGATTCTTATAGTCTACACACATACGTACCTTGTCGTCTTTCTTTGGTACCTGAACAACATTCTAAACCCATTGAAGATAGGATGTCACTGCTAAGAAACCTGCGTTGAATTGTTTCATGACCTCAACCTTGATCTTCTCTGACATCTCAGAATGCATACGATGAACCTTCTGTTTTATTGGAGCACAACACTCTTTCATCGGCAGACGATGAACCACAATAGTGGTATCCAGACTTGGCATGTCTTCGTGTGACCAAGCAAAGATCTCAACATACTCGTGCAACATCTGTATCAACTTGTCCTTGACATTGTCCTATATGTTGGCACCTATCTTGACCTCTTTTATGTCTGTCTCAGAACCTAAGTTTACCACTTCAACTAACTCTTCATGTGGTTGAATAACTTTCGCTTATTGCACTAACAATCTAACAAATTCTCCTGGTATCTCACAATCTTCCTCACCTTCGTCCTCGGCTTGGTAGATCAAATTTTCAAAGTCATAAGTGGAAATAGCAGAATCGTTGTCAACGAGACCCAAAGTGGATCTGGATATCTGCAATGTATTGTACGGGTGTGTGTAAGAACACATAGCTATTTGAAAGTGATAAAAGTGAAGAGAAAGAAAGAGAGCACAAAATTTGAATGCAAAATGTCCAATGCTTTATTAAATGAAAATATGTTTATGAAATGACAACTCTTAACAAATGAACCATTGTGCCTCGGGTAAGGAACAAGGCTTTAAAGTCATTGTTCAAATATTACAAAGCCAAAACTTGAAAGCAATAAAAACAGGAATGTAAGCTATTACTCCAAACTAAAGGAGATCGAGATAATGTCCTCGGCCTTCCAGTTGTTGAGCCCATCGCCAATGGTAGGAAAGATCCAGCTATAAAAGTCATAATCACTGTCAGCATCTTCTATCATGTTGGCTCTGTTGTTACTGATATGGAATGATGGCCTTCCAGCTTGAGCACGACGAACAACCCTCTGCAGTAAAACCCAAACCAAACTTTTCAGATTTATAGGGGATGTCAGGAAGCTGACCCCAAATAGTATAACCACCTTCTTCTACAGTGGCTTTAGCTATTAGAACATAGTTTGATTCTACAACCCTTATAAGAGTTTTGATGATAACAAACACTCAAAGAACAATTATGCTCCCTAAATAAGTATTTTGTTTTGCAGGGAAGTTCTGATGTAAGAAGCACAGAAGATGAGTTAGATCATTGTTTAAACTCTGATTCAACACATCTTACGTAGAAAGAAAAATCTGTAGAACACGCTTATATAAAGAAGTTCTAAAGCTACAACTTCTAAGTGCACTAAACAATGCGAATAAGAACTCTGTTATTCTGTTTCTCATAGTTCTAGAAAGAAGTAAAGGAGTCCCAATGATAAATTGATGTAATCTTTAGCAAGCATGTTCTGAAGCGTTACATTTCATTCATGGCTATTCAAAAGTAACGTCTGAAAGAGGACAAGAATCTCTATGTTTGGAAATTTCATTAACTACTATTTACCAACATTATAAAAGGACCTCTCATGCGTTGCCTATATAAACAAGACTTGAAGGAGAAATCGTTTATGATTTTGATGCACACTACAAACGAGAAATATCACTACCTTCAATGCATTGATTTTCATTTGTGTAATACATCACTTTTGTGATACTGTTTTTTGTTAGAAAACATATCTTGTACACGCTTTCAAATATAATATTGTCAAATACCTTGAGAAAACTGGGTTGTTGTTTAAACTCAAGAAGACTTTGGTAGTTGTCATTGTACCTTTGTAATCAAGATTGATTAGTGGATTAAGACCTCATTGAGAGAGGCGAAATCACCTTGGTAGGTGGACTAGAGTAGTTTGAGTTCAAATGAACCAGGATAACCAACGTGTATTTTGTTTTTAAGTTTTAAAAACCCCAATTCAAACCCTCCTTCTTGTGTTTTTCCAATCTTCAATAGGCATCATAGTGCTTGGTTCTGAGTGCAAACACTTAACCGTGTCAGAAAAAGATCCAAGTAAGAAAAACACTATGGTGGGACAAGGTCAGAACATCAGCAATGATTATCATGATGAGAAGGACATAATCAACGACAAACCTCCAATATTTGATGGTAAAAACTTCGATTACTAGAAAGATAGAATCAAAAGTTTCTTTCTAGCTCATGATGCTGATCTCTGGGATATGATGACTGATGGGTAAATACACCCAGTTAACAAAAGAGGTCAGAAGATTGACAGAAAAAGAATGACAGATCATGAAAAGAAAGAATTCAGAAATCATCAGAAGGCCAGAACAATTCTCTTGAGTGATATCTCATACACAGAGTATGAGAAGATCACAAACAGAGAATCAACAAACACATGTTTGACTCCTTGAGAATGACGCATGAAGGCAAAATGCAAGTCAAAGAAACCAAAGCTCTTGCTCTCATTCAGAAGTATGAAGCTTTCAAAATGGAAGAAGATGAAACTATTGAAATAATGTTCTCAAGATTTCAAATTCTAGTTGCTGGACTAAAAGTTCTGGGTAAAGGGTACTCAACTGCAGATCATGTAAAGAAAATCATCAGAAGTTTACCTAAGAAATGAAGACCCATGGTCATAACTCTAAAACTGGTCAAAGATCTGAACAAAATCTCTCTTGAAGAATTTGCCAGCTCTTTGAGAAGTCATGAGATAGAACTAGAAGAAGATGAGCCCCAGAAGCAAGATGACTCTAGCTCTTAAATCTAATAAAAAATATGAACCTAAAGTGTTGCAAGAAAAAGAAGAAAACTTTGGTGGATCCTCGTCATAAAAATACAAACTATCTCTTCTCTCCAGAAGAGTCAATCAGCTATGGAAGCACATGCAGAGGAAGTTCAGAACTTCCAGAAGAATGGGGAATCATTCTGAACTATCTTCTGGATACAGAAAATCTAGTAACAGAGACATTGTTTGCTACGAATTCAACGAACAAGGTCATTACAAAAGTGATAGTCCAAATCTTCAAAAACAGAAACCTAAAGAGAAGTTCTTTAAAGAAAAGAAGAAAAGCCTCATGGAAACATGGGATGAATCAGAATCTTCTGAAGCTGAAATAGAATTAGAAGATGAAAGAGCCAACGTAGCCCTA
Source organism: Vicia faba (assembly GCA_948472305.1). Classification (NCBI taxonomy): domain Eukaryota; kingdom Viridiplantae; phylum Streptophyta; class Magnoliopsida; order Fabales; family Fabaceae; genus Vicia; species Vicia faba. The sequence goes on along the minus strand of OX451737.1, from coordinate 151,145,659 downwards.
GTGACCAACATATCAGATGATCATCTGAATCAGAATCAGACTTAAAGGCAGAAGAGGTATTCTCTAACTTTTCTAGATCTCAATTAGAACAAAGTCTATCAGAAATTCTTGAGATATATCAGCAACTTCGAGTCAAAAACAAGAACTTGAAAAAGGATCTAGTTTCCGACTCTGAAAAAACTAAGAAACTGAGAACATAAAACTCTGAGCTTAAAGAAACAATTTATAAACTCGAAAATAAATTACAAAAGGCTCAGAAAGAAACTGACACAGAAGTTTCTAGTAACTCTGATAAGATCATAAAAGAAAATGATGATAGCTTTCAAAAATTTCTTGCTAAAAACATAGATAAGAGCAAGATGGCTTCAATGATCTATGGAGTTAGCAGAAATGGCAGAAAAGGGATAGGTTATAAGGGGAAAGTATCTCAACCTAAGAAAGTTAAGGATATGGTCATAAAACACACACCCCTTTATTTTCACTTCACCTATGGGCATACACATGACATAAAGTATACTAGTAATGCTTTTTATGCCAAACCAAAATTCAAACAAAATTTTGGTAACTCTAACAAACAAGGATCCCAAAAGATATGGGTAACTAAGGACAAAATTGTCTATGTTACAAATGTCTTTAACAACAAAATTGAAACACCAATCTTAATACCTGGACTCTGGATGCTCTCGACACATGACGGGAAGAAAGCATATGTTCAAAAGCATAGAGCTTAAATTTGGAGGCTATGTAGGTTTTGAAGGCAATCAGAAAGGAAAAATTATTAGCTACGAAACTACTGGTAACGGTACACTTCCTTCTATAACTAATGTTCTGTTAGTAGATGGATTAATGCATAATCCATAAGTCAATTAAGTGATAACGGTTATGATATAATCTTCAATCAAAATTCCTTTAAAGAGGTTAGTCAGAAAGATGGATTTATCCTATTTAATGGAGAGAGAAAGAACAAAATTTACAAAATAAAACTTTCTGAACTAAAAAGTCTGAATGTAAAATGCCTATTGTCTGTTAACAATGAGCAATGGGTCTGGCACAGAAGATTGGGGCATGTTAGTATGAGAATAATATCTCATTTTAACAAACTCAATCTAGTCAAAGGACTTCCTAACCTGAAGTTCATCTTAGATGCTCTGTGTGAAGCATGTCAAAAAGGAAAATTTGCAAAACCCTCTTTCAAAGCAAAAAATGTTGTTTCTACCTCTAGACCATTAAAACTTCTGCATATAGATCTATTTGGACTAGTGAAAACTGCATCCATTAGTGGCAAGAAGTATGGATTAGTGATCGTAGATGACTATAGCAGATGGACATGGGTAAAGTTCTTAAGACCCAAGGACGAGTCACACTCTGTGTTCTTTACTTTCTGTAACCAAGTCCAAAACGAAAAAGATCTTAGAATTGTCAAAGTCAGAAGTGATCATGGTGGGGAATTTGAAAACCAAAATTTTGAATCATTTTTAATTAGAATGGCATCTCTCATGATTTCTCTTGTCCTAGAACTCCTCAACAAAACGGAGTTGTAGAACGAAAGAATAGAACTTTACAAGAAATGGCCAGAACCATGATCAACGAGACTAACATTGCTAAGAACTTCTGAGCAGAAGCAATTAACACAGCATGTTATATTCAGAATAGAATCTCCATAAGACCTATTCTAGATAAGACTCCATGTGAACTGTGGAAGAACAGAAAGCCTAACATTTCTTATTTCCATCCATTCAGATGTACTTGTTTTATTCTAAACACTAATGAACATCTGAACAAGTTTGACTCTAAAGCACAAAAGTGTCTCATGTTAGGATACTCTGAATGCTCAAAAGGTTATAGAGTATATAACACATAAACATGGATTGTGGAAGAGTCTATCAATGTCTGATTTGATGATAAGCTTGGTTCCCAAAAGTCAAAGCAAGGTAAAAATTTTCCAGATATAGAAGTTCAATTTATAGGTATTGAAGACACTGCATCAGAAGTTCGTCACAAATAATCACAATCAAATCCAGAAGAAGATGTCACAAACATTAATTTAACATCTGAAGAGCCCATCCATAAAAGACAATCCAGAAGCAGTTTAGCTCATCCGAAAAATAAGATTCTGGGAAAGAAAGAAGACCTAATCAGAACAAGATCTACATTCAGAAATTCTGAAGAATCTCTCATGGGATTAATGTCTCTGATTGAACCAACTTCCATTGACGAAGCCCTTTTGGACAATGACTGGATACTCGCTATGCAGGAAGAACTAAATCAGTTAACCATAAATGATGTGTGGGATCTAGTTCCAAAACCAAAAGGCTTTAACATCATTGGAACCAAATGGGTCTTCAAGAACAAGCTAAATGAATAAGGAGAAGTTGTTAGAAACAAAGCACGATTGGTGGCACAAGGTTATAGTCAACAAGAAGGGATAGACTATACAGAAACCTTTGCTCCAGTCGCGAGGTTAAAATCTATCAGACTTTTAATTTATTTTGCAGTAAATAATGACATCACTCTTTTATCAGATGGATGTTAAAAGTGCGCCTTTAAATGGTTACATTGATGAAGAAGTTTATGCGCACCAACCCCTTGGTCTTGAAAATTCAAAACATCCAGAATATGTTTATAAACTTAAGAAATCACTATATGGTCTGAAACAAGCTCCCAGAGCTTGGTATGAAATACTAAGTAATTTTCTGTTAGAAAATGATTTTACCAGAGGGAAGGTGGACACTACTTTATTCTGTAAACTATTTAAAATGACATTCTGGTGTGTCAAATTTACGTAGATGATAAATTTTTGGATCTACTAAAGCCTCTTTGGGAAGAGAATTTGTTAAGTCTATGCAGGAAGAGTTTGAAATGAGCTTGATGCCTGAACTCAAGTTCTTTCTAGGTATCCAAATCAATCAAATTCTAGAAGGAACCTACATTCATCAAAGCAAGTATGTCGAAGAACTTTTGAAGAAATTTGACTTGTTAGAATGTAAGCCAGCCAAAACTCTGATGCATCCCACATGCATTCTGGAAAAGGAAGAGGTAAATTTGATTGGTTCTCTCTTATAATTAACAGCTTCAAGACCTGATATTCTGTATAGTGTTTGTCTATGTGCTAGATTCCAATCAGATCCTAGAAAATCTCACTTAACAGTTGTTAAGCGAATTTTCAAGTATCTAAAAGGTACTACTAATCTTGGTCTTTGCTATAGAAAATCCAAAGAATACAAATTAGTAGGGGGTACTGTGATGTTGACCAATTTCTGGGGGACAATCTAATATCGTGGTTCAACAAAAGGCAATCCACCATTGCATTGTCAACTGTTGAATCTGAATATATAGCAGCAGCTGGATGCAGCACACAAATGCTTTGGATGAAAAGTCAACTTGAAAGACTTCAACATATATGAGAGTAACATTCCTATTCTCTATGACAATACTTCTACTATTTGTCTTTAAAAAAAAAAATCCAATTTTACATTCTAGAGCTAAGATTACAGAAATTAAACATCATTTTATTAGGGATTATATTCAAAAAGGAATTCTTTCTTTAAAATTTATAGACCCGGACCATCAATGGGCTAATGTTTTCACTAAACCCCTTTCTGAAGATAGATTTAACTTCATTCTGAAACATCTCAGCATGAAATTATGCCCAGAATGATAATTCTGTTTCTGTATACTTTAACCCTCCGAATTTTATTCTTAATTTTTTTTTGTGAACATATGATCAATAGCACTTCAGAAGTAAGAATGGAAGTTGTATCAGGATCTATCTAAGAAGATTTGAACGTTCTCCAAATGGTTCATTTCAAAGATAGAAGCATGCATGTAATACGATGGCAGAACCGACTGTCAAGACTGGTTTTGCGTTTGTGTTTGCAAATGTTACGGTAAGCAAGAGTCGTCATCGACTTTTCTTTTATCCAACAAAGGAAAGGGTGAAAAGAACAGAAAAAAGACCTTTCGAGAGTTTTCTAAGTAAGGGGGTAGATTATGGAAAGGGAAGGTGTTAGCACCCTTTCCATCCGTAGTTTTCTACGGGCTCTTAGATGCTTAGCTCATGTTTTGAAAATTGCTTGTGCTTTGTGTGTTTTGTGCGGTGATTCGCTTTGTGATAACTCTTGTATCAGTCCTCAAGAGTGTTGACAAGGCGAATGTTTTTGAAAGTGTTTTGAAATGTTTTTGTGTAGGTGCAAAAGGTTGTTTTGAGAAAGCATCTAAGAACTTATCTACTTATACTCGAAAAGGTCGTTCTTTTCTCCCTATCCTTTAGACAATGCTATCCTATTATTAGCGAGTAGGTAGCCCTATTGTTGGATGTATGAGGGACAAGCGTAGGGTCGTTATTATGGTCATTGAAGGCAGCATGTAGGGATACCTTAGCAGTTCGAAGGGACTGTCATCATATATTTGTAGGCAACATCGAGGGACAAGATAATTTCTCATAGGAAACTCGAGGGACATTGAGGGACTATGATCTTTATGATGACTTTAACCGAGGGTCTTTGTTAAGGGTATCCCTACGTTCGAGGGACATGCCCATTGTCTTTCCGAAGGTAACCAAAGTGGGTAACTAGAGGCGCGAGTGTGAAATTGTGCTTGATTCAGATATATTATCTTTGAATTAAGTTATGCTATGTTTAATTAATCATTATCTTTCCATACAATCCTATTAGCCATACATCTAAGCAGTTTAGTAGTGCAGTAAGTAAATTGCGGAAAACAAAATTCCTAAGCTATTACAAGGCCTTGGGACAGTTACGTAATTAGATGCAGAAATTTAAACCCTAATTAAAGCTATTACAAACCGGGAAAAAGTTACATAATTTATAAAAATGCGAGAATGAAAATAACGCAAGAGAAATAAATATTACATCTAAAAAAATCCTAAAAAAATTCTAAGTAAACAAGAAAAATCTTTTTGGTTTTGTATATATTTGATTAAGAAGATAAATAAACTAAATCTAAATTTAATTTAAGAAAATAAATTTTGAATGAAATTAACCTAATATAATATTTTGCATTTTTTATTTAAGAGAATATTTAAATTAAAATGAACCTACGTCTAATTGATTTTAAGTTGATAAAAATAAAATTAAAATAATTAAATAATTAATTAAAATAATTTTTGGAAAAAAAAAACCTAAATCTATTTATTTATTTATTTATTTTTATTATTAAGAAAACAAATGGCTTTTGCAAACAAATAAATAATAACTAAAAAAAACAAAAAAAAAGAAAATAACAAACAAATGATATGGCCCTGGCTGTCAAAAGTAACTGGTGGGGTGTATTTATTGAATTCGCTGGCCCATGAAGGGAGAAGCCCAAATTTCTGCGTTCAATCTGGTGGGGAAGGCACTCTAGGGTATATCATTGTCCCTATCCACTGGGAGCGTTGGATTTAGACTCTTAGATCTGAATAATCCATATGTGAGGCATATCATGCACTTGCTGGCCTTCGCGTGCACTAGATTTGAAATGAATTTGTTAGAAAATGCAAAATGCAGACTCCTGGAATCGAACTCAGGTCCCCTCGTTGCACAATCATTCGTCTTGCCATTCAGCCATCATGTTCATTCATTTATAATAGCCAAAGCATAATATTATATAAAAAAACGAAGTCATAAAGCATAATATTCAAACAAAACACGCGTGTTGAGTGGGCCCTATCTTTTTTAAATGGGCGAATCATAAAGGGCCGTTCAGACACGCCACCACAAGGGGGTCAAACCACCGTCCATGGTGGTTGACCACCTTCTTCTCCGGCCATCAAAAATCAACATCTGCAAAAATACGATGAATCAAAGAGAAAAAAGGTCATGGTCCCCCTAATTAGTGGCGTACGAGTTCAATGGCACCATTTGTTTGTCCTAAAACTCATGGTATCACCTAGTTTGACACTCAACCGTTTTGCAACCCTAACAATGATACTTTTCTCTCCCTGCGTCAAATCTCAAAAGCAACACGTCAAATATCTTCTAAATCATCATGCTACATGATTTATGCAAACAAAATGAATTAACAACGTGTAATTTTAAGGGTACGTTTGAGAAAATTTTACCGATCAGTGAGAGAGAGGTATAGCATTCTGGCTTGTTTCAGCACTGAATAAAGTATGGACACGACTCCTAGAGGTCTTAGGAGTATGACTGAATGCTTCAAAAGGTCTGAGAACGGCTGGATCTGATGATGTAAGTTTCACTTTTCTTTGAGAAATTTTGGAATTTTTGCTAGGGTTTATGGAGGCAGCTGCGCATGTCCCTGTGGTATGAACTTGTTAGGAATATATAGCATATCATATTAGGTCAATAAAAGGAGTAAGAATCCTTGGTATTAAGTGTAAACAAATATGCTTCAAAACTTTCCAAAAATGAATATTTTTTCCTTTCATGGCTTGCACGATTTCCCTTGATATAATCAATATATATTGTCCATTATTTAATAGAAGAATGATTTCAAATCAATCTTATATTATTTCCATTATTTATTTATTTATTTTTGAATTTTAATGAATAAAATATCAGAATAAATAGCATAAATAATAGAATAATGCATGGGTGGGCTTAGAGGTCGTGAACCATGTTGGAAATAAGTTCATAATATAGAAACCAAAGCCCATTTGAAAGAAATCCAAGATTGATCAATATTCTCTTCATGCATTTCTTCAAAATTGATCAATTTTAGTAATGCATCTCTCTCCCAAATTTAACCCTATGAGGGTGTTCTTGGACTTTTTAGAGAGCTTAGGATGTCCTCTAAACAACCCTTTTGGTTTCATCTCAATTGGATTTTCCATGTTCATGCACCAAGCTTTGACCCAAAAGGTGTTTTTGTTGACTTTTTGAAAGGACCCATAATGTCTGAGCTTGTATCTTTCAATTGGTGTATTTCTTGAACTTGAGGGATGAATAGAAGTTGTAGGGAATTGGATTCTCTTCAAAATGAGCCTTGGTGGAAAGTTATGGCTGGTCAAAGTTCAGTTGACTTTTCCTATAGAAACCCTAATTAGCAATTTTTGACTTTTGATGAATTAGGAGCATTTCTTGAGGAATCATTATCAACCCTTGATCAAATGCTGGATATCACTTCAAAATGTTGATGTTGACAAAAAATCTTGAAGTTTGACTGTATATGGTCCACAGTTGACTTTTGACCTAGTACAATTGATTTTCAAGCATTTGAGCAGTTGACTGAGAAAACTTGTAGTGTAAGGCATGAAATTTGTCATGGACAATCTTGAAGACATATTAGGACCATGGAAAACATTTGAGACCATTAGATCTCACACATCTTGATGAAAATTGAAACCCTAGTTAGAGGGTCATTGCCTTAGGAGGAGAATTTGTCTAGTCAATTCTTAGTCATCCTTGAGCAATTTAAGGACCTCAATGGGCATGCCTTGAGTAAAATGAGAGGGAAAATTTTGGGGTATAACCATGCAGTTCATAACATCAATATTTGTCAACTCTATACGCAAGGTCTTCCTCTAAGGCTGAACACATGTTCAAAATCTAGAGACTGAAACGTTGAGTTGATGCATTGAGGCTCGTGTCAAATTGATAACTGTTTTGATATCTTCACGCTATCCCTCTTTTCAGGAATCATTAATGCACGTAGTCATTTTCACCTTCATTATCACATTTCCACTCTCAATTCCTTTTTCTCTCTTAAATTTGTTATATCTTTCAAAAACCCTAAAAAGAGTCTGTGTAAACAAATGGCTTCCTCTCAACAACTTGCTCAAGGTTCTCAAAGCATTCCTGGATATTCTTCCTCAACATCAGAAAGGTACGAAGAACCCTCAAGAACTCTCCTCACACCCATTGATTAACTGGAAGTTCTGTGTGAACTCATTGTAGATTTTGTCAGCATGAAGGAAAACGAATACGATTTAACCCCTGATGTTGAGTTCCAAGGATGGACTAAGTACTTTGATCGCCTCTTAGGTGTAGTTTTTCCAAGACTTGTTAAAGAATTATGGATTCGCTTCAAATCATCAAGTAACATATTTCGTTATGGGAAAGAAAATCACCATCTCTGAAGATCTCATTGGGAAACTAATAGGTCAAGACAACGGCGGTATTCGATGTAGTGATATGGCTGACAAAGGTTCTGACTAACCAAGATCTCAAAAGAAGTCTTTACTTCTAGTCAACTGTCCAAATAAATCAAACACCTAAAGGATTACCTCAGAATTTGGTCTAAAATTATTCTGGGTTGCATCAATCACATGAAGCCTACAAGTTCTCCAGATTACATCAATATTGATCAGTAGTACCTTATGTACTTCATACCACCAAAGCAAAGGTTAATCTTCCACGTCTTTTGTTCAATCATATGAATATCAGCGTCAAAGAAACAAGAGAAGAAGAAAGAACAAAGAGACATTGGATCCCTCTAGGAAGACTCATCTCAGATATTCTGATAGAAAACAAATTGATAGAACATCTGACTAAGGTTCAACAAGCTAGCACTCTGGAAGCTTGTGCTGGTAAACCCCTCAACGCCAAAAATCTGAAGAAGATGAAGATTATTGAAACTATTAAGAAGGATCCAACAATCACCACCAAGGAAGTCATTACCACTAGAAGAGTACCTCTGAAGGATTTTCCTCTCTTCACTCAAGCAGACTCTTCTCCAAATATTTTTCTCATGTATTTGGATGCTTACAAGAGGGACGAGACAAATCCACATGTAAACATACGTGATCTGAGACAACAACCTCTGGAAATTTCTCCCATAAAATCAAGGAAAAGGAAAGCAGCTGCAAAAGGAACTTCTTAGAAGACTCCCAAAGCTGTTAAAAAGAAAGGTAACCCTTCTTTTGTTTCTGTTATTGAATCAGTAATGCTATCAAAATTTGAAAACCCTTCATCTCTAAATCCCATAGAAGAACCTTCTCCTCAAACCTTTGATGATTTTGACACCTCAGTTTCTCTCAATAACCTTCTGAATAATCCACCTTCTACCCATCTTGACCAAAATCAGCCTGAACTTGCACAAGTTCTCTTTGATATTGATCAATTTGATTCGTTGTTTGAAGCTCCCCAAACCGAAAATCCAAATCTTGACTCTAATACCACAACATCCATCCCTGGAATCACCTTACCTCTCATGGTCTCTCAACCACCTACAATTCCCTCAACATCTTCACAGAACCTCTCCATTCCAGATCTTCCATCTCCTTATCAGTCCACTCCACCAAACTCACCAAATTCGCCCATTATCCTTTATGACTCTCCCTCTCCAAATAACTACCCAGAAGATCCCCTTAGAACGTAGACTTAGAAGCTTTAGACAGTCTCGTCACAAGGTTTCAGAAAATTGTCGTTCAAAAACCAAAACCAAAAATCTCCAAAGCAGATGTTAGTAAATCCTTGGTGATTTTTAAAATAGAAATATAGGAATGGGTTAACTCTCTAAAGTTAGCTTGCATAAAGAATATCAATCCAGCTGCTTCTGATTCTCATTAGAACTAGTTCAGAAAATGGTTCAATTCTGAATCTCTGAAATTAAAGGAGCTTAGTTGTGAAATCGCTCAACAGAACTTCTGTGGTCGCCTGAATATCTTCAAGGAACAAGTTCTGCGACATTGGGAAAAGAAGCCACTCCTTCTGCCAGACAATACCCTGTGGGAAGATCATCAGACATCAGAGTGTAATGAACCATCCTCTGATCCTCTTCCTCTGGTCATGTTTCAAGACAAAGGTAAGAAATTTGAAGAAGCTCTTGCATCAGAATCAGCTACAGTTTGCTCTGAAAAGTGGTCCCTTCTACTGAAATATTCTCTTCTTCTATTATGCTGCAAACCGTGGAGGAGCTAAAGAAAGAAAATGTTGTGTTTAAGGAAAGGCTAAACAAGCAGGATGAAACTTTCAATGAAATTAAGGGGATGCTTGTAAAACGAGAGGAATCAAACAATCAGATTAAGAGTTTATTGGAATCCCTGTTCACATGACTTCCACCTTCTCAAACTTAGTTTTGAAATTTGTTTTCTTCATTGTGTTTTTATTTTGTTTCCTTGAATCTTTTTTAATACAAAATGCCTTTTATTGTCTAAAGTGTTTTTATTGCTTTTTGATTCTTGATAAAATGGAGAGAACGTAAGATATTTTGAATATAACAATATCGAGACTCTGTATCAAACATTTTGAATATCATAACTTCGATTGTTTTTCATTTTAAAGCAAAACAGGAATAACCTCTGTTGAGGACAGTTGTGGACGCATCAAAAATCTTCCTCTCAAAAACTCTGATCAGAACAATCTTCAGGGAAGTATTTCTTCTCTATCTGAGTATCTAACTCAGGGGGAGACTTTAATGCTTTATGTTCTTTATGAATTTGATCAAAATATCCAAGTTTTTGTCATCATAAAAAAGGGGGAGATTGTTAGAACATAGTTTGATTCTACAACTCTTGTAAGAGTTTTGATGATAACAAACACTCAAAGAATAATTATGGTCCCTAAATAAGTATTTTGTTTTGCATGGAAGTTCTGATGTAAGAAGCACAAAAAATGAGTTAGATCATCGTTTAAACTCTGATTCAACACATCTTACGTAGAAAGCAAAATCTGTAGAACACGCTTATATAAAGAAGTTCTAAAGCTACAACTTCTGAGTGCACTAAACATTGCGAATAAGAACTTCATTATTTTGTTTCGTACAGTTCTAGAAAGAAGTAAAGGAGTCCCAACGGTAACTTTCATCTTCTGATGTAATCTTTAGCAAGCATGTTCTGAAGCGTTGCATTTCATTCATGGCTATTCAAAAGTAACGGCTGAAAGAGGACAAGAATCTCTATGTTTGGAAAGTTCATTAACTACTATTTATCAACATTCCATAAGGACCTCTCATGCGTTGCCTATATAAACAAGATTTGAAGGAGAAATCCTTTACTATTTTACTGCGCGCTACAAATGAGAAATATCACTACCTTCAATCCATTGATTTCATTTGTGTAATACATCACTTTTGTGATACTGTTTTTGTTAGAAAACATATCTTGTACACGCTTTCAAATATAGTACTGTGAAATAACTTGAGAAAATCAGGTTGTGGTTTAAACTCAGGAAGACTTTGGCAGTTGTCATTGTACCTTTGTAATCAAGATTGATTAGTGGATTAAGACCTCATTGAGAGAGGCAAAATCACCTTGGCGGGTGGACTAGAGTAGTTTGAGTTTAAACAAACCAGGATAACCAAAGTGTCTTTTGTTTTTAAGTTAAAAAAACCCCAATTCAAACCCCCCTTCTTGTGTTTTTCCATTCTTCATTAGCATATTTTAATGAAGCCATCCCGGGCAGAGCCCTCGTAACTTTGGGAAAGGAAAAGATAACTTCGAAAGTCTGATAGGGGGTCTCGATGAATTCACCATCCATCTCTACATACCTGAAAGACTTCAAGTGGATAACCATATACTCTTCTTCGCCACAGACCGTAAAAATCTTTCCGTTTACAGGATACTTTAACTTCTGATGTTGGGTTGAGGTGACAACGCCTGCCCCATGGATCCAGAGGCGTCCCAGTAAGAAAGAGTAAGCTGGTAGATTCAAATATCTACGAACCCACCTTGATCGAAAGATCCACTTCCTCGTGTACTGTTATTTTTTATCCGTCAAAGGCTCGAACCACAATATCACTAGGTTTCAGTATGACCCCTTCGCAATCAAGTCTGTCAAGAGCGCCATTCGGAGGAATATTCAATAAAGAGCCAGTATCAATAAACACATGATCTAAAGTAGTACCCATGCATTCAATGGAGACATACATGGATTTATTGTGGTTTCTTCCCTCAGGAGTCAGATCAACATCAAATAAACCTAAACCATTATCAGTCGTCAAGCTCGCAACATAACTCCCAAATTGATCGGCAGAAATCTCTTGTGGTATGTGAGCAGTCTTCAAGAATTTTACTAAAGCATGTGCATGGGCTTCAGAAAATAATAACAGGGATAACATAGAGATCTTGGATGGCGTCTGCCCCAGCTGTTCAACAATATTATAGTCACTCTTGCAGATAATCTTCAATAGCTCTTCCAACTCTTGTCTAGAGGTGTCTTCAATTGTAGCTTCTTTAGGCGCCTCCATCTGGGAAAGCTCGGTTACTTGCTCTTTGCCCCGAGCCTTAGTAGTTGATTCAGTAGAAGTAACTTAACAGGTGTAGAAATAGTCGTCAGAGAGATTTTCAGAGAGAAAATCCTTCCGCTTCTTGTAACCTTGCTGGTTCCAGCAATATTGTCAATGCTGAGATCAACAACTCTAGAAACTTCAATTTCAACAGTCGGTAGTTCTTGTTTGACGCCTGGTAGTAGACGTCAAATCCATATTTCCAAGGAATAGCTTTTTTCGAAGAATATGGGATAGGTCCAGGTGTAGTGATGGCTAGGGGAGTAGCTTTCAGATTGGCAGTAATCCTTACATGACCTTTGTAGGTGATCTTAACAAGAGGGCCAGAAATTACGGATAAGTCTCGACATATGCTCTCAGTAGACAAAACCTTCTCGATTATAATTATATGATTATCCATTAGACATTGAATGCCTTCCTTCAATAACTTGCAACCATTTGGTTGGGCCGCACAACAATAACATTTTTCAACATAGCCCGAAAATAAATCGGCTTGCAGCAAATTCTTCTTGATTATTGGTAGAGGAGTAACCAATTCACTTACAGCAACAACATAAAGAACATCATCAATAGCACTTATGCCTTTATCATGCTTCGGCATAGGTGCATTAATCACATTTGGAGTCTCTGAAGGATCAAACTCAATTTCTTTGTTGTCAATCATATCTTGAATTTTGTTTTTCAGGCTCTAGCAATTGTTGGTGCCGTGCCCAGGACTGTTAGAATGGTAGGCGCATCTCGTGTTCGGATTGTACTTAGGAGATGAGGTGTTAGGATTCTGAGGAGGATCCCTTAGCGTAATCAGTTCCGCTTTTAGCAAATGTTGTAACTCTTGAGACAATGGCATATTAATCTTGGTAAACTATCTTCTTGGAGCGTCTGACCTATGCCTATTGCCTGGTTGTTGTCATTCAAAAGGCGCAGGATTAAAAATTAGTACTGCTCCCACAGACTGATTGCAATCACTTTTACCACGGCCCTTCTGGCCATAAACAACATTGGTTTCCTTTTTATTATTGAACTTATTATTTACAACACTCGAAGACACAACCACTTGAATTTTTCCACTCTTAATACCACTTTCAACTTGTTCCCCAATTAGAATCAGCTCAATAAAAACAAATGAGGAGCTTCCAATCAGATGATTAAAGAATGAATCTGTTAGAGTGCCCATGAACATATCAACTAGCTCCCGGTCAGACAAGGGAGGTTACACCCTTCCAGCTAAGTCTCTCCACTTCTGGGCATATTCCTTGAATCCTTCATTCGAACCCATATTCATGTTTTGTAATTGCATACGAGTCAGTGCAAAGTCAGCATTGTATTGACACTGCTTGTAAAAAGTAGCAGCCAAGTCTTCCCAAGTACGAATGTTGGTTCCTTCCAGCTGATAGATCTTCCGAACAAAAGATCTCAGATGAAGTTTTGGAGAAGACACACCATCATATTCAGAAAAAGTAGAGACTTTGAACTTGTGAGGGATAACTACCCTCAGAATAAGACCCAGCTCTCCGAAATCCAATCTAGGTACTTTCTGGATTTCCATAGCCTTAAGACGGTCCTCTAGCTGCTTGTATCTGTCATTAGCAGGAGGATACTACTCATCAGAATAGTCTTCATCCTCAGGCATCTTACCAGAATCAAGGTTACTTCCATCCCCCTCTTGGTTGTCATCTTCATCAGAAGTGATATCAACAGTTGAACTAGTTTAGCAGGACCTTTGAATCTTCTCCCCTTGTTGTGAATATCAATTGGCTTTCGAGTCTTCCTCTTTTTGGAGATGAGCTCCATCACATCCTTCTGTCCATGAGCAAGATTCAGGAAGGTCTCATGGAATTGGGTATTCTAAGCTTGGAGTTATTTAATAGTCTTTTCAAGAGCCATATTATACTGAAATAAACAGCAAGATGAGAAAACCTGTAAGGGAAAACATGTTATGTAATGATGCATGATATGCAAATGCAATATTTTAAAGGATCGTGGGATTTAAATTGTTTTAAACAAGAGGAAACAAAAGAAATTTTAGTAATAACTCAAATTACAATTGCTTTCAATAAAAAGAGTTACAAAATAGCAAAAATATAAATTCAAGTGTCCCATGGACGCTTCCTCTTTGTGTTGACATAGGCATTAAGACTTTGTTCTTCGTGGAGTCGTTTCGTCAACTCCAGTACTTTCTTCTCACTAGCATAAAATTGAGCTTCAAAGGTTTCTCTTTCTTCCTTAAGATGAATCTAAGACTTTTGTAGTTCTTCGAATTCAGTAGGCATATCGAGATGAAGAACAGTATGAGGAACCCTCCTCCCCCTTCAACAATAGGCTCCATGATCACTGGTAGGATAGCAGGATATGGCATTCTAAGATTCTGAGTACGAGATCGCACCCATCTGAGGTAAGGCTCTAGAGGAATGGAATTTTTGTGTCTCAACGTCTTGCTATCAATCTTATAGACCGCACCCCAAATGTATAAACCTTTAATGGTAATTTTGAGGATCGTTCTCATAGTCGAACACAACACCCTGGATGAGCATATCATGAGGACCATCCCTTCGAGCATAACCAAACTGACGCAGGGCTAGAGAAGGGTTTTAAGTGATGTCTCCTCTTATACCAAGGAGTCGTACATTAGAAAATTCCCCATAATGATCAATGATAGTGACATCTTCCTGAGATCGAGAACACCAATGGGTACCTGCATGAGTGAGAGACATCAACCTTTGAGACCACCTTAGACCTTGTTAGTTCTTTATCACTAATCGGGGCAGGTGTGAAATAAACCACCTAGACAGTAGAGGTATGCAACACATAAGAGTTCCCCTCTTCTTCATGGTCTGAGTGTGGAGGGAATGCAGGACATCTCCAAGTAAAATAGGTACATGATTATGAGTGACAAATATCTTGATGGTACTCATATTTATGAATTGGTCTGGATTAGGGAATAGTACCAATCCATAAATTAGCAAAGCCAACATATCCTTGAAAGCACGAAAATTCATGGCATCTAGAAATCCCTGAGCCTTCTCAATCAGAAATTTAGGAGACAAACCCTTGACTTTGTTCCTTGTTTTCCAATTGGATACAATGTCTGATTGTTTCAGATGTAGGGCTACTGCAAGATCTTCAGGTTTTGGAGCTTGCTCTAGACTGGTGAAGGGTATCTGATCAAGAATAGGCACTTCGAGCAACTTAGAGAATTATATCATTGTGGGTACCAACTGATAATCTGGGAAGGTAAAACAGTGATGCTTCAGATCAAAGAACTGGAAAATAATGCTTGTCATGTCTTCCTGAAAGCTAGTAGTAACCAGACTGAGTAGATGACCATGTCTCTTAGTGAATTGAGAATTGTCAGGAACTTTTGAGACTAACTCCTTAAGCTGAGGAGGTACCCTTATGAAGTTGATTCGGATGGTATTCCTACTACTGGAAGCCATGACCCTGCAAAAAAGAACAAAGATAAATCCCCTAGATCCTTGAAATGGTTAGTCATGATATGATGATGTTATGATGTTATGATGTCATGATAACATGTTCAAAAACAAGCAAAGCACAAAAGGCCCTAGGTTCAAGCTTGCATGAGGTTTGTAGGTAAGTACCCTCTTAAAGTTCAGTTGGCTCAACCTGTCCTAGAGAAGTAATCGGGTTCTAGGGATCTCAATATCACTGATCTTTCCCACAAGTTTTGTCTAGCCCGATAACTGACTTACCACCAAACAAAGCTCGGGAATCGAATCTCAATGAGTGTAGTATCGAGTATCAACCAACTTCAAAATGCACCAAAGTCGGCTATCTCACTACCTTCTAATGGCTAAGTTGGGTCAACTAAGGTTCTAAGGTCAGTTAGTGCTTATGACACCACGCGGCAGCCTAGTATGCTCCCTGACTGACTCGAGGGATACTAGTATAAACCATTGTTTTGCACTAATGTAGCCATCATCTCAACCATATCGGTATACGACATATAGTTTCCATGATCTATTGCTACTTACCTAAAATGTACCCCAGATCCGGATATAAGATCTTTGCAAATAATAAACCCAAACACCCTTTAAAAATAAATTAGACAAATCAAACAAGGAAAGCATTTAAAGGTGATCTAACTCTAAGGTAACCCCCACTTTTAGTTGTCCCCAGCAGAGTCGCCAGTTCTGTAATACGGTGGGAGAAATAACTTTTGGTTTTGCATTTTATCACAAATGTTGCAGAAAGAAAGAGTCGCCACTGACTTTTCTTTTATCCATTAAGGAAAGGGTGAAAAGAAAAGGAAAGACCTTCGAGAATTTTGAGTGCGAGGGTAAGTTATGAAAAGGGTAGGTGTTAGCACCTTTTTCATTCGTAGTTATCTACGGGCTCTTAATCGCTAGCTCACTTTGTTTGAAAATGCTTTTGTGTATGTTTGAAAATATTTTGAAAAATGCCTAAGTGCGGTAAACTTTGTAATGATTCTCGTATCGTTAAGAACACATACAAAGTGTTTGTTTTGAAAATATTTCAAAGAAAAGTGTTTGTGAAAATGTTTTGTTTTAGTGGGAAAGCGATTAACAAAATTCTACCCTTACTCAAAAGTCTTTCGTGTTATTTTCCTCCTCCTTAGATAGTGCTATCCTACCATTGGTTAGTAGGGAGCCCTATCATTGAATGCATAGGGACAGGCGAGGGTCATCGTACAGTCATAAAGGCAACTCGTTGGGCACTTTAGCAATTTTATCGTAAGGGACTAAGATCATTTACCGAAGGGAGAATTGAACGGTCATCGAGGGACTACGATCTTTTGTGCCAGAGGGTCTTTGCTAAAGCGTCCCCACTTTCGAGGTACATGATTGTTTTCTCGAAGGCAACAGGTGAGGTTACCCTAGAGATGAGTGTGTGAATAGTGTGTTGAATTCAGTTAGTTAATCTCGTATTTAGGGTTATCTAGATTGTTTTTAGTCTTGTCATACAATCCTGTTAAACTATCAATTATAAAGAAAGCAGTAAAGACATAAATTAAATGTCCTACGCTATTACAAAACTTCGGGGAAGGGGGTATAAACCAAAAAAATTGGGGGAAATAGAAAGCAAATAAAGCCCTAGTTTACTATTACAACCTTTTAGCAATTACATAATAGAAAACTAGTGTGAAAATAATAAAGCGTGAAACATTAAAATAAGAGGAAAATGGTTTGGTGAAAAAAATACTTGATGATTTAACATAAACCTTATTAATTTTAATTGGAAAAAAACCTAAAGTCTAGATTAATTTTAATTTAATCGAAAAAAGGTTAAGTAATTTAATTAATCGAGATTAATCATCCCAATTAATTTTAAAAAATAAAAAATCAAAGTTAATTTATGAGAAAGAAAACTGAACCTAATTTATTTTAATGTTGATTAAAAAAATAATTAGGGTTTATTAAAGAAAATTAAGATTAAGAAAAAAGAAAATAAGGTTAGTAGAAAAATAGAGAAAAAAGAATGTTGGGGGTGGGTGTTGAACCCACGCCCCCTGCATCTCTTAGAAGCATCCTTACCAACTGAGCCAGACGCGCGCCTGTGCTAGTATGCACGTTCAACATGTTTTATATTCAGCCTGTAAAAATATGAGAAATATGGAGAAAAAAAGTGTTAAACTTGGGGATCGAACCCGTGACCAGAGGAAGGGATGACTTAGCGCATGCATTTTAACCAATGGGGTGGTGATACATCCATTAATATAACTGAAATAATGAATATATATTATATAATCAAATATACCAGCTGGAGAAGCGCCGGAGCCCTAGCTCTAGTCGTCTTCTCTAGCGACCTGTTTTCTTGAAGCCTGCAAGAAACATAATGTTAATGATCCAATCATGTCCTACCCCCTAAGACAAAGGTTGCGAATCCAATGGGGACATTTTCAAAGGCTAATTCGTCCTGGGTTGTGAGGTATGGCCAAAATAACATGAATCGGTTTGATCATGGCCATTCATGATTTTAATAGCATGGGACTCATGTTATGATTCAAACCTGCACATTAGCATCTCAGAAGCACGTTAGTGGCATTAGGTACGTTAAAACAATATGAAAACGAAAATACAAGAATCATGAAATAATGCAAAAATGATGATGCATATGTGCTGGTTCAGGTCCTTTGGATCATGTTAACCAATCCAATTGTATCCTTTAATGTTCCTGGAAGTGAATGAGGACCTCATGAGAAATATAAATTCCTAGTTGTGGACCCATTGCTTAGGAGGAGAGTTTGTCTGATTAATTCTTGAGTCAGCTTGAGCAAATGAGGACCTCATGAGAACATCTTGAAGGAAAATGAGAGGGAAAATTTTGGGGCACAACAGTTCTATTTTTAAATTTTGAGTTTATATTATATTAAATGGTTGATGTTTCATAACCAGATGAAACAACCACCCTAGTGGAAAAGAGTGCATGCATGTAACCTTAGGGACCTGGGATCGAGCTCCAGTGGTACCCTTTTGTCCATTTTATTTTCTAAACTTGTCATTTTTCACCATTTTCGTTCAATTCTTTTTGCAATTAATTTTAATCATTTCGAGATGATTTTTTGTACACTACTAGTTTACCACTCCTATTTTATGAATATAAAAATATAAAACAAAAAATATTTTTTATTTCATCATTTTGCAATTAAATCAAAACTAGTCCTTTTTAGGGTTTTCTTAAGGACTTTTGATGGTTTTTTAATCAATTTTTCAACTTTTCTCACAAAGCTTGATCTTACAATGATAGATCTTGATTCTCATTTGACATCTTGACTCTTGAGTAATCATTTCATGATAGCTTATCCATTTTAGATTTTTCTCATTCAAAATTCACACTAAATCATGAAACATGTTCAAAAATCAAAAGCTATGCTTCATGACTTTCATCTTGATTGTGATGCATACATTGTTTCAAAAATTCAACTCATTCGTGTTTTCAAAAGTTTGTCTCTCCTTTTGAATATATTTCCTTCATAAACTCTTTCAAAGCATAAACCATAAAATATCAAAAACATAATTTCAACTTTCACTCTTTTGTCATAACTTTTACCAAAAAAAACTCCATGGATTCTCATCCACTTGTATAATCATTGCTTGTATGAATAACATGTTCCATTAAGCTTACTTGGTTCATATTAAATATTTGATGAAACTTGAATAAAGATAGATATTAGGATCTCAACACAAACATGAAAACAATAGATAGATTCCCCCATAATCTCAACTATAGGATCAATCTTTGCATGACAACATTAAGATAATTCTCCCATTAGACTTTTCTTTTTTTCTTTTGCATTGCATCATTAAGAATAAAATCTTTTCTAATTCAAAATCCAAAAACACTTAACATATTAAAAACTCTTTTCAAAACTAAAGGTATGAAGGTGATGGGTGTCTTCTTGGATGAGGGTCCACTTATTACCCTTCTCTTCTAACAAAAACCCCCAACCAAATCCAAATCATTTTTCCTTAGGGCTTTTTCACTTTAAAACATTTTCAAAAATGATATGTTAACTCCTTTCTACATAAAACAACGATTCTTAGTCTCCAATGATCGAGTGGAAACTTTAACTGTTAGGATGCGAATTTAAAATCATCCATAAAAATGCACAACAAATAAAAACATTCTTAAGAAGAACTACGAGGTTCTGATTCCCTTGTGGATACATAGGCATGGAGTTTCAATTCTCAAGCGAATGCACTAATAAAACCCTTTATTTTTCCCAATGAATTTATGCATGAGTTTCCCTTTAGCAAGTAAGTTTTAGATATACACACCCATTGATTAAGATAACAAGAGTGGATCTCGTGGAGTACCACTGGCGTGAGGGGTGCTAATACCCCCCTCCCCTTGCATAATTGACTCCCTTAACTGAGATTTGGTTACGAGACCATGTTCTTTTCCTGATACCAAAGGTTTTCTCTTTATTTTCCTTTCCTTATTCATTTGGGATAAATAAAGTTAGGTGGCAACTCTGTTTGTTCCATCTGAAGTTATTTTTTCAAGTAGCTTCAGCTAGCGACTCTGTTGGGGAATTCCTAAGCAAGTCATTCCTTGCTCTTGTTTTTTTTCCCTTTGGGTGTTTATTTATCTTCTTTACTTGCTTTAGCTATTGTAGTCATTCATTACACTTTGGATATTCTGAATATTGGTGTTTGTTTCTTTGGTGGGTGGGTGTTACTTGAGAGATAAAGCCCAATACACAGGATTGAGTGTTCCCATAAGTTTTAAGAAATGGATAGTCATGACAGCTAAGGGGTAGATGCCGTATTAGTGTTGTCATGAGAATCACATCCAAACTAGGTTTACTTTGCGGTATAATTGTTATGATGTAGATATGTTACGACATTATACTTTTCAAAGGGATCCGTGACTCTGGGAATACCTCAAGGAATCTTTATCCAAATTAGAACTCACGTGTGAAAGGTTTGGACTTTTTAACAAGAAACTCTGACCCATATCCTATCTGGATTTCTTGTATTCAGAGTTCCGAACTTTTGATCTTGTTATATTCAGTCAGCCTAAAGATTATTCACCAGTTACTTAGAAGATTATACAATCGTTATCCCGAATATTGATGATTCTTTTGAACCTTTGATGTTGCATATCATTGCATTAATCATCACAAAAAGTTCATTTTACTTATCATTCATGCATTGCCATGCATCTCAACCCGAAGACCCATTGCAACCTCGCCTGTTATTCAGACTCACAAGTTTGTAGGACCGATTTCCTGACATTGTCGTTATCATTGAGCAGTTACAGGCAAACATGGCTGAGATGAAAACATAGATGGGGACCCAAATGGGTCAGTTCATGGAGGTTATTCAGAACATCGCTCGTGAACAAGAAGATTTGAGATAGACTATGGATCTAGGTATTATTAATCCACTAGGTGTTAATCTTACCCCATAAGAGGTTATTTTGAATCAGAATGTCAGAAATACTATTGAGGTCCTTGTTAATGAAACTTCGCATCCAGGGGACATTTCTGATTCGTCATTTAACACCTTCAAGTTCCCGATTGATGAGAATGGGGAGAAGTTCCACCTTCTGGAGAAGAGGATGAAGACCTTAGAATTTCTTAACTCCTCCGGTTTAAATGTTGCTAATTTGTGCCTAGTGTCTGGTATCAAGATTCATCCTAAATTCAAAGTCCCCAACTTTAAGAAGTACAAGGGTACCACTTGTCCAAAGATTCATATCAAGGCATTTTGCAATAAGATGGCTCCTTATGCAGAAAATGAGAAGTTACTTATGCAATTCTTTCAGGATAGACTTAGTAGTGCATCTCTTAAATGGTATACTCAACTCAAAATGACCCATATCCAAACTTGGAGGGAATTAGCAGAGGCCTTTTTCAAACAGTACAAGCATAACAACAACATGGCTCCTACCTGAATCCAAATCTAAGGCTTGACTCATGGAGCTGACGGTTCTTTCAAAGATATGCACAGAGGTGGAGAGAGTTAGTTGTCAGGGTTTAACCTCCTCTTTTGGAACGAGAGCTTGTGGACATGTTCATTGATACTCTGCAAGGTCCCTATATGGATATGTTGGTTGGATGTGTTTCCTCTAAATTTTCAAACTTGGTTATCATAGGAGAACGAATTGAGAATGCTCTTAAGATTGGTAAGATTCAGGATATCACTACTATTTTGAGTTCCTATAACATAATGATGACAAAGAAACAAGTATAGTCTCTAAAGACGAAGAGGAAGCTTCCGCCAATCCTCAAGTTCGGGTTCCTTACCATTATATGGAAATAACTACTCCTAGTCAGTATGATCCACAAATTTGTGCTGTAATTATCAGCCAATCACCAGTTCAACATGTTCAATATGCTCCTCAAAAGCAGTATGCACCACAACAGAGAAACTATCAACAAAACCATCAACAAAAATGAAGGCAGAAACCAAGGAGGCCAAAAAGAGTGCATGACCCGATCCCTATGACTCACAGTCAGTTTCTTTCTCACTTACTCTAAAATTATTCGGGAGAGTTACAACAACTTGGGCCTCCTCATTTCCTTTATCCTTTGGGATATGACCCTAACACCCACTGTGAGTACCTTTCTAGGGGCACATGGCCACACAATTGAAGGTTGAAATGCATTCAAAGGCAAAGTCCAGGACCTCATTAATTCAAGAGCAATCGTGTTCACTGCAGATGGTCTGCGCATAAATTGAAGTCTCCTTTGACCAAACAAATGTCAAGACTACAAAGAGCATCCTCTGAAGCAATCATTTCAGATGGAGATAGTCTCCTCAACAGTGGAAATATTTTGAAAAATGCCTAAGTGCGGTAAACTTTGTAATGATTCTCGTATCGTTAAGAACACATACAAAGTGTTTGTTTTGAAAATATTTCAAAGAAAAGTGTTTGTGAAAATGTTTTGTTTTAGTGAGAAAGCGATTAACAAAATTCTACCCTTACTCAAAAGTCTTTCGTGTTATTTTCCTCCTCCTTAGATAGTGCTATCCTACCATTGGTTAGTAGGGAGCCCTATCATTGAATGTGTAGGGACAGGCGAGGGTCATCGTACAGTCATAAAGGCAACTCGTTGGGCACTTTAGCAATTTTATCGTAAGGGACTAAGATCATTTACCGAAGGAAGAATTGAAGGGTCATCGAGGGACTTTGATCTTTTGTACCAGAGGGTCTTTGCTAAAGCGTCCCCACTTTCGAGGTACATGATTATTTTCTCGAAGGCAACAGGTGAGGTTACCCTAGAGATGAGTGTGTGAATAGTGTGTTGAATTCAGTTAGTTAATCTCGTATTTAGGGTTATCTAGATTGTTTTTAGTCTTGTCATACAATCCTGTTAAACTATCAATTATAAAGAAAGCAGTAAAGACATAAATTAAATGTCCTACGCTATTACAAAACTTCGGGGAAGGGGGTATAAGCCAAAAAAATTGGGGGAAATAGAAAGCAAATAAAGCCCTAGTTTACTATTACAACCTTTTAGCAATTACATAATAGAAAACTAGTGTGAAAATAATAAAGCGTGAAACATTAAAATAAGAGGAAAATGGTTTGGTGAAAAAAATACTTGATGATTTAACATAAACCTTATTAATTTTAATTGGAAAAAAACCTAAAGTCTATATTAATTTTAATTTAATCGAAAAAAGGTTAAGTAATTTAATTAATCGAGATTAATCATCCCAATTAATTTTAATAAATAAAAAATCAAAGTTAATTTATGAGAAAGAAAACTGAACCTAATTTATTTTAATGTTGATTAAAAAAATAATTAGGGTTTATTAAAGAAAATTAAGATTAAGAAAAAAGAAAATAAGGTTAGTAGAAAAATAGAGAAAAAAGAATGTTGGGGGTGGGTGTTGAACCCACGCCCCCTGCATCTCTTAGAAGCATCCTTACCAACTGAGCCAGACGCGCGCCTGTGTTAGTATGCACGTTCAACATGTTTTATATTCAGCCTGCAAAAATATGAGAAATATGGAGAAAAAAAGTGTTAAACTTGGGGATCGAACCCGTGACCAGAGGAAGGGATGACTTAGCGCATGCATTTTAACCAATGGGGTGGTGATACATCCATTAATATAACTGAAATAATGAATATATATTATATAATCAAATATACCAGCTGGAGAAGCGCCGGAGCCCTAGCTCTAGTCGTCTTCTCTAGCGACCTGTTTTCTTGAAGCCTGCAAGAAACACAATGTTAATGATCCAATCATGTCCTACCCCCTAAGACAAAGGTTGCGAATCCAATGGGGACATTTTCAAAGGCTAATTCGTCCTGGGTTGTGAGGTATGGCCAAAATAACATGAATCGGTTTGATCATGGCCATTCATGATTTTAATAGCATGGGACTCATGTTATGATTCAAACCTGCACATTAGCATCTCAGAAGCACGTTAGTGGCATTAGGTACGTTAAAACAATATGAAAACGAAAATACAAGAATCATGAAATAATGCAAAAATGATGATGCATATGTGCTGGTTCAGGTCCTTTGGATCATGTTAACCAATCCAATCGTATCCTTTAATGTTCCTGGAAGTGAATGAGGACCTCATGAGAAATATAAATTCCTAGTTGTGGACCCATTGCTTAGGAGGAGAGTTTGTCTGATTAATTCTTGAGTCAGCTTGAGCAAATGAGGACCTCATGAGAACATCTTGAAGGAAAATGAGAGGGAAAATTTTGGGGTACAACAGTTCTATTTTTAAATTTTGAGTTTATATTATATTAAATGGTTGATGTTTCATAACCAGATGAAACAACCACCCTAGTGGAAAAGAGTGCATGCATGTAACCTTAGGGACC
Organism: Vicia faba; assembly: GCA_948472305.1. Classification (NCBI taxonomy): domain Eukaryota; kingdom Viridiplantae; phylum Streptophyta; class Magnoliopsida; order Fabales; family Fabaceae; genus Vicia; species Vicia faba. The sequence goes on along the minus strand of OX451737.1, from coordinate 151,121,253 downwards.
TGGGATCGAGCTCCAGTGGTACCCTTTTGTCCATTTTATTTTCTAAACTTGTCATTTTTCACCATTTTCGTTCAATTCTTTTTGCAATTAATTTTAATCATTTCGAGATGATTTTTTGTACACTACTAGTTTACCACTCCTATTTTATGAATATAAAAATATAAAACAAAAAATATTTTTTATTTCATCATTTTGCAATTAAATCAAAACTAGTCCTTTTTAGGGTTTTCTTAAGGACTTTTGATGGTTTTTTAATCAATTTTTCAACTTTTCTCACAAAGCTTGATCTTACAATGATAGATCTTGATTCTCATTTGACATCTTGACTCTTGAGTAATCATTTCATGATAGCTTATCCATTTTAGATTTTTCTCATTCAAAATTCACACTAAATCATGAAACATGTTCAAAAATCAAAAGCTATGCTTCATGACTTTCATCTTGATTGTGATGCATACATTGTTTCAAAAATTCAACTCATTCGTGTTTTCAAAAGTTTGTCTCTCCTTTTGAATATATTTCCTTCATAAACTCTTTCAAAGCATAAACCATAAAATATCAAAAACATAATTTCAACTTTCACTCTTTTGTCACAACTTTTACCAAAAAAAACTCCATGGATTCTCATCCACTTGTATAATCATTGCTTGTATGAATAACATGTTCCATTAAGCTTACTTGGTTCATATTAAATATTTGATGAAACTTGAATAAAGATAGATATTAGGATCTCAACACAAACATGAAAACAATAGATAGATTCCCCCATAATCTCAACTATAGGATCAATCTTTGCATGACAACATTAAGATAATTCTCCCATTAGACTTTTCTTTTTTTCTTTTGCATTGCATCATTAAGAATAAAATCTTTTCTAATTCAAAATCCAAAAACACTTAACATATTAAAAACTCTTTTCAAAACTAAAGGTATGAAGGTGATGGGTGTCTTCTTGGATGAGGGTCCACTTATTACCCTTCTCTTCTAACAAAAACCCCCAACCAAATCCAAATCATTTTTCCTTAGGGCTTTTTCACTTTAAAACATTTTCAAAAATGATATGTTAACTCCTTTCTACATAAAACAACGATTCTTAGTCTCCAATGATCGAGTGGAAACTTTAACTGTTAGGATGCGAATTTAAAATCATCCATAAAAATGCACAACAAATAAAAACATTCTTAAGAAGAACTACGAGGTTCTGATTCCCTTGTGGATACATAGGCATGGAGTTTCAATTCTCAAGCGAATGCACTAATAAAACCCTTTATTTTTCCCAATGAATTTATGCATGAGTTTCCCTTTAGCAAGTAAGTTTTAGATATACACACCCATTGATTAAGATAACAAGAGTGGATCTCGTGGAGTACCACTGGCGTGAGGGGTGCTAATACCCCCCTCCCCTTGCATAATTGACTCCCTTAACTGAGATTTGGTTACGAGACCATGTTCTTTTCCTGATACCAAAGGTTTTCTCTTTATTTTCCTTTCCTTATTCATTTGGGATAAATAAAGTTAGGTGGCAACTCTGTTTGTTCCATCTGAAGTTATTTTTTCAAGTAGCTTCAGCTAGCGACTCTGTTGGGGAATTCCTAAGCAAGTCATTCCTTGCTCTTGTTTTTTTTCCCTTTGGGTGTTTATTTATCTTCTTTACTTGCTTTAGCTATTGTAGTCATTCATTACACTTTGGATATTCTGAATATTGGTGTTTGTTTCTTTGGTGGGTGGGTGTTACTTGAGAGATAAAGCCCAATACACAGGATTGAGTGTTCCCATAAGTTTTAAGAAATGGATAGTCATGACAGCTAAGGGGTAGATGCCGTATTAGTGTTGTCATGAGAATCACATCCAAACTAGGTTTACTTTGCGGTATAATTGTTATGATGTAGATATGTTACGACATTATACTTTTCAAAGGGATCCGTGACTCTGGGAATACCTCAAGGAATCTTTATCCAAATTAGAACTCACGTGTGAAAGGTTTGGACTTTTTAACAAGAAACTCTGACCCATATCCTATCTGGATTTCTTGTATTCAGAGTTCCGAACTTTTGATCTTGTTATATTCAGTCAGCCTAAAGATTATTCACCAGTTACTTAGAAGATTATACAATCGTTATCCCGAATATTGATGATTCTTTTGAACCTTTGATGTTGCATATCATTGCATTAATCATCACAAAAAGTTCATTTTACTTATCATTCATGCATTGCCATGCATCTCAACCCGAAGACCCATTGCAACCTCGCCTGTTATTCAGACTCACAAGTTTGTAGGACCGATTTCCTGACATTGTCATTATCATTGAGCAGTTACAGGCAAACATGGCTGAGATGAAAACATAGATGGGGACCCAGATGGGTCAGTTCATGGAGGTTATTCAGAACATCGCTCGTGAACAAGAAGATTTGAGATAGACTATGGATCTAGGTATTATTAATCCACTAGGTGTTAATCTTACCCCATAAGAGGTTATTTTGAATCAGAATGTCAGAAATACTATTGAGGTCCTTGTTAATGAAACTTCGCATCCAGGGGACATTTCTGATTCGTCATTTAACACCTTAAAGTTCCCGATTGATGAGAATGGGGAGAAGTTCCACCTTCTAGAGAAGAGGATGAAGGCCTTAGAATTTCTTAACTCCTCCGGTTTAAATGTTGCTAATTTGTGCCTAGTGTCTGGTATCAAGATTCATCCTAAATTCAAAGTCCCCAACTTTAAGAAGTACAAGGGTACCACTTGTCCAAAGATTCATATCAAGGCATTTTGCAATAAGATGGCTCCTTATGCAGAAAATGAGAAGTTACTTATGCAATTCTTTCAGGATAGACTTAGTAGTGCATCTCTTGAATGGTATACTCAACTCAAAATGACCCATATCCAAACTCGGAGGGAATTAGCAGAGGCCTTTTTCAAACAGTACAAGCATAACAACAACATGGCTCCTACCTGAATCCAAATCTAAGGCTTGACTCTTGGAGCTGACGGTTCTTTCAAAGATATGCATAGAGGTGGAGAGAGTTAGTTGTCAGGGTTTAACCTCCTCTTTTGGAACGAGAGCTTGTGGACATGTTCATTGATACTCTGCAAGGTCCCTATATGGATATGTTGGTTGGATGTGTTTCCTCTAAATTTTCAAACTTGGTTATCATAGGAGAACGAATTGAGAATGCTCTTAAGATTGGTAAGATTCAGGATATCACTACTATTTTGAGTTCCTATAACATAATGATGACAAAGAAACAAGTATAGTCTCTAAAGACGAAGAGGAAGCTTCCGCCAATCCTCAAGTTCGGGTTCCTTACCATTATATGGAAATAACTACTCCTAGTCAGTATGATCCACAAATTTGTGCTGTAATTATCAGCCAATCACCAGTTCAACATGTTCAATATGCTCCTCAAAAGCAGTATGCACCACAACAGAGAAACTATCAACAAAACCATCAATAACAATGAAGGCAGAAACCAAGGAGGCCAAAAAGAGTGCATGACCCGATCCCTATGACTCACAGTCAGTTGCTTTCTCACTTACTCTAAAATTATTCGGGAGAGTTACAACAACTTGGGCCTCCTCATTTCCTTTATCCTTTGGGATATGACCCTAACACCCATTGTGAGTACCTTTCTAGGGGCAGATGGCCACACAATTGAAGGTTGAAATGCATTCAAAGGCAAAGTCCTGGACCTCATTAATTCAAGAGCAATCGTGTTCACTGCAGATGGTCTGCGCATAAATTGAAGTCTCCTTTGACCAAACAAATGTCAAGACTACAAAGAGCATCCTCTGAAGCAATCATTTCAGATGGAGATAGTCTCCTCAACAGTGGAAATATTTTGAAAAATGCCTACGTGCGGTAAACTTTGTAATGATTCTCGTATCGTTAAGAACACATACAAAGTGTTTGTTTTGAAAATATTTCAAAGAAAAGTGTTTGTGAAAATGTTTTGTTTTAGTGAGAAAGCGATTAACAAAATTCTACCCTTACTCAAAAGTCTTTCGTGTTATTTTCCTCCTCCTTAGATAGTGCTATCCTACCATTGGTTAGTAGGGAGCCCTATCATTGAATGTGTAGGGACAAGCGAGGGTCATCGTACAGTCATAAAGGCAACTCGTTGGGCACTTTAGCAATTTTATCGTAAGGGACTAAGATCATTTACCGAAGGAAGAATTGAAGGGTCATCGAGGGACTACGATCTTTTGTACCAGAGGGTCTTTGCTAAAGCGTCCCCACTTTCGAGGTACATGATTATTTTCTCGAAGGCAACAGGTGAGGTTACCCTAGAGATGAGTGTGTGAATAGTGTGTTGAATTCAGTTAGTTAATCTCGTATTTAGGGTTATCTAGATTGTTTTTAGTCTTGTCATACAATCCTGTTAAACTATCAATTATAAAGAAAGCAGTAAAGACATAAATTAAATGTCCTACGCTATTACAAAACTTCGGGGAAGGGGGTATAAACCAAAAAAATTGGGGGAAATAGAAAGCAAATAAAGCCCTAGTTTACTATTACAACCTTTTAGCAATTACATAATAGAAAACTAGTGTGAAAATAATAAAGCGTGAAACATTAAAATAAGAGGAAAATGGTTTGGTGAAAAAAATACTTGATGATTTAACATAAACCTTATTAATTTTAATTGGAAAAAAACCTAAAGTCTAGATTAATTTTAATTTAATCGAAAAAAGGTTAAGTAATTTAATTAATCGAGATTAATCATCCCAATTAATTTTAATAAATAAAAAATCAAAGTTAATTTATGAGAAAGAAAACTGAACCTAATTTATTTTAATGTTGATTAAAAAAATAATTAGGGTTTATTAAAGAAAATTAAGATTAAGAAAAAAGAAAATAAGGTTAGTAGAAAAATAGAGAAAAAAGAATGTTGGGGGTGGGTGTTGAACCCACGCCCCCTGCATCTCTTAGAAGCATCCTTACCAACTGAGCCAGACGCGCGCCTGTGTTAGTATGCATGTTCAACATGTTTTATATTCAGCCTGCAAAAATATGAGAAATATGGAGAAAAAAAGTGTTAAACTTGGGGATCGAACCCGTGACCAGAGGAAGGGATGACTTAGCGCATGCATTTTAACCAATGGGGTGGTGATACATCCATTAATATAACTGAAATAATGAATATATATTATATAATCAAATATACCAGCTGGAGAAGCGCCGGAGCCCTAGCTCTAGTCATCTTCTCTAGCGACCTGTTTTCTTGAAGCCTGCAAGAAACACAATGTTAATGATCCAATCATGTCCTACCCCCTAAGACAAAGGTTGCGAATCCAATGGGGACATTTTCAAAGGCTAATTCGTCCTGGGTTGTGAGGTATGGCCAAAATAACATGAATCGGTTTGATCATGGCCATTCATGATTTTAATAGCATGGGACTCATGTTATGATTCAAACCTGCACATTAGCATCTCAGAAGCACGTTAGTGGCATTAGGTACGTTAAAACAATATGAAAACGAAAATACAAGAATCATGAAATAATGCAAAAATGATGATGCATATGTGCTGTTCAGGTCCTTTGGATCATGTTAACCAATCCAATCGTATCCTTTAATGTTCCTGGAAGTGAATGAGGACCTCATGAGAAATATAAATTCCTAGTTGTGGACCCATTGCTTAGGAGGAGAGTTTGTCTGATTAATTCTTGAGTCAGCTTGAGCAAATGAGGACCTCATGAGAACATCTTGAAGGAAAATGAGAGGGAAAATTTTGGGGTACAACAGTTCTATTTTTAAATTTTGAGTTTATATTATATTAAATGGTTGATGTTTCATAACCAGATGAAACAACCACCCTAGTGGAAAAGAGTGCATGCATGTAACCTTAGGGACCTGGGATCGAGCTCCAGTGGTACCCTTTTGTCCATTTTATTTTCTAAACTTGTCATTTTTCACCATTTTCGTTCAATTCTTTTTGCAATTAATTTTAATCATTTCGAGATGATTTTTTGTACACTACTAGTTTACCACTCCTATTTTATGAATATAAAAATATAAAACAAAAAATATTTTTTATTTCATCATTTTGCAATTAAATCAAAACTAGTCCTTTTTAGGGTTTTCTTAAGGACTTTTGATGGTTTTTTAATCAATTTTTCAACTTTTCTCACAAAGCTTGATCTTACAATGATAGATCTTGATTCTCATTTGACATCTTGACTCTTGAGTAATCATTTCATGATAGCTTATCCATTTTAGATTTTTCTCATTCAAAATTCACACTAAATCATGAAACATGTTCAAAAATCAAAAGCTATGCTTCATGACTTTCATCTTGATTGTGATGCATACATTGTTTCAAAAATTCAACTCATTCGTGTTTTCAAAAGTTTGTCTCTCCTTTTGAATATATTTCCTTCATAAACTCTTTCAAAGCATAAACCATAAAATATCAAAAACATAATTTCAACTTTCACTCTTTTGTCACAACTTTTACCAAAAAAAACTCCATGGATTCTCATCCACTTGTATAATCATTGCTTGTATGAATAACATGTTCCATTAAGCTTACTTGGTTCATATTAAATATTTGATGAAACTTGAATAAAGATAGATATTAGGATCTCAACACAAACATGAAAACAATAGATAGATTCCCCCATAATCTCAACTATAGGATCAATCTTTGCATGACAACATTAAGATAATTCTCCCATTAGACTTTTCTTTTTTTCTTTTGCATTGCATCATTAAGAATAAAATCTTTTCTAATTCAAAATCCAAAAACACTTAACATATTAAAAACTCTTTTCAAAACTAAAGGTATGAAGGTGATGGGTGTCTTCTTGGATGAGGGTCCACTTATTACCCTTCTCTTCTAACAAAAACCCCCAACCAAATCCAAATCATTTTTCCTTAGGGCTTTTTCACTTTAAAACATTTTCAAAAATGATATGTTAACTCCTTTCTACATAAAACAACGATTCTTAGTCTCCAATGATCGAGTGGAAACTTTAACTGTTAGGATGCGAATTTAAAATCATCCATAAAAATGCACAACAAATAAAAACATTCTTAAGAAGAACTACGAGGTTCTGATTCCCTTGTGGATACATAGGCATGGAGTTTCAATTCTCAAGCGAATGCACTAATAAAACCCTTTATTTTTCCCAATGAATTTATGCATGAGTTTCCCTTTAGCAAGTAAGTTTTAGATATACACACCCATTGATTAAGATAACAAGAGTGGATCTCGTGGAGTACCACTGGCGTGAGGGGTGCTAATACCCCCCTCCCCTTGCATAATTGACTCCCTTAACTGAGATTTGGTTACGAGACCATGTTCTTTTCCTGATACCAAAGGTTTTCTCTTTATTTTCCTTTCCTTATTCATTTGGGATAAATAAAGTTAGGTGGCAACTCTGTTTGTTCCATCTGAAGTTATTTTTTCAAGTAGCTTCAGCTAGCGACTCTGTTGGGGAATTCCTAAGCAAGTCATTCCTTGCTCTTGTTTTTTTTCCCTTTGGGTGTTTATTTATCTTCTTTACTTGCTTTAGCTATTGTAGTCATTCATTACACTTTGGATATTCTGAATATTGGTGTTTGTTTCTTTGGTGGGTGGGTGTTACTTGAGAGATAAAGCCCAATACACAGGATTGAGTGTTCCCATAAGTTTTAAGAAATGGATAGTCATGACAGCTAAGGGGTAGATGCCGTATTAGTGTTGTCATGAGAACCACATCCAAACTAGGTTTACTTTGCGGTATAATTGTTATGATGTAGATATGTTACGACATTATACTTTTCAAAGGGATCCGTGACTCTGGGAATACCTCAAGGAATCTTTATCCAAATTAGAACTCACGTGTGAAAGGTTTGGACTTTTTAACAAGAAACTCTGACCCATATCCTATCTGGATTTCTTGTATTCAGAGTTCCGAACTTTTGATCTTGTTATATTCAGTCAGCCTAAAGATTATTCACCAGTTACTTAGAAGATTATACAATCGTTATCCCGAATATTGATGATTCTTTTGAACCTTTGATGTTGCATATCATTGCATTAATCATCACAAAAAGTTCATTTTACTTATCATTCATGCATTGCCATGCATCTCAACCCGAAGACCCATTGCAACCTCGCCTGTTATTCAGACTCACAAGTTTGTAGGACCGATTTCCTGACATTGTCATTATCATTGAGCAGTTACAGGCAAACATGGCTGAGATGAAAACATAGATGGGGACCCAGATGGGTCAGTTCATGGAGGTTATTCAGAACATCGCTCGTGAACAAGAAGATTTGAGATAGACTATGGATCTAGGTATTATTAATCCACTAGGTGTTAATCTTACCCCATAAGAGGTTATTTTGAATCAAAATGTCAGAAATACTATTGAGGTCCTTGTTAATGAAACTTCGCATCCAGGGGACATTTCTGATTCGTCATTTAACACCTTCAAGTTCCCGATTGATGAGAATGGGGAGAAGTTCCACCTTCTGGAGAAGAGGATGAAGGCCTTAGAATTTCTTAACTCCTCCGGTTTAAATGTTGCTAATTTGTGCCTAGTGTCTGGTATCAAGATTCATCCTAAATTCAAAGTCCCCAACTTTAAGAAGTACAAGGGTACCACTTGTCCAAAGATTCATATCAAGGCATTTTGCAATAAGATGGCTCCTTATGCAGAAAATGAGAAGTTACTTATGCAATTCTTTCAGGATAGACTTAGTAGTGCATCTCTTGAATGGTATACTCAACTCAAAATGACCCATATCCAAACTCGGAGGGAATTAGCAGAGGCCTTTTTCAAACAGTACAAGCATAACAACAACATGGCTCCTACCTGAATCCAAATCTAAGGCTTGACTCTTGGAGCTGACGGTTCTTTCAAAGATATGCATAGAGGTGGAGAGAGTTAGTTGTCAGGGTTTAACCTCCTCTTTTGGAACGAGAGCTTGTGGACATGTTCATTGATACTCTGCAAGGTCCCTATATGGATATGTTGGTTGGATGTGTTTCCTCTAAATTTTCAAACTTGGTTATCATAGGAGAACGAATTGAGAATGCTCTTAAGATTGGTAAGATTCAGGATATCACTACTATTTTGAGTTCCTATAACATAATGATGACAAAGAAACAAGTATAGTCTCTAAAGACGAAGAGGAAGCTTCCGCCAATCCTCAAGTTCGGGTTCCTTACCATTATATGGAAATAACTACTCCTAGTCAGTATGATCCACAAATTTGTGCTGTAATTATCAGCCAATCACCAGTTCAACATGTTCAATATGCTCCTCAAAAGCAGTATGCACCACAACAGAGAAACTATCAACAAAACCATCAATAACAATGAAGGCAGAAACCAAGGAGGCCAAAAAGAGTGCATGACCCGATCCCTATGACTCACAGTCAGTTGCTTTCTCACTTACTCTAAAATTATTCGGGAGAGTTACAACAACTTGGGCCTCCTCATTTCCTTTATCCTTTGGGATATGACCCTAACACCCACTGTGAGTACCTTTCTAGGGGCACATGGCCACACAATTGAAGGTTGAAATGCATTCAAAGGCAAAGTCCTGGACCTCATTAATTCAAGAGCAATCGTGTTCACTGCAGATGGTCTGCGCATAAATTGAAGTCTCCTTTGACCAAACAAATGTCAAGACTACAAAGAGCATCCTCTAAAGCAATCATTTCAGATGGAGATAGTCTCCTCAACAGTGGAAATATTTTGAAAAATGCCTAAGTGCGGTAAACTTTGTAATGATTCTCGTATCGTTAAGAACACATACAAAGTGTTTGTTTTGAAAATATTTCAAAGAAAAGTGTTTGTGAAAATGTTTTGTTTTAGTGAGAAAGCGATTAACAAAATTCTACCCTTACTCAAAAGTCTTTCGTGTTATTTTCCTCCTCCTTAGATAGTGCTATCCTACCATTGGTTAGTAGGGAGCCCTATCATTGAATGTGTAGGGACAGGCGAGGGTCATCGTACAGTCATAAAGGCAACTCGTTGGGCACTTTAGCAATTTTATCGTAAGGGACTAAGATCATTTACCGAAGGAAGAATTGAAGGGTCATCGAGGGACTACGATCTTTTGTACCAGAGGGTCTTTGCTAAAGCGTCCCCACTTTCGAGGTACATGATTATTTTCTCGAAGGCAACAGGTGAGGTTACCCTAGAGATGAGTGTGTGAATAGTGTGTTGAATTCAGTTAGTTAATCTCGTATTTAGGGTTATCTAGATTGTTTTTAGTCTTGTCATACAATCCTGTTAAACTATCAATTATAAAGAAAGCAGTAAAGACATAAATTAAATGTCCTACGCTATTACAAAACTTCGGGGAAGGGGGTATAAACCAAAAAAATTGGGGGAAATAGAAAGCAAATAAAGCCCTAGTTTACTATTACAACCTTTTAGCAATTACATAATAGAAAACTAGTGTGAAAATAATAAAGCGTGAAACATTAAAATAAGAGGAAAATGGTTTGGTGAAAAAAATACTTGATGATTTAACATAAACCTTATTAATTTTAATTGGAAAAAAACCTAAAGTCTAGATTAATTTTAATTTAATCGAAAAAAGGTTAAGTAATTTAATTAATCGAGATTAATCATCCCAATTAATTTTAATAAATAAAAAATCAAAGTTAATTTATGAGAAAGAAAACTGAACCTAATTTATTTTAATGTTGATTAAAAAAATAATTAGGGTTTATTAAAGAAAATTAAGATTAAGAAAAAAGAAAATAAGGTTAGTAGAAAAATAGAGAAAAAAGAATGTTGGGGGTGGGTGTTGAACCCACGCCCCCTGCATCTCTTAGAAGCATCCTTACCAACTGAGCCAGACGCGCGCCTGTGTTAGTATGCACGTTCAACATGTTTTATATTCAGCCTGCAAAAATATGAGAAATATGGAGAAAAAAAGTGTTAAACTTGGGGATCGAACCCGTGACCAGAGGAAGGGATGACTTAGCGCATGCATTTTAACCAATGGGGTGGTGATACATCCATTAATATAACTGAAATAATGAATATATATTATATAATCAAATATACCAGCTGGAGAAGCGCCGGAGCCCTAGCTCTAGTCATCTTCTCTAGCGACCTGTTTTCTTGAAGCCTGCAAGAAACACAATGTTAATGATCCAATCATGTCCTACCCCCTAAGACAAAGGTTGCGAATCCAATGGGGACATTTTCAAAGGCTAATTCGTCCTGGGTTGTGAGGTATGGCCAAAATAACATGAATCGGTTTGATCATGGCCATTCATGATTTTAATAGCATGGGACTCATGTTATGATTCAAACCTGCACATTAGCATCTCAGAAGCACGTTAGTGGCATTAGGTACGTTAAAACAATATGAAAACGAAAATACAAGAATCATGAAATAATGCAAAAATGATGATGCATATGTGCTGGTTCAGGTCCTTTGGATCATGTTAACCAATCCAATCGTATCCTTTAATGTTCCTGGAAGTGAATGAGGACCTCATGAGAAATATAAATTCCTAGTTGTGGACCCATTGCTTAGGAGGAGAGTTTGTCTGATTAATTCTTGAGTCAGCTTGAGCAAATGAGGACCTCATGAGAACATCTTGAAGGAAAATGAGGGGGAAAATTGTGGGGCACAACAGTTCTATTTTTAAATTTTGAGTTTATATTATATTAAATGGTTGATGTTTCATAACCAGATGAAACAACCACCCTAGTGGAAAAGAGTGCATGCATGTAACCTTAGGGACCTGGGATCGAGCTCCAGTGGTACCCTTTTGTCCATTTTATTTTCTAAACTTGTCATTTTTCACCATTTTCGTTCAATTCTTTTTGCAATTAATTTTAATCATTTCGAGATGATTTTTTGTACACTACTTACCACTCCTATTTTATGAATATAAAAATATAAAACAAAAAATATTTTTTATTTCATCATTTTGCAATTAAATCAAAACTAGTCCTTTTTAGGGTTTTCTTAAGGACTTTTGATGGGTTTTTAATCAATTTTTCAACTTTTCTCACAAAGCTTGATCTTACAATGATAGATCTTGATTCTCATTTGACATCTTGACTCTTGAGTAATCATTTCATGATAGCTTATCCATTTTAGATTTTTCTCATTCAAAATTCACACTAAATCATGAAACATGTTCAAAAATCAAAAGCTATGCTTCATGACTTTCATCTTGATTGTGATGCATACATTGTTTCAAAAATTCAACTCATTCGTGTTTTCAAAAGTTTGTCTCTCCTTTTGAATATATTTCCTTCATGAACTCTTTCAAAGCATAAACCATAAAATATCAAAAACATAATTTCAACTTTCACTCTTTTGTCACAACTTTTACCAAAAAAAACTCCATGGATTCTCATCCACTTGTATAATCATTGCTTGTATGAATAACATGTTCCATTAAGCTTACTTGGTTCATATTAAATATTTGATGAAACTTGAATAAAGATAGATATTAGGATCTCAACACAAACATGAAAACAATAGATAGATTCCCCCATAATCTCAACTATAGGATCAATCTTTGCATGACAACATTAAGATAATTCTCCCATTAGACTTTTCTTTTTTTCTTTTGCATTGCATCATTAAGAATAAAATCTTTTCTAATTCAAAATCCAAAAACACTTAACATATTAAAAACTCTTTTCAAAACTAAAGGTATGAAGGTGATGGGTGTCTTCTTGGATGAGGGTCCACTTATTACCCTTCTCTTCTAACAAAAACCCCCAACCAAATCCAAATCATTTTTCCTTAGGGCTTTTTCACTTTAAAACATTTTCAAAAATGATATGTTAACTCCTTTCTACATAAAACAACGATTCTTAGTCTCCAATGATCGAGTGGAAACTTTAACTGTTAGGATGCGAATTTAAAATCATCCATAAAAATGCACAACAAATAAAAACATTCTTAAGAAGAACTACGAGGTTCTGATTCCCTTGTGGATACATAGGCATGGAGTTTCAATTCTCAAGCGAATGCACTAATAAAACCCTTTATTTTTCCCAATGAATTTATGCATGAGTTTCCCTTTAGCAAGTAAGTTTTAGATATACACACCCATTGATTAAGATAACAAGAGTGGATCTCGTGGAGTACCACTGGCGTGAGGGGTGCTAATACCCCCCTCCCCTTGCATAATTGACTCCCTTAACTGAGATTTGGTTACGAGACCATGTTCTTTTCCTGATACCAAAGGTTTTCTCTTTATTTTCCTTTCCTTATTCATTTGGGATAAATAAAGTTAGGTGGCAACTCTGTTTGTTCCATCTGAAGTTATTTTTTCAAGTAGCTTCAGCTAGCGACTCTGTTGGGGAATTCCTAAGCAAGTCATTCCTTGCTCTTGTTTTTTTTCCCTTTGGGTGTTTATTTATCTTCTTTACTTGCTTTAGCTATTGTAGTCATTCATTACACTTTGGATATTCTGAATATTGGTGTTTGTTTCTTTGGTGGGTGGGTGTTACTTGAGAGATAAAGCCCAATACACAGGATTGAGTGTTCCCATAAGTTTTAAGAAATGGATAGTCATGACAGCTAAGGGGTAGATGCCGTATTAGTGTTGTCATGAGAATCACATCCAAACTAGGTTTACTTTGCGGTATAATTGTTATGATGTAGATATGTTACGACATTATACTTTTCAAAGGGATCCGTGACTCTGGGAATACCTCAAGGAATCTTTATCCAAATTAGAACTCACGTGTGAAAGGTTTGGACTTTTTAACAAGAAACTCTGACCCATATCCTATCTGGATTTCTTGTATTCAGAGTTCCGAACTTTTGATCTTGTTATATTCAGTCAGCCTAAAGATTATTCACCAGTTACTTAGAAGATTATACAATCGTTATCCCGAATATTGATGATTCTTTTGAACCTTTGATGTTGCATATCATTGCATTAATCATCACAAAAAGTTCATTTTACTTATCATTCATGCATTGCCATGCATCTCAACCCGAAGACCCATTGCAACCTCGCCTGTTATTCAGACTCACAAGTTTGTAGGACCGATTTCCTGACATTGTCATTATCATTGAGCAGTTACAGGCAAACATGGCTGAGATGAAAACATAGATGGGGACCCAGATGGGTCAGTTCATGGAGGTTATTCAGAACATCGCTCGTGAACAAGAAGATTTGAGATAGACTATGGATCTAGGTATTATTAATCCACTAGGTGTTAATCTTACCCCATAAGAGGTTATTTTGAATCAGAATGTCAGAAATACTATTGAGGTCCTTGTTAATGAAACTTCGCATCCAGGGGACATTTCTGATTCGTCATTTAACACCTTCAAGTTCCCGATTGATGAGAATGGGGAGAAGTTCCACCTTCTGGAGAAGAGGATGAAGACCTTAGAATTTCTTAACTCCTCCGGTTTAAATGTTGCTAATTTGTGCCTAGTGTCTGGTATCAAGATTCATCCTAAATTCAAAGTCCCCAACTTTAAGAAGTACAAGGGTACCACTTGTCCAAAGATTCATATCAAGGCATTTTGCAATAAGATGGCTCCTTATGCAGAAAATGAGAAGTTACTTATGCAATTCTTTCAGGATAGACTTAGTAGTGCATCTCTTGAATGGTATACTCAACTCAAAATGACCCATATCCAAACTTGGAGGGAATTAGCAGAGGCCTTTTTCAAACAGTACAAGCATAACAACAACATGGCTCCTACCTGAATCCAAATCTAAGGCTTGACTCATGGAGCTGACGGTTCTTTCAAAGATATGCACAGAGGTGGAGAGAGTTAGTTGTCAGGGTTTAACCTCCTCTTTTGGAACGAGAGCTTGTGGACATGTTCATTGATACTCTGCAAGGTCCCTATATGGATATGTTGGTTGGATGTGTTTCCTCTAAATTTTCAAACTAGGTTATCATAGGAGAACGAATTGAGAATGCTCTTAAGATTGGTAAGATTCAGGATATCACTACTATTTTGAGTTCCTATAACATAATGATGACAAAGAAACAAGTATAGTCTCTAAAGACGAAGAGGAAGCTTCCGCCAATCCTCAAGTTCGGGTTCCTTACCATTATACGGAAACAACTACTCCTAGTCAGTATGATCCACAAATTTGTGCTGTAATTATCAGCCAATCACCAGTTCAACATGTTCAATATGCTCCTCAAAAGCAGTATGCACCACAACAGAGAAACTATCAACAAAACCATCAACAACAAGGAAGGCAGAAACCAAGGAGGCCAAAAAGAGTGCATGACCCGATCCCTATGACTCACAGTCAGTTGCTTTCTCACTTACTCTAAAATTATTCGGGAGAGTTACAACAACTTGGGCCTCCTCATTTCCTTTATCCTTTGGGATATGACCCTAACACCCACTGTGAGTACCTTTCTAGGGGCACATGGCCACACAATTGAAGGTTGAAATGCATTCAAAGGCAAAGTCCAGGACCTCATTAATTCAAGAGCAATCGTGTTCACTGTAGATGGTCTGCGCATAAATTGAAGTCTCCTTTGACCAAACAAATGTCAAGACTACAAAGAGCATCCTCTAAAGCAATCATTTCAGATGGAGATAGTCTCCTCAACAGTGGAAATATTTTGAAAAATGCCTAAGTGCGGTAAACTTTGTAATGATTCTCGTATCGTTAAGAACACATACAAAGTGTTTGTTTTGAAAATATTTCAAAGAAAAGTGTTTGTGAAAATGTTTTGTTTTAGTGAGAAAGCGATTAACAAAATTCTACCCTTACTCAAAAGTCTTTCGTGTTATTTTCCTCCTCCTTAGATAGTGCTATCCTACCATTGGTTAGTAGGGAGCCCTATCATTGAATGTGTAGGGACAGGCGAGGGTCATCGTACAGTCATAAAGGCAACTCGTTGGGCACTTTAGCAATTTTATCGTAAGGGACTAAGATCATTTACCGAAGGAAGAATTGAAGGGTCATCGAGGGACTACGATCTTTTGTACCAGAGGGTCTTTGCTAAAGCGTCCCCACTTTCGAGGTACATGATTATTTTCTCGAAGGCAACAGGTGAGGTTACCCTAGAGATGAGTGTGTGAATAATGTGTTGAATTCAGTTAGTTAATCTCGTATTTAGGGTTATCTAGATTGTTTTTAGTCTTGTCATACAATCCTGTTAAACTATCAATTATAAAGAAAGCAGTAAAGACATAAATTAAATGTCCTACGCTATTACAAAACTTCGGGGAAGGGGGTATAAACCAAAAAAATTGGGGGAAATAGAAAGCAAATAAAGCCCTAGTTTACTATTACAACCTTTTAGCAATTACATAATAGAAAACTAGTGTGAAAATAATAAAGCGTGAAACATTAAAATAAGAGGAAAATGGTTTGGTGAAAAAAATACTTGATGATTTAACATAAACCTTATTAATTTTAATTGGAAAAAAACCTAAAGTCTAGATTAATTTTAATTTAATCGAAAAAAGGTTAAGTAATTTAATTAATAGAGATTAATCATCCCAATTAATTTTAATAAATAAAAAATCAAAGTTAATTTATGAGAAAGAAACTGAACCTAATTTATTTTAATGTTGATTAAAAAAATAATTAGGGTTTATTAAAGAAAATTAAGATTAAGAAAAAAGAAAATAAGGTTAGTAGAAAAATAGAGAAAAAAGAATGTTGGGGGTGGGTGTTGAACCCACGCCCCCTGCATCTCTTAGAAGCATCCTTACCAACTGAGCCAGACGCGCGCCTGTGTTAGTATGCACGTTCAACATGTTTTATATTCAGCCTGCAAAAATATGAGAAATATGGAGAAAAAAAGTGTTAAACTTGGGGATCGAACCCGTGACCAGAGGAAGGGATGACTTAGCGCATGCATTTTAACCAATGGGGTGGTGATACATCCATTAATATAAATGAAATAATGAATATATATTATATAATCAAATATACCAGCTGGAGAAGCGCCGGAGCCCTAGCTCTAGTCGTCTTCTCTAGCGACCTGTTTTCTTGAAGCCTGCAAGAAACACAATGTTAATGATCCAATCATGTCCTACCCCCTAAGACAAAGGTTGCGAATCCAATGGGGACATTTTCAAAGGCTAATTCGTCCTGGGTTGTGAGGTATGGCCAAAATAACATGAATCGGTTTGATCATGGCCATTCATGATTTTAATAGCATGGGACTCATGTTATGATTCAAACCTACACATTAGCATCTCAGAAGCACGTTAGTGGCATTAGGTACGTTAAAACAATATGAAAACGAAAATACAAGAATCATGAAATAATGCAAAAATGATGATGCATATGTGCTGGTTCAGGTCCTTTGGATCATGTTAACCAATCCAATCGTATCCTTTAATGTTCCTGGAAGTGAATGAGGACCTCATGAGAAATATAAATTCCTAGTTGTGGACCCATTGCTTAGGAGGAGAGTTTGTCTGATTAATTCTTGAGTCAGCTTGAGCAAATGAGGACCTCATGAGAACATCTTGAAGGAAAATGAGAGGGAAAATTTTGGGGCACAACAGTTCTATTTTTAAATTTTGAGTTTATATTATATTAAATGGTTGATGTTTCATAACCAGATGAAACAACCACCCTAGTGGAAAAGAGTGCATGCATGTAACCTTAGGGACCTGGGATCGAGCTCCAGTGGTACCCTTTTGTCCATTTTATTTTCTAAACTTGTCATTTTTCACCATTTTCGTTCAATTCTTTTTGCAATTAATTTTAATCATTTCAAGATGATTTTTTGTACACTACTAGTTTACCACTCCTATTTTATGAATATAAAAATATAAAACAAAAAATATTTTTTATTTCATCATTTTGCAATTAAATCAAAACTAGTCCTTTTTAGGGTTTTCTTAAGGACTTTTGATGGTTTTTTAATCAATTTTTCAACTTTTCTCACAAAGCTTGATCTTACAATGATAGATCTTGATTCTCATTTGACATCTTGACTCTTGAGTAATCATTTCATGATAGCTTATCCATTTTAGATTTTTCTCATTCAAAATTCACACTAAATCATGAAACATGTTCAAAAATCAAAAGCTATGCTTCATGACTTTCATCTTGATTGTGATGCATACATTGTTTCAAAAATTCAACTCATTCGTGTTTTCAAAAGTTTGTCTCTCCTTTTGAATATATTTCCTTCATAAACTCTTTCAAAGCATAAACCATAAAATATCAAAAACATAATTTCAACTTTCACTCTTTTGTCATAACTTTTACCAAAAAAAACTCCATGGATTCTCATCCACTTGTATAATCATTGCTTGTATGAATAACATGTTCCATTAAGCTTACTTGGTTCATATTAAATATTTGATGAAACTTGAATAAAGATAGATATTAGGATCTCAACACAAACATGAAAACAATAGATAGATTCCCCCATAATCTCAACTATAGGATCAATCTTTGCATGACAACATTAAGATAATTCTCCCATTAGACTTTTCTTTTTTTCTTTTGCATTGCATCATTAAGAATAAAATCTTTTCTAATTCAAAATCCAAAAACACTTAACATATTAAAAACTCTTTTCAAAACTAAAGGTATGAAGGTGATGGGTGTCTTCTTGGATGAGGGTCCACTTATTACCCTTCTCTTCTAACAAAAACCCCCAACCAAATCCAAATCATTTTTCCTTAGGGCTTTTTCACTTTAAAACATTTTCAAAAATGATATGTTAACTCCTTTCTACATAAAACAACGATTCTTAGTCTCCAATGATCGAGTGGAAACTTTAACTGTTAGGATGCGAATTTAAAATCATCCATAAAAATGCACAACAAATAAAAACATTCTTAAGAAGAACTACGAGGTTCTGATTCCCTTGTGGATACATAGGCATGGAGTTTCAATTCTCAAGCGAATGCACTAATAAAACCCTTTATTTTTCCCAATGAATTTATGCATGAGTTTCCCTTTAGCAAGTAAGTTTTAGATATACACACCCGTTGATTAAGATAACAAGAGTGGATCTCGTGGAGTACCACTGGCGTGAGGGGTGCTAATACCCCCCTCCCCTTGCATAATTGACTCCCTTAACTGAGATTTGGTTACGAGACCATGTTCTTTTCCTGATACCAAAGGTTTTCTCTTTATTTTCCTTTCCTTATTCATTTGGGATAAATAAAGTTAGGTGGCAACTCTGTTTGTTCCATCTGAAGTTATTTTTTCAAGTAGCTTCAGCTAGCGACTCTGTTGGGGAATTCCTAAGCAAGTCATTCCTTGCTCTTGTTTTTTTTCCCTTTGGGTGTTTATTTATCTTCTTTACTTGCTTTAGCTATTGTAGTCATTCATTACACTTTGGATATTCTGAATATTGGTGTTTGTTTCTTTGGTGGGTGGGTGTTACTTGAGAGATAAAGCCCAATACACAGGATTGAGTGTTCCCATAAGTTTTAAGAAATGGATAGTCATGACAGCTAAGGGGTAGATGCCGTATTAGTGTTGTCATGAGAATCACATCCAAACTAGGTTTACTTTGCGGTATAATTGTTATGATGTAGATATGTTACGACATTATACTTTTCAAAGGGATCCGTGACTCTGGGAATACCTCAAGGAATCTTTATCCAAATTAGAACTCACGTGTGAAAGGTTTGGACTTTTTAACAAGAAACTCTGACCCATATCCTATCTGGATTTCTTGTATTCAGAGTTCCGAACTTTTGATCTTGTTATATTCAGTCAGCCTAAAGATTATTCACCAGTTACTTAGAAGATTATACAATCGTTATCCCGAATATTGATGATTCTTTTGAACCTTTGATGTTGCATATCATTGCATTAATCATCACAAAAAGTTCATTTTACTTATCATTCATGCATTGCCATGCATCTCAACCCGAAGACCCATTGCAACCTCGCCTGTTATTCAGACTCACAAGTTTGTAGGACCGATTTCCTGACATTGTCATTATCATTGAGCAGTTACAGGCAAACATGGCTGAGATGAAAACATAGATGGGGACCCAGATGGGTCAGTTCATGGAGGTTATTCAGAACATCGCTCGTGAACAAGAAGATTTGAGATAGACTATGGATCTAGGTATTATTAATCCACTAGGTGTTAATCTTACCCCATAAGAGGTTATTTTGAATCAGAATGTCAGAAATACTATTGAGGTCCTTGTTAATGAAACTTCGCATCCAGGGGACATTTCTGATTCGTCATTTAACACCTTCAAGTTCCCGATTGATGAGAATGGGGAGAAGTTCCACCTTCTGGAGAAGAGGATGAAGACCTTAGAATTTCTTAACTCCTCCGGTTTAAATGTTGCTAATTTGTGCCTAGTGTCTGGTATCAAGATTCATCCTAAATTCAAAGTCCCCAACTTTAAGAAGTACAAGGGTACCACTTGTCCAAAGATTCATATCAAGGCATTTTGCAATAAGATGGCTCCTTATGCAGAAAATGAGAAGTTACTTATGCAATTCTTTCAGGATAGACTTAGTAGTGCATCTCTTGAATGGTATACTCAACTCAAAATGACCCATATCCAAACTTGGAGGGAATTAGCAGAGGCCTTTTTCAAACAGTACAAGCATAACAACAACATGGCTCCTACCTGAATCCAAATCTAAGGCTTGACTCATGGAGCTGACGGTTCTTTCAAAGATATGCACAGAGGTGGAGAGAGTTAGTTGTCAGGGTTTAACCTCCTCTTTTGGAACGAGAGCTTGTGGACATGTTCATTGATACTCTGCAAGGTCCCTATATGGATATGTTGGTTGGATGTGTTTCCTCTAAATTTTCAAACTAGGTTATCATAGGAGAACGAATTGAGAATGCTCTTAAGATTGGTAAGATTCAGGATATCACTACTATTTTGAGTTCCTATAACATAATGATGACAAAGAAACAAGTATAGTCTCTAAAGACGAAGAGGAAGCTTCCGCCAATCCTCAAGTTCGGGTTCCTTACCATTATACGGAAACAACTACTCCTAGTCAGTATGATCCACAAATTTTTGCTGTAATTATCAGCCAATCACCAGTTCAACATGTTCAATATGCTCCTCAAAAGCAGTATGCACCACAATAGAGAAACTATCAACAAAACCATCAACAACAAGGAAGGCAGAAACCAAGGAGGCCAAAAAGAGTGCATGACCCGATCCCTATGACTCACAGTCAGTTGCTTTCTCACTTACTCTAAAATTATTCGGGAGAGTTACAACAACTTGGGCCTCCTCATTTCCTTTATCCTTTGGGATATGACCCTAACACCCACTGTGAGTACCTTTCTAGGGGCACATGGCCACACAATTGAAGGTTGAAATGCATTCAAAGGCAAAGTCCAGGACCTCATTAATTCAAGAGCAATCGTGTTCACTGTAGATGGTCTGCGCATAAATTGAAGTCTCCTTTGACCAAACAAATGTCAAGACTACAAAGAGCATCCTCTGAAGCAATCATTTCAGATGGAGATAGTCTCCTCAACAGTGGAAATATTTTGAAAAATGCCTAAGTGCGGTAAACTTTGTAATGATTCTCGTATCGTTAAGAACACATACAAAGTGTTTGTTTTGAAAATATTTCAAAGAAAAGTGTTTGTGAAAATGTTTTGTTTTAGTGAGAAAGCGATTAACAAAATTCTACCCTTACTCAAAAGTCTTTCGTGTTATTTTCCTCCTCCTTAGATAGTGCTATCCTACCATTGGTTAGTAGGGAGCCCTATCATTGAATGTGTAGGGACAGGCGAGGGTCATCGTACAGTCATAAAGGCAACTCGTTGGGCACTTTAGCAATTTTATCGTAAGGGACTAAGATCATTTACCGAAGGAAGAATTGAAGGGTCATCGAGGGACTACGATCTTTTGTACCAGAGGGTCTTTGCTAAAGCGTCCCCACTTTCGAGGTACATGATTATTTTCTCGAAGGCAACAGGTGAGGTTACCCTAGAGATGAGTGTGTGAATAGTGTGTTGAATTCAGTTAGTTAATCTCGTATTTAGGGTTATCTAGATTGTTTTTAGTCTTGTCATACAATCCTGTTAAACTATCAATTATAAAGAAAGCAGTAAAGACATAAATTAAATGTCCTACGCTATTACAAAACTTCGGGGAAGGGGGTATAAACCAAAAAAATTGGGGGAAATAGAAAGCAAATAAAGCCCTAGTTTACTATTACAACCTTTTAGCAATTACATAATAGAAAACTAGTGTGAAAATAATAAAGCGTGAAACATTAAAATAAGAGGAAAATGGTTTGGTGAAAAAAATACTTGATGATTTAACATAAACCTTATTAATTTTAATTGGAAAAAAACCTAAAGTCTAGATTAATTTTAATTTAATCGAAAAAAGGTTAAGTAATTTAATTAATCGAGATTAATCATCCCAATTAATTTTAATAAATAAAAAATCAAAGTTAATTTATGAGAAAGAAAACTGAACCTAATTTATTTTAATGTTGATTAAAAAAATAATTAGGGTTTATTAAAGAAAATTAAGATTAAGAAAAAAGAAAATAAGGTTAGTAGAAAAATAGAGAAAAAAGAATGTTGGGGGTGGGTGTTGAACCCACGCCCCCTGCATCTCTTAGAAGCATCCTTACCAACTGAGCCAGACGCGCACCTGTGCTAGTATGCACGTTCAACATGTTTTATATTCAGCCTGCAAAAATATGAGAAATATGGAGAAAAAAAGTGTTAAACTTGGGGATCGAACCTGTGACCAGAGGAAGGGATGACTTAGCGCATGCATTTTAACCAATGGGGTGGTGATACATCCATTAATATAACTGAAATAATGAATATATATTATATAATCAAATATACCAGCTGGAGAAGCGCCGGAGCCCTAGCTCTAGTCGTCTTCTCTAGCGACCTGTTTTCTTGAAGCCTGCAAGAAACACAATGTTAATGATCCAATCATGTCCTACCCCCTAAGACAAAGGTTGCGAATCCAATGGGGACATTTTCAAAGGCTAATTCGTCCTGGGTTGTGAGGTATGGCCAAAATAACATGAATCGGTTTGATCATGGCCATTCATGATTTTAATAGCATGGGACTCATGTTATGATTCAAACCTGCACATTAGCATCTCAGAAGCACGTTAGTGGTATTAGGTACGTTAAAACAATATGAAAACGAAAATACAAGAATCATGAAATAATGCAAAAATGATGATGCATATGTGCTGGTTCAGGTCCTTTGGATCATGTTAACCAATCCAATCGTATCCTTTAATGTTCCTGGAAGTGAATGAGGACCTCATGAGAAATATAAATTCCTAGTTATGGACCCATTGCTTAGGAGGAGAGTTTGTCTGATTAATTCTTGAGTCAGCTTGAGCAAATGAGGACCTCATGAGAACATCTTGAAGGAAAATGAGAGGGAAAATTTTGGGGCACAACAGTTCTATTTTTAAATTTTGAGTTTATATTATATTAAATGGTTGATGTTTCATAACCAGATGAAACAACCACCCTAGTGGAAAAGAGTGCATGCATGTAACCTTAGGGACCTGGGATCGAGCTCCAGTGGTACCCTTTTGTCCATTTTATTTTCTAAACTTGTCATTTTTCACCATTTTCGTTCAATTCTTTTTGCAATTAATTTTAATCATTTCGAGATGATTTTTTGTACACTACTAGTTTACCACTCCTATTTTATGAATATAAAAATATAAAACAAAAAATATTTTTTATTTCATCATTTTGCAATTAAATCAAAACTAGTCCTTTTTAGGGTTTTCTTAAGGACTTTTGATGGTTTTTTAATCAATTTTTCAACTTTTCTCACAAAGCTTGATCTTACAATGATAGATCTTGATTCTCATTTGACATCTTGACTCTTGAGTAATCATTTCATGATAGCTTATCCATTTTAGATTTTTCTCATTCAAAATTCACACTAAATCATGAAACATGTTCAAAAATCAAAAGCTATGCTTCATGACTTTCATCTTGATTGTGATGCATACATTGTTTCAAAAATTCAACTCATTCGTGTTTTCAAAAGTTTGTCTCTCCTTTTGAATATATTTCCTTCATAAACTCTTTCAAAGCATAAACCATAAAATATCAAAAACATAATTTCAACTTTCACTCTTTTGTCACAACTTTTACCAAAAAAAACTCCATGGATTCTCATCCACTTGTATAATCATTGCTTGTATGAATAACATGTTCCATTAAGCTTACTTGGTTCATATTAAATATTTGATGAAACTTGAATAAAGATAGATATTAGGATCTCAACACAAACATGAAAACAATAGATAGATTCCCCCATAATCTCAACTATAGGATCAATCTTTGCATGACAACATTAAGATAATTCTCCCATTAGACTTTTCTTTTTTTCTTTTGCATTGCATCATTAAGAATAAAATCTTTTCTAATTCAAAATCCAAAAACACTTAACATATTAAAAACTCTTTTCAAAACTAAAGGTATGAAGGTGATGGGTGTCTTCTTGGATGAGGGTCCACTTATTACCCTTCTCTTCTAACAAAAACCCCCAACCAAATCCAAATCATTTTTCCTTAGGGCTTTTTCACTTTAAAACATTTTCAAAAATGATATGTTAACTCCTTTCTACATAAAACAACGATTCTTAGTCTCCAATGATCGAGTGGAAACTTTAACTGTTAGGATGCGAATTTAAAATCATCCATAAAAATGCACAACAAATAAAAACATTCTTAAGAAGAACTACGAGGTTCTGATTCCCTTGTGGATACATAGGCATGGAGTTTCAATTCTCAAGCGAATGCACTAATAAAACCCTTTATTTTTCCCAATGAATTTATGCATGAGTTTCCCTTTAGCAAGTAAGTTTTAGATATACACACCCATTGATTAAGATAACAAGAGTGGATCTCGTGGAGTACCACTGGCGTGAGGGGTGCTAATACCCCCCTCCCCTTGCATAATTGACTCCCTTAACTGAGATTTGGTTACGAGACCATGTTCTTTTCCTGATACCAAAGGTTTTCTCTTTATTTTCCTTTCCTTATTCATTTGGGATAAATAAAGTTAGGTGGCAACTCTGTTTGTTCCATCTGAAGTTATTTTTTCAAGTAGCTTCAGCTAGCGACTCTGTTGGGGAATTCCTAAGCAAGTCATTCCTTGCTCTTGTTTTTTTCCCTTTGGGTGTTTATTTATCTTCTTTACTTGCTTTAGCTATTGTAGTCATTCATTACACTTTGGATATTCTGAATATTGGTGTTTGTTTCTTTGGTGGGTGGGTGTTACTTGAGAGATAAAGCCCAATACACAGGATTGAGTGTTCCCATAAGTTTTAAGAAATGGATAGTCATGACAGCTAAGGGGTAGATGCCGTATTAGTGTTGTCATGAGAATCACATCCAAACTAGGTTTACTTTGCGGTATAATTGTTATGATGTAGATATGTTACGACATTATACTTTTCAAAGGGATCCGTGACTCTGGGAATACCTCAAGGAATCTTTATCCAAATTAGAACTCACGTGTGAAAGGTTTGGACTTTTTAACAAGAAACTCTGACCCATATCCTATCTGGATTTCTTGTATTCAGAGTTCCGAACTTTTGATCTTGTTATATTCAGTCAGCCTAAAGATTATTCACCAGTTACTTAGAAGATTATACAATCGTTATCCCGAATATTGATGATTCTTTTGAACCTTTGATGTTGCATATCATTGCATTAATCATCACAAAAAGTTCATTTTACTTATCATTCATGCATTGCCATGCATCTCAACCCGAAGACCCATTGCAACCTCGCCTGTTATTCAGACTCACAAGTTTGTAGGACCGATTTCCTGACATTGTCATTATCATTGAGCAGTTACAGGCAAACATGGCTGAGATGAAAACATAGATGGGGACCCAGATGGGTCAGTTCATGGAGGTTATTTAGAACATCGCTCGTGAACAAGAAGATTTGAGATAGACTATGGATCTAGGTATTATTAATCCACTAGGTGTTAATCTTACCCCATAAGAGGTTATTTTGAATCAGAATGTCAGAAATACTATTGAGGTCCTTGTTAATGAAACTTCGCATCCAGGGGACATTTCTGATTCGTCATTTAACACCTTCAAGTTCCCGATTGATGAGAATTGGGAGAAGTTCCACCTTCTGGAGAAGAGGATGAAGGCCTTAGAATTTCTTAACTCCTCCGGTTTAAATGTTGCTAATTTGTGCCTAGTGTCTGGTATCAAGATTCATCCTAAATTCAAAGTCCCCAACTTTAAGAAGTACAAGGGTACCACTTGTCCAAAGATTCATATCAAGGCATTTTGCAATAAGATGGCTCCTTATGCAGAAAATGAGAAGTTACTTATGCAATTCTTTCAGGATAGACTTAGTAGTGCATCTCTTGAATGGTATACTCAACTCAAAATGACCCATATCCAAACTCGGAGGGAATTAGCAGAGGCCTTTTTCAAACAGTACAAGCATAACAACAACATGGCTCCTACCTGAATCCAAATCTAAGGCTTGACTCTTGGAGCTGACGGTTCTTTCAAAGATATGCACAGAGGTGGAGAGAGTTAGTTGTCAGGGTTTAACCTCCTCTTTTGGAACGAGAGCTTGTGGACATGTTCATTGATACTCTGCAAGGTCCCTATATGGATATGTTGGTTGGATGTGTTTCCTCTAAATTTTTAAACTTGGTTATCATAGGAGAACGAATTGAGAATGCTCTTAAGATTGGTAAGATTCAGGATATCACTACTATTTTGAGTTCCTTTAACATAATGATGACAAAGAAACAAGTATAGTCTCTAAAGACGAAGAGGAAGCTTCCGCCAATCCTCAAGTTCGGGTTCCTTACCATTATATGGAAACAACTACTCCTAGTCAGTATGATCCACAAATTTGTGCTGTAATTATCAGCCAATCACCAGTTCAACATGTTCAATATGCTCCTCAAAAGCAGTATGCACCACAACAGAGAAACTATCAACAAAACCATCAACAACAATGAAGGCAGAAACCAAGGAGGCCAAAAAGAGTGCATGACCCGATCCCTATGACTCACAGTCAGTTGCTTTCTCACTTACTCTAAAATTATTCGGGAGAGTTACAACAACTTGGGCCTCCTCATTTCCTTTATCCTTTGGGATATGACCCTAACACCCACTGTGAGTACCTCTCTAGGGGCACATGGCCACACAATTGAAGGTTGAAATGCATTCAAAGGCAAAGTCCAGGACCTCATTAATTCAAGAGCAATCGTGTTCACTGCAGATGGTCTGCGCATAAATTGAAGTCTCCTTTGACCAAACAAATGTCAAGACTACAAAGAGCATCCTCTGAAGCAATCATTTCAGATGGAGATAGTCTCCTCAACAGTGGAAATATTTTGAAAAATGCCTAAATGCGGTAAACTTTGTAATGATTCTCGTATCGTTAAGAACACATACAAAGTGTTTGTTTTGAAAATATTTCAAAGAAAAGTGTTTGTGAAAATGTTTTGTTTTAGTGAGAAAGCGATTAACAAAATTCTACCCTTACTCAAAAGTCTTTCGTGTTATTTTCCTCCTCCTTAGATAGTGCTATCCTACCATTGGTTAGTAGGGAGCCCTATCATTGAATGTGTAGGGACAAGCGAGGGTCATCGTACAGTCATAAAGGCAACTCGTTGGGCACTTTAGCAATTTTATCGTAAGGGACTAAGATCATTTACCGAAGGAAGAATTGAAGGGTCATCGAGGGACTACGATCTTTTGTACCAGAGGGTCTTTGCTAAAGCGTCCCCACTTTCGAGGTACATGATTATTTTCTCGAAGGCAACAGGTGAGGTTACCCTAGAGATGAGTGTGTGAATAGTGTGTTGAATTCAGTTAGTTAATCTCGTATTTAGGGTTATCTAGATTGTTTTTAGTCTTGTCATACAATCCTGTTAAACTATCAATTATAAAGAAAGCAGTAAAGACATAAATTAAATGTCCTACGCTATTACAAAACTTCGGGGAATGGGGTATAAACCAAAAAAATTGGGGGAAATAGAAAGCAAATAAAGCCCTAGTTTACTATTACAACCTTTTAGCAATTACATAATAGAAAACTAGTGTGAAAATAATAAAGCGTGAAACATTAAAATAAGAGGAAAATGGTTTGGTGAAAAAAATACTTGATGATTTAACATAAACCTTATTAATTTTAATTGGAAAAAAACCTAAAGTCTAGATTAATTTTAATTTAATCGAAAAAAGGTTAAGTAATTTAATTAATCGAGATTAATCATCCCAATTAATTTTAATAAATAAAAAATCAAAGTTAATTTATGAGAAAGAAAACTGAACCTAATTTATTTTAATGTTGATTAAAAAAATAATTAGGGTTTATTAAAGAAAATTAAGATTAAGAAAAAAGAAAATAAGGTTAGTAGAAAAATAGAGAAAAAAGAATGTTGGGGGTGGGTGTTGAACCCACGCCCCCTGCATCTCTTAGAAGCATCCTTACCAACTGAGCCAGACGCGCACCTGTGCTAGTATGCACGTTCAACATGTTTTATATTCAGCCTGCAAAAATATGAGAAATATGGAGAAAAAAAGTGTTAAACTTGGGGATCGAACCTGTGACCAGAGGAAGGGATGACTTAGCGCATGCATTTTAACCAATGGGGTGGTGATACATCCATTAATATAACTGAAATAATGAATATATATTATATAATCAAATATACCAGCTGGAGAAGCGCCGGAGCCCTAGCTCTAGTCGTCTTCTCTAGCGACCTGTTTTCTTGAAGCCTGCAAGAAACACAATGTTAATGATCCAATCATGTCCTACCCCCTAAGACAAAGGTTGCGAATCCAATGGGGACATTTTCAAAGGCTAATTCGTCCTGGGTTGTGAGGTATGGCCAAAATAACATGAATCGGTTTGATCATGGCCATTCATGATTTTAATAGCATGGGACTCATGTTATGATTCAAACCTGCACATTAGCATCTCAGAAGCACGTTAGTGGTATTAGGTACGTTAAAACAATATGAAAACGAAAATACAAGAATCATGAAATAATGCAAAAATGATGATGCATATGTGCTGGTTCAGGTCCTTTGGATCATGTTAACCAATCCAATCGTATCCTTTAATGTTCCTGGAAGTGAATGAGGACCTCATGAGAAATATAAATTCCTAGTTATGGACCCATTGCTTAGGAGGAGAGTTTGTCTGATTAATTCTTGAGTCAGCTTGAGCAAATGAGGACCTCATGAGAACATCTTGAAGGAAAATGAGAGGGAAAATTTTGGGGCACAACAGTTCTATTTTTAAATTTTGAGTTTATATTATATTAAATGGTTGATGTTTCATAACCAGATGAAACAACCACCCTAGTGGAAAAGAGTGCATGCATGTAACCTTAGGGACCTGGGATCGAGCTCCAGTGGTACCCTTTTGTCCATTTTATTTTCTAAACTTGTCATTTTTCACCATTTTCGTTCAATTCTTTTTGCAATTAATTTTAATCATTTCGAGATGATTTTTTGTACACTACTAGTTTACCACTCCTATTTTATGAATATAAAAATATAAAACAAAAAATATTTTTTATTTCATCATTTTGCAATTAAATCAAAACTAGTCCTTTTTAGGGTTTTCTTAAGGACTTTTGATGGTTTTTTAATCAATTTTTCAACTTTTCTCACAAAGCTTGATCTTACAATGATAGATCTTGATTCTCATTTGACATCTTGACTCTTGAGTAATCATTTCATGATAGCTTATCCATTTTAGATTTTTCTCATTCAAAATTCACACTAAATCATGAAACATGTTCAAAAATCAAAAGCTATGCTTCATGACTTTCATCTTGATTGTGATGCATACATTGTTTCAAAAATTCAACTCATTCGTGTTTTCAAAAGTTTGTCTCTCCTTTTGAATATATTTCCTTCATAAACTCTTTCAAAGCATAAACCATAAAATATCAAAAACATAATTTCAACTTTCACTCTTTTGTCACAACTTTTACCAAAAAAAACTCCATGGATTCTCATCCACTTGTATAATCATTGCTTGTATGAATAACATGTTCCATTAAGCTTACTTGGTTCATATTAAATATTTGATGAAACTTGAATAAAGATAGATATTAGGATCTCAACACAAACATGAAAACAATAGATAGATTCCCCCATAATCTCAACTATAGGATCAATCGTTGCATGACAACATTAAGATAATTCTCCCATTAGACTTTTCTTTTTTTCTTTTGCATTGCATCATTAAGAATAAAATCTTTTCTAATTCAAAATCCAAAAACACTTAACATATTAAAAACTCTTTTCAAAACTAAAGGTATGAAGGTGATGGGTGTCTTCTTGGATGAGGGTCCACTTATTACCCTTCTCTTCTAACAAAAACCCCCCAACCAAATCCAAATCATTTTTCCTTAGGGCTTTTTCACTTTAAAACATTTTCAAAAATGATATGTTAACTCCTTTCTACATAAAACAACGATTCTTAGTCTCCAATGATCGAGTGGAAACTTTAACTGTTAGGATGCGAATTTAAAATCATCCATAAAAATGCACAACAAATAAAAACATTCTTAAGAAGAACTACGAGGTTCTGATTCCCTTGTGGATACATAGGCATGGAGTTTCAATTCTCAAGCGAATGCACTAATAAAACCCTTTATTTTTCCCAATGAATTTATGCATGAGTTTCCCTTTAGCAAGTAAGTTTTAGATATACACACCCATTGATTAAGATAACA
The DNA here is from genome assembly GCA_948472305.1 of Vicia faba. Taxonomy (NCBI): domain Eukaryota; kingdom Viridiplantae; phylum Streptophyta; class Magnoliopsida; order Fabales; family Fabaceae; genus Vicia; species Vicia faba. Next base: position 151,090,640 of record OX451737.1, on the reverse strand, counting down.
AGAGTGGATCTCGTGGAGTACCACTGGCGTGAGGGGTGCTAATACCCCCCTCCCCTTGCATAATTGACTCCCTTAACTGAGGTTTGGTTACGAGACCATGTTCTTTTCCTGATACCAAAGGTTTTCTCTTTATTTTCCTTTCCTTATTCATTTGGGATAAATAAAGTTAGGTGGCAACTCTGTTTGTTCCATCTGAAGTTATTTTTTCAAGTAGCTTCAGCTAGCGACTCTGTTGGGGAATTCCTAAGCAAGTCATTCCTTGCTCTTGTTTTTTTCCCTTTGGGTGTTTATTTATCTTCTTTACTTGCTTTAGCTATTGTAGTCATTCATTACACTTTGGATATTCTGAATATTGGTGTTTGTTTCTTTGGTGGGTGGGTGTTACTTGAGAGATAAAGCCCAATACACAGGATTGAGTGTTCCCATAAGTTTTAAGAAATGGATAGTCATGACAGCTAAGGGGTAGATGCCGTATTAGTGTTGTCATGAGAATCACATCCAAACTAGGTTTACTTTGCGGTATAATTGTTATGATGTAGATATGTTACGACATTATACTTTTCAAAGGGATCCGTGACTCTGGGAATACCTCAAGGAATCTTTATCCAAATTAGAACTCACGTGTGAAAGGTTTGGACTTTTTAACAAGAAACTCTGACCCATATCCTATCTGGATTTCTTGTATTCAGAGTTCCGAACTTTTGATCTTGTTATATTCAGTCAGCCTAAAGATTATTCACCAGTTACTTAGAAGATTATACAATCGTTATCCCGAATATTGATGATTCTTTTGAACCTTTGATGTTGCATATCATTGCATTAATCATCACAAAAAGTTCATTTTACTTATCATTCATGCATTGCCATGCATCTCAACCCGAAGACCCATTGCAACCTCGCCTGTTATTCAGACTCACAAGTTTGTAGGACCGATTTCCTGACATTGTCATTATCATTGAGCAGTTACAGGCAAACATGGCTGAGATGAAAACATAGATGGGGACCCAGATGGGTCAGTTCATGGAGGTTATTCAGAACATCGCTCGTGAACAAGAAGATTTGAGATAGACTATGGATCTAGGTATTATTAATCCACTAGGTGTTAATCTTACCCCATAAGAGGTTATTTTGAATCAGAATGTCAGAAATACTATTGAGGTCCTTGTTAATGAAACTTCGCATCCAGGGGACATTTCTGATTCGTCATTTAACACCTTCAAGTTCCCGATTGATGAGAATGGGGAGAAGTTCCACCTTCTGGAGAAGAGGATGAAGGCCTTAGAATTTCTTAACTCCTCCGGTTTAAATGTTGCTAATTTGTGCCTAGTGTCTGGTATCAAGATTCATCCTAAATTCAAAGTCCCCAACTTTAAGAAGTACAAGGGTACCACTTGTCCAAAGATTCATATCAAGGCATTTTGCAATAAGATGGCTCCTTATGCAGAAAATGAGAAGTTACTTATGCAATTCTTTCAGGATAGACTTAGTAGTGCATCTCTTGAATGGTATACTCAACTCAAAATGACCCATATCCAAACTCGGAGGGAATTAGCAGAGGCCTTTTTCAAACAGTACAAGCATAACAACAACATGGCTCCTACCTGAATCCAAATAGCTTGACTCTTGGAGCTGACGGTTCTTTCAAAGATATGCACAGAGGTGGAGAGAGTTAGTTGTCAGGGTTTAACCTCCTCTTTTGGAACGAGAGCTTGTGGACATGTTCATTGATACTCTGCAAGGTCCCTATATGGATATGTTGGTTGGATGTGTTTCCTCTAAATTTTCAAACTTGGTTATCATAGGAGAACGAATTGAGAATGCTCTTAAGATTGGTAAGATTCAGGATATCACTACTATTTTGAGTTCCTAGAACATAATGATGACAAAGAAACAAGTATAGTCTCTAAAGACGAAGAGGAAGCTTCCGACAATCCTCAAGTTCGGGTTCCTTACCATTATATGGAAACAACTACTCCTAGTCAGTATGATCCACAAATTTGTGCTGTAATTATCAGCCAATCACCAGTTCAACATGTTCAATATACTCCTCAAAAGCAGTATGCACCACAACAGAGAAACTATCAACAAAACCATCAACAACAAGGAAGGCAGAAACCAAGGAGGCCAAAAAGAGTGCATGACCCGATCCCTATGACTCACAGTCAGTTGCTTTCTCACTTACTCTAAAATTATTCGGGAGAGTTACAACAACTTGGGCCTCCTCATTTCCTTTATCCTTTGGGATATGACCCTAACACCCACTGTGAGTACCTTTCTAGGGGCACATGGCCACACAATTAAAGGTTGAAATGCATTCAAAGGCAAATTCCAGGACCTCATTAATTCAAGAGCAATCGTGTTCACTGCAGATGGTCTGCGCATAAATTGAAGTCTCCTTTGACCAAACAAATGTCAAGACTACAAAGAGCATCCTCTGAAGCAATCATTTCAGATGGAGATAGTCTCCTCAACAGTGGAAATATTTTGAAAAATGCCTAAGTGCGGTAAACTTTGTAATGATTCTCGTATCGTTAAGAACACATACAAAGTGTTTGTTTTGAAAATATTTCAAAGAAAAGTGTTTGTGAAAATGTTTTGTTTTAGTGAGAAAGCGATTAACAAAATTCTACCCTTACTCAAAAGTCTTTCGTGTTATTTTCCTCCTCCTTAGATAGTGCTATCCTACCATTGGTTAGTAGGGAGCCTTATCATTGAATGTGTAGGGACAGGCGAGGGTCATCGTACAGTCATAAAGGCAACTCGTTGGGCACTTTAGCAATTTTATCGTAAGGGACTAAGATCATTTACCGAAGGAAGAATTGAAGGGTCATCGAGGGACTACGATCTTTTGTACCAGAGGGTCTTTGCTAAAGCGTCCCCACTTTCGAGGTACATGATTATTTTCTCGAAGGCAATAGGTGAGGTTACCCTAGAGATGAGTGTGTGAATAGTGTGTTGAATTCAGTTAGTTAATCTCGTATTTAGGGTTATCTAGATTGTTTTTAGTCTTGTCATACAATCCTGTTAAACTATCAATTATAAAGAAAGCAGTAAAGACATAAATTAAATGTCCTACGCTATTACAAAACTTCGGGGAAGGGGGTATAAACCAAAAAAATTGGGGGAAATAGAAAGCAAATAAAGCCCTAGTTTACTATTACAACCTTTTAGCAATTACATAATAGAAAACTAGTGTGAAAATAATAAAGCGTGAAACATTAAAATAAGAGGAAAATGGTTTGGTGAAAAAAATACTTGATGATTTAACATAAAACTTATTAATTTTAATTGGAAAAAAACCTAAAGTCTAGATTAATTTTAATTTAATCGAAAAAAGGTTAAGTAATTTAATTAATCGAGATTAATCATCCCAATTAATTTTAATAAATAAAAAATCAAAGTTAATTTATGAGAAAGAAAACTGAACCTAATTTATTTTAATGTTGATTAAAAAAATAATTAGGGTTTATTAAAGAAAATTAAGATTAAGAAAAAAGAAAATAAGGTTAGTAGAAAAATAGAGAAAAAAGAATGTTGGGGGTGGGTGTTGAACCCACGCCCCCTGCATCTCTTAGAAGCATCCTTACCAACTGAGCCAGACACGCGCCTGTGCTAGTATGCACGTTCAACATGTTTTATATTCAGCCTGCAAAAATATGAGAAATATGGAGAAAAAAAGTGTTAAACTTGGGGATCGAACCCGTGACCAGAGGAAGGGATGACTTAGCGCATGCATTTTAACCAATGGGGTGGTGATACATCCATTAATATAACTGAAATAATGAATATATATTATATAATCAAATATACCAGCTGGAGAAGCGCCGGAGCCCTAGCTCTAGTCGTCTTCTCTAGCGACTTGTTTTCTTAAAGCCTGCAAGAAACACAATGTTAATGATCCAATCATGTCCTACCCCCTAAGACAAAGGTTGCGAATCCAATGGGGACATTTTCAAAGGCTAATTCGTCCTGGGTTGTGAGGTATGGCCAAAATAACATGAATCGGTTTGATCATGGCCATTCATGATTTTAATAGCATGGGACTCATGTTATGATTCAAACCTGCACATTAGCATCTCAGAAGCACGTTAGTGGCATTAGGTACGTTAAAACAATATGAAAACGAAAATACAAGAATCATGAAATAATGCAAAAATGATGATGCATATGTGCTGGTTCAGGTCCTTTGGATCATGTTAACCAATCCAATCGTATCCTTTAATGTTCCTGGAAGTGAATGAGGACCTCATGAGAAATATAAATTCCTAGTTGTGGACCCATTGCTTAGGAGGAGAGTTTGTCTGATTAATTCTTGAGTCAGCTTGAGCAAATGAGGACCTCATGAGAACATCTTGAAGGAAAATGAGAGGGAAAATTTTGGGGCACAACAGTTCTATTTTTAAATTTTGAGTTTATATTATATTAAATGGTTGATGTTTCATAACCAGATGAAACAACCACCCTAGTGGAAAAGAGTGCATGCATGTAACCTTAGGGACCTGGGATCGAGCTCCAGTGGTACCCTTTTGTCCATTTTATTTTCTAAACTTGTCATTTTTCACCATTTTCGTTCAATTCTTTTTGCAATTAATTTTAATCATTTCGAGATGATTTTTTGTACACTACTAGTTTACCACTCCTATTTTATGAATATAAAAATATAAAACAAAAAATATTTTTTATTTCATCATTTTGCAATTAAATCAAAACTAGTCCTTTTTAGGGTTTTCTTAAGGACTTTTGATGGTTTTTTAATCAATTTTTCAACTTTTCTCACAAAGCTTGATCTTACAATGATAGATCTTGATTCTCATTTGACATCTTGACTCTTGAGTAATCATTTCATGATAGCTTATCCATTTTAGATTTTTCTCATTCAAAATTCACACTAAATCATGAAACATGTTCAAAAATCAAAAGCTATGCTTCATGACTTTCATCTTGATTGTGATGCATACATTGTTTCAAAAATTCAACTCATTCGTGTTTTCAAAAGTTTGTCTCTCCTTTTGAATATATTTCCTTCATAAACTCTTTCAAAGCATAAACCATAAAATATCAAAAACATAATTTCAACTTTCACTCTTTTGTCACAACTTTTACCAAAAAAAACTCCATGGATTCTCATCCACTTGTATAATCATTGCTTGTATGAATAACATGTTCCATTAAGCTTACTTGGTTCATATTAAATATTTGATGAAACTTGAATAAAGATAGATATTAGGATCTCAACACAAACATGAAAACAATAGATAGATTCCCCCATAATCTCAACTATAGGATCAATCTTTGCATGACAACATTAAGATAATTCTCCCATTAGACTTTTCTTTTTTTCTTTTGCATTGCATCATTAAGAATAAAATCTTTTCTAATTCAAAATCCAAAAACACTTAACATATTAAAAACTCTTTTCAAAACTAAAGGTATGAAGGTGATGGGTGTCTTCTTGGATGAGGGTCCACTTATTACCCTTCTCTTCTAACAAAAACCCCCCAACCAAATCCAAATCATTTTTCCTTAGGGCTTTTTCACTTTAAAACATTTTCAAAAATGATATGTTAACTCCTTTCTACATAAAACAACGATTCTTAGTCTCCAATGATCGAGTGGAAACTTTAACTGTTAGGATGCGAATTTAAAATCATCCATAAAAATGCACAACAAATAAAAACATTCTTAAGAAGAACTACGAGGTTCTGATTCCCTTGTGGATACATAGGCATGGAGTTTCAATTCTCAAGCGAATGCACTAATAAAACCCTTTATTTTTCCCAATGAATTTATGCATGAGTTTCCCTTTAGCAAGTAAGTTTTAGATATACACACCCGTTGATTAAGATAACAAGAGTGGATCTCGTGGAGTACCACTGGCGTGAGGGGTGCTAATACCCCCCTCCCCTTGCATAATTGACTCCCTTAACTGAGATTTGGTTACGAGACCATGTTCTTTTCCTGATACCAAAGGTTTTCTCTTTATTTTCCTTTCCTTATTCATTTGGGATAAATAAAGTTAGGTGGCAACTCTGTTTGTTCCATCTGAAGTTATTTTTTCAAGTAGCTTCAGCTAGCGACTCTGTTGGGGAATTCCTAAGCAAGTCATTCCTTGCTCTTGTTTTTTTTCCCTTTGGGTGTTTATTTATCTTCTTTACTTGCTTTAGCTATTGTAGTCATTCATTATACTTTGGATATTCTGAATATTGGTGTTTGTTTCTTTGGTGGGTGGGTGTTACTTGAGAGATAAAACCCAATACACAGGATTGAGTGTTCCCATAAGTTTTAAGAAATGGATAGTCATGACAGCTAAGGGGTAGATGCCGTATTAGTGTTGTCATGAGAATCACATCCAAACTAGGTTTACTTTGCGGTATAATTGTTATGATGTAGATATGTTACGACATTATACTTTTCAAAGGGATCCGTGACTCTGGGAATACCTCAAGGAATCTTTATCCAAATTAGAACTCACGTGTGAAAGGTTTGGACTTTTTAACAAGAAACTCTGACCCATATCCTATCTGGATTTCTTGTATTCAGAGTTCCGAACTTTTGATCTTGTTATATTCAGTCAGCCTAAAGATTATTCACCAGTTACTTAGAAGATTATACAATCGTTATCCCGAATATTGATGATTCTTTTGAACCTTTAATGTTGCATATCATTGCATTAATCATCACAAAAAGTTCATTTTACTTATCATTCATGCATTGCCATGCATCTCAACCCGAAGACCCATTGCAACCTCGCCTGTTATTCAGACTCACAAGTTTGTAGGACCGATTTCCTGACATTGTCATTATCATTGAGCAGTTACAGGCAAACATGGCTGAGATGAAAACATAGATGGGGACCCAGATGGGTCAGTTCATGGAGGTTATTCAGAACATCGCTCGTGAACAAGAAGATTTGAGATAGACTATGGATCTAGGTATTATTAATCCACTAGGTGTTAATCTTACCCCATAAGAGGTTATTTTGAATCAGAATGTCAGAAATACTATTGAGGTCCTTGTTAATGAAACTTCGCATCCAGGGGACATTTCTGATTCGTCATTTAACACCTTCAAGTTCCCGATTGATGAGAATGGGGAGAAGTTCCACCTTCTGGAGAAGAGGATGAAGGCCTTAGAATTTCTTAACTCCTCCGGTTTAAATGTTGCTAATTTGTGCCTAGTGTCTGGTATCAAGATTCATCCTAAATTCAAAGTCCCCAACTTTAAGAAGTACAAGGGTACCACTTGTCCAAAGATTCATATCAAGGCATTTTGCAATAAGATGGCTCCTTATGCAGAAAATGAGAAGTTACTTATGCAATTCTTTCAGGATAGACTTAGTAGTGCATCTCTTGAATGGTATACTTAACTCAAAATGACCCATATCCAAACTCGGAGGGAATTAGCAGAGGCCTTTTTCAAACAGTACAAGCATAACAACAACATGGCTCCTACCTGAATCCAAATCTAAGGCTTGACTCTTGGAGCTGACGGTTCTTTCAAAGATATGCACAGAGGTGGAGAGAGTTAGTTGTCAGGGTTTAACCTCCTCTTTTGGAACGAGAGCTTGTGCACATGTTCATTGATACTCTGCAAGGTCCCTATATGGATATGTTGGTTGGATGTGTTTCCTCTAAATTTTCAAACTTGGTTATCATATGAGAACGAATTGAGAATGCTCTTAAGATTGGTAAGATTCAGGATATCACTACTATTTTGAGTTCCTAGAACATAATGATGACAAAGAAACAAGTATAGTCTCTAAAGACGAAGAGGAAGCTTCCGACAATCCTCAAGTTCGGGTTCCTTACCATTATATGGAAACAACTACTCCTAGTCAGTATGATCCACAAATTTGTGCTGTAATTATCAGCCAATCACCAGTTCAACATGTTCAATATGCTCCTCAAAAGCAGTATGCACCACAACAGAGAAACTATCAACAAAACCATCAACAACAAGGAAGGCAGAAACCAAGGAGGCCAAAAAGAGTGCATGACCCGATCCCTATGACTCACAGTCAGTTGCTTTCTCACTTACTCTAAAATTATTCGGGAGAGTTACAACAACTTGGGCCTCCTCATTTCCTTTATCCTTTGGGATATGACCCTAACACCCACTGTGAGTACCTTTCTAGGGGCACATGGCCACACAATTGAAGGTTGAAATGCATTCAAAGGCAAATTCCAGGACCTCATTAATTCAAGAGCAATCGTGTTCACTGCAGATGGTCTGCGCATAAATTGAAGTCTCCTTTGACCAAACAAATGTCAAGACTACAAAGAGCATCCTCTGAAGCAACCATTTCAGATGGAGATAGTCTCCTCAACAGTGGAAATATTTTGAAAAATGCCTAAGTGCGGTAAACTTTGTAATGATTCTCGTATCGTTAAGAACACATACAAAGTGTTTGTTTTGAAAATATTTCAAAGAAAAGTGTTTGTGAAAATGTTTTGTTTTAGTGAGAAAGCGATTAACAAAATTCTTCCCTTACTCAAAAGTCTTTCGTGTTATTTTCCTCCTCCTTAGATAGTGTTATCCTACCATTGGTTAGTAGGGAGCCCTATCATTGAATGTGTAGGGACAGGCGAGGGTCATCGTACAATCATAAAGGCAACTCGTTGGGCACTTTAGCAATTTTATCATAAGGGACTAAGATCATTTACCGAAGGAAGAATTGAAGGGTCATCGAGGGACTACGATCTTTTCTACCAGAGGGTCTTTGCTAAAGCGTCCCCACTTTCGAGGTACATGATTATTTTCTCGAAGGCAATAGGTGAGGTTACCCTAGAGATGAGTGTGTGAATAGTGTGTTGAATTCAGTTAGTTAATCTCGTATTTAGGGTTATCTAGATTGTTTTTAGTCTTGTCATACAATCCTGTTAAACTATCAATTATAAAGAAAGCAGTAAAGACATAAATTAAATGTCCTACGCTATTACAAAACTTCGGGGAAGGGGGTATAAACCAAAAAAATTGGGGGAAATAGAAAGCAAATAAAGCCCTAGTTTACTATTACAACCTTTTAGAAATTACATAATAGAAAACTAGTGTGAAAATAATAAAGCGTGAAACATTAAAATAAGAGGAAAATGGTTTGGTGAAAAAAATACTTGATGATTTAACATAAACCTTATTAATTTTAATTGGAAAAAAACCTAAAGTCAAGATTAATTTTAATTTAATCGAAAAAAGGTTAAGTAATTTAATTAATCGAGATTAATCATCCCAATTAATTTTAAAAAATAAAAAATCAAAGTTAATTTATGAGAAAGAAAACTGAACCTAATTTATTTTAATGTTGATTAAAAAAATAATTAGGGTTTATTAAAGAAAATTAAGATTAAGAAAAAAGAAAATAAGGTTAGTAGAAAAATAGAGAAAAAAGAATGTTGGGGGTGGGTGTTGAACCCACGCCCCCTGCATCTCTTAGAAGCATCCTTACCAACTGAGCCAGACGCGCGCCTGTGCTAGTATACACGTTCAACATGTTTTATATTCAGCCTGCAAAAATATGAGAAATATGGAGAAAAAAAGTGTTAAACTTGGGGATCGAACCCGTGACCAGAGGAAGGGATGACTTAGCGCATGCATTTTAACCAATGGGGGTGGTGATACATCCATTAATATAACTGAAATAATGAATATATATTATATAATCAAATATACCAGCTGGAGAAGCGCCGGAGCCCTAGCTCTAGTCGTCTTCTCTAGCGACCTGTTTTCTTGAAGCCTGCAAGAAATATAATGTTAATGATCCAATCATGTCCTACCCCCTAAGACAAAGGTTGCGAATCCAATGGGGACATTTTCAAAGGCTAATTCGTCCTGGGTTGTGAGGTATGGCCAAAATAACATGAATCGGTTTGATCATGGCCATTCATGATTTTAATAGCATGGGACTCATGTTATGATTCAAACCTGCATATTAGCATCTCAGAAGCACGTTAGTGGCATTAGGTACGTTAAAACAATATGAAAACGAAAATACAAGAATCATGAAATAATGCAAAAATGATGATGCATATGTGTTGGTTCAGGTCCTTTGGATCATGTTAACCAATCCAATCGTATCCTTTAATGTTCCTGGAAGTGAATGAGGACCTCATGAGAAATATAAATTCCTAGTTGTGGACCCATTGCTTAGGAGGAGAGTTTGTCTGATTAATTCTTGAGTCAGCTTGAGCAAATGAGGACCTCATGAGAACATCTTGAAGGAAAATGAGAGGGAAAATTTTGGGGCACAACAGTTCTATTTTTAAATTTTGAGTTTATATTATATTAAATGGTTGATGTTTCATAACCAGATGAAACAACCACCCTAGTGGAAAAGAGTGCATGCATGTAACCTTAGGGACCTGGGATCGAGCTCCAGTGGTACCCTTTTGTCCATTTTATTTTCTAAACTTGTCATTTTTCACCATTTTCGTTCAATTCTTTTTGCAATTAATTTTAATCATTTCGAGATGATTTTTTGTACACTACTAGTTTACCACTCCTATTTTATGAATATAAAAATATAAAACAAAAAATATTTTTTATTTCATCATTTTGCAATTAAATCAAAACTAGTCCTTTTTAGGGTTTTCTTAAGGACTTTTGATGGGTTTTTAATCAATTTTATTAACTTTTCTCACAAAGCTTGATCTTACAATGATAGATCTTGATTCTCATTTGACATCTTGACTCTTGAGTAATCATTTCATGATAGCTTATCCATTTTAGATTTTTCTCATTCAAAATTCACACTAAATCATGAAACATGTTCAAAAATCAAAAGCTATGCTTCATGACTTTCATCTTGATTGTGATGCATACATTGTTTCAAAAATTCAACTCATTCGTGTTTTCAAAAGTTTGTCTCACCTTTTGAATATATTTCCTTCATAAACTCTTTCAAAGCATAAACCATAAAACATCGAAAACATAATTTCAACTTTCACTCTTTTGTCATAACTTTTACCAAAAAAAACTCCATGGATTCTCATCCACTTGTATAATCATTGCTTGTATGAATAACATGTTCCATTAAGCTTACTTGGTTCATATTAAATATTTGATGAAACTTGAATAAAGATAGATATTAGGATCTCAACACAAACATGAAAACAATAGATAGATTCCCCCATAATCTCAACTATAGGATCAATCTTTGCATGACAACATTAAGATAATTCTCCCATTAGACTTTTCTTTTTTTCTTTTGCATTGCATCATTAAGAATAAAATCTTTTCTAATTCAAAATCCAAAAACACTTAACATATTAAGAACTCTTTTCAAAACTAAAGGTATGAAGGTGATGGGTGTCTTCTTGGATGAGGGTCTACTTATTACCCTTCTCTTCTAACAAAAACCCCCCAACCAAATCCAAATCATTTTTCCTTAGGGCTTTTTCACTTTAAAACATTTTCAAAAATGATATGTTAACTCCTTTCTACATAAAACAACGATTCTTAGTCTCCAATGATCGAGTGGAAACTTTAACTGTTAGGATGCGAATTTAAAATCATCCATAAAAATGCACAACAAATAAAAACATTCTTAAGAAGAACTACGAGGTTCTGATTCCCTTGTGGATACATAGGCACGGAGTTTCAATTCTCAAGCGAATGCACTAATAAAACCCTTTATTTTTCCCAATGAATTTATGCATGAGTTTCCCTTTAGCAAGTAATTTTTAGATATACACACCCATTGATTAAGATAACAAGAGTGGATCTCGTGGAGTACCACTGGCGTGAGGGGTGCTAATACCCCCCTCCCCTTGCATAATTGACTCCCTTAACTGAGATTTGGTTATAAGACCATGTTCTTTTCCTGATACCAAAGGTTTTCTCTTTATTTTCCTTTCCTTATTCATTTGGGATAAATAAAGTTAGGTGGCAACTCTGTTTGTTCCATCTGAAGTTATTTTTTCAAGTAGCTTCAGCTAGCGACTCTGTTGGGGAATTCCTAAGCAAGTCATTCCTTGCTCTTGTTTTTTTTCCCTTTGGGTGTTTATTTATCTTCTTTACTTGCTTTAGCTATTGTAGTCATTCATTACACTTTGGATATTCTGAATATTGGTGTTTGTTTCTTTGGTGGGTGGGTGTTACTTGAGAGATAAAGCCCAATTACACAGGATTGAGTGTTCCCATAAGTTTTAAGAAATGGATAGTCATGACAGCTAAGGGGTAGATGCCGTATTAGTGTTGTCATGAGAATCACATCCAAACTAGGTTTACTTTGCGGTATAATTGTTATGATGTAGATATGTTACGACATTATACTTTTCAAAGGGATCCGTGACTCTGGGAATACCTCAAGGAATCTTTATCCAAATTAGAACTCACGTGTGAAAGGTTTGGACTTTTTAACAAGAAACTCTGACCCATATCCTATCTGGATTTCTTGTATTCAGAGTTCCGAACTTTTGATCTTGTTATATTCAGTCAGCCTAAAGATTATTCACCAGTTACTTAGAAGATTATACAATCGTTATCCCGAATATTGATGATTCTTTTGAACCTTTGATGTTGCATATCATTGCATTAATCATCACAAAAAGTTCATTTTACTTATCATTCATGCATTGCCATGCATCTCAACCCGAAGACCCATTGCAACCTCGCCTGTTATTCAGACTCACAAGTTTGTAGGACCGATTTCCTGACATTGTCATTATCATTGAGCAGTTACAGGCAAACATGGCTGAGATGAAAACATAGATGGGGACCCAGATGGGTCAGTTCATGGAGGTTATTCAGAACATCGCTCGTGAACAAGAAGATTTGAGATAGACTATGGATCTAGGTATTATTAATCCACTAGGTGTTAATCTTACCCCATAAGAGGTTATTTTGAATCAGAATGTCAGAAATACTATTGAGGTCCTTGTTAATGAAACTTCGCATCCAGGGGACATTTCTGATTCGTCATTTAACACCTTCAAGTTCCCGATTGATGAGAATGGGGAGAAGTTCCACCTTCTGGAGAAGAGGATGAAGGCCTTAGAATTTCTTAACTCCTCCGGTTTAAATGTTGCTAATTTGTGCCTAGTGTCTGGTATCAAGATTCATCCTAAATTCAAAGTCCCCAACTTTAAGAAGTACAAGGGTACCACTTGTCCAAAGATTCATATCAAGGCATTTTGCAATAAGATGGCTCCTTATGCAGAAAATGAGAAGTTACTTATGCAATTCTTTCAGGATAGACTTAGTAGTGCATCTCTTGAATGGTATACTCAACTCAAAATGACCCATATCCAAACTCGGAGGGAATTAGCAGAGGCCTTTTTCAAACAGTACAAGCATAACAACAACATGGCTCCTACCTGAATCCAAATCTAAGGCTTGACTCTTGGAGCTGACGGTTCTTTCAAAGATATGCACAGAGGTGGAGAGAGTTAGTTGTCAGGGTTTAACCTCCTCTTTTGGAACGAGAGCTTGTGGACATGTTCATTGATACTCTGCAAGGTCCCTATATGGATATGTTGGTTGGATGTGTTTCCTCTAAATTTTCAAACTTGGTTATCATATGAGAACGAATTGAGAATGCTCTTAAGATTGGTAAGATTCAGGATATCACTACTATTTTGAGTTCCTAGAACATAATGATGACAAAGAAACAAGTATAGTCTCTAAAGACGAAGAGGAAGCTTCCGACAATCCTCAAGTTCGGGTTCCTTACCATTATATGGAAACAACTACTCCTAGTCAGTATGATCCACAAATTTGTGCTGTAATTATCAGCCAATCACCAGTTCAACATGTTCAATATGCTCCTCAAAAGCAGTATGCACCACAACAGAGAAACTATCAACAAAACCATCAACAACAAGGAAGGCAGAAACCAAGGAGGCCAAAAAGAGTGCATGACCCGATCCCTATGACTCACAGTCAGTTGCTTTCTCACTTACTCTAAAATTATTCGGGAGAGTTACAACAACTTGGGCCTCCTCATTTCCTTTATCCTTTGGGATATGACCCTAACACCCACTGTGAGTACCTTTCTAGGGGCACATGGCCACACAATTGAAGGTTGAAATGCATTCAAAGGCAAATTCCAGGACCTCATTAATTCAAGAGCAATCGTGTTCACTGCAGATGGTCTGCGCATAAATTGAAGTCTCCTTTGACCAAACAAATGTCAAGACTACAAAGAGCATCCTCTGAAGCAACCATTTCAGATGGAGATAGTCTCCTCAACAGTGGAAATATTTTGAAAAATGCCTAAGTGCGGTAAACTTTGTAATGATTCTCGTATCGTTAAGAACACATACAAAGTGTTTGTTTTGAAAATATTTCAAAGAAAAGTGTTTGTGAAAATGTTTTGTTTTAGTGAGAAAGCGATTAACAAAATTCTTCCCTTACTCAAAAGTCTTTCGTGTTATTTTCCTCCTCCTTAGATAGTGTTATCCTACCATTGGTTAGTAGGGAGCCCTATCATTGAATGTGTAGGGACAGGCGAGGGTCATCGTACAGTCATAAAGGCAACTCGTTGGGCACTTTAGCAATTTTATCATAAGGGACTAAGATCATTTACCGAAGGAAGAATTGAAGGGTCATCGAGGGACTACGATCTTTTCTACCAGAGGGTCTTTGCTAAAGCGTCCCCACTTTCGAGGTACATGATTATTTTCTCGAAGGCAATAGGTGAGGTTACCCTAGAGATGAGTGTGTGAATAGTGTGTTGAATTCAGTTAGTTAATCTCGTATTTAGGGTTATCTAGATTGTTTTTAGTCTTGTCATACAATCCTGTTAAACTATCAATTATAAAGAAAGCAGTAAAGACATAAATTAAATGTCCTACGCTATTACAAAACTTCGGGGAAGGGGGTATAAACCAAAAAAATTGGGGGAAATAGAAAGCAAATAAAGCCCTAGTTTACTATTACAACCTTTTAGAAATTACATAATAGAAAACTAGTGTGAAAATAATAAAGCGTGAAACATTAAAATAAGAGGAAAATGGTTTGGTGAAAAAAATACTTGATGATTTAACATAAACCTTATTAATTTTAATTGGAAAAAAACCTAAAGTCAAGATTAATTTTAATTTAATCGAAAAAAGGTTAAGTAATTTAATTAATCGAGATTAATCATCCCAATTAATTTTAAAAAATAAAAAATCAAAGTTAATTTATGAGAAAGAAAACTGAACCTAATTTATTTTAATGTTGATTAAAAAAATAATTAGGGTTTATTAAAGAAAATTAAGATTAAGAAAAAAGAAAATAAGGTTAGTAGAAAAATAGAGAAAAAAGAATGTTGGGGGTGGGTGTTGAACCCACGCCCCCTGCATCTCTTAGAAGCATCCTTACCAACTGAGCCAGACGCGCGCCTGTGCTAGTATACACGTTCAACATGTTTTATATTCAGCCTGCAAAAATATGAGAAATATGGAGAAAAAAAGTGTTAAACTTGGGGATCGAACCCGTGACCAGAGGAAGGGATGACTTAGCGCATGCATTTTAACCAATGGGGGTGGTGATACATCCATTAATATAACTGAAATAATGAATATATATTATATAATCAAATATACCAGCTGGAGAAGCGCCGGAGCCCTAGCTCTAGTCGTCTTCTCTAGCGACCTGTTTTCTTGAAGCCTGCAAGAAATATAATGTTAATGATCCAATCATGTCCTACCCCCTAAGACAAAGGTTGCGAATCCAATGGGGACATTTTCAAAGGCTAATTCGTCCTGGGTTGTGAGGTATGGCCAAAATAACATGAATCGGTTTGATCATGGCCATTCATGATTTTAATAGCATGGGACTCATGTTATGATTCAAACCTGCATATTAGCATCTCAGAAGCACGTTAGTGGCATTAGGTACGTTAAAACAATATGAAAACGAAAATACAAGAATCATGAAATAATGCAAAAATGATGATGCATATGTGTTGGTTCAGGTCCTTTGGATCATGTTAACCAATCCAATCATATCCTTTAATGTTCCTGGAAGTGAATGAGGACCTCATGAGAAATATAAATTCCTAGTTGTGGACCCATTGCTTAGGAGGAGAGTTTGTCTGATTAATTCTTGAGTCAGCTTGAGCAAATGAGGACCTCATGAGAACATCTTGAAGGAAAATGAGAGGGAAAATTTTGGGGCACAACAGTTCTATTTTTAAATTTTGAGTTTATATTATATTAAATGGTTGATGTTTCATAACCAGATGAAACAACCACCCTAGTGGAAAAGAGTGCATGCATGTAACCTTAGGGACCTGGGATCGAGCTCCAGTGGTACCCTTTTGTCCATTTTATTTTCTAAACTTGTCATTTTTCACCATTTTCGTTCAATTCTTTTTGCAATTAATTTTAATCATTTCGAGATGATTTTTTGTACACTACTAGTTTACCACTCCTATTTTATGAATATAAAAATATAAAACAAAAAATATTTTTTATTTCATCATTTTGCAATTAAATCAAAACTAGTCCTTTTTAGGGTTTTCTTAAGGACTTTTGATGGGTTTTTAATCAATTTTATTAACTTTTCTCACAAAGCTTGATCTTACAATGATAGATCTTGATTCTCATTTGACATCTTGACTCTTGAGTAATCATTTCATGATAGCTTATCCATTTTAGATTTTTCTCATTCAAAATTCACACTAAATCATGAAACATGTTCAAAAATCAAAAGCTATGCTTCATGACTTTCATCTTGATTGTGATGCATACATTGTTTCAAAAATTCAACTCATTCGTGTTTTCAAAAGTTTGTCTCACCTTTTGAATATATTTCCTTCATAAACTCTTTCAAAGCATAAACCATAAAACATCGAAAACATAATTTCAACTTTCACTCTTTTGTCATAACTTTTACCAAAAAAAACTCCATGGATTCTCATCCACTTGTATAATCATTGCTTGTATGAATAACATGTTCCATTAAGCTTACTTGGTTCATATTAAATATTTGATGAAACTTGAATAAAGATAGATATTAGGATCTCAACACAAACATGAAAACAATAGATAGATTCCCCCATAATCTCAACTATAGGATCAATCTTTGCATGACAACATTAAGATAATTCTCCCATTAGACTTTTCTTTTTTTCTTTTGCATTGCATCATTAAGAATAAAATCTTTTCTAATTCAAAATCCAAAAACACTTAACATATTAAGAACTCTTTTCAAAACTAAAGGTATGAAGGTGATGGGTGTCTTCTTGGATGAGGGTCTACTTATTACCCTTCTCTTCTAACAAAAACCCCCCAACCAAATCCAAATCATTTTTCCTTAGGGCTTTTTCACTTTAAAACATTTTCAAAAATGATATGTTAACTCCTTTCTACATAAAACAACGATTCTTAGTCTCCAATGATCGAGTGGAAACTTTAACTGTTAGGATGCGAATTTAAAATCATCCATAAAAATGCACAACAAATAAAAACATTCTTAAGAAGAACTACGAGGTTCTGATTCCCTTGTGGATACATAGGCACGGAGTTTCAATTCTCAAGCGAATGCACTAATAAAACCCTTTATTTTTCCCAATGAATTTATGCATGAGTTTCCCTTTAGCAAGTAATTTTTAGATATACACACCCATTGATTAAGATAACAAGAGTGGATCTCGTGGAGTACCACTGGCGTGAGGGGTGCTAATACCCCCCTCCCCTTGCATAATTGACTCCCTTAACTGAGATTTGGTTATAAGACCATGTTCTTTTCCTGATACCAAAGGTTTTCTCTTTATTTTCCTTTCCTTATTCATTTGGGATAAATAAAGTTAGGTGGCAACTCTGTTTGTTCCATCTGAAGTTATTTTTTCAAGTAGCTTCAGCTAGCGACTCTGTTGGGGAATTCCTAAGCAAGTCATTCCTTGCTCTTGTTTTTTTTCCCTTTGGGTGTTTATTTATCTTCTTTACTTGCTTTAGCTATTGTAGTCATTCATTACACTTTGGATATTCTGAATATTGGTGTTTGTTTCTTTGGTGGGTGGGTGTTACTTGAGAGATAAAGCCCAATTACACAGGATTGAGTGTTCCCATAAGTTTTAAGAAATGGATAGTCATGACAGCTAAGGGGTAGATGCCGTATTAGTGTTGTCATGAGAATCACATCCAAACTAGGTTTACTTTGCGGTATAATTGTTATGATGTAGATATGTTACGACATTATACTTTTCAAAGGGATCCGTGACTCTGGGAATACCTCAAGGAATCTTTATCCAAATTAGAACTCACGTGTGAAAGGTTTGGACTTTTTAACAAGAAACTCTGACCCATATCCTATCTGGATTTCTTGTATTCAGAGTTCCGAACTTTTGATCTTGTTATATTCAGTCAGCCTAAAGATTATTCACCAGTTACTTAGAAGATTATACAATCGTTATCCCGAATATTGATGATTCTTTTGAACCTTTGATGTTGCATATCATTGCATTAATCATCACAAAAAGTTCATTTTACTTATCATTCATGCATTGCCATGCATCTCAACCCGAAGACCCATTGCAACCTCGCCTGTTATTCAGACTCACAAGTTTGTAGGACCGATTTCCTGACATTGTCATTATCATTGAGCAGTTACAGGCAAACATGGCTGAGATGAAAACATAGATGGGGACCCAGATGGGTCAGTTCATGGAGGTTATTCAGAACATCGCTCGTGAACAAGAAGATTTGAGATAGACTATGGATCTAGGTATTATTAATCCACTAGGTGTTAATCTTACCCCATAAGAGGTTATTTTGAATCAGAATGTCAGAAATACTATTGAGGTCCTTGTTAATGAAACTTCGCATCCAGGGGACATTTCTGATTCGTCATTTAACACCTTCAAGTTCCCGATTGATGAGAATGGGGAGAAGTTCCACCTTCTGGAGAAGAGGATGAAGGCCTTAGAATTTCTTAACTCCTCCGGTTTAAATGTTGCTAATTTGTGCCTAGTGTCTGGTATCAAGATTCATCCTAAATTCAAAGTCCCCAACTTTAAGAAGTACAAGGGTACCACTTGTCCAAAGATTCATATCAAGGCATTTTGCAATAAGATGGCTCCTTATGCAGAAAATGAGAAGTTACTTATGCAATTCTTTCAGGATAGACTTAGTAGTGCATCTCTTGAATGGTATACTCAACTCAAAATGACCCATATCCAAACTCGGAGGGAATTAGCAGAGGCCTTTTTCAAACAGTACAAGCATAACAACAACATGGCTCCTACCTGAATCCAAATCTAAGGCTTGACTCTTGGAGCTGACGGTTCTTTCAAAGATATGCACAGAGGTGGAGAGAGTTAGTTGTCAGGGTTTAACCTCCTCTTTTGGAACGAGAGCTTCTGGACATGTTCATTGATACTCTGCAAGGTCCCTATATGGATATGTTGGTTGGATGTGTTTCCTCTAAATTTTCAAACTTGGTTATCATAGGAGAACGAATTGAGAATGCTCTTAAGATTGGTAAGATTCAGGATATCACTACTATTTTGAGTTCCTAGAACATAATGATGACAAAGAAACAAGTATAGTCTCTAAAGACGAAGAGGAAGCTTCCGACAATCCTCAAGTTCGGGTTCCTTACCATTATATGGAAACAACTACTCCTAGTCAGTATGATCCACAAATTTGTGCTGTAATTATCAGCCAATCACCAGTTCAACATGTTCAATATGCTCCTCAAAAGCAGTATGCACCACAACAGAGAAACTATCAACAAAACCATCAACAACAAGGAAGGCAGAAACCAAGGAGGCCAAAAAGAGTGCATGACCCGATCCCTATGACTCACAGTCAGTTGCTTTCTCACTTACTCTAAAATTATTCGGGAGAGTTACAACAACTTGGGCCTCCTCATTTCCTTTATCCTTTGGGATATGACCCTAACACCCACTGTGAGTACCTTTCTAGGGGCACATGGCCACACAATTGAAGGTTGAAATGCATTCAAAGGCAAATTCCAGGACCTCATTAATTCAAGAGCAATCGTGTTCACTGCAGATGGTCTGCGCATAAATTGAAGTCTCCTTTGACCAAACAAATGTCAAGACTACAAAGAGCATCCTCTGAAGCAATCATTTCAGATGGAGATAGTCTCCTCAACAGTGGAAATATTTTGAAAAATGCCTAAGTGCGGTAAACTTTGTAATGATTCTCGTATCGTTAAGAACACATACAAAGTGTTTGTTTTGAAAATATTTCAAAGAAAAGTGTTTGTGAAAATGTTTTGTTTTAGTGAGAAAGCGATTAACAAAATTCTACCCTTACTCAAAAGTCTTTCGTGTTATTTTCCTCCTCCTTAGATAGTGCTATCCTACCATTGGTTAGTAGGGAGCCCTATCATTGAATGTGTAGGGACAGGCGAGGCTCATCGTACAGTCATAAAGGCAACTCGTTGGGCACTTTAGCAATTTTATCGTAAGGGACTAAGATCATTTACCGAAGGAAGAATTGAAGGGTCATCGAGGGACTACGATCTTTTGTACCAGAGGGTCTTTGCTAAAGCGTCCCCACTTTCGAGGTACATGATTATTTTCTCGAAGGCAACAGGTGAGGTTACCCTAGAGATGAGTGTGTGAATAGTGTGTTGAATTCAGTTAGTTAATCTCGTATTTAGGGTTATCTAGATTGTTTTTAGTCTTGTCATACAATCCTGTTAAACTATCAATTATAAAGAAAGCA
Organism: Vicia faba; assembly: GCA_948472305.1. Taxonomy (NCBI): domain Eukaryota; kingdom Viridiplantae; phylum Streptophyta; class Magnoliopsida; order Fabales; family Fabaceae; genus Vicia; species Vicia faba. The sequence goes on along the minus strand of OX451737.1, from coordinate 151,070,019 downwards.
GTAAAGACATAAATTAAATGTCCTACGCTATTACAAAACTTCGGGGAAGGGGGTATAAACCAAAAAAATTGGGGGAAATAGAAAGCAAATAAAGCCCTAGTTTACTATTACAACCTTTTAGCAATTACATAATAGAAAACTAGTGTGAAAATAATAAAGCGTGAAACATTAAAATAAGAGGAAAATGGTTTGGTGAAAAAAATACTTGATGATTTAACATAAACCTTATTAATTTTAATTGGAAAAAAACCTAAAGTCTAGATTAATTTTAATTTAATCGAAAAAAGGTTAAGTAATTTAATTAATCGAGATTAATCATCCCAATTAATTTTAATAAATAAAAAATCAAAGTTAATTTATGAGAAAGAAAACTGAACCTAATTTATTTTAATGTTGATTAAAAAAATAATTAGGGTTTATTAAAGAAAATTAAGATTAAGAAAAAAGAAAATAAGGTTAGTAGAAAAATAGAGAAAAAAGAATGTTGGGGGTGGGTGTTGAACCCACGCCCCCTGCATCTCTTAGAAGCATCCTTACCAACTGAGCCAGACGCGCGCCTGTGCTAGTATGCACGTTCAACATGTTTTATATTCAGCCTGCAAAAATATGAGAAATATGGAGAAAAAAAGTGTTAAACTTGGGGATCGAACCCGTGACCAGAGGAAGGGATGACTTAGCGCATGCATTTTAACCAATGGGGTGGTGATACATCCATTAATATAACTGAAATAATGAATATATATTATATAATCAAATATACCAGCTGGAGAAGCGCCGGAGCCCTAGCTCTAGTCGTCTTCTCTAGCGACCTGTTTTCTTGAAGCTTGCAAGAAACACAATGTTAATGATCCAATCATGTCCTACCCCCTAAGACAAAGGTTGCGAATCCAATGGGGACATTTTCAAAGGCTAATTCGTCCTGGGTTGTGAGGTATGGCCAAAATAACATGAATCGGTTTGATCATGGCCATTCATGATTTTAATAGCATGGGACTCATGTTATGATTCAAACATGCACATTAGCATCTCAGAAGCACGTTAGTGGCATTAGGTACGTTAAAACAATATGAAAACGAAAATACAAGAATCATGAAATAATGCAAAAGTGATGATGCATATGTGCTGGTTCAGGTCCTTTGGATCATGTTAACCAATCCAATCGTATCCTTTAATGTTCCTGGAAGTGAATGAGGACCTCATGAGAAATATAAATTCCTAGTTGTGGACCCATTGCTTAGGAGGAGAGTTTGTCTGATTAATTCTTGAGTCAGCTTGAGCAAATGAGGACCTCATGAGAACATCTTGAAGGAAAATGAGAGGGAAAATTTTGGGGCACAACAGTTCTATTTTTAAATTTTGAGTTTATATTATATTAAATGGTTGATGTTTCATAACCAGATGAAACAACCACCCTAGTGGAAAAGAGTGCATGCATGTAACCTTAGGGACCTGGGATCGAGCTCCAGTGGTACCCTTTTGTCCATTTTATTTTCTAAACTTGTCATTTTTCACCATTTTCGTTCAATTCTTTTTGCAATTAATTTTAATCATTTCGAGATGATTTTTTGTACACTACTAGTTTACCACTCCTATTTTATGAATATAAAAATATAAAACAAAAAATATTTTTTATTTCATCATTTTGCAATTAAATCAAAACTAGTCCTTTTTAGGGTTTTCTTAAGGACTTTTGATGGGTTTTTAATCAATTTTATTAACTTTTCTCACAAAGCTTGATCTTACAATGATAGATCTTGATTCTCATTTGACATCTTGACTCTTGAGTAATCATTTCATGATAGCTTATCCATTTTAGATTTTTCTCATTCAAAATTCACACTAAATCATGAAACATGTTCAAAAATCAAAAGCTATGCTTCATGACTTTCATCTTGATTGTGATGCATACATTGTTTCAAAAATTCAACTCATTCGTGTTTTCAAAAGTTTGTCTCTCCTTTTGAATATATTTCCTTCATAAACTCTTTCAAAGCATAAACCATAAAACATCGAAAACATAATTTCAACTTTCACTCTTTTGTCACAACTTTTACCAAAAAAAACTCCATGGATTCTCATCCACTTGTATAATCATTGCTTGTATGAATAACATGTTCCATTAAGCTTACTTGGTTCATATTAAATATTTGATGAAACTTGAATAAAGATAGATATTAGGATCTCAACACAAACATGAAAACAATAGATAGATTCCCCCATAATCTCAACTATAGGATCAATCTTTGCATGACAACATTAAGATAATTCTCCCATTAGACTTTTCTTTTTTTCTTTTGCATTGCATCATTAAGAATAAAATCTTTTCTAATTCAAAATCCAAAAACACTTAACATATTAAAAACTCTTTTCAAAACTAAAGGTATGAAGGTGATGGGTGTCTTCTTGGATGAGGGTCCACTTATTACCCTTCTCTTCTAACAAAAACCCCCCAACCAAATCCAAATCATTTTTCCTTAGGGCTTTTTCACTTTAAAACATTTTCAAAAATGATATGTTAACTCCTTTCTACATAAAACAACGATTCTTAGTCTCCAATGATCGAGTGGAAACTTTAACTGTTAGGATGCGAATTTAAAATCATCCATAAAAATGCACAACAAATAAAAACATTCTTAAGAAGAACTACGAGGTTCTGATTCCCTTGTGGATACATAGGCATGGAGTTTCAATTCTCAAGCGAATGCACTAATAAAACCCTTTATTTTTCCCAATGAATTTATGCATGAGTTTCCCTTTAGCAAGTAAGTTTTAGATATACACACCCATTGATTAAGATAACAAGAGTGGATCTCGTGGAGTACCACTGGCGTGAGGGGTGCTAATACCCCCCTCCCCTTGCATAATTGACTCCCTTAACTGAGATTTGGTTACGAGACCATGTTCTTTTCCTGATACCAAAGGTTTTCTCTTTATTTTCCTTTCCTTATTCATTTGGGATAAATAAAGTTAGGTGGCAACTCTGTTTGTTCCATCTGAAGTTATTTTTTCAAGTAGCTTCAGCTAGCGACTCTGTTGGGGAATTCCTAAGCAAGTCATTCCTTGCTCTTGTTTTTTTTCCCTTTGGGTGTTTATTTATCTTCTTTACTTACTTTAGCTATTGTAGTCATTCATTACACTTTGGATATTCTGAATATTGGTGTTTGTTTCTTTGGTGGGTGGGTGTTACTTGAGAGATAAAGCCCAATACACAGGATTGAGTGTTCCCATAAGTTTTAAGAAATGGATAGTCATGACAGCTAAGGGGTAGATTCCGTATTAGTGTTGTCATGAGAATCACATCCAAACTAGGTTTACTTTGCGGTATAATTGTTATGATGTAGATATGTTACGACATTATACTTTTCAAAGGGATCCGTGACTCTGGGAATACCTCAAAGAATCTTTATCCAAATTAGAACTCACGTGTGAAAGGTTTGGACTTTTTAACAAGAAACTCTGACCCATATCCTATCTGGATTTCTTGTATTCAGAGTTCCGAACTTTTGATCTTGTTATATTCAGTCAGCCTAAAGATTATTCACCAGTTACTTAGAAGATTATACAATCGTTATCCCGAATATTGATGATTCTTTTGAACCTTTGATGTTGTATATCATTGCATTAATCATCACAAAAAGTTCATTTTACTTATCATTCATGCATTGCCATGCATCTCAACCCGAAGACCCATTGCAACCTCGCCTGTTATTCAGACTCACAAGTTTGTAGGACCGATTTCCTGACATTGTCATTATCATTGAGCAGTTACAGGCAAACATGGCTGAGATGAAAACATAGATGGGGACCCAGATGGGTCAGTTCATGGAGGTTATTCAGAACATCGCTCGTGAACAAGAAGATTTGAGATAGACTATGGATCTAGGTATTATTAATCCACTAGGTGTTAATCTTACCCCATAAGAGGTTATTTTGAATCAGAATGTCAGAAATACTATTGAGGTCCTTGTTAATGAAACTTCGCATCCAGGGGACATTTCTAATTCGTCATTTAACACCTTCAAGTTCCCGATTGATGAGAATGGGGAGAAGTTCCACCTTCTGGAGAAGAGGATGAAGGCCTTATAATTTCTTAACTCCTCCGGTTTAAATGTTGCTAATTTGTGCCTAGTGTCTGGTATCAAGATTCATCCTAAATTCAAAGTCCCCAACTTTAAGAAGTACAAGGGTACCACTTGTCCAAAGATTCATATCAAGGCATTTTGCAATAAGATGGCTCCTTATGCAGAAAATGAGAAGTTACTTATGCAATTCTTTCAGGATAGACTTAGTAGTGCATCTCTTGAATGGTATACTCAACTCAAAATGACCCATATCCAAACTCGGAGGGAATTAGCAGAGGCCTTTTTCAAACAGTACAAGCATAACAACAACATGGGTCCTACCTGAATCCAAATCTAAGGCTTGACTCTTGGAGCTGACGGTTCTTTCAAAGATATGCACAGAGGTGGAGAGAGTTAGTTGTCTGGGGTTTAACCTCCTCTTTTGGAGCGAGAGCTTGTGGACATGTTCATTGATACTCTGCAAGGTCCCTATATGGATATGTTGGTTGGATGTGTTTCCTCTAAATTTTCAAACTTGGTTATCATAGGAGAACGAATTGAGAATGCTCTTAAGATTGGTAAGATTCAGGATATCACTACTATTTTGAGTTCCTAGAACATAATGATGACAAAGAAACAAGTATAGTCTCTAAAGACGAAGAGGAAGCTTCCGACAATCCTCAAGTTCGGGTTCCTTACCATTATATGGAAACAACTACTCCTAGTCAGTATGATCCACAAATTTGTGCTGTAATTATCAGCCAATCACCAGTTCAACATGTTCAATATGCTCCTCAAAAGCAGTATGCACCACAATAGAGAAACTATCAACAAAACCATCAACAACAAGGAAGGAAGAAACCAAGGAGGCCAAAAAGAGTGCATGACCCGATCCCTATGACTCACAGTCAGTTGCTTTCTCACTTACTCTAAAATTATTCGGGAGAGTTACAACAACTTGGGCCTCCTCATTTCCTTTATCCTTTGGGATATGACCCTAACACCCACTGTGAGTACCTTTCTAGGGGCACATGGCCACACAATTGAAGGTTGAAATGCATTCAAAGGCAAATTCCAGGACCTCATTAATTCAAGAGCAATCGTGTTCACTGCAGATGGTCTGCGCATAAATTGAAGTCTCCTTTGACCAAACAAATGTCAAGACTACAAAGAGCATCCTCTGAAGCAATCATTTCAGATGGAGATAGTCTCCTCAACAGTGGAAATATTTTGAAAAATGCCTAAGTGCGGTAAACTTTGTAATGATTCTCGTATCGTTAAGAAAACATACAAAGTGTTTGTTTTGAAAATATTTCAAAGAAAAGTGTTTGTGAAAATGTTTTGTTTTAGTGAGAAAGCGATTAACAAAATTCTACCCTTACTCAAAAGTCTTTCGTGTTATTTTCCTCCTCCTTAGATAGTGCTATCCTACCATTGATTAGTAGGGAGCCCTATCATTGAATGTGTAGGGACAGGCGAGGGTCATCGTACAGTCATAAAGGCAACTCGTTGGGCACTTTAGCAATTTTATCGTAAGGGACTAAGATCATTTACGGAAGGAAGAATTGAAGGGTCATCGAGGGACTACGATCTTTTGTACCAGAGGGTCTTTGCTAAAGCGTCCCCACTTTCGAGGTACATGATTATTTTCTCGAAGGCAATAGGTGAGGTTACCCTAGAGATGAGTGTGTGAATAGTGTGTTGAATTCAGTTAGTTAATCTCGTATTTAGGGTTATCTAGATTGTTTTTAGTCTTGTCATACAATCCTGTTAAACTATCAATTATAAAGAAAGCAGTAAAGACATAAATTAAATGTCCTACGCTATTACAAAACTTCGGGGAAGGGGGTATAAACCAAAAAAATTGGGGGAAATAGAAAGCAAATAAAGCCCTAGTTTACTATTACAACCTTTTAGCAATTACATAATAGAAAACTAGTGTGAAAATAATAAAGCGTGAAACATTAAAATAAGAGGAAAATGGTTTGGTGAAAAAAATACTTGATGATTTAACATAAACCTTATTAATTTTAATTGGAAAAAAACCTAAAGTCTAGATTAATTTTAATTTAATCGAAAAAAGGTTAAGTAATTTAATTAATCGAGATTAATCATCCCAATTAATTTTAATAAATAAAAAATCAAAGTTAATTTATGAGAAAGAAAACTGAACCTAATTTATTTTAATGTTGATTAAAAAAATAATTAGGGTTTATTAAAGAAAATTAAGATTAAGAAAAAAGAAAATAAGGTTAGTAGAAAAATAGAGAAAAAAGAATGTTGGGGGTGGGTGTTGAACCCACGCCCCCTGCATCTCTTAGAAGCATCCTTACCAACTGAGCCAGACGCGCGCCTGTGCTAGTATGCACGTTCAACATGTTTTATATTCAGCCTGCAAAAATATGAGAAATATGGAGAAAAAAAGTGTTAAACTTGGGGATCGAACCCGTGACCAGAGGAAGGGATGACTTAGCGCATGCATTTTAACCAATGGGGTGGTGATACATCCATTAATATAACTGAAATAATGAATATATATTATATAATCAAATATACCAGCTGGAGAAGCGCCGGAGCCCTAGCTCTAGTCGTCTTCTCTAGCGACCTGTTTTCTTGAAGCCTGCAAGAAACACAATGTTAATGATCCAATCATGTCCTACCCCCTAAGACAAAGGTTGCGAATCCAATGGGGACATTTTCAAAGGCTAATTCGTCCTGGGTTGTGAGGTATGGCCAAAATAACATGAATCGGTTTGATCATGGCCATTCATGATTTTAATAGCATGGGACTCATGTTATGATTCAAACCTGCACATTAGCATCTCAGAAGCACGTTAGTGGCATTAGGTACGTTAAAACAATATGAAAACGAAAATACAAGAATCATGAAATAATGCAAAAATGATGATGCATATGTGCTGGTTCAGGTCCTTTGGATCATGTTAACCAATCCAATCGTATCCTTTAATGTTCCTGGAAGTGAATGAGGACCTCATGAGAAATATAAATTCCTAGTTGTGGACCCATTGCTTAGGAGGAGAGTTTGTCTGATTAATTCTTGAGTCAGCTTGAGCAAATGAGGACCTCATGAGAACATCTTGAAGGAAAATGAGAGGGAAAATTTTGGGGCACAACAGTTCTATTTTTAAATTTTGAGTTTATATTATATTAAATGGTTGATGTTTCATAACCAGATGAAACAACCACCCTAGTGGAAAAGAGTGCATGCATGTAACCTTAGGGACCTGGGATCGAGCTCCAGTGGTACCCTTTTGTCCATTTTATTTTCTAAACTTGTCATTTTTCACCATTTTCGTTCAATTCTTTTTGCAATTAATTTTAATCATTTCGAGATGATTTTTTGTACACTACTAGTTTACCACTCCTATTTTATGAATATAAAAATATAAAACAAAAAATATTTTTTATTTCATCATTTTGCAATTAAATCAAAACTAGTCCTTTTTAGGGTTTTCTTAAGGACTTTTGATGGTTTTTTAATCAATTTTTCAACTTTTCTCACAAAGCTTGATCTTACAATGATAGATCTTGATTCTCATTTGACATCTTGACTCTTGAGTAATCATTTCATGATAGCTTATCCATTTTAGATTTTTCTCATTCAAAATTCACACTAAATCATGAAACATGTTCAAAAATCAAAAGCTATGCTTCATGACTTTCATCTTGATTGTGATGCATACATTGTTTCAAAAATTCAACTCATTCGTGTTTTCAAAAGTTTGTCTCTCCTTTTGAATATATTTCCTTCATAAACTCTTTCAAAGCATAAACCATAAAACATCAAAAACATAATTTCAACTTTCACTCTTTTGTCACAACTTTTACCAAAAAAAACTCCATGGATTCTCATCCACTTGTATAATCATTGCTTGTATGAATAACATGTTCCATTAAGCTTACTTGGTTCATATTAAATATTTGATGAAACTTGAATAAAGATAGATATTAGGATCTCAACACAAACATGAAAACAATAGATAGATTCCCCCATAATCTCAACTATAGGATCAATCTTTGCATGACAACATTAAGATAATTCTCCCATTAGACTTTTCTTTTTTTCTTTTGCATTGCATCATTAAGAATAAAATCTTTTCTAATTCAAAATCCAAAAACACTTAACATATTAAAAACTCTTTTCAAAACTAAAGGTATGAAGGTGATGGGTGTCTTCTTGGATGAGGGTCCACTTATTACCCTTCTATTCTAACAAAAACCCCCCAACCAAATCCAAATCATTTTTCCTTAGGGCTTTTTCACTTTAAAACATTTTCAAAAATGATATGTTAACTCCTTTCTACATAAAACAACGATTCTTAGTCTCCAATGATCGAGTGGAAACTTTAACTGTTAGGATGCGAATTTAAAATCATCCATAAAAATGCACAACAAATAAAAACATTCTTAAGAAGAACTACGAGGTTCTGATTCCCTTGTGGATACATAGGCATGGAGTTTCAATTCTCAAGCGAATGCACTAATAAAACCCTTTATTTTTCCCAATGAATTTATGCATGAGTTTCCCTTTAGCAAGTAAGTTTTAGATATACACACCCATTGATTAAGATAACAAGAGTGGATCTCGTGGAGTACCACTGGCGTGAGGGGTGCTAATACCCCCCTCCCCTTGCATAATTGACTCCCTTAACTGAGATTTGGTTACGAGACCGTGTTCTTTTCCTGATACCAAAGGTTTTCTCTTTATTTTCCTTTCCTTATTCATTTGGGATAAATAAAGTTAGGTGGCAACTCTGTTTGTTCCATCTGAAGTTATTTTTTCAAGTAGCTTCAGCTAGCGACTCTGTTGGGGAATTCCTAAGCAAGTCATTCCTTGCTCTTGTTTTTTTTCCCTTTGGGTGTTTATTTATCTTCTTTACTTGCTTTAGCTATTGTAGTCATTCATTACACTTTGGATATTCTGAATATTGGTGTTTGTTTCTTTGGTGGGTGGGTGTTACTTGAGAGATAAAGCCCAATACACAGGATTGAGTGTTCCCATAAGTTTTAAGAAATGGATAGTCATGACAGCTAAGGGGTAGATGCCGTATTAGTGTTGTCATGAGAATCACATCCAAACTAGGTTTACTTTGCGGTATAATTGTTATGATGTAGATATGTTACGACATTATACTTTTCAAAGGGATCCGTGACTCTGGGAATACCTCAAGGAATCTTTATCCAAATTAGAACTCACGTGTGAAAGGTTTGGACTTTTTAACAAGAAACTCTGACCCATATCCTATTTGGATTTCTTGTATTCAGAGTTACGAACTTTTGATCTTGTTATATTCAGTCAGCCTAAAGATTATTCACCAGTTACTTAGAAGATTATACAATCGGTATCCCGAATATTGATGATTCTTTTGAACCTTTGATGTTGCATATCATTGCATTAATCATCACAAAAAGTTCATTTTACTTATCATTCATGCATTGCCATGCATCTCAACCCGAAGACCCATTGCAACCTCGCCTGTTATTCAGACTCACAAGTTTGTAGGACCGATTTCCTGACATTGTCATTATCATTGAGCAGTTACAGGCAAACATGGCTGAGATGAAAACATAGATGGGGACCCAGATGGGTCAGTTCATGGAGGTTATTCAGAACATCGCTCGTGAACAAGAAGATTTGAGATAGACTATGGATCTAGGTATTATTAATCCACTTGGTGTTAATCTTACCCCATAAGAGGTTATTTTGAATCAGAATGTCAGAAATACTATTGAGGTCCTTGTTAATGAAACTTCGCATCTAGAGGACATTTCTGATTCGTCATTTAACACCTTCAAGTTCCCGATTGATGAGAATGGGGAGAAGTTCCACCTTCTGGAGAAGAGGATGAAGGCCTTAGAATTTCTTAACTCCTCCGGTTTAAATGTTGCTAATTTGTGCCTAGTGTCTGGTATCAAGATTCATCCTAAATTCAAAGTCCCCAACTTTAAGAAGTACAAGGGTACCACTTGTCCAAAGATTCATATCAAGGCATTTTGCAATAAGATGGCTCCTTATGCAGAAAATGAGAAGTTACTTATGCAATTCTTTCAGGATAGACTTAGTAGTGCATCTCTTGAATGGTATACTCAACTCAAAATGACCCATATCCAAACTCGGAGGGAATTAGCAGAGGCCTTTTTCAAACAGTACAAGCATAACAACAACATGGCTCCTACCTGAATCCAAATCTAAGGCTTGACTCTTGGAGCTGACGGTTCTTTCAAAGATATGCACAGAGGTGGAGAGAGTTAGTTGTCAGGGTTTAACCTCCTCTTTTGGAACGAGAGCTTGTGGACATGTTCATTGATACTCTGCAAGGTCCCTATATGGATATGTTGGTTGGATGTGTTTCCTCTAAATTTTCAAACTTGGTTATCATAGGAGAACGAATTGAGAATGCTCTTAAGATTGGTAAGATTCAGGATATCACTACTATTTTGAGTTCCTAGAACATAATGATGACAAAGAAACAAGTATAGTCTCTAAAGACGAAGAGGAAGCTTCCGACAATCCTCAAGTTCGGGTTCCTTACCATTATATGGAAACAACTACTCCTAGTCAGTATGATCCACAAATTTGTGCTGTAATTATCAGCCAATCACCAGTTCAACATGTTCAATATGCTCCTCAAAAGCAGTATGCACCACAATAGAGAAACTATCAACAAAACCATCAACAACAAGGAAGGCAGAAACCAAGGAGGCCAAAAAGAGTGCATGACCCGATCCCTATGACTCACAGTCAGTTGCTTTCTCACTTACTCTAAAATTATTCGGGAGAGTTACAACAACTTGGGCCTCCTCATTTCCTTTATCCTTTGGGATATGACCCTAACACCCACTGTGAGTACCTTTCTAGGGGCACATGGCCACACAATTGAAGGTTGAAATGCATTCAAAGGCAAATTCCAGGACCTCATTAATTCAAGAGCAATCGTGTTCACTGCAGATGGTCTGCGCATAAATTGAAGTCTCCTTTGACCAAACAAATGTCAAGACTACAAAGAGCATCCTCTGAAGCAATCATTTCAGATGGAGATAGTCTCCTCAACAGTGGAAATATTTTGAAAAATGCCTAAGTGCGGTAAACTTTGTAATGATTCTCGTATCGTTAAGAAAACATACAAAGTGTTTGTTTTGAAAATATTTCAAAGAAAAGTGTTTGTGAAAATGTTTTGTTTTAGTGAGAAAGCGATTAACAAAATTCTACCCTTACTCAAAAGTCTTTCGTGTTATTTTCCTCCTCCTTAGATAGTGCTATCCTACCATTGATTAGTAGGGAGCCCTATCATTGAATGTGTAGGGACAGGCGAGGGTCATCGTACAGTCATAAAGGCAACTCGTTGGGCACTTTAGCAATTTTATCGTAAGGGACTAAGATCATTTACGGAAGGAAGAATTGAAGGGTCATCGAGGGACTACGATCTTTTGTACCAGAGGGTCTTTGCTAAAGCGTCCCCACTTTCGAGGTACATGATTATTTTCTCGAAGGCAATAGGTGAGGTTACCCTAGAGATGAGTGTGTGAATAGTGTGTTGAATTCAGTTAGTTAATCTCGTATTTAGGGTTATCTAGATTGTTTTTAGTCTTGTCATACAATCCTGTTAAACTATCAATTATAAAGAAAGCAGTAAAGACATAAATTAAATGTCCTACGCTATTACAAAACTTCGGGGAAGGGGGTATAAACCAAAAAAATTGGGGGAAATAGAAAGCAAATAAAGCCCTAGTTTACTATTACAACCTTTTAGCAATTACATAATAGAAAACTAGTGTGAAAATAATAAAGGGTGAAACATTAAAATAAGAGGAAAATGGTTTGGTGAAAAAAATACTTGATGATTTAACATAAACCTTATTAATTTTAATTGGAAAAAAACCTAAAGTCTAGATTAATTTTAATTTAATCGAAAAAAGGTTAAGTAATTTAATTAATCGAGATTAATCATCCCAATTAATTTTAATAAATAAAAAATCAAAGTTAATTTATGAGAAAGAAAACTGAACCTAATTTATTTTAATGTTGATTAAAAAAATAATTAGGGTTTATTAAAGAAAATTAAGATTAAGAAAAAAGAAAATAAGGTTAGTAGAAAAATAGAGAAAAAAGAATGTTGGGGGTGGGTGTTGAACCCACGCCCCCTGCATCTCTTAGAAGCATCCTTACCAACTGAGCCAGACGCGCGCCTGTGCTAGTATGCACGTTCAACATGTTTTATATTCAGCCTGCAAAAATATGAGAAATATGGAGAAAAAAAGTGTTAAACTTGGGGATCGAACCCGTGACCAGAGGAAGGGATGACTTAGCGCATGCATTTTAACCAATGGGGTGGTGATACATCCATTAATATAACTGAAATAATGAATATATATTATATAATCAAATATACCAGCTGGAGAAGCGCCGGAGCCCTAGCTCTAGTCGTCTTCTCTAGCGACCTATTTTCTTGAAGCCTGCAAGAAACACAATGTTAATGATCCAATCATGTCCTACCCCCTAAGACAAAGGTTGCGAATCCAATGGGGACATTTTCAAAGGCTAATTCGTCCTGGGTTGTGAGGTATGGCCAAAATAACATGAATCGGTTTGATCATGGCCATTCATGATTTTAATAGCATGGGACTCATGTTATGATTCAAACCTGCACATTAGCATCTCAGAAGCACGTTAGTGGCATTAGGTACGTTAAAACAATATGAAAACGAAAATACAAGAATCATGAAATAATGCAAAAATGATGATGCATATGTGCTGGTTCAGGTCCTTTGGATCATGTTAACCAATCCAATCGTATCCTTTAATGTTCCTGGAAGTGAATGAGGACCTCATGAGAAATATAAATTCCTAGTTGTGGACCCATTGCTTAGGAGGAGAGTTTGTCTGATTAATTCTTGAGTCAGCTTGAGCAAATGAGGACCTCATGAGAACATCTTGAAGGAAAATGAGAGGGAAAATTTTGGGGCACAACAGTTCTATTTTTAAATTTTGAGTTTATATTATATTAAATGGTTGATGTTTCATAACCAGATGAAACAACCACCCTAGTGGAAAAGAGTGCATGCATGTAACCTTAGGGACCTGGGATCGAGCTCCAGTGGTACCCTTTTGTCCATTTTATTTTCTAAACTTGTCATTTTTCACCATTTTCGTTCAATTCTTTTTGCAATTAATTTTAATCATTTCGAGATGATTTTTTGTACACTACTAGTTTACCACTCCTATTTTATGAATATAAAAATATAAAACAAAAAATATTTTTTATTTCATCATTTTGCAATTAAATCAAAACTAGTCCTTTTTAAGGTTTTCTTAAGGACTTTTGATGGTTTTTTAATCAATTTTTCAACTTTTCTCACAAAGCTTGATCTTACAATGATAGATCTTGATTCTCATTTGACATCTTGACTCTTGAGTAATCATTTCATGATAGCTTATCCATTTTAGATTTTTCTCATTCAAAATTCACACTAAATCATGAAACATGTTCAAAAATCAAAAGCTATGCTTCATGACTTTCATCTTGATTGTGATGCATACATTGTTTCAAAAATTCAACTCATTCGTGTTTTCAAAAGTTTGTCTCTCCTTTTGAATATATTTCCTTCATAAACTCTTTCAAAGCATAAACCATAAAACATCAAAAACATAATTTCAACTTTCACTCTTTTGTCACAACTTTTACCAAAAAAAACTCCATGGATTCTCATCCACTTGTATAATCATTGCTTGTATGAATAACATGTTCCATTAAGCTTACTTGGTTCATATTAAATATTTGATGAAACTTGAATAAAGATAGATATTAGGATCTCAACACAAACATGAAAACAATAGATAGATTCCCCCATAATCTCAACTATAGGATCAATCTTTGCATGACAACATTAAGATAATTCTCCCATTAGACTTTTCTTTTTTTCTTTTGCATTGCATCATTAAGAATAAAATCTTTTCTAATTCAAAATCCAAAAACACTTAACATATTAAAAACTCTTTTCAAAACTAAAGGTATGAAGGTGATGGGTGTCTTCTTGGATGAGGGTCCACTTATTACCCTTCTATTCTAACAAAAACCCCCCAACCAAATCCAAATCATTTTTCCTTAGGGCTTTTTCACTTTAAAACATTTTCAAAAATGATATGTTAACTCCTTTCTACATAAAACAACGATTCTTAGTCTCCAATGATCGAGTGGAAACTTTAACTGTTAGGATGCGAATTTAAAATCATCCATAAAAATGCACAACAAATAAAAACATTCTTAAGAAGAACTACGAGGTTCTGATTCCCTTGTGGATACATAGGCATGGAGTTTCAATTCTCAAGCGAATGCACTAATAAAACCCTTTATTTTTCCCAATGAATTTATGCATGAGTTTCCCTTTAGCAAGTAAGTTTTAGATATACACACCCATTGATTAAGATAACAAGAGTGGATCTCGTGGAGTACCACTGGCGTGAGGGGTGCTAATACCCCCCTCCCCTTGCATAATTGACTCCCTTAACTGAGATTTGGTTACGAGACCGTGTTCTTTTCCTGATACCAAAGGTTTTCTCTTTATTTTCCTTTCCTTATTCATTTGGGATAAATAAAGTTAGGTGGCAACTCTGTTTGTTCCATCTGAAGTTATTTTTTCAAGTAGCTTCAGCTAGCGACTCTGTTGGGGAATTCCTAAGCAAGTCATTCCTTGCTCTTGTTTTTTTTCCCTTTGGGTGTTTATTTATCTTCTTTACTTGCTTTAGCTATTGTAGTCATTCATTACACTTTGGATATTCTGAATATTGGTGTTTGTTTCTTTGGTGGGTGGGTGTTACTTGAGAGATAAAGCCCAATACACAGGATTGAGTGTTCCCATAAGTTTTAAGAAATGGATAGTCATGACAGCTAAGGGGTAGATGCCGTATTAGTGTTGTCATGAGAATCACATCCAAACTAGGTTTACTTTGCGGTATAATTGTTATGATGTAGATATGTTACGACATTATACTTTTCAAAGGGATCCGTGACTCTGGGAATACCTCAAGGAATCTTTATCCAAATTAGAACTCACGTGTGAAAGGTTTGGACTTTTTAACAAGAAACTCTGACCCATATCCTATCTGGATTTCTTGCATTCAGAGTTCCGAACTTTTGATCTTGTTATATTCAGTCAGCCTAAAGATTATTCACCAGTTACTTAGAAGATTATACAATCGGTATCCCGAATATTGATGATTCTTTTGAACCTTTGATGTTGCATATCATTGCATTAATCATCACAAAAAGTTCATTTTACTTATCATTCATGCATTGCCATGCATCTCAACCCGAAGACCCATTGCAACCTCGCCTGTTATTCAGACTCACAAGTTTGAAGGACCGATTTCCTGACATTGTCATTATCATTGAGCAGTTACAAGCAAACATGGCTGAGATGAAAACATAGATGGGGACCCAGATGGGTCAGTTCATGGAGGTTATTCAGAACATCGCTCGTGAACAAGAAGATTTGAGATAGACTATGGATCTAGGTATTATTAATCCACTAGGTGTTAATCTTACCCCATAAGAGGTTATTTTGAATCAGAATGTCAGAAATACTATTGAGGTCCTTGTTAATGAAACTTCGCATCTAGGGGACATTTCTGATTCGTCATTTAACACCTTCAAGTTCCCGATTGATGAGAATGGGGAGAAGTTCCACCTTCTGGAGAAGAGGATGAAGGCCTTAGAATTTCTTAACTCCTCCGGTTTAAATGTTGCTAATTTGTGCCTAGTGTCTGGTATCAAGATTCATCCTAAATTCAAAGTCCCCAACTTTAAGAAGTACAAGGGTACCACTTGTCCAAAGATTCATATCAAGGCATTTTGCAATAAGATGGCTCCTTATGCAGAAAATGAGAAGTTACTTATGCAATTCTTTCAGGATAGACTTAGTAGTGCATCTCTTGAATGGTATACTCAACTCAAAATGACCCATATCCAAACTCGGAGGGAATTAGCAGAGGCCTTTTTCAAACAGTACAAGCATAACAACAACATGGCTCCTACCTGAATCCAAATCTAAGGCTTGACTCTTGGAGCTGACGGTTCTTTCAAAGATATGCACAGAGGTGGAGAGAGTTAGTTGTCAGGGTTTAACCTCCTCTTTTGGAACGAGAGCTTGT
Source organism: Vicia faba (assembly GCA_948472305.1). Lineage (NCBI taxonomy): Eukaryota > Viridiplantae > Streptophyta > Magnoliopsida > Fabales > Fabaceae > Vicia > Vicia faba. The sequence continues at coordinate 151,053,789 of OX451737.1, read as the reverse complement.
GGACATGTTCATTGATACTCTGCAAGGTCCCTATATGGATATGTTGGTTGGATGTGTTTCCTCTAAATTTTCAAACTTGGTTATCATAGGAGAACGAATTGAGAATGCTCTTAAGATTGGTAAGATTCAGGATATCACTACTATTTTGAGTTCCTAGAACATAATGATGACAAAGAAACAAGTATAGTCTCTAAAGACGAAGAGGAAGCTTCCGACAATACTCAAGTTCGGGTTCCTTACCATTATATGGAAACAACTACTCCTAGTCAGTATGATCCACAAATTTGTGCTGTAATTATCAGCCAATCACCAGTTCAACATGTTCAATATGCTCCTCAAAAGCAGTATGCACCACAACAGAAAAACTATCAACAAAACCATCAACAACAAGGAAGGCAGAAACCAAGGAGGCCAAAAAGAGTGCATGACCCGATCCCTATGACTCACAGTCAGTTGCTTTCTCACTTACTCTAAAATTATTCGGGAGAGTTACAACAACTTGGGCCTCCTCATTTCCTTTATCCTTTGGGATATGACCCTAACACCCACTGTGAGTACCTTTCTAGGGGCACATGGCCACACAATTGAAGGTTGAAATGCATTCAAAGGCAAATTCCAGGACCTCATTAATTCAAGAGCAATCGTGTTCACTGCAGATGGTCTGCGCATAAATTGAAGTCTCCTTTGACCAAACAAATGTCAAGACTACAAAGAGCATCCTCTGAAGCAATCATTTCAGATGGAGATAGTCTCCTCAACAGTGGAAATATTTTGAAAAATGCCTAAGTGCGGTAAACTTTGTAATGATTCTCGTATCGTTAAGAACACATACAAAGTGTTTGTTTTGAAAATATTTCAAAGAAAAGTGTTTGTGAAAATGTTTTGTTTTAGTGAGAAAGCGATTAACAAAATTCTACCCTTACTCAAAAGTCTTTCGTGTTATTTTCCTCCTCCTTAGATAGTGCTATCCTACCATTGGTTAGTAGGGAGCCCTATCATTGAATGTGTAGGGACAGGCGAGGGTCATCGTACAGTCATAAAGGCAACTCGTTGGGCACTTTAGCAATTTTATCGTAAGGGACTAAGATCATTTACCGAAGGAAGAATTGAAGGGTCATCGAGGGACTACGATCTTTTGTACCAGAGGGTCTTTGCTAAAGCGTCCCCACTTTCGAGGTACATGATTATTTTCTCGAAGGCAATAGGTGAGGTTACCCTAGAGATGAGTGTGTGAATAGTGTGTTGAATTCAGTTAGTTAATCTCGTATTTAGGGTTATCTAGATTGTTTTTAGTCTTGTCATACAATCCTGTTAAACTATCAATTATAAAGAAAGCAGAAAAGACATAAATTAAATGTCCTACGCTATTACAAAACTTCGGGGAAGGGGGTATAAACCAAAAAAATTGGGGGAAATAGAAAGCAAATAAAGCCATAGTTTACTATTACAACCTTTTAGCAATTACATAATAGAAAACTAGTGTGAAAATAATAAAGCGTGAAACATTAAAATAAGAGGAAAATGGTTTGGTGAAAAAAATACTTGATGATTTAACATAAACCTTATTAATTTTAATTGGAAAAAAACCTAAAGTCTAGATTAATTTTAATTTAATCGAAAAAAGGTTAAGTAATTTAATTAATCGAGATTAATCATCCCAATTAATTTTAATAAATAAAAAATCAAAGTTAATTTATGAGAAAGAAAACTGAACCTAATTTATTTTAATGTTGATTAAAAAAATAATTAGGGTTTATTAAAGAAAATTAAGATTAAGAAAAAAGAAAATAAGGTTAGTAGAAAAATAGAGAAAAAAGAATGTTGGGGGTGGGTGTTAAACCCACGCCCCCTGCATCTCTTAGAAGCATCCTTACCAACTGAGCCAGACGCGCGCCTGTGCTAGTATGCACGTTCAACATGTTTTATATTCAGCCTGCAAAAATATGAGAAATATGGAGAAAAAAAGTGTTAAACTTGGGGATCGAACCCGTGACCAGAGGAAGGGATGACTTAGCGCATGCATTTTAACCAATGGGGTGGTGATACATCCATTAATATAACTGAAATAATGAATATATATTATATAATCAAATATACCAGCTGGAGAAGCGCCGGAGCCCTAGCTCTAGTCGTCTTCTCTAGCGACCTGTTTTCTTGAAGCCTGCAAGAAACACAATGTTAATGATCCAATCATGTCCTACCCCCTAAGACAAAGGTTGCGAATCCAATGGGGACATTTTCAAAGGCTAATTCGTCCTGGGTTGTGAGGTATGGCCAAAATAACATGAATCGGTTTGATCATGGCCATTCATGATTTTAATAGCATGGGACTCATGTTATGATTCAAACCTGCACATTAGCATCTCAGAAGCACGTTAGTGGCATTAGGTACGTTAAAACAATATGAAAACGAAAATACAAGAATCATGAAATAATGCAAAAATGATGATGCATATGTGCTGGTTCAGGTCCTTTGGATCATGTTAACCAATCCAATCGTATCCTTTAATGTTCCTGGAAGTGAATGAGGACCTCATGAGAAATATAAATTCCTAGTTGTGGACCCATTGCTTAGGAGGAGAGTTTGTCTGATTAATTCTTGAGTCAGCTTGAGCAAATGAGGACCTCATGAGAACATCTTGAAGGAAAATGAGAGGGAAAATTTTGGGGCACAACAGTTCTATTTTTAAATTTTGAGTTTATATTATATTAAATGGTTGATGTTTCATAACCAGATGAAACAACCACCCTAGTGGAAAAGAGTGCATGCATGTAACCTTAGGGACCTGGGATCGAGCTCCAGTGGTACCCTTTTGTCCATTTTATTTTCTAAACTTGTCATTTTTCACCATTTTCGTTCAATTCTTTTTGCAATTAATTTTAATCATTTCGAGATGATTTTTTGTACACTACTAGTTTACCACTCCTATTTTATGAATATAAAAATATAAAACAAAAAATATTTTTTATTTCATCATTTTGCAATTAAATCAAAACTAGTCCTTTTTAGGGTTTTCTTAAGGACTTTTGATGGTTTTTTAATCAATTTTTCAACTTTTCTCACAAAGCTTGATCTTACAATGATAGATCTTGATTCTCATTTGACATCTTGACTCTTGAGTAATCATTTCATGATAGCTTATCCATTTTAGATTTTTCTCATTCAAAATTCACACTAAATCATGAAACATGTTCAAAAATCAAAAGCTATGCTTCATGACTTTCATCTTGATTGTGATGCATACATTGTTTCAAAAATTCAACTCATTCGTGTTTTCAAAAGTTTGTCTCTCCTTTTGAATATATTTCCTTCATAAACTCTTTCAAAGCATAAACCATAAAACATCAAAAACATAATTTCAACTTTCACTCTTTTGTCACAACTTTTACCAAAAAAAACTCCATGGATTCTCATCCACTTGTATAATCATTGCTTGTATGAATAACATGTTCCATTAAGCTTACTTGGTTCATATTAAATATTTGATGAAACTTGAATAAAGATAGATATTAGGATCTCAACACAAACATGAAAACAATAGATAGATTCCCCCATAATCTCAACTATAGGATCAATCTTTGCATGACAACATTAAGATAATTCTCCCATTAGACTTTTCTTTTTTTCTTTTGCATTGCATCATTAAGAATAAAATCTTTTCTAATTCAAAATCCAAAAACACTTAACATATTAAAAACTCTTTTCAAAACTAAAGGTATGAAGGTGATGGGTGTCTTCTTGGATGAGGGTCCACTTATTACCCTTCTCTTCTAACAAAAACCCCCCAACCAAATCCAAATCATTTTTCCTTAGGGCTTTTTCACTTTAAAACATTTTCAAAAATGATATGTTAACTCCTTTCTACATAAAACAACGATTCTTAGTCTCCAATGATCGAGTGGAAACTTTAACTGTTAGGATGCGAATTTAAAATCATCCATAAAAATGCACAACAAATAAAAACATTCTTAAGAAGAACTACGAGGTTCTGATTCCCTTGTGGATACATAGGCATGGAGTTTCAATTCTCAAGCGAATGCACTAATAAAACCCTTTATTTTTCCCAATGAATTTATGCATGAGTTTCCCTTTAGCAAGTAAGTTTTAGATATACACACCCATTGATTAAGATAAGAAGAGTGGATCTCGTGGAGTACCACTGGCGTGAGGGGTGCTAATACCCCCCTCCCCTTGCATAATTGACTCCCTTAACTGAGATTTGGTTACGAGACCATGTTCTTTTCCTGATACCAAAGGTTTTCTCTTTATTTTCCTTTCCTTATTCATTTGGGATAAATAAAGTTAGGTGGCAACTCTGTTTGTTCCATCTGAAGTTATTTTTTCAAGTAGCTTCAGCTAGCGACTCTGTTGGGGAATTCCTAAGCAAGTCATTCCTTGCTCTTGTTTTTTTTCCCTTTGGGTGTTTATTTATCTTCTTTACTTGCTTTAGCTATTGTAGTCATTCATTACACTTTGGATATTCTGAATATTGGTGTTTGTTTCTTTGGTGGGTGGGTGTTACTTGAGAGATAAAGCCCAATACACAGGATTGAGTGTTCCCATAAGTTTTAAGAAATGGATAGTCATGACAGCTAAGGGGTAGATGCCGTATTAGTGTTGTCATGAGAATCACATCCAAACTAGGTTTACTTTGCGGTATAATTGTTATGATGTAGATATGTTACGACATTATACTTTTCAAAGGGATCCGTGACTCTGGGAATACCTCAAGGAATCTTTATCCAAATTAGAACTCACGTGTGAAAGGTTTGGACTTTTTAACAAGAAACTCTGACCCATATCCTATCTGGATTTCTTGTATTCAGAGTTCCGAACTTTTGATCTTGTTATATTCAGTCAGCCTAAAGATTATTCACCAGTTACTTAGAAGATTATACAATCGGTATCCCGAATATTGATGATTCTTTTGAACCTTTGATGTTGCATATCATTGCATTAATCATCACAAAAAGTTCATTTTACTTATCATTCATGCATTGCCATGCATCTCAACCCGAAGACCCATTGCAACCTCGCCTGTTATTCAGACTCACAAGTTTGTAGGACCGATTTCCTGACATTGTCATTATCATTGAGCAGTTACAGGCAAACATGGCTGAGATGAAAACATAGATGGGGACCCAGATGGGTCAGTTCATGGAGGTTATTCAGAACATCGCTCGTGAACAAGAAGATTTGAGATAGACTATGGATCTAGGTATTATTAATCCACTTGGTGTTAATCTTACCCCATAAGAGGTTATTTTGAATCAGAATGTCAGAAATACTATTGAGGTCCTTGTTAATGAAACTTCGCATCTAGGGGACATTTCTGATTCGTCATTTAACACCTTCAAGTTCCCGATTGATGAGAATGGGGAGAAGTTCCACCTTCTGGAGAAGAGGATGAAGGTCTTAGAATTTCTTAACTCCTCCGGTTTAAATGTTGCTAATTTGTGCCTAGTGTCTGGTATCAAGATTCATCCTAAATTCAAAGTCCCCAACTTTAAGAAGTACAAGGGTACCACTTGTCCAAAGATTCATATCAAGGCATTTTGCAATAAGATGGCTCCTTATGCAGAAAATGAGAAGTTACTTATGCAATTCTTTCAAGATAGACTTAGTAGTGCATCTCTTGAATGGTATACTCAACTCAAAATGACCCATATCCAAACTCGGAGGGAATTAGCAGAGGCCTTTTTCAAACAGTACAAGCATAACAACAACATGGCTCCTACCTGAATCCAAATCTAAGGCTTGACTCTTGAGCTGACGGTTCTTTCAAAGATATGCACAGAGGTGGAGAGAGTTAGTTGTCTGGGGTTTAACCTCCTCTTTTGGAGCGAGAGCTTGTGGACATGTTCATTGATACTCTGCAAGGTCCCTATATGGATATGTTGGTTGGATGTGTTTCCTCTAAATTTTCAAACTTGGTTATCATAGGAGAACGAATTGAGAATGCTCTTAAGATTGGTAAGATTCAGGATATCACTACTATTTTGAGTTCCTAGAACATAATGATGACAAAGAAACAAGTATAGTCTCTAAAGACGAAGAGGAAGCTTCCGACAATCCTCAAGTTCGGGTTCCTTACCATTATATGGAAACAACTACTCCTAGTCAGTATGATCCACAAATTTGTGCTGTAATTATCAGCCAATCACCAGTTCAACATGTTCAATATGCTCCTCAAAAGCAGTATGCACCACAACAGAGAAACTATCAACAAAACCATCAACAACAAGGAAGGCAGAAACCAAGGAGGCCAAAAAGAGTGCATGACCCGATCCCTATGACTCACAGTCAGTTGCTTTCTCACTTACTCTAAAATTATTCGGGAGAGTTACAACAACTTGGGCCTCCTCATTTCCTTTATCCTTTGGGATATGACCCTAACACCCACTGTGAGTACCTTTCTAGGGGCACATGGCCACACAATTGAAGGTTGAAATGCATTCAAAGGCAAATTCCAGGACCTCATTAATTCAAGAGCAATTGTGTTCACTGCAGATGGTCTGCGCATAAATTGAAGTCTCCTTTGACCAAACAAATGTCAAGACTACAAAGAGCATCCTCTGAAGCAATCATTTCAGATGGAGATAGTCTCCTCAACAGTGGAAATATTTTGAAAAATGCCTAAGTGCGGTAAACTTTGTAATGATTCTCGTATCGTTAAGAAAACATACAAAGTGTTTGTTTTGAAAATATTTCAAAGAAAAGTGTTTGTGAAAATGTTTTGTTTTAGTGAGAAAGCGATTAACAAAATTCTACCCTTACTCAAAAGTCTTTCGTGTTATTTTCCTCCTCCTTAGATAGTGTTATCCTACCATTGGTTAGTAGGGAGCCCTATCATTGAATGTGTAGGGACAGGCGAGGGTCATCGTACAGTCATAAAGGCAACTCGTTGGGCACTTTAGCAATTTTATCGTAAGGGACTAAGATCATTTACCGAAGGAAGAATTGAAGGGTCATCGAGGGACTATGATCTTTTGTACCAGAGGGTCTTTGCTAAAGCGTCCCCACTTTCGAGGTACATGATTATTTTCTCGAAGGCAATAGATGAGGTTACCCTAGAGATGAGTGTGTGAATAGTGTGTTGAATTCAGTTAGTTAATCTCGTATTTAGGGTTATCTAGATTATTTTTAGTCTTGTCATACAATCCTGTTAAACTATCAATTATAAAGAAAGCAGTAAAGACATAAATTAAATGTCCTACGCTATTACAAAACTTCAGGGAAGGGGGTATAAACCAAAAAAATTGGGGGAAATAGAAAGCAAATAAAGCCCTAGTTTACTATTACAACCTTTTAGCAATTACATAATAGAAAACTAGTGTGAAAATAATAAAGCGTGAAACATTAAAATAAGAGGAAAATGGTTTGGTGAAAAAAATACTTGATGATTTAACATAAACCTTATTAATTTTAATTGGAAAAAAACCTAAAGTCTAGATAAATTTTAATTTAATCGAAAAAAGGTTAAGTAATTTAATTAATCGAGATTAATCATCCCAATTAATTTTAATAAATAAAAAATCAAAGTTAATTTATGAGAAAGAAAACTGAACCTAATTTATTTTAATGTTGATTAAAAAAATAATTAGGGTTTATTAAAGAAAATTAAGATTAAGAAAAAAGAAAATAAGGTTAGTAGAAAAATAGAGAAAAAAGAATGTTGGGGGTGGGTGTTGAACCCACGCCCCCTGCATCTCTTAGAAGCATCCTTACCAACTGAGCCAGACGCGCGCCTGTGCTAGTATGCACGTTCAACATGTTTTATATTCAGCCTGCAAAAATATGAGAAATATGGAGAAAAAAAGTGTTAAACTTGGGGATCGAACCCGTGACCAGAGGAAGGGATGACTTAGCGCATGCATTTTAACCAATGGGGTGGTGATACATCCATTAATATAACTGAAATAATGAATATATATTATATAATCAAATATACCAGCTGGAGAAGCGCCGGAGCCCTAGCTCTAGTCGTCTTCTCTAGCGACCTGTTTTCTTGAAGCCTGCAAGAAACACAATGTTAATGATCCAATCATGTCCTACCCCCTAAGACAAAGGTTGCGAATCCAATGGGGACATTTTCAAAGGCTAATTCGTCCTGGGTTATGAGGTATGGCCAAAATAACATGAATCGGTTTGATCATGGCCATTCATGATTTTAATAGCATGGGACTCATGTTATGATTCAAACCTGCACATTAGCATCTCAGAAGCACGTTAGTGGCATTAGGTACGTTAAAACAATATGAAAACGAAAATACAAGAATCATGAAATAATGCAAAAATGATGATGCATATGTGCTGGTTCAGGTCCTTTGGATCATGTTAACCAATCCAATCGTATCCTTTAATGTTCCTGGAAGTGAATGAGGACCTCATGAGAAATATAAATTCCTAGTTGTGGACCCATTGCTTAGGAGGAGAGTTTGTCTGATTAATTCTTGAGTCAGCTTGAGCAAATGAGGACCTCATGAGAACATCTTGAAGGAAAATGAGAGGGAAAATTTTGGGGCACAACAGTTCTATTTTTAAATTTTGAGTTTATATTATATTAAATGGTTGATGTTTCATAACCAGATGAAACAACCACCCTAGTGGAAAAGAGTGCATGCATGTAACCTTAGGGACCTGGGATCGAGCTCCAGTGGTACCCTTTTGTCCATTTTATTTTCTAAACTTGTCATTTTTCACCATTTTCGTTCAATTCTTTTTGCAATTAATTTTAATCATTTCGAGATGATTTTTTGTACACTACTAGTTTACCACTCCTATTTTATGAATATAAAAATATAAAACAAAAAATATTTTTTATTTCATCATTTTGCAATTAAATCAAAACTAGTCCTTTTTAGGGTTTTCTTAAGGACTTTTGATGGTTTTTTAATCAATTTTTCAACTTTTCTCACAAAGCTTGATCTTACAATGATAGATCTTGATTCTCATTTGACATCTTGACTCTTGAGTAATCATTTCATGATAGCTTATCCATTTTAGATTTTTCTCATTCAAAATTCACACTAAATCATGAAACATGTTCAAAAATCAAAAGCTATGCTTCATGACTTTCATCTTGATTGTGATGCATACATTGTTTCAAAAATTCAACTCATTCGTGTTTTCAAAAGTTTGTCTCTCCTTTTGAATATATTTCCTTCATAAACTCTTTCAAAGCATAAACCATAAAATATCAAAAACATAATTTCAACTTTCACTCTTTTGTCACAACTTTTACCAAAAAAAACTCCATGGATTCTCATCCACTTGTATAATCATTGCTTGTATGAATAACATGTTCCATTAAGCTTACTTGGTTCATATTAAATATTTGATGAAACTTGAATAAAGATAGATATTAGGATCTCAACACAAACATGAAAACAATAGATAGATTCCCCCATAATCTCAACTATAGGATCAATCTTTGCATGACAACATTAAGATAATTCTCCCATTAGACTTTTCTTTTTTTCTTTTGCATTGCATCATTAAGAATAAAATCTTTTCTAATTCAAAATCCAAAAACACTTAACATATTAAAAACTCTTTTCAAAACTAAAGGTATGAAGGTGATGGGTGTCTTCTTGGATGAGGGTCTACTTATTACCCTTCTCTTCTAACAAAACCCCCAACCAAATCCAAATCATTTTTCCTTAGGGCTTTTTCACTTTAAAACATTTTCAAAAATGATATGTTAACTCCTTTCTACATAAAACAACGATTCTTAGTCTCCAATGATCGAGTGGAAACTTTAACTGTTAGGATGCAAATTTAAAATCATCCATAAAAAATGCACAACAAACAAAAACATTCTTAAGGAGAACTACGAGGTTATGAGTTCCTAGAACATAATAATGACAAAGAAACAAGTATAGTCTCTAAAGACGAAGAGGAAGCTTCCGCCAATCCTCAAGTTCGGGTTCCTTACCATTATATGGAAACAACTACTCCTAGTCAGTATGATCCACAAATTTGTGCTGTAATTATCAGCCAATCACCAGTTCAACATGTTCAATATGCTCCTCGAAAGCAGTATGCACCACAACAGAGAAACTATCAACAACAAGGAAGGCAGAAACCAAGGAGGCCAAAAAGAGTGCATGACCCGATTCCTATGACTCACAGTCAGTTGCTTTCTCACTTACTCTAAAATTATTCGGGAGAGTTACAACAACTTGGGCCTCCTCATTTCCTTTATCCTTTGGGATATGACCCTAACACCCACTGTGAGTACCTTTCTAGGGGCACATGGCCACACAATTGAAGGTTGAAATGCATTCAAAGGCAAAGTCCATGACCTCATTAATTCAAGAGCAATCGTGTTCACTGCAGATGGTCTGCGCATAAATTGAAGTCTCCTTTGACCCAACAAATGTCAAGACTACAAAGAGCATCCTCTGAAGCAATTTGTTCAGATGGAGATAGTCTCCTCAACAGTGGCAATCATCAATCTTCAGTTTCTTTTCTGCATGATCATTTGTAATCTTTTTTGTTTTGTTTAGTAATGATTGTATGTAAAGCTTGTTTGTTTTTTGAATGATAATCATAATGTATTTAATATATTTGTCTTGAAGTAATCCATTTGTTTCACTCTTAAATGTTTTTCTTTGCTTTTTTATACTTAACTCTTGTTAATACAAAGCAAATAATTCTGGAGGAAGGATGATGAAAACCCCAATACTTAGAATCTCAAATGGTATACTTTGAATAAAACCTTGTTGATGATGTACAATTATTGTTTCAAATCCCCAAACACGGGAGATATTAGGATGATAGACCCTCGTCAACCCCTTTGAGCCTTGAAGTAGAAGTTTATTTTCTTCGTAGAAAAAACCCTCAATCTTAACCTGGGACAGGATAATCCTCAATTAATTTGATCGAGCGTTTGAATTTCAAAAAAAAATAAGGAGTAAACATCCAAGGATCACCACACCTTATCCCTCACACATCAAGAGGTCAAGAAAAATCAAATCCATAATGGTTGCCTCTCAACAGCCAAGGAACGAGGCAGTCATAACCCTTCCAACAAGTCAAAAGACTCAGGGTCACACGATTTGTTCAAAGAAAAATGAATGAAAAGTCAAAAGAAAAAGAAAGAAAGCCCTCTAAGTCAACAACTAGAAAGCAAGTGACTTAGGCAAAAATTAGGGCATCTCGCTGGACTTTAAAAATCCAAAAAAATTCCTGGCAAAAATTAGGGAAAAGAAAGGATTACAAAATAAAATAAAAATCCTCAGTAAAGAACAAAGTCGTCCCAAGAACAAAAGGTGAGTGACTATCGTGTCCAAGAAACCTCAGTGGTTCATCAACCATCTCAAACTCATCTTGAGATATGAGTGCTCATATCGAGTTAATTGAATGTAGGACTGAAGTTCACCAAGGAGAATGAGTAGGTACAAATAAACTTTGAGCCATAAATTTGTAAGAACAAGAAGTGTTTCCTACAACTGGCCTTGAGATTTTGATGATAACTTCACATGTTATCTTAGAGAACAATTGCATAATCTAATGGTTTCATCTTCTGTGTAGCTTCTACTATAATGTTCTAACTCGGGTACAAGGCGTGTAATGTCATCATGTTCTGAACATACATTCTAGAAGAAAACACGTGGTTGCATATTTCAGTAAAGTCAAGGTTCTGAACTAATTTTTTTGTAACGTGTCTTAGGAAAGTTAGTACAAGAAGTTCAGATCGTAGCTTTGTGGTTTAGCTTTGGAGGCCTTCTAAAGCTTTACTTTTGTGTTACAAGTTTTGAAGATTATTAAGAACAAGGGTCTATGTGACAAGTTCTGAAGACTCCAACACTTAGGTTCTAAGGATCATAAGAAAGACTCTTCTACAACAAGCTTCAATGTTCAAATTCAAATATCTGAAGCCTCTGAAGATAAGAAGAAAGTTCAAATGGTTAATGTGTGATGTTGTGCAAAAGGTACATAAAGAGTATGTGATCTCTACCGTCTAGGGTGGCGTAAGGACAATCCTTTATATTATATTGACAACCACTCTCATTGTGACCGTTGGGAACAAACAACTGGATTTAGAATTATCTTTCTTTACTTAACAGATCTCTGTTTACAAGCTTAATAGAAAAATATTATTCGGAGGAAAATGTGAAAAGCTATCATTGAACTGTGACAGGATGCATAAATATTATTTTATATTGTCCAAACTCTTATACCTTATGCTATCCGTTGGGAACTAACCATTGGTGCAGAAAAAGTTTATTTTATCCTCACAACTTCTCTCTCTGTCAGAGCTATAAAAGAAGATCAAAGCTTCAAAGAAAAAATTATTGGTTAGCGGTTTAACAGTTACCATTGGCCAACAAGCTTCATCCTGTGGAAGGAAAGCAGTGGAATTTGAAGATGTTAAAGTTGCAATGCTATCTATACATGCTGAAGACCACTAAAATAAGAGAGAAAAGAAATAAGAAGACTACATATGTTATTTAACTTCCAATCACATTCATCTTTGTAGATCTCACAATAATCAAGGAGTTGTTTCTCATAGCTTGCTCAACAAGAAGATGAAGAAGAACACTACAAGATGCTACTCAACTTCTGATCATATACATCTTTATAGAACATTGTAATGAACACTAGAGTTGTTGCTCGAATAGTATTTCTGTTCATATCTCTTCACGTAAATTGTTTTAATACTTGAGTTGTTTCTCGAAGAATTATTAAACAATATGTGCTTAAAACACTTGTGTAATCTGCTTAGAATAAGCATTCATGTAAACACAAGAAACCCCACCAATTTTTGTTGATTAGTTCCTTGAGAGACTGAGTGAAGGTCTAATCTCAAGAAGATAATGGTTGCAGTCATTATAGGAAATCCTAATAGGAGATTTTAAGTAATCAGATTCTGTTGGGTCAATGGTAGTCATATCTCAAAGCGGATCGAGTGAAGGTCAGACTCTTGTGAGATCCCTGATGGATATATTTGCAAGGAAATCCTAGTAGGAGATTTGAGGAATCCAATTCTATTGTGTCAATGAGCATTATATCAAGTTTGGATCCCTGGACGTGTCATTGGATGGTAGTCAATGGAGGTTTCCCGTGCGATATAATTAGTTTGGTTATAGTAGATTAAGTCCTTAGATAATGTGAAATCATCCTTGCGGGGGTGGACATGAGTAACCTAGTTAACGATGAACCTGGATAAAATACCTGTGTCCTTTATCTTCATTATCTTTATTGCTATTATCATTTGAGTGCTTAGAATTTAATGGGGAATGTTTTCTATGAACACAATTCAAACCCCCCTTCTTGTGTTTTCTTTACCTTCAATTGGTATTAGAGATTGACTATGTTATTGATTTAAGATCAAACACTTAACTGTATAGAGAGATCCAGTTAGAGAAAATTTTGTAGTTGTTTGCTACTTAAATGATAGAAAGCTTTTCTGATTCAAAACCTGTTCTACAGAGGATTCAAAACTTTGGGCTAGAATCAGAAATATAAAGACAGAATCCCTGAAACAAGTTCTCAGGATTCTGAAGGCTCAAGTACCTGATGGAAAGGGATTTCATCTTCTCATTCAACAGAAGTTTCCAATCAGAGGCAAAGGTGAACTCTCAGCACTCCGGATCATCAAATGAAGATGTCATCCAAAATACAAATTGTTACAAGCTAAAATGGATCCAAACAATGTCATATCTGAAAGATCAATCAAGAACTCCAAGAATGAAGAATCAGAAGATGCTCCTCTAGAAGGTTCTAATGTCTTTGGTTGAAGGAACTTCTGAGGACAAAGAAAGGAATCTGAAAATAAAAAAATAATACAATAGAAAGGATAAATTAGAATCAAGCTCAAGACAAAGGCAAACTCTTCATAGAACAAGGCTTACCAGTAGATTTTACTTGATTTTTTTCAAAGTGTTCATTTAACTCTGTTTAGCCATAATTTAATTCTGTTTAAAAGTGAAGATAAAATTCTCGATTTTTTATCTAGCATAGGAATAATCTAAGTAAAATCTATCAAAGTTTAAAATTTAATTTATGTTTTGAAAACTAAAAAGGCTAATGCTTTAAATATACTGTCAGAATAGTAAAAGATGTTTGTTTCACTCTTATTGATAGTTTTCCTTTTAAAACATCACATATCGTTTGAAGTGACACATGAGTAGTAAGATAGTCTCAAGAATAGAAGAAATATACTCACACCTTGCCATTTGTCAGATTCTACCAATCTTCATAAATAAATAATAATTACAGTATATATTTAAAATCCACTACATCCTCGCTAACCTCAGCCCCAAATCCTCAAAAACCCTAAAACTCTCCGCGCGCGTTCAAATCTGTTCATCTTCATCAATGTTTTCTCAAAAATTAGTTACTGACTCATCATCTCTTCCAAATAAAATCGGTACCAACATTCCTAAACTTAAATGTTCCATTCCCTCATCTCAGTTACGAGTCTTATTAGAATCTGTAGTGAACTTCAAAAATCTCAAGGAAAATGGTTATGATCTCTCCTTAGATGTTTCCTCTCAAGGATGGAAAACCTTCTTTGAAATTCTAAAAGGTCTTACCTTTCCTGATTTAGTAAAACCGTTATGGGTTATGGCATATGAATCAAGACAAGAGATTATAACAAACATCGTTGGAATGCAAGTTGTGATCTCCGAAAAATCCATCGCATAACTACTTAATAATTATGGGACTGGATTAAAATGTTGTAGTCTAAACAAAAAAAGCATCAGCAAGAAACACATGATGAGTGTTTCCTCCAAAATCTTCTTGGAAAAGAAGTGCTCCAAATTGTTCAAAGATCTTCATCTTTTTCTCAATATCCGGGGAAGAGTTATTTTACAATCCATTTATCAGAAACCTCTCACCAATAAACTGCCCTCAATCAACAATGATATAAAAGAAATTTTATACAACCTGGCATCAAGAAAAAAGGTCAATATTCCTTTCATTATTTTCAAGCACTTGAGATATGATATCAACTGTTCCATAAGCCATAAAGAGAATCCTATCAAATGGATACCCCTAGGAATACTCGTCACCTCTCTTTTAACCAAATTTGGATTAGTTGACTCCCTCGCTAAATTAAACTTGTATTAGTATCTAACCCCATGATTTGGAAAGTTGCTTGATGGAAGAAACCTAAGAGCTATGCTGCCAAATGTCACCCCCCGTCAGAAGATTTCGTGTCAAACTCTTCAACCTATCATACACCTCAACCTGAAGACAATTATTCATTCACTACTATAGATGGACCAGGGATTTGCTTATCTTATCTAAAAGAATGTATGGTCAAGGATGAACCAATTAGTATGTCTCCTAAAGCCGTCTTATCAATCCTTCATGATCCTCTTAAAATTCTCTCCCAAGGAATCATTCAATACATCCTTAGTATAGCTAATTTCTTTGAATACGAAGAAAGACTTCCATCTGTTTCTGAAATTCGCGCCACAATCCGTTAAAAACATAAGGACCTCAATCAAAGGTTTGATGATTCATCCAATAATGAAGACTTGTTCCCTACCTCACCATAATCTCATATGACCTTTCCTGATGAACCTATTCCTCTTCAAACCATTCTTCCTACCTTATCCTCTTCCTCTTTTGAAAACCCTAGTCAAGTTGCAAAATTTCTTGAATCTCTTGATAAAGAAACATCCTCTACCCCTATAGATATAATTTAAGTATCATCTAGCTCTGAGAAGGAAATAGAATCATCTACTCACTTTGAGTTTTATAAAATAGATTTTCATCCACAAGAACCTAATCCTTTTCCCAATCCAGTTTCCCTTGTCAACTCTCATCATGACCATCCCCACTCATTCTCTCTTTTTGATCCTCAATGAGAAAAAAGTAAAGTGGATCTTCCATCCGTCACATCTTATAACTTGCCTCCAACTCCCTTTCATCCTGCCTTTTGTCAAACTTCTATTAGACCACTAACCTCATATGAACTCTTCCAAAAGTTTAAACTACTTTCTCTAATATCTCTTGAAAATATCTTGAGAATCTCTTCCTCCAACATTGATCCATTCAAAACTAAAGCCGCCTGGATTAACTTCAGACATGTAATGAATTTCAACTCCGACATCATGAAATCCTTCTACTATCAAGAGGCTAAATAGAAATATCAAAACTTGCTTAAATCCTTATCCTCTCCTCCCTTGTGTTTACCTACTCCAGAACCTACAAGACAAGTTGTTCTTGGCTTGGAAGCTTAACGTCCTTCCAATGTCTGTGATGTTGTCTTAGCAATAGCTGAAAACTAACCCTCTTGCTCTGGTGCAAAGTATGTTATGGATGTTGAAAAGGAAATTTATGGAATAAAGGAAACTCTTGAGAAGATGTAAGAATCTAATCAGATTATTCAAGAGCGTCTGGAAAGTCAGGAGAAGACAATATAAGATAGAGAAACTTCCTTCAACCAATGGATGAGATGTTAAAGAAGTTCATTGATAAGTTTAGCAAAAAGTCTTAGGAGTAGATCATATCTTAGAACTTAGGATTAGGATTTATTTCCCTCTATTTCTAAAACTTTTATAGTTCTAAAATTCTATTGTTTATCTGACTTTTATGATTTATCTTCTCTATTTAAATTTACTATACCTTTATTACCTTCTTTTTTCTTTTCTTTTATTCTATGTGACTTCAATTTTTCTGTGCATATCTACTCTAATTATTATCTAGTCTCTCTATCACCTATTTCCTTCATCTGGTATTTCAATACTTATCTCTTCTTAAATCAATAAATTTGATTTCCTATTTTGATTATCTTATTAATATAATTATCTCTGTCCCTTATCACCTTTTTGATTTCTGACAAAGGGGGAGAAAATAAAATACAATTTTGATAGCAAATAAACAAACATATATAATGTTGTTGCTACTAATTATTTGTTTGATGTTTCAATCTGGGAACTCTAATCAAGTTCACCAAATATTCAAAGACAAGTTGAAGAAAAAGATCCTAATGCAAAGGTTGAAAACCTTAGTGAAGAAATCAACTCTGATTTTATATCTAAGATGTTGTACATCTTGTGAATATATGAATATTCAAACAGATATACCAAACACAATTCAAAAGTTATAAACTTACTGAAAGTAAGGTAATCTTGCTTGATATCATAGTGTTCAAAAGTTGTTAACTTTCTGAAAGTATGAAATTCAGACTCAAAGAAGTTATGCTCTCCTGAAAGGAAGTCAAGTCAACATTTTGATGCATGCTCTCATACAAAGATGCCAATCATAATTTATGCTCTGATACATGTGCTTCAGCAATATACACTTTATTCAAAAGTTGTGAAATGTCTGAATGTCTGATACAATGTAGAATATCATATCAAATGCTGATGCTTGAGAAGCATATTATTTTGGTTGTGATATCAGAATCATGGTCCAGAAGCGCTGATACATAATGTGTGGCATTATTCAATCAGGCTCAAATCAAGTTTTGATTCTTCATCAAGTGCTGATAGAAACCAGGTTCTGAGATGAAGACCATGTGTTCTAGTCAGACACTAATAAGTTGTTGTAGGGAAGTGTTACTTCTGTATTCTTATGTTCTCAATGCTCAAATTTTATTTTGTGAGTCTTGGGCTCAGGGGGAGACTCTGAACAAGCTTAAATGAAATTTTGGTTTTAACAGATTCAGGGGAGTTGTGAGCTTAACTCTGAATTTGTTGGTTACGATGATTACCCTATATAAATTTTTCTATCAAAATACATGGGTTTGTCATCATCAAAAATGGGGAAATTATAAGAACAAGAAGTGTTTCCTACATTTGGCCTTGAGATTTTGATGATAACTTCACATGTTATCTTATATAACAATTATATACACTAATGGTTTCATCTAGTGTGTAGCTGGTGCTATAATGTTCTAAGTCTGGTACAAGGCGTGTGACGTCATCAGGTTCTGAACATACACGCTGGAAGAAAACATGTGGTTACATGATTTGGTAAAGTCAAGGTTCTGAACTAATCTTCTACAACGTGTCTTAGGAACGTTAGTACAAGAATTTCTGATCGTGGCTTTGTGGTTTAGCTTTGGAGGCCTTCTAAAGCTTTACTTCTTGTTTACAAGTTATGGAGATTATGAAGAACAAGGTTTTAATGAACAAGTTTTGATGATTTGAAGAAAAGGAAGTTCTTACAACCAAGTGTTAAAGACTCTGAAGAGCAAGGTTCTATGTGACAAGTTCTGAAGACTCCAAGACTAAGGATCATAAGAAACATTCTTCTACAACAAACTTCAACATTCAACATTCAAATATATAAAGCCTTTGAAGATAAGAAGAAAGTTCAAATGGTTAAAGTGTGATATTGTACAAAAGGTACATAAAGTGTCTGTGACCTCTACCCTTTAGGGTGGCGTAAGGACAGTCCTTTATATTATATTGAGAACCACTCTTATTGTGACTGTTGGGAACAAACAACTGGATTTATAACTATCTTTCTTTACTTAACAGATCTCTGTTTACAAGGTTAATAGAAAATATTATTCAGAGGAAAAGGTGGAAATTTATCATTGAACGATGACATGATACAAAAATATTATTTATACTATCTAAAATCTTACACCTTATTCTATCCATTGAGAACTAACCGTTGGTGCAGGAAAAGTTTGTTATATCCTCACAATGTCTCTCTCTGCCAAGGGCTACAAAAGAAGATTAAAGCTTCAAAGATAAATGACTGGTTAGCGGTTTAACTGTTTCCATTGGCCAACAAGCTTCATCATGTGGAAGGAAAGCAGTGGACTCTAAAGATGTTAAAGTTGCAATGCTATACATACTGAAGACCACTAAAAGAAGAGAGAAAGAAAGAAGAAGACTACAAGGTGTTATTCAACTTCCAATCACATTTATCTTTGTAAATCTCACACGAAGCAAGGAGTTGTTACTCGTAGCTTGTGTCATAATTGCCAAAAATAAGAGTTGCCATCATTAATTTTTATTCTAAGAACGGGAATATAACAGAATAACCCTAAAGTCGGTACAAAGATTCTAAATTTTTTACTCGCTTTAGACGAAGGGAAGGTGTTAGGCACCCTTCATCTACCTTGTTCACAAGGATATTAGGGTTTAGGTTTAATGTTTAGGAATAGGGTTTTAGTTTTTTAATTGGAGGAACTCGCCATAGTTTAAGTCCTATGCCTACGTATCCTCTTATGAGGAATCAGAGTCTCAATTCGTAGTTCATAGTGTTTGGTTAGTTTCTTTTATGGATTGTAGAAATATTTTGAATTCTCCTTGAACCAAGTCTGAGTTTGTGACTAACGGAATCATAGATGTAGTTCGTAGTTAATAAGAAATATTTATACAACCCCTTTTTTGAAAATAATATGAATTTTTATTAAGTCAGTAAAAGCGGTTAGTAATTGATTGGTTAGTTGTTTTCAAGTATATGATGTAATATGAGAAAAATAGATTTTAATGCATGAGAAAAAAAATATTTAATGCAATTAAAAAAAGGTTAGTATTTTAAAAAAGAATTTTGATTAATAAGTGACTGTTTTATAGTATATAAAAAATATATTAAATATTTTTAAATAACTAAAAACAACTATTTAATAATTATACAAAAATAATTTTAATGTAAATGCTAAAAAGGATATGAGTTAAAATAATTAACTACAGTAAAAAAAATATTTATTTAAGCTAAAGGGGGTGCAAATATAAAGGTTGGGTGGTGTGTGAGAAATTAGTCTAGGCCTAAAACAAAATCTAAGCCCAAACAGTTGAGGGGTGCATTTTGTGTTGAGTAGCAAAAACCAGGGGTGTGAATATCAGGGCCTAAATCCATATATTGAATTTGGCCCAATTACGCAAGGGATGTATGTTTAACCTGGATAGTAAAGTTGTAGAGTATGTTTATCAAAGGGTTTGAGTCCAATAGCTTGTTTTTTATCCAAATTGTAGGGGGTACGACTCCAGTTAGACAAGTAAAATAAAAACACATAGGGCGTGGTTAATAATTGGACTTGGCCCAAAGTTTGAATTATGAAGCCCAAAGTTTGAATTATGAGAGATCTATTTGGATCGTGTGTGGGAGAGCGCGTGGGTTTATGATGCAGTTGCGTTATTGTGATCATTTGATTAAGATCGCAGGGCTGGTGTTGTAAGGGTGTACGGTAAGGGTGCAAGAGATCACATGGCCAGATGTTGGCCATGTGTCTCAAACGGTCAAGGGCAGAGGGAGTATATTTTCTTTTCTCTCCATTTTTCATTTCATTTTTCTCTATCTCTTCTCTCTCTAACCTTCTCCTCTCATCTCTACTCTCTCATCCCCCGATAACAACAATAATAAACCCTAACCTCAAATCCCGCAGCGGCCGCTTACCCCCCCACCCCACCCTAAACCCTACTTTCAAACCTAAATCCCCTCAAAACAATCACACAACGGCATCAATCGCAAAGGATATCAAAATCTAAGCGTAACACCAACCTTTATTCGCCGAGATTCTTTAATTTTCTGGTTTTTCTGATCACTAATATTTCTCCTTTCCTCCTTGTTTCGCAGGCTTCATGGATGATGGCGCAGCGGCGATCTTAGGGTTTCTGTTCAGAAACCCTAGATTTGGATGCGAAGAGGTTTGACTCAAGGGCCTCACAAGAGCGTTGTTCCTCTTCCTCATTTCTTTCTGAAAACTTCCTTCTCTTCTGTAAAATTTCCCCCCTCCTGGTTCTTAGAATTTCTAGGGTTTTTATAGGCTTAGAGTTAGACGATTTAGGAAAATTTGTATATTTGATTTCCATTAGAATTTGAGATTGATAGAATTAGGTATTACATTAGAAAAATTAGGGAAATATTTGATTGTACATGAAACTTGTTTCAGATTTGTTGTAATTTTGGATTTGATTGTATTTCAGACGATTCATAGATTCAATCAATAAACTTAATTTTATAAATATTTAATTCGATTTGTTTCTGATGATTTGATTCAGTTATTGTTTCTGGAGATCTGATTTGTTTTTATTTGCTGTTTTTGGGCCGAGCAAGATGAAGAACAGGGGATTGTGCCTGTTGGCTTACAATAGTGTTTCCATCCTCCGTGTTTACTTGGGTCAACGAAAGGCAAAAATAATGATATAATCTTGGTAATGGTTAAAATAACATTAATAATGTAAAATAAAAATAAAAATATTAGCGATAATAATAAAATGTTAACTATTAAAATGTAATAATAATAATAGTGTAAATAACAATAATCAAAATAATAATAATTATTATATTAATAATAATTATTATATAATTGATTGACCAAAAAGTCAGAAATTGACTTCTGATCAAAAGCATCTATTGGGCCTTCCAAAACGAATTGATATGGGCCTTTAGCCCTGAACAAAAATTCTTTAACCTAACCATAGACACCCCCAGTCCATGTCATTTATAAACGGGCATCCAAGATCCTTATGAGCCATTAGATTTTGATGGGTCGATTTGTTCAAAAATGAAACAATATACCCCTAGTGCCAACAAATACTCCCTTTAACCGACTTTAAAGCCTCATTACAATTCAAAATAAGCAAACTAAACAATATGACTATAAATAAAAATCTAGTAACAACACGACTTGTTGAAATTCATGGGGTAAATTTTGGGGTATGATTGTTGCCCCTATTTAATTACTCTTCAATTGAGTGTGTGATAATACGCAGGTCTCGCACATTCGAATCAGAGGGTTATTAAATAATGGAAGACTCCAAAATTTGACCCAATGTTGGTTGGCTAAGGATATACTATAAAGCATACCCCGGAGAATAAAGAAAGATAGGCAAAGATAATGATGTATCATCCTACCAGCATTTCAACAAAGAGTTATAATAGACCTAGATACAACGATGCAGATAACTCGTCAATACCTAGAAAAGAGACCATAGATTTTGCGTATTTACCATAACCTAGGAGGTAAGTAATACATTCTTTGAAGATAGACTCACGAACGCTTCGAGATTAACATAGTAAACTTAACGCATATTATGTATATTCCTCGCAACCTAGGGGAAGAATAAAACAAATTTCGATAATCCATTGCCGCATGGAGACTAACCCAATGAATTATATCAGAGTGACCGATAACTAATTGATGCTTCGAGACTAACGCAGTGAGTTATATCACAGATTTTATACATCTACTACAACCTAGGGAGTAAACAACACGAGAATAGGCTTATGTATTTATCACGACCTAGATGGTAAATAACATAACCTGATAGTTCATTATCGCTTGGAGACTAACACAATGAACTATAGATTTTCGCATGCCTACCACAACCTAGAGGATTGATAATACGAGGATAGGCTTGTGTATTTATCATGACCTAGAGGATAAATAACATAAACCTGATAATTCACTATCGCTTAGAGACTAACACAATGAACTATAGATTTTCGCATACCTACCACAACCTAGAGGATAGATAATACGAGGACAGGCTTGTGTATTTATCACGATCTAGAGGATAAATAACATAAACCTGACAATTCATATACATACCACAACCTAGAGGATAGATATTTGAAAAGTACTTTGATAATTGAAACTTAGATAACTAAACCAAAGATAAGATCAGAGTTTACCGGTTGTGTCTGTTCTCAACCAAGGTGTTTGTTTATTTTGTGTAGATAATCAACAATAGGCCCCAAGAAAATTCGTAGTTTAACCAAAGTAGATTTTCAAATGCCATGCCCGATGTATATGCATAATGCCCTAGATTGATATGAAACCCAAATGTATGTATATATGCACTAAATGTTTTGTATATTCCTGCACCAAATGTATTATAATGTTTTGTTGATATTTTTCTCATTTTAAACAATTGGTTTTTTCAGTCACTGACTCCTCAATGTTGTTTGTTATTTCGTCGTGATGTCTCTAGGTTGATTTGAACTTTGATATGACATGGTGAACAACATCAACAAGATTTAGATAATTGTATCGCAGGCATGGGCATAGGCATAGACGTAGATGTGGACGCAGACATGGACGTAAACATGGGTTTTCTTTCGACGTTTTTCTAACTAAAATGCTTTTTGATGTTTTATTAAATGCTTTGAATTTTTTGCACAATCCCCAAAATAATTTCAACATGGTATTTACAAGAAATATTTGTATTATTTTGCAAAAAATTTGGAAAAAAGAATAACACAGTTGAAAGATTGGAAAGTAAATTATTGTATTTGATGAAATTGCCTTTGAATAGGCGAAAGTACACGACGCAATTCCTAGAAAGAGGTAATCACATAAAGTTTTGACAAAAAACTGAAAATGGCAATGAAAATGATAATCACTTCTGTTGTTTCTCCAATGTCCTTTTGATAACTCCATTATCCTTTGCTTCTGAGTCAAATGATTTGGATTAATCCCTCTCCTTCCTGGTCGTAGTCGTGGTTCTTAGATTGCAGTCTATTTGTTCTTTATTTTGAATAAGATCCTTAACTTTTGCCTAGACCTCCATTTCGGGTTTTCAATCCACCGGGATAAAATTTTTGTTTATGTCTCTAATATTTGCTTGGACCATTCTTTCGAGTTTTCAATCCATCAGGACGCCCCTTTTTGCCTATGTCGCTCGTTTAAGGATCGAGCTTAGCGGGCTTTTTATACATAGTATTTTTTTACTGCATCAGAGTTTGTCAGATATGACAGTTCTTCCTCATCCATTGTTGTGAGGATAAGACCACCACCCGAAAATGTTGTTTTAACCACATGACCTTTATAGTTAGGTGTCCATTTACTCCGCGAATCAAGGCGAGGCAGTAGAATCTTCTTGAGCACCAAATCTCATTCTTTGAACACTCGAGGACGAACCTTCTTGTCAAATGCCTTCTTCTTCCATTAGAACTCATAGCGATGTAATCTCTACTTCAACAGGGAGTACTTCCTCCATACCATATACAAGAAAGGAGTTGCACCTGTTGACGTACGTACAGAAGTACGATAACCATGTAGAGTAAAGGGGGGCATTTCATGCCAATCTTTGTATGTCTTCACCATTTTCTGAATGATTTTATTGATATTCTTATTGGCATCTTCAACGGCCCCGTTCATCTTGGGTCGATAAGGTGAGGAATTATGATGCTTAATTTTGAAATCATCGCATAATTCCTTCATCATTTTGTTATTCAGATTGGACCCATTGTCTGTAATAATTCTACTAGGAACCCCATATCTACATATAAGATTCTGTTTGATAAATCGAATAACTACTTATCTTGTCATGTTTGTGTAGGACGCAACTTCCACCCACTTGGTGAAGTAATCGTTGGCAACTAATATGAACCAATTTCCGTTAGAGGCTTTCGGTTCAATAATTCCTATCATATCAATTCCCCAAATTGAAAACCGCCAAGAACTTAGGAAATTCAGAGGAGTCGATGGCACATGCATTTTGTTAGCGTAGATTTGGCATTTGTGACATGTCTGCGTATAATGGTAGCAATCAGCTTCCATCGTCAACCAATAATAACCTTCTCGCAAGATCTTTCTATCCATGGCATTCCCATTTGTATGAGTTCCAAAGGTGCCTTCATGGATTTAAGTGTATCTGCTTCATGTTTCTCCACGCACCTGAGCAGCACCATATCATAGTTTCTTTTGTACAACATATCACCATTTAGAAAAAACTTTGAAGCTAGATTTCCTAGAGTTTGCTTGTCAATCATAGAGGCATTTTCTGGATATTCTCACTTCTCGAGATACCTCTTTATGTCATAGAACCAATGCTTGCAATCCAGTCCTTCTTCAATGGCAAGGCAGTGTGTAGGTTCTTCAAAATTCCTGATTGTAATACGTGGTTCATGGTTTGGCCAAGTTACTTTGAACATGGGTGATAAAGTTACCAAGGTGTCTTCCATCTGATTTTCTTCTCGCAGAATATAAGTGAAGATGATCTCAATAAATTCCGTAGCTAGCTTCAAAACATGGTCCAGATATGGGATCAGTTTAGGATGTTAAGTGTCTCATTCACCGTTGACTTGGTATATGACTAATGTTGAGTCTCTATACACTTCAAGGTGTTTAATTCTTAGATCAATAGCAGCTTCTAGATCCAAGATACAAGCTTCTTATTCAGGAATATTGTTGGTGCAGTCAAAACATAACCTTGCGGTATAAGGTTTGTGAAAATTCTTTGGAGAAGTCAACACTTCCCCAATACCATGCCCTAGTGAGTTTGAAGCCCCATCAAACATGAGTGTCTAACATAGCCCTGGTTCAGGTCCTTTATTGGGTCTTGGTATTTCGTAGTCACCTATAACCATAACATCTTCGTTTGGAAAGTCGAACTTCATTGGTTGATATTCTGGAAATGGATGATGAGCTAGATGGTTAGCCAATACACTACCCTCGATGGCCTTTTGAGTAATATATTGGATGTCGTACTTGAATAATAACATCTGGCATCTGGCTATTCTTCTTGTAAGAGCTGGTTTTTCGAACACATACTTTAAAGGATCCATCCTTGCTATTAACCACGTGGTGTGAGTTAACATATACTGCCTCAATCGTTTAGTAGCCTAAGTCAAAGCACAACAAGTCTTCTCGAGAAGTGAGTACCTAGTTTCACAGTCGATAATTTCTTACTAAGGTAGTAAATTGCATGCTCTTTTCTACCTGTTTCATCATGTTGTCCTAATACACATCCCATAGACTCTTCAAGCACTGTTAAGTACATGATGAGTGGGTCTTTCAGGAACTGGTGGCATCTGGATTGGTGGCTCTTATAAATAGTGCTTTATTGTCTCAAAGGCTATATGAAAATCATCACCACACCACTATCTGATCTTTTCGAAGTAATTTGAATATAGGCTCACACGTAGCAGTTAGTTGCAATATGAACATCGAAATGTAGTTCAATCATCCTAAGAAACCATGAACCTCTTTTTCTATTCTTAGAGTCGACATTTCTTATATGGCCTTTACCTTATCGGGATATACCTCAATACCATGCTGACTTACAATAAAACCCAATAACTTGCCTGACCTGACACCAAATGTACATTTATTCGGACTCAACCTCAGTTTGAACTTTTGTAGATGCTTAAATAACTTTTGTAAATGTATGATGTGATACTCCTTTGTATGAGATTTGGCAATCATATCATCTACGTATACCTCAACTTCTTTGTGGATCATATCGAGAAATAGTGTGACCATAGCTCATTGATAGGTTGCCCCTGCATTGTTTATACTGAAAGGCATTACCTTGTAATGGAAAGTGCCCCAAGGAGTCATGAAAGTAGTCTTTTCCATATCCTCGGGTGCCATTTTGATCTGATTATAACCTGAGAAACTGTCCATGAATGAAAATACTGAAGCTTGAGCTATATTGTCCACCAAAACATCTATGTGAGGTAACAGAAAATTGTCCTTGGGACTTGCTTTGTTTATATCTCGATAATTTACACACATGCGTACTATGTCATCCTACTTGGGCACTGGCACGATGTTAGCTATCCAAGGTGGATAATCTACCACTATTACGAACCCTGCATCAAATTGTTTAATGACTTCTTCTCGAATCTTGTTAGACATATTCGAATGAGTTCTCCTAAGCTTCTGCCTAACTGGAGAACAACCTTCCTTGATAGGTAGTCTATGCACCACAATATATGTATCCAATCATGGCATATCCATATATTCGTGTAAAAGTTTAATCAGTCTCTCTTTGATGCTTTCCTCTAAGGTTGCCCCTAGCTTAAATTCTTTCGGATCTTTCTCAATGCCAAGGTTGATGGTCTCAATAGATTCATGGTATGGTTGTATATTATCAGTCTTTTTCTCTAATTCCCTTGCCAATTCTTCAGAGAGTTCGAGATCTTCTTCCTCTTCAGCTTGGTTAATTGGTGC
Organism: Vicia faba; assembly: GCA_948472305.1. Taxonomy (NCBI): domain Eukaryota; kingdom Viridiplantae; phylum Streptophyta; class Magnoliopsida; order Fabales; family Fabaceae; genus Vicia; species Vicia faba. The sequence goes on along the minus strand of OX451737.1, from coordinate 151,026,955 downwards.
ATTAAAATTATATTGGATAGCAGCAATAACATTATCGGTGGTTTAAGGCATGGATCTACACATTTATCATGTTTTAGTGCAGGTTTAGTATGTGAGTTTTGAAAATGCATATGAAGAAAAGTATTGCCATTTTAAAACATAAGAGATAAATACAAGAGAAAGACAGGGATCTTAATTGAATGCCAAAACATAACTCTTATTAATTGAAAATATTGTTTGAAATAAATGGGAGACCTTTACAAACTACCCATATGCCTCGGGCATGACATAGGTTCCTTAAAAAACAAGAAAAATTACTTTAGAAAGAAAAGATCTCTAGAATCTCCATGGATGTCCAATTCTTGAGTTCCTCACCTAGAGCGTGTTCACGAAAGAAGTCAGATGCTCTTTTAGTGTTTCTCTTGTTAGATATCATCGCCACTTGTCCACCTTTCTCTACTCCTTTGTTGATGAAGGTTTTCTAGATAGGAGGAAACTGTGCCTTGCCTTTCAGAATAGCCTTTGACGGTTCGTAGCCCAAACCAAAATAATTTTTCTTCTCAAGTATCTCCACAAGTTTACCCCAACACTTTGAGGCACGATTTTCCACAATTGCTTGCAATTCCCATCATGAAGTCATAGTAGGTTTCTTGATTTTCTCCACTGGTAGGGTTCTTGATCAGTCTCTCTTTGATGCTTTCCTCTATGGTGTTCTTATGCAGTCTTCATCTATACTGATATATCTGTAGAACTCTATGTGACTTACAAGATGTCCTCTTCACATTCGATTATAACCAATCTTCCTTTAATGAGGAACTTCAATTTTTGATGTAGAGTTGAAGTAACAACCCGTACTCAATGAATCCAAGGTCGTCTGAGCAAACATATATATGTCGGCTCTATATCCATTACTTGAAAGGTAATATAAAACATATGCAGACCGATCTTGACAGGAAGATCCACTTCTCTAAACACTATTGTTGTACCCTAAAATTTTCTCTCCCATTTCAAAAGATCTCCTCATACTCCTAAGGTCCTCCTCAAGTGCTGAAGACTACTCAAGAATGACCAGATGAATCATCCTCCTAAGCAGGAGCCTATAATTAGGGTTTTGGTTCTCTCAAAATAAAATTGAGCTTCTAATGCCTCAAGTGAGTTTCATGGTTCCTCATATGCTTCAAAGAATCCCGATATCAAGTTTCAAGCCTTACATCACAAATTTGCTCAACCAATTGCTCAGATAAGTGAAAATCAACTGTATTAGACAAAAAGTCAACCATGGTTAACTTACATTCAAACTTCAAGAGTTTTGGTCAACATCAATATTTTGAGGTCACATTCATCATTTGATCAAAGGTTGATCATAATTCATCAAGAAAACTCAAGATTCATCAAAAGTCAAAAGTTGCTAAATTAGGGTTTTCTTTAGGAGAAGTCAACTGAACTTTGGCCAAGCATAACTTTCACATGTTTCATCATAAAATTCTCAACCAAAGCCCATTTTTATGGAAATTCAATTCTCTACAACTTTGTCTCTCTAAGCTCAAGGCCAAAAATGCCTCACTTGAGAGATATGAGCCAAAACATTTCAGATCATTTTAAAAGTCAACAAAAAGACACTCTTTGTCAAAGCAACTAACATCAAGTTGAAATCTTCAAATGGAAAAATGATCAATATGAGAGTTGCATGGGACATCTTGAGCTTTCCAAAAAGATACTCTTTGTCAAAGCAACTTACATCAAGTTGAAATCTTCAAATGGAAAAATGATCAATATGAGAGTTGCAGGGGACATCTTGAGCTTTCCAAAAAGTCCAAGATCACCTTGATATGACAAAAATTGAGCAAATTATGAGTTGCACAAGTTGGGTAATTTTGTGAAATTGCATGAAACCTTAATTAACCAATTTTGGGATTTTGGACTAATGGGCCTAACGCTTGAAGTTAAAACGTGTTCATGACATGTTAGGGGACCTCCAAAGCCATTCACATATTTTTTATGATTTTTATTTCTTTTATTTGAATTTTTATTCATTTAAATTCAAATTAAATCAAATAAATATTAAGTTGAGGTATAAGGCATAAAAGGCTTTTGTTTCAAATACTTTGGAGGCCCAAGATCTCATCACCAACCGTGTGACCCTATTAGAGAAACAAATCTATGGGTTTTGTCCTATTCTAAGTTATTTTCAAACAAAATAAAAGATATAATTTCATGAAGATGTCCAAGCCCATCTTTGACCTAATTTCTTCTCCTATATATACTCTTCAAATTCAGACAAGGGATGGACGGAAAAACATGCCTCAAAGAACACTCTCAAAACCCCAAATTTTGTCCAAACTAGGGCAAACTCGAAAGCATTGTTCCAGCCCTTCCCAAAGCAAACCACACACTCAAATCAATCCCTAAGACATTGCAAAGTAAGTCTGGATCATTCTTGATGATCAAAGAGGCTTGAAACGTGCACCACATGCATCACCGATTTCCTTATTTTTATGAATTTTGTGTTTTCATTTTTATGTTGTTTTGATTGAAACTAACCGTTCTAACATGTTCCTGATGCAAAACTATGCAGGCTTGATCCCTTGCATGAGTCCTATAACGCCAGAATAACCCATCACCATGTTTGAACCATTTTGTGTTATCTTATCCATATCTCTCTATACAGGATGATTCAACCAAAACTAAGGCCATCAATGGATTCACAAGGGTCAATTTAGAGGGGTAGGCTTATATTTGATCACTAACACACTTTATTTTCGCAAGTACAAAAAAAGGCTCACCGGAGAAGACGACCGGAGCTAGGGCTCTAGCGCCTCTCCGGTCCATCCATTCGTTTTCATATTATATTTAATCGTTTATGTTATAGCACCAGATGAAACAGCCACCCCAGTGGCAATACATACGCGTGCTAAGGCTTTGGTCTCTAATGGCGTGGGTTTGATCCCTACCTGTTGCATCATTTTTTGTTATTTTCAATTCGTGCAGGTTTTACATATAATCTTCATCGCCTATTTCCTATCACCAACAAGCACTTGGTCTAGTGGCAAGCTATGCAATTGTGAAGGCTAGAGGGCGTGGGTTCAACACCCACCCCATACAATTTTCTTTCTTTTTGGTTTTCACTTACTCATTGATTTTTCTTTCCCTAACCATAACTTGTTTTTTTAATTAACCTAAGAACAATCCCTTTTTTTCTAACCCTAATAAACTAGGTTTATGTTTTTAATTAACATTTAATTCTCTTGTTTTTATTAATTAATTAATTAACCCTTTTTTAAATACTAAAATTAATTAGAATTTAGATTTTATTTAATATTATCATTTAAAATTAGTTTCCATAAAAAAATCACAAAAAACATTTTTTACATTCAATTTTCTATTTTCTTATTTCTTTTTCGTCACTTAACTATTTTCCTAGATCAAGTGTATAGGACGCTTCCTAAAATGTAAATAGCTTAGGTTTATTTTCCTTCACATTTTCTCTATTATGTATTTGCTCCCAGTATGTAATAGTTTTAGGGTTTACTTTCCCGCATCTTCCTACTTATGTAATTGCCTGAAGCCATGTAATAACTTAGGTTTACAGTCCGCAAGTTACCTTTTGTTCTTATATTTTGTTCAACTGCTAGTAACTAGGGTTTGTATGGAAAAAATTAAAATCAATCGATAGATAACCCTAATACAAGATAATTAATTGAACTGAACACACCATTCACACTTTTCACCTCTAGGGTAACCTCTCTTTGTTGTCTTCGAAAATATTGGTCACGTCCCTCGAAATAGGGATACTTTAGCAAACAACCCTCGAATAAAGTTCATAGTCTCTCGATGACCCTTCGATGTTGCCTACAAAAAATGATCTAGTCCCTCTGATACAATTGCTAAAGTATCTTTATCTATTGCCTTCAATGACCATTTAATGACCCTATGCCCGTCCCTTCAAATCCAATAGATAGGGCTACCTACCAACTAATGGTATGGATTATACTATCTCTAAAGGAGAAGGAAAAGAATAAGAACAACCTTGAGTGAGTAAGAACTGCTAATCGCTTGCTCGCAATCTTTTCTAAGAAAACTTTTTTTACACATCACACTTTCAAAATATTTTTAAAGACACTTTATACGCATTCTTGAGGACTGATACAAGAACCATTACAAAGTTAGCCGTACTTTGGCTTTTCAAAATATTTTCAAATCACATACACAAAGCAAATTTTAAAAGTGAGCTAGCGATTAAGAGCCCGTAGATAACTACAGATGAAAAGGGTTCTAACACCTTCCCTTTTCATAACCTACCCCCCAAACTCAAAATCTATCAAGGTCCTTCCTGTTCTTTTCACCTTTTATAAATATTAGATAAAAGAAAAGTCAGTGGCAACTCTAGCTATCCGCACATTTGGATAAAATAAAAAAAGTCAGTTCTCCCACCGTATTACAGAACTGATAACTCAGTTGGGGAATACTTAAAAAGAGGGGTTACCTTAGCGTTAGATCACTTTACCTGCTTTCTTTGTTTTCTTTGTTTGCTTTGTTTGCTTTGAATTTAAGGGTTGCTTGGGTTTATTTGCTTGTAAGATTCTACACCCAGATCTAGGGATGCCTTAGGTAAGTAGCAATAGATCATGAAAACTATACGACATAGACCGATATGGTTGAAGTGATGGCTACAATTAGCGCGACACTTTGGATTGTACTAATTCTCCTTGAGTCAGTCGAGGATAACATTAGGCTTTTGTGTGGTGTCATTAGCATTAACTAACTTTTAGAACCTTAATTGACCCATCTTGGCCATTAGAAGGTAGTGAGATGGCCGGTGTTGTACCCCAAAATTTGCCCTCCCATATTCTCCAAGAAATTGCCAAGTCAAGCTGCAAAATTCCCCAAGGGTTGCACAGTGCAAAGGTCTCCTATACAGTCAAAACTAGGGTTTGTGTTCTGATCAAGAAAAGGAAGTTTTCAAAGGCCCAATCAAGTCTCACATGCCTACAAATATGGTCAAGTATCCTCATATCAAGTTTCAAGGCATTCAGCTCAAAATTGCACAGTCAAAAACCCTAATTGCACTACAGTCAACTGTAGGGGCAAAATGGTCATTTGACAGTCAAAAGTTCAAATTTTTGGTCAACATATCATTTTGAAGCCACAAACATCATTTGATCAATGCTTGATCATGATTCTCAAAATTTGGCTCAGAAAATCATCAAGATGCAAAAGTTACTATATTTGGACAGCTGAAAAAATCAACTGAAATTGACCAGGGCATAACTTCCACATGGATTATCAGAAAAATCCAATCCAAAGCTCATTTTGAAGAGAAAGAAATTTCCTACAACTCATCTTCATACTTCAAGTCCAAGAAATGCTCTCACAAAAAGTTATCAATTTCAACATTATAGGTCATTTTCAAAAGTCAACAAAAAGGGACTTTAAGTCAAAGGCCATAACTTGAGATTGGTAAATCAAAATGACATGGGACCAAAGGAATTGGTTATAGGACTCAAAGACCTTTCCAAAATGTCCAAGAACATGAGAAAATCTTAAAAATTGAGCAAGTTATGCCTTGTGGAAGTTGGGAAATTTTTGGATATTTTGAAAAGTCAACTTTGATCCAAATGACTTAAAATTGCTAATGGGCCCATTTTTCTTCCATGATTCATCATTCTAAGCATGTGCACGACCACTTGGCCCAAAGGGAAGTATTTTCTCATTTTTTATTTATTTATTTTAATTATTATTTATATTAATTCATTTAAATCATTTAAATATGTGGAAAATATATAACTTGACCTAAAAAATCTTTTCATGCATGTTTTGCCATCAAGATTTCGTGCATAGGCTAATTAGGAAAGATTTGGTTTGATTTGAGCATAATTGATACAAAAACCATGTGAAAAAGATATGAAACATAATGGTGAAAAATCAAATATTGAAAACTATCAATGCCATGGATTTGTTCTACTTTTGTTAACCTAATGCCTTCACTACATAATCAGAAACCTAAACCTAATGCTAAGGGACCAAAAGCTACGTAAAAGGCCATTGAAGAACTTGAAATTTTCTCCATAAAACTCAAAACTAAAATCAGTGTTGGAGGTGGATTCAAAGCATAATATTGGTTTCAATAGCTTCCTTGAAGGTCCCTGATCACATTGCAATCCAAAACATCAACTCAAACTCCAGGAATTGGTATATAGAACCTTCCCTGTACAGCAAAAAAGTCACGATCGTATTTTCAATTCTAGGCATTCTCATGACATTCTAATTGTGGATTTATATTCATTGTGATGTTTTAAAGCTAACCATGATGTTTAATTTGATTTTTATGCTGTATCTACAATTGTACCATGCGCGATTTCTAGGGTTTACAGGGTTGCAAATTTGGGGCTTTTGAAACGGAGTAAAATTAGGACTCAAGGCCATGACCATTAACATCAGCGCTTTGGGACGAACGAGAATCAACCCTCGCGCTCAATTTATGAGCGCTTGAGAGCTATTCGCTATTTTCCAATAGCCCACCTAATGAAACGCGTGAAAAAACGTTGCCTTTGTGTTTTGTTTTACAGGGGTGAGGAAGAAGATGATGTGCTGTCAACGAATGATACGCCGGTTTGAAATTTCGCGCGTTACACCACTAACCACTTGCTTTTCTTTTATAATATTCATTGTTTATTTACTAATCAAACGCGTTCAATGGCTCAGCTGGCATACGCTTATTGCTTCAACATCCAAGACCTGGGTTCGAGTCCCAGGTCTGTATAATTTCCAATATTATTTTTCAATGTAAATTCCCATGCAGCGCTAGCGTTAAGGCACACCATATTCCATCACCATCAAGCCAGCCACGCGTCTAGCATATCCAGATCAAAGGCTCAAGGTTGCTGAACACCATAAGCCTTAGTCAAAAGTCCCATACGTGGCCTGGAAAAGTCAAACAGATTTCAAGCTTATTGGGCCAGTTTCTTGGATCATACCTCCTAATTTGGGATTGAACCCCCCCTGGTTTGCCTTCTCTATATTTTTTTTATTTTATTTTTCAATTATGATTTTATTTTCTTTATTTGTCTAAGTTAATTAATTATATTTTTATAAAATACAAATATACAAAAAATGCCTAAAAAATCAGAAAAAAGATAAAAACATAATAAATTATTTTATTCTAATATTTTCATAAACAAATTGCATGTAAATTATTTAGTTTTAATTAGGTTGTAATTTTAATTTCTTTTAATAAACAAAAATACAAAAAGTAGAATTAGGTTTAATTAAGATTTTCATTCCTTTTAATTTTTCTTTTTCATCATAATACTTATTTATTTATTATTTTTTATAATTAAATTGTACATAATTAATTAGGGTTTCATTTAGATTTTAATTTAATATTTTCACAATAAATTTAAAATAACTAGAATTAGGGTTTGCATTCAATTTTAGTTTTAATTAATTCTCTTTTTCTATTGAATCTAAAAAATATAAAAATACCAAAAAAACAAAAACATTCTCTTTTAATATTAATTCTAATTCCTTATTAATTTTAATTTTCGCAAAAGGGTCCAACGCCCATATTTTTAATTGTTTAATTTCGCGTACTTATTTCTTTTTCCGTTTAAATAATTATGTACCTCTCCCAAAGCTTTGTAACAATTACTTCTCGCACTTTTAATTCTTTTTAATTTCTTTATTTTTCTGTCAAATCGGGTCCTGGTTAATTTTGGCGATGTGGACCCGCGCCTTTTGTAATAGCTTTAGATTTTTACTTTCCCGCAATATTTTAACTGCTAAACAAAGCATGCAAGAATGAATGGTCTAAAATAAAAACAAGCGTAGAAAACCAATGACATGAACAAGACAAATACAAATGAAAACGACACACAAATCGCACACACCACCCCTAGGGTACGCCTCACTGTTGCCTTGCCTCGAAAGGTGATCGTCGAGTAGAGGATGTCTTAGTAAGTCCTCATGATCCGGGAACCTGGCATGAGGGTAGCTTCTAAGGTGTATTCCCATTGCTCTGGTGATCACCATGTCTCGAACCTTCGAATTGACCCGAACACCTCCAACGGTGGTGCTACCTACCTCTCAATGGTGGGATGGCACTACTTTAAAGGACATCTACACAGACGAATTCCTTAGGGTAGGTAGACGACTCTAGATACTTGCTCTAATTTCAAAAAACAAATCAAAAACACTTTTCACACCGACACCTTTTCAAAAAGCTTTTGAAAGCAATTTTTCAAACACTCTTGAGGACCGATACAAGAGTCGAACTGGAATTTTCAAAGAAACCTTTTTTAAAACCCACATTGAAAAGCAAACAAACCATTTTTGAAAACACAAATGAGCAAGTATCTAAGAGCCCATGGATAACCATGGATAGAAAGGGTGCTAACACCTTCCCTTTCTATAACCTACCTCCCGAACCGAGAGCAATCTCTATAAGGAATTTTTCTGTGCTTTTGTCCTTTCCATTTGGAGAAAATAAAAGACGGTGGCGACTCTTGCTTCCGTGACATTTCGCGAACCAGCGTTAAACAGTCAGTTCCAGATCCACCGATCACAGAACTGGCGACTCTGCTGGGGACTTAAACTTAAAGTGAGGTGTACCTTAGGGCTAGTTCATAACTGTGTTTTCACTTGTATTGATTTACTTGCTTTACTATTGTGGGTTGCATGGGAGTTACATAGATCCTAACCCGGATCTGGGGATACCCTGTTTAGGTAGCATAAGCTGTAAGGGACCTGTCCGGCGTAGACCGACACGGGTGAAGCAGTGGCTACGTTGGTGTGGCACCTTGGTCTGTACCGATATCCCTTGTGTCGCAACGAGGAGAATATGGGTCTTCTGAGGAGTCATTAAGCACCAACCGACCTTAGAACCTTAAATGACCCAACTTGGCCAATAGAACAGTAGCAGTATGCTACGCCCATTGAGGCTAAACTCTCGTGATGGTTCTGGCTGCAAGAAAAGATTGCGATGCTGGAGTTATGACCGATTGAGGGTAGTCAATGATATTGGGATCCTCTAAGAACCCGGTTACTTTGATAGGACAGGTATGAACCAACCAACTTCAAGAGGGTAATACCCAGACCCCATGCTGGCCTAAACTCTAAGGGCTCTTTTGTGTGACTTGTGTGCCTTCGTACTTGACTATTTGCATGCTTGTTGCCTGACACTTGAGCGTCTTGCAGGTTTTGTTTGTAGTCCTTAATTAGGACTCATAACAAGGTCTACCGAGTTTCTTGCAGGTTTCGTTTATAGTCCTTAATTGGGACTCATGACAGGGTTTACTAAGTTTCTTGCAGGTTTTGGTTTGCAGCCCTTAACTGGGACTCATAACAAGGCTGCTCACATTACCCCACGCATATCATGACATCATACCATTGCATACATTCTAACCCATTTCAAGGATCTCAAGGGCTTGTGATGCAGGTCATGATGAACCAACCGTCCAGCAAGGGGCAAAGGGGATTTATTTTCCTCTAGATAAGGTTGTCAGGGGCTATGACCCACTGGATATGGTGAGCCTTTGACCCTTGAAGAAGGACGCTCAACAACATGAAGTCCCTTCAATCAAGTTACCGATTCTCAACTCTAACAAATTTCTTGTTTACCCCGCGAGATCCTTGAAAACATCGCATGCATACATACATATCATTGTATAATAGGTACCCTTTTTCTACAGGTTGCTTACCTTCTTTGCTGTTTATTTCAGCAGTCTCATCATGAATCCGGAAACATCTACTGAGCAATTCATCCAGGCCCTCCAGGCCCAGAATGCCCAATTCCAAGAGTTGATCATGAGTTTGGCCCAGGGGCAACAAGATCTGAAGACCCTATTTTTGAAAAAGAAGAAGAAGAGGACGGTGCTGTTCAACCCTAGACGCAAATCTGGGAATGGATCACGAAATGAAGTTGAGCAGACCACCCCATCTGTTGGGAAAGACAGTCCCCAAGAAAGGGAGGTTCCTAGTCCAGTGGTCTCCGACAACGAGACCGATTACAATGATGAGCAGTACCCTCCGGCTGAGGACAGGTATAAACAGTTGGAAGACCGGCTAAGCGCCATGGAGATACAAAAGGTGCCCGGCCTGGACTTCGAGGATCTAGGTCTGTCTTCTGGGGTAGTAATCCCGTGCAAATTCAAGGCACCTGCCTTTGCCAAGTACGACGGGGCATCCTGTCCTAAGCTGCATCTCAGGTCTTACATAAGGAGGATCCAGCCCTACACGGCTGACAAGAATTTGTGGGTTCACTTTTTTCAGGATAGTCTGTCGGGAACTCAACTCGATTGGTTCTATCAACTGAATGGAGCCAACATCCACAGCTGGGAGGACTTGGCCACTACATTCTACAAGCAATACCAGTATAATGCCGACCTTGCTCCCATGCGTACTCAGCTTCAGGGGATGTCTATGGGTACAGGCGAAGGCTTCAAAGAATATGCTCAAAAATGGAGGGACCTTGCTGGAAGGGTACAACCACCTCTGACTGACCGCGAGCTCGTCGACATGTTCTTGGGGACCCTGTCTGGTCCATTCTTCAACCACCTGATTGGGAATTTTGCTGCTGGGTTTACAGATCTGATCTTGACCGAGGAAAGAATAGAAGCTGGCATCAAGTCGGGGAAAATACAGAATGGTGACTCCTCGAACACTGAGAAGAAACCATCCAAGAGAGAATCTAGTGTTGTCTATGGCTCAAAAGGGCAGAATAGGTCTGAACACCGCCAAGATGTCAACGCGGTGGTTATTACAAAACCGACCGGCGCTCCTCAGCGTCACAATCAGCAAAGGGAAGAGAGACCCAAAAGGCAATTCACTCCCCTCGGCATGACCTTGTCACAGATATTGCCACAGTTTCTGGAAACCAAGTTGGTAACTCTCATGGACCCTCCAAAGAATCCCAACAGGACGCCTTCAAGGTATAACCCCAACGTTCGCTGCGCTTATCATTCTGACAGCCCGGGGCATGCTACAGATGATTGTTGGACTTTGAGAAACAAGGTTTAGGATCTGATCGATGCGAAGGAAGTCCAGTTCGACTCTCCAGAGACTCCGAATGTGACCACTGCTCCCCTGCCCAAACATGGCTAGGATTGGAAACTTTTGTTCATTTGAATGTTCAGATTGTAATTTTCTTTGATTGTTCAAACATTTTATTTCATGTCAAACTTGGTTATTTCATTAATGGATTACACATGTCTGTTTTGAAGTAATTATTTCGTATTCACTATATGCAAACTGTTTTCATATTTTTGTGATGATCAACTCTTGATTGAAAATTCTAAGCCTCTTGAGGGAGGATGACGAAAATGATACCAAGATCTCTACAGTATGCTTTTGAACAGACCCCGTTGATGAGGTACAGGCATTGTTTCAATTCCTAAACACTGGAGTTATAAGGAAGATAATCCCTCGTCAACCCCTTTGAGCCAAAGAAGTAGGAGTTTTTCTTTTCGAAATTTAAAACCCTTAATCATAACCTGGGGCAGGGTAATTCTCTCAGTTGATCCAAGTGCATAACGAGTGACACCAAAGAGGTCCTTACAAAACAAAGAAAGACAGTGATGGTTCCGAACAATCATAAAGACAGGCAGCCATTATCTCAAAGAAAAAAATAAAAGCTCGTCAAGTCAAAACCTATGAAGGAGACTTACAAAACTGGGGCATCCCGCTGACTGTAATTCCAAAAAAGAAATAGTTCAGGCAAAAAACAGGGATAACAAAATCAAAAAGAAAGAGGTCCTACAAACCCTCAACAAAAAGAAATGACTGTCTGTTCAAAATAAACTGTCAATATCTGAACCATCACTGGTATATCAGGACAAAGACCCAAACAAGGTCAAACGCACGATCAGCTGAGTTTAGGTTTGAAGAACTTTACGAAGAGCGGGTGGGTACAAATAAAATTTGAGCCTTTATCCTTTGTTTCTTAAACCGTGAACCTGGCCATGTTATAACCCTTAAAAGTCCTAGCTGAAGCATGGGTTAGTTCGAAAGCATACTGTTACAAAGGTATCCTGACTCCTTCAGGCTTGCTGTAAAATACTGAGTTGACATCACAGTTTACAAAAAATTCACTTGTTTTTATGAAAAAATGCATTTTCAAAAAACTTCAATACAGACATAAGCTTTGCATTCTTGATATAACTTTGTTTGCATATGACTTTTTGTTCGAACAGCAGAGAAATTCGCACGAAGAATATCTAGTGAACAAAAGCACTTCAAATCAAGGGGCATGGCATGATCATTGTCCATCATCTGGGGCAGTTAAGTCAAGATTCGGAGAATCTCTCAAAATGCCAAAGAGCCTGGGGCAAATCTCCGTCTGAGTCACTCGGGGCATTGGACATGAATTCCAGCAACGAATCTTGCATGATCAGACATCTTCTGGTGGTATAGCAACACAATGCTACTGACAGTGACAACTCCCTACATCCTGAGAGCGTGGACATAGTCGAAAAAATACTACGCATAATAAGAGACCCGCTAGGTTGACACACCTAGGCAAAAATAAGGGCTTCCCGGCGAACCAAAAGGGTTCGGGCAAAAATAAGGGATAAAAAAAAATCTGTACACCCGGCAAGTCGAAAACCTGAAAAAGGCAGCTTGGGCAAAAAAGGGTATCCCGATGGACTGAAAACCCGAAAGGGCGGTCCAGGCAAAAATTAGGGATCAGAGCGTACGACTATGTTCCGGTATCTCATCATTTGTCTACCCGAAGATTTGTCAATCACCCACACAGGTATCCTCTTCCCTCACCTCCGAAGCAGGGGCAATAATGAGTTATCCAGGCGATCCAATTGCTCTGTCAACCAAAGTACAAAGATCAACATAAGAATGATTACCATCTACCTTTACAAATTCTAGATCGTGGGTTAACATCCGAAACCAAACAGGACAATCATCCACTTAATCAAAATCATGCAACCTTACCCCGGTTCCTCCTAGAAATCTTACATGGATTTATCCCAAAGTAACCTAACCCCGGTTCCTCCAGAAGTCTTACATGGACCTATCTCAAGATGACCTAACCCCGGTTCATCAAGAAGTTTTTACACAAACTTATCCAAGTAACCTAACCCCGGTTCCTCCAGAAATCTTACATGGATTTATCACAAGTAACCTTACCCCGGTTCATCAAGAAGTTTTTACGCAAACTTATCCAAGTAACCTAACCCCGGTTCCTCCAAGAGTCTCACATGGACCTATCTCAAGATGACCTAACCCCGGTTCATCAAAAAGTTTTTACACAAACTTATCCAAGTAACCTAACCCCGGTTCCTCCAGAAATCTTACATGGATTTATCACAAGTAACCTTACCCCGGTTCATCAAGAAGTTTTTACGCAAACTTATCCAAGTAACCTAACCCCGGTTCCTCCAAGAGTCTCACATGGACCTATCTCAAGATGACCTAACCCCGGTTCATCAAAAAGTTTTTACACAAACCTATCCAGGTAACCTAACCCCGGTTCCTCCAGAAGTCTCACATGGACTCGTCTCCAATGACCCAACCCCGGTTCATCAAAAAGTTTTTACACAAACTTATCCAAGTAACCTAACCCCGGTTCCTCCAGAAGTTTTTACACAAACTTATCCAAGTAACCTAACCCCGGTTCCTCCAGAAGTCTTACATGGACCTATCTCAAGATAACCTCACCCCGGTTCATCAAGAAGTTTTACATGAACTTACTTCACCAAGCAACCCTACACCGGTTCTCTCTCTTCAAGATGCAGTTTTACATGGACTCGTCACCCAGAAACCCTACACAGGTTCTTCCTTTCCAAGAACGAAGTTTTACACGAACTCATCATCAAAGTAACCCTACCCAGGTTCCTTCTCCATTCCAGATACGGTTTTACACGAGCTCATCAGCAGGCAACCCTACATAGGTTCCATCTTTCAACTTACAAAACATAGTTCAAAACTCCCCAGAAGAGTCCAATCCCGTTTCCCCAGGAAAGTTGGAATTCATATCCCCAAGCAGTAAGCTTATCCCCAGTAGATTCTGGAAGCTTATCCCTCACAGAGTACGAACGCGTCGTCCGGCTTGATTTAAAGAGTTATTTCCTTAACAGGATATAACTGGGTTATCCTCAGCCAAAAGCCACGAAAAGAGCGTCATCGACAAAGTCTTCTTATCCCCAGCGAAGTGTATCAACACTTCCAACAACAAGGGTATCCCCAGCAAATTATTATCAACACTCAGCAAAGCATCCCTCTTCCCACAGAGTATTGCTCCCCAGCATGGTCACTAGAGTATTTTTCTCCCCGCAGAATCTTCCATTTGCCAAGTTTATTCCGCAACGGAGTCGTCTTCTCCTACCGGTATTCTTGCAACTATCATCCCCAGCGGAAGCAAAATCTATTCTTCAGCATCAGCCCAGGATATGACTTCCCGGCACCCGTCAAGGATTTACTTTCCTAGACGAAAAACACACATATAAATATCACACACATCATTATAACATACATAACGCATCGTATCATACAAATCTCATTTATGTTGAGAACATCATCGCTTGATCCATATCATGCATTACATATGACTGACCTTTACCTTTCAGGAAAGATGCAGTTAAATTCTCAAACATATTTCAAGGCCTTCTCTAGTCCAGCCAAATCGACTCCCAACAGATTTTTCTGATAAAGACTCAGTAGAAGTTATTTCAGATGTTTCCCTCTCCGACGGTGAGTGTGAGGTGGTAAGTCCTTTTCAGATGTTTCCCTCTCCGACGATGAGTGTGAGGTGATAGTCTCTTATGGTTCCCTCTCCGACGGTGTGTGAGGTGGTAAGTCCTTTTCAGATGTTTCCCTCTCCGACGATGAGTGTGAGGTGATAGTCTCTTATGGTTCCCTCTCCGACGGTGTGTGAGGTGGCAAGTCCTTTTCAGATGTTTCCCTCTCCGACGGTGTGTGAGGTGATCATTCCTTTCAGATTATAATTGCCTATGGTTCTCTTCCCAATACTGCGAAGATAATAACTCCCATCAAGATTTTCTCAACGAGCGTTGTTGAAGTTAAAATCACCCAAGGTTCTCTTACCATTCATGCTAAGGCAGTAACCATCCCTGGTTCATTCATCACCGTTTGAAGCTCCAGACTCAACTCCTGTAACCAGTCAGGACACATCTATACCAAGCATCTAAAGATCAGCTCCTGCAACGTGTTAGGTACTCATTTTTTCTTTTGCAGGTATGCAGGTTCTCGCTAAGGAATCTCCTACGCAATCAACATCCAGATGGCATCTATAAGCCCATCATCCTATTCATCAATCCCCAAATGGCATCTATAAGCCCATTCCATCATCACTGCTACTATGTGAGCGCAAATTTCTGGGCACTCTAGTGTTCAATCATCTTCTACCCTCGGATTACGAAAGGCACGTCCGCCAATCTGCATCCTCAGGTCTAAGAAGATTGAACAGGGGCATCTGTTGTACCCCAAAATTTGCCCTCCCATATTCTCCAAGAAATTGCCAAGTCAAGCTGCAAAATTCCCCAAGGGTTGCACAGTGCAAAGGTCTCCTATACAGTCAAAACTAGGGTTTGTGTTCTGATCAAGAAAAGGAAGTTTTCAAAGGCCCAATCAAGTCTCACATGCCTACAAATATGGTCAAGTATCCTCATATCAAGTTTCAAGGCATTCAGCTCAAAATTGCACAGTCAAAAACCCTAATTGCACTACAGTCAACTGTAGGGGCAAAATGGTCATTTGACAGTCAAAAGTTCAAATTTTTTGTCAACATATCATTTTGAAGCCACAAACATCATTTGATCAATGCTTGATCATGATTCTCAAAATTTGGCTCAGAAAATCATCAAGATGCAAAAGTTACTATATTTGGACAGCTGAAAAAGTCAACTGAAATTGACCAGGGCATAACTTCCACATGGATTATCAGAAAAATCCCATCCAAAGCTCATTTTGAAGAGAAAGACATTTCCTACAACTCATCTTCATACTTCAAGTCCAAGAAATGCTCTCACAAAAAGTTATCAATTTCAACATTATAGGTCATTTTCAAAAGTCAACAAAAAGGGACTTTAAGTCAAAGGCCATAACTTGAGATTGGTATATCAAAATGAGATGGGACCAAAGGCATTGGTTAGAGGACTCAAATACCTTTCCAAAATGTCCAAGAACATGAGAAAAGCTTAAAAATTGAGCAAGTTATGCCTTGTGGAAGTTGGGAAATTTTTGGATATTTTGAAAAGTCAACTTTGATCCAAATGACTTAAAATTGCTAATGGGCCCATTTTTCTTCCATGATTCATCATTCTAAGCATGTGCACGACCACTTGGCCCAAAGGGAAGTATTTTCTCATTTTTTATTTATTTATTTGAATTATTATTTATATTAATTCATTTAAATCATTTAAATATGTGGAAAATATATAACTTGACCTAAAAAATCTTTTCATGCATGTTTTGCCATCAAGATTTCGTGCATAGGCTAATTAGGAAAGATTTGGTTTGATTTGAGCATAATTGATACAAAAACCATGTGAAAAAAGATATGAAACATAATGGTGAAAAATCAAATATTGAAAACTATCAATGCCATGGATTTGTTCTACTTTTGTTAACCTAATGCCTTCACTACATAATCGGAAACCTAAACCTAATGCTAAGGGACCAAAAGCTGCGCTAAAAGGCCATTGAAGAACTTGAAATTTTCTCCATAAAACTCAAAACTAAAATCAGTGTTGGAGGTGGATTCAAAGCATAATATTGGTTTCAATAGCTTCCTTGAAGGTCCCTGATCACATTGCAATCCAAAACATCAACTCAAACTCCAGGAATTGGTATATAGAACCTTCCCTGTACAGCAAAAAAGTCACGATCGTATTTTCAATTCTAGGCATTCTCATGACATTCTAATTGTGGATTTATATTCATTGTGATGTTTTAAAGCTAACCATGATGTTTAATTTGATTTTTATGCTGTATCTACAATTGTACCATGCGCGATTTCTAGGGTTTACAGGGTTGCAAATTTGGGGCTTTTGAAACAGAGTAAAATTAGGACTCAAGGCCATGACCATTAACATCAGCGCTTTGGGACGAACGAGAATCAACCCTCGCGCTCAATTTATGAGCGCTTGAGAGCTATTCTCTATTTTCCAATAGCCCACCTAATGAAACGCGTGAAAAAACGTTGCCTTTGTGTTTTGTTTTACAGGGGTGAGGAAGAAGATGATGTGCTGTCAACGAATGATACGCCGGTTTGAAATTTCGCGCGTTACACCACTAACCACTTGCTTTTCTTTTATAATATTCATTGTTTATTTACTAATCAAACGCGTTCAATGGCTCAGCTGGCATACGCTTATTGCTTCAACATCCAAGACCTGGGTTCGAGTCCCAGGTCTGTATAATTTCCAATATTATTTTTCAATGTAAATTCCCATGCAGCGCTAGCGTTAAGGCACACCATATTCCATCACCATCAAGCCAGCCACGCGTCTAGCATATCCAGATCAAAGGCTCAAGGTTGCTGAACACCATAAGCCTTAGTCAAAAGTCCCATACGTGGCCTAGAAAAGTCAAACAGATTTCAAGCTTATTGGGCCAGTTTCTTGGATCATACCTCCTAATTTGGGATTGAACCCCCCCTGGTTTGCCTTCTCTATATTTTTTTTATTTTATTTTTCAATTATGATTTTATTTTCTTTATTTGTCTAAGTTAATTAATTATATTTTTATAAAATACAAATATACAAAAAATGCCTAAAAAATCAGAAAAAAGATAAAAACATAATAAATTATTTTATTCTAATATTTTCATAAACAAATTGCATGTAAATTATTTAGTTTTAATTAGGTTGTAATTTTAATTTCTTTTAATAAACAAAAATACAAAAAGTAGAATTAGGTTTAATTAAGATTTTCATTCCTTTTAATTTTTCTTTTTCATCATAATACTTATTTATTTATTATTTTTTATAATTAAATTGTACATAATTAATTAGGGTTTCATTTAGATTTTAATTTAATATTTTCACAATAAATTTAAAATAACTAGAATTAGGGTTTGCATTCAATTTTAGTTTTAATTAATTCTCTTTTTCTATTGAATCTAAAAAATATAAAAATACCAAAAAAACAAAAACATTCTCTTTTAATATTAATTCTAATTCCTTATTAATTTTAATTTTCGCAAAAGGGTCCAACGCCCATATTTTTAATTGTTTAATTTCGCGTACTTATTTCTTTTTCCGTTTAAATAATTATGTACCTCTCCCAAAGCTTTGTTACAATTACTTCTCGCACTTTTAATTCTTTTTAATTTCTTTATTTTTCTGTCAAATCGGGTCCTGGTTAATTTTGGCGATGTGGACCCGCGCCTTTTGTAATAGCTTTAGATTTTTACTTTCCCGCAATATTTTAACTGCTAAACAAAGCATGCAAGAATGAATGGTCTAAAATAAAAACAAGCGTAGAAAACCAATGACATGAACAAGACAAATACAAATGAAAACGACACACAAATCGCACACACCACCCCTAGGGTACGCCTCACTGTTGCCTTGCCTCGAAAGGTGATCGTCGAGTAGAGGATGTCTTAGTAAGTCCTCATGATCCGGGAACCTGGCATGAGGGTAGCTTCTAAGGTGTCTTCCCATTGCTCTGGTGATCACCATGTCCCGAACCTTCGAATTGACCCGAACACCTCCAACGGTGGTGCTACCTACCTCTCAATGGTGGGATGGCACTACTTTAAAGGACATCTACACAGACGAATTCCTTAGGGTAGGTAGACGACTCTAGATACTTGCTCTAATTTCAAAAAACAAATCAAAAACACTTTTCACACCGACACCTTTTCAAAAAGCTTTCGAAAGCAATTTTTCAAACACTCTTGAGGACCGATACAAGAGTCGAACTGGAATTTTCAAAGAAACCTTTTTTAAAACCCACATTGAAAAGCAAACAAACCATTTTTGAAAACACAAATGAGCAAGTATCTAAGAGCCCATGGATAACCATGGATAGAAAGGGTGCTAACACCTTCCCTTTCTATAACCTACCTCCCGAACCGAGAGCAATCTCTATAAGGAATTTTTCTGTGCTTTTGTCCTTTCCATTTGGAGAAAATAAAAGACGGTGGCGACTCTTGCTTCCGCGACATTTCGCGAACCAGCGTTAAACAGTCAGTTCCAGATCCACCAATCACAGCCGGCTTTGGTGCAGTCCAAGGTTGGTTAATACTTGATGATACACTCATTGAGATTCAACTCGCGGGATGTTTTGGTGGCAATTGTTGTACTAAAATAAAACCTTCAAGAAAGATCCGTGATATGAGATCCCTAGAACCCGATTGCTATTTGAGGACAGGTTGAGTCAACTTAACTTCAATAGAGAAGGATACTTACCTATGGACCTCATGCAAGCCTTGTGTTTACTATCTATCTAACATGAACACGACATGGCATTTTTACTAACCATTTCAAGGATCTTAGGGATCTTTGGTGCAGGATTATCACAAGCCAAATTGCTAGCAAGGGGCAAGGGGATTTATTTTCCTCTAACCAAATGCCATAAAAAAATCAAAGCACATTCTTTTGAGTCAGAGGCTAGGACCCACTTGATTTGGTGAGCTTGATTCTTATAGAAGGACATTCAAAGATGAAAACTTAAAGTTCTTCAAATACAAAGCTGCAACCAGATTCTTTTTTCTAATATTTTAATCCCATAAGATCCTTAAAAACATTGCATATACATCTACATGTTATACATATCATAACAGGTATTCTCAAGATAGGTTTTCTCATCTTTTTGCTATTTATTTCACCAAAAAATGGATCTTGAACAAACAATCAAAGACCTCCAAGCTCAGAATGCCCAATTCGAACAGATGTTCCTGAATTTAGCCAAGGGGCAGGAAGAATTGAAGGTACTTGTCACTAGTGACAAAAAGAAGAAGCAAAGAAACCAATTGGCTTTCTTAACATGGGAAGAAGGTTCAAAGATTTTATCAAGCAAGCTCGAGATCTTAACATCCCATTTGATGAAGATGACAAGCAGGATGAAGATAGTAAGAGTGTGAAGACTGAAAGAAGCAATCCTGGTTCTAACAAATGTCTTGATAGAGAGGAAGATGATTACTTGGATGAGTAGTATCCCCCTACTGATGAAAAGTATAAGCTGCGAGAAGAGCGTCTAAAAGCTATGGAGATCCAGAAAGTGCCTGGACTGAACTTTGATGATTTGGGTATGGTTTCAGGAGTTATCATTCCTCCTAAGTTCAAGACTTGTACCTTTGCCAAGTATGATGACATTTCCTATCCAAAGCTGCATTTAAGGTCTTATGTTTGGAAAATCCAACCGCACACCGCTAACAAGATGTTGTGGGTTTATTTCTTTCAAGAGAGCCTGTCTAGGACACAATTGGAATGGTTTTATCAACTAGAAGGGACCAATATTCACACCTGGGAAGATATGGTTGCTGCTTTCTATAAGCAATACATGTATAATGCTGATCTTGCACCAACCCATATGCAATTATAGAGTATGACCATGGGCTATGATGAAGGCTTTAAAGAGTACGCACAGAAGTGGTTGATATGTTCATGAGAGCACACTAGCAGGTCCTTTCTATAATCATCTTCTAGGGAGTTCTTCAGCTGGTTTTACTGAACTGATACTGACCGGGGAACACGTTGGGAATGGAATTAGAAGTGGTAAAATTCAAATGGGTACATCTTCAAATGCTTTGAATAAGCCTTATAATAGTAAGAGGGAATCCAATGTTGTGTATGGCAAGAAGGGTTGTAATATGAGCGATCACAACCAATCTG
Source organism: Vicia faba (assembly GCA_948472305.1). Classification (NCBI taxonomy): domain Eukaryota; kingdom Viridiplantae; phylum Streptophyta; class Magnoliopsida; order Fabales; family Fabaceae; genus Vicia; species Vicia faba. Next base: position 151,006,166 of record OX451737.1, on the reverse strand, counting down.
TGGGGGCCGTACTAATCTCTAATCCTGCCCCATTGCAACAACAACGACAAAATAATCAGCGTAGGCATGAAGCACCTAAGAGGCAGTTCACAAAGATCAACATGCCATTGCCTCAAGCATTGCAACACATGTTAAAGGCTGGGCTGGTTACATTGAGAGAACTTCTTCATAATCCCAACACTTCCTCTCCCCGCTGCAATCCCAACACAAGGTGTGTGTATCACTCTAACAACCCCGGGCACAACCTAGTAATTGTTAGGCTCTGAAGAATAAGATCCAAGATATTATTGATGCTAAGGAAATTGAATTTGATCCTCTTGAGACTCCTAATGTGATCACTGCCCCTATGCCTAATCATAACAAGGGCGTTAATGCTATTGAAGATGTTTCTTATGTTTCTATTATAAATGGTTTGACTACTCCTCTAATGATTGTTAAGGAGAATATGTTGCAAGCCAATTTATTTCTGGGTTGTGCTAAAGACTACTACTACTGTACATCCCAATCCAATGGTTGTACATTGCTGAAAGAAGGTATTCAGTGTTTGATGGATGACTGTGTGATTCTGTTTGAGAAAATTCCTTTTGAGAAGATTCCTTCTGCAGAGAGTACATCCCAAGACCTGAATCTTGAAGACGTGTCTATAATTTCCAATACCCCTATAAGGATCACTTCTAAAGGTCTTGTGAAGATTATTGCCGAACCTAGAGTCACTCCTCTTATCCTTACTTCGCTTGGGCCAATTCCATATTCCTCTGATAAGGCTATCCCTTGGAATTATGGAGCCGATGTCTACTACCATGGAGTCAAACAGGAACCATTGATTGTTGAAGAGGAAATACTGAAGTTACTAATCCCGATGTTTGCAATATTGCTGGAACTAGTAAGGTTACCAGAAGTGGAAGGGTTTTCTCTCCATAGATCTCTCCGAAGGCTGTTACCACACCGGTTCGTTTCACTACTACTATTGAGACTCAAGACGAAGAATATACGACCACGCCTGCCCAGACGGTGGCACCAAAAGAAGTTAGTGCTAAAGACACCTCAAAGCAAGAGATGTAGGAAATATTAAAGATTATCCGAAAGAGTGACTACAAGATTGTTGAACAGTTGGGGAAGACACCCTCCAAAATATATATGCTATCCCTATTGTTGTGTTTTGAAGCCCATGCTCGGGCTTTAGTGAAATTTATGAAATCTTCTCATGTACCTGTTAATCAGTTCGAAAATCATATTGCTAGCCTGACGACTGATAATGGGTTAGGCTTTTCTGACGCAGACTTAACTCCCGCAAGAAGGGATCATAATAAGGACCTGTATGTCTCTATTAAGTGCAGGGGCACTACCTTATATCATGTGTTGGTAGACACGGGTTCCTCATTGAATGTACTGCCAAAAGCTGCTTTAGACAAACTTGGCTATGAAGGGATTATTCTAAAACCCAGTGACATTATGGTAAGAGCTTTTGATGGTTCAAAGAGAATGGTGCATGGGGAGGTTAATCTTCCAATCAAAGTGGGTTCCCAGGTCTTCGACTCTACTTTCTATGTGATGGATATTCGTCCAGCGTATTCTTATTTGTTTGGATGCCCTTGGATTCATGGGTCAGGTGTTGTTACTTCTACCCTACACCAGAAGTTGAAGTATCCTGTGAAGGGAAAGGTTGTTACAGTTTGCGGTGAAGAAGAATACATGATGAGCCATTTGAACTCTTTCAAGTATGTTGAGATGGATGTTTAATTCTTCGAGACCCCTTTCCAGACCTCTAAAGTTGTTGATAAAGCTGCTCTTGTTGTTCCTAAGACCCCGTCAAAAATGGCTTCTCTGAAAGACGCTAGGGTTGTGGTTGAAGAAGGTGGTTGCACTGTTTGGGGTCAGTTTCCCAATATTCCTTACAAATCCAACAAGTTTGGTTTGGGTTTCACTTCTCAGGCTCAGAGGGCTGTCCATCATGCCCGAGCTAATTCTGGGAGACCGCCATTCCGCATCAATAACAATGGGGTTCACAACAATCATGTCAACACTGTGGAATATGCTGATAGGGACTGCGACATAGATAGTTGGATCTTCCCTACTACCGGCAGTGGGCTAAACAATTGGGTGGTTGAAGACATTATACCAATCTCCTTTAGTCAGCAGTAAATTCTATTTTCTGTTTTCTTGCTTTCGAATTTTGGTTATGTAATTTAAATAATGACTTTAAGCCTTATGCCTTATCTGGGGCACAATGGTCCATTTGTTAGGGTTGTCATTATTCATCAGCATATTTTCATTTAATAAATCATTGGATGTTTGCATTCAAATTTTGTGCTCTTTGTCTTTCTTTTACTTTAATGTTTTCAAAAATAGATATGTATTCTTACACACACCCACACAACAAATTGCAGATCCATATCCATCCTAGACCCCATTGATAACAATTCTTCTATTTCTAATTATGACTTCGAAAATCCGATCTACCGAGCCGAGGACGAAGGTGAGAAAGACTGTGAAATACCTGGAGAGCTTGCTAGGCTTTTAATGCAAGAAGAAAGATCCATACAACCACGTGAAGAGTCAGTCGAGGTTGTAAATTTGGGTACTAAAGAGGACAAGAAAGAAATCAAGATAGGTGCCAATCTAGAAGATAGTGTCAAAAAGAGATTGATCCAGATGTTGCATGACTATGTTGAGATCTTTGCTTGGTCGTTCAAAGACATGCCAGGGCTTGACGCTGACATTGTGGTTCACCATCTATCGATGAAGGAAGGTTGTCCTCCTATAAAGCAGAAGGTTTTTCGTATCCGTCCTGAGATGTCAGAAAAGATCATGGCTGAGGTTATGAAGCAATTCAATGCAGTTTCGTAGCCGTTATGTCCTATCCTCAGTTGGTTGCAAATGTGGTGCCAATACCTAAGAAATATGGCAAGGTGCATATGTGTATAGACTACATGGATTTGAATAGGGCGAGCCCCAAATATGACTTTCCGCTTCCATATATTGATGTTCTCGTTAACAACACTGCTCAGTACAAGGTATTTTCCTTCATCGATGGTTTCTCTGGGTATAATCAAATTAAGATGGCACCTGAAGAAATGGAGAAGACGAATTTCGTCACACAGTGGGGCACTTTTTGTTACAAAGTTATACCTTTCAGTTTGAAGAACGTCGGTGCAACATATCAGTGTGCTATGGTAGCCTTGTTCCATGATATGATCCATCACGAGATAAAGGTTTACGTTGATGACATGATAGCCAGATCTCAGACTAAAGAAGAACATCTTGACCACGTGCACAAGATGTTTGAGAGATTGAAGAAATACAAGCTGAGGTTGAATCCGAACAAGTGCACTTTTGGGGTAAGGTCAGGTAAACTCCTAGGTTTCATCGTCAGTGGTAAAGGTATTAAAGTTGATCCCGCCAAGGTTAAATCCATTCAAGAAATGCCAGCTCCCCTACCAAAACGGAAGTCAGAGGTTTCCTAGGAAGATTGAACTATATTACCAGATTTATTTCCCATTTGACCGCTACTTGTGAGCCAATCTTCAAGTTATTAAGGAAAGATCAAGTAGTGAAGTGGAACGATGATTGTAAGATAGACTTCATAAAATCAAGGAGTACCTCCAGGAACTTCCGGTTCTAATGCAATATACTACCTTAGCAAAAAATTTACCGACTGTGAAACAAGATACTCACTGCTCGAGAAAACTTGTTGTGCTTTGGCATGGGCTGCTCGCCGACTAAGACAATGTATGTTGACTCATACTACCTTGTTGATCTCTAAGATGGACCCAATAAAATATATATTCGAGAAACCCGCTCTCTCTGGAAGAATAGCAAGATGGCAAATGGTCTTGACCAAATACGACATTCAATATACTACTCTGAAGGAAATCAAAGGAAGTGTACTGGCAGATCATTTGGCTCATCAAGCTTTAGATGACTATCAGTCTATGAATTTTGAGTTCCCGGATGAGAATATTATGCTAGTAACTGATTGCGAAGAGCCTGGACAGTATGAAGGACCTAAGCCAGGATCCCGATGGACTATGGTGTTTGATGGAGCTTCCTACAGACTTGGTAATGGAATTGGTGTTGTAATTGTCTCTCCCGCGGGTTGCCATACGCTCTTCACCGCTAGATTATCCTTTGATTGTACCAACAACATGACAGAATACGAAGTGTGCATCATGGGGGTCAAGGCTGCCATCGATATGAGAATTAAATTCTTGAATGTATATGGGGACTCAGCCCTAGTAATCAGTCAAAATAAGGGAGAATGGGATACGAATTATCCAAATCTCATTTCTAATCGAGAGCATGTGTTGACGTTAATTTCGTACTTCAAAGAAATCACTTTTAAACATATTCCACGAGAAGAGAATCAATTGGCAGATGCATTGGCTACCATGTCATTTATGTTCAAAGTCAGATGGGATAATGAAGCTCCTCAAATTACTATTAAGAGACTAGATGAATTAGTGCATTGCTACGAAATTGATACTGGTAGAGTAGAGGTTCTCTGCCAAGTTCTTTCTGAGTAACAAAATTTTGTACAAGCGCAACCACAATTCGACTTTGCTTCATTGTGTAGACAAGATGAAAGCTGAGAAGATTACAGAAGATATGCACGAAGGAGTCTTTGGTACTCACTTCAGTGGGCATATGATGGCTAAGAAAACTCTGAGAGTGGGTTATTATTGGTTGACCATGGAAACTAATTGCCATTGTCATTCCAGAACTTGTCACAAATACCTGATTTATGCTGACAAAGTTCATGTGCCTCTGATTCCTTTGAATGTCTTGACTGCTCCTTGGTCGTTTGCAATGTGGGGCATTGATATGATTGGAGAGATTAAGCCTAGTGCATCTAATGGGCATCGTTTCATCCTATCTGTTATTGATTATTTCACGAAGTGGGTTAAAGAAACCTTGTTTGCCTCCATTACCAGGAATATTGTGGCATGGTTCTTTAAGAATAATTTCATTTATCGGTATGGCATACCTGAAAGGATCATCACATACAACTGTACCAACCTCAACAATATTATGATCACAGAACTCTGCACGTAGTCCAAGATTAAACACCATAATTCTTCTTCTATCGACCAAAGATGAATGGCATAGTGGAAGCCGCTAACAAGAACATCAAGAAGATATTGTAGAAAATGACAGTGACATCCAAAGATTGGAATGAGATGTTACTATTAGCTGTTCATGGTTATCTCACTTCAGCATGTACATTGACTGGGGAAACTCTATTTTCTCTAGTATACGGTATGGAGGTTGTCCTGCCTGTCGAAGTCCAGATTCGTTCTCTAAGGATTATGAAAGACGTATGTTTGGATGAAGACGAGTGGATAGAGACTAGACTTGACCAGATAAATTTAATTGATAAGAAAAGGCTTGCAGCTATTTGTCATGGTCAGATGTATCAGAAGTGCATGATTAAGGCCTTTAATAAGAAATTCAAACATCAAGTGTATCAGGTTGGTGATTTGGTCATAACGCATTATCCTACCATAACGTGATCCTGGGGGAAAATGGACTCCCACATACAAAGGGCCATTTGTGATCAAGAAGATATTTTATGACGGTGCTATTATGCTTACCACCATGGGCGGTGAAGATTTTCCACATCCTGTGAACGCAGACATAGTTAAAAAATACTACACATAAAAGAGGCCTGCTAGGTTGACTGGCCAAGCCAAAAATAAGAGCATCCCGGAAAACCAAAAGGGTTTGGGTAAAAATTAGGGATATATATAAGGAAAAATGTACATTGGACAAGTATAAAACCTGAAAGGGCGGCTTGGGCAAAGAAGGATATCCCGGTGGACAGAAAACCCGAAAGGGTGGTCCAGGAAAAAGTTAGGTATTAAAGCGTATGACCATGTCCCGTTAAATCACCTATATACTTACAACTAACAAGATTAAGGACATCAAAGTTCAAATGGTACAAATCAATTCAATCAACTTCTTCTGACAGTGAGAAATGAGATGCTTGAAGGCATAAGGGAAATAGCAGAGTTGAAACATGATGGGATGGTTTCTGCATAGTTGTTTTACTTTATTTCTCTATGTACACCTTTTCTTTTACGGTGATTTCCTCTTACTAGGATTTCTGTCTCTTTGTATAAAATTGTCTGTTTATAGGAAAATTTTTAAAATCAATGCAATTAATTTCAAATTCAAAAACAATTTTTACTTTCTCTATTTTGTTTGCAAAAAAACGTCTAATGACTATATTGAATGAATATATGCATTTGAATATGATTATGGTTTACAAATATATGCATGAAAATAAGATTAGTATTTACAAGAGACTTTAGGAGTTGGGATAATATTCAAGGTTGACCATAAATTCCCACAGAGCAGTCTCTTCGGAACTATTTTCACAAGCTAATCCCCGCCAAAGTTTATCTCCTCAACATAGTCTACCAGGTTTATTTCCCCAATGGAGTTTATTTCTCTAATATTGAAAAAATTCCTCGACAAGATTCTCTTCTCCGACCGGATGACACTCAATGTTATCCTCCCCAAAAGAATTAATATGCATATCCGAAACCTGGATAGACAACACATCAGAGAAGTTTCATCTCTTTTTATCCCCAGTCAGGAATCATTTGTCCTTCAAAGGATGACAAACGACTGACTCTCCTTGAATGCTTATATCCCTAAGCAGAAGTTTAAAATCCCAACCGGAGTGTCCTCAAACGGAAAGCAAAAATCCCTAGTAGAGGCATTCCAAACAAATGAAGAACTATTGTCTTCATCCCCAGCAACAACCAGGGATGCATTTTTCACGGCCATACAAATATTAAACGAAGGGACTGATACGCTCCAATAACACACTACATCCATACATCATTTGCAAAAATATCATGACATATACATACAAAATGCGTACACTATTCTCATTTATGTTGAGAGTATAATTACAAAATGCATTACATCATGACATTGCAAATAACTAACTTTGTATTTTCAGGTTAAGTTCATAAACTAACAGATACTACTAGTAATTTATAAACAGGTTATGGATCAATTCCCGAAGCAAGACGGGGCGACTATCTACATGACCAAGTGATTCCCTTCAGAGACTAAATTTTGAAAAGCATCTCCTTCAGAACCTTCGTTCTGAAAAGCATCTCCATCAAGACCTTTTCTCTAAAAAGCATCTTCCTTCAGAAGTTTATTCTGAAAAGCATTTTCACCAGAGACCGAGTTCTGGCGAGCATTTCCTTTAGAGGAGTTATGAAAAGCATTTCCCGTTCAGCACTTCATTCTGAAAAGCATCTCCTTTAGCGCTTCGTTCTAAAAATCATTTCCCCTTCAAAGACGGAATTCTGAAAAGCATTTCCTAGAGACCAAATTCTGGCGAGCATTTCCTTCAAAAGTTTATTCTGAAAAGCATCTCCTTCAGAGCTTCATTCTAAAAAGCATTTCCCCTTCAGAGACGAAATTCTGAAAAGCATTTCCTCCCAGAGACTGAATTCTTGTGAGCATTTCCTTTAGAAGTTTATTTTGAAAAACAGCTCCTTCAATGCTCCATTCTGAAAAGCATTTCCCCTTCAGAGACAGAATTCTGAAAAAGCACTCCCCATAGAGACTGAATTCTAGCAAGCATCTCCTTCAAGGCCTTCGTTCTAAAAAGCATTCTCCTTTAGAAGTTTATTCTGAAAAGCATCTCCTTCAGGGCTTCATTCTGAAAAGCATTTCCCTTCAAAGATTTTCTAAAAAGCATTCTTCATATACAGTCATGCGTAGACTCATTTTGATACTCCTATTAACAGTTACTTTGGATGGCATCTTTAAGACCATCCCCAGAGATACTCTATCACCTCTCCGAATGGAATCTTTAAGACCATTCAAGCAATACAATCAACTAACATCATTACTTTGTGCACCGGCGTGCAAATTTCTGGGCACTTAAGTGTTCAATCCTCTTCCACCTTCAGATCCCGAATGGCGAGCATGCCAGTCTAACTCTTCAGGTTTAAGAAGATTTAACAGGGGCAGCTGTTGTACCTCAAAATTTTCACTCCCATTTCAAAAGGTCTACTCATACTCCTAAGGTCCTCAAGTGCTCAAGACTACTCAAGAATGATCAGATGAATCCTCCTCCTAAGTAGAGGCCTATAATTAGGGTTTTGGTTCTTTCAAAAGAAAATTGAGCTTATAATGCCTTAAGTGAAGTTCATGGTTCCCCATTTGCTTCAAAGAATCCCCATATCAAGTTTCAAGCCTTACATCCCAAATTTGCTCATTCAATTGCTCAGATAAGTGAAAATCAACTATATTGGACAAAAAGTCAACTATGGTCAAATTACAGTCAAACTTCAAGATTTTTGGTCAACATCAAGATTTTGAGGTCACATTCATCAAGAAAACTCAAGATTCATCAAAAGTCAAAAGTTGCTAAATTAGGGTTTTCTTTAGGAGAAGTCAACTTAACTTTGACCAAGCATAACTTTCACATGTTTTATCAGAAAATTCTCAACCAAAGCCCATTTTGATGTAAATTCAATTCTCTACAACTTTGTGACTCTAAGCTCAAGGCCCAAAAATGCTTCAGTTGAGAGATATGAGCCAAAACATTACAGGTCATTTTAAAAGTCAACAAAAAGACACTTTTTGTCAAAGCAACTTACATCAAGTTGAAATTTTTAAATGGAAAAATGATCAACATGAGAGTTGTAGGGAACACCTTGAGCTTTCCAAAAAGTCTAAGATCACCTTCATATAACAAAAATTGAGCAAGTTATGAGTTGCACAATTTGGGTAATTTTGTGAAATTGCATGAAACATCAATTAAACAATTTTGGGCTTTTGTACTAATGGGCCTAACTTTTGAAGTTCAAACGTGTTCATGACATGTTAGGGGACCCCCAAAACCATTCAAATATTTTTCTTTATGATTTTTATTTCTTTTATTTGAATTTTTATTCATTTAAATGCAAATTAAATCAAATCAATATCAAGTGGAGGTATAAGGCATAAAAGGCTTTTGTTTCAAATACTTTGGAGGCCAAAGATCTCATCACCAACCGTGTGAACCTATTAGAGAAACAAATCTATGGGTTTTGGCTTACTCCAAGTTATTTTCAAACAAAATAAAAAGATATAATTTCATGAAGATGTCCAAGCCCATCTTTGACCTAATTTCTTCTCTCTTATATATACTCTTGAAATTCAGACAAGGGATGGACAGAAAAACTTGCCTCAAAGAACACTCTCAAAACCTCAAATTTTGTCCAAACTAGGGCAAACTCGAAAGCATTGTTCAAGCTCTTCTCAAAACAAACCACCCACTCAAATCAATCCCTGACACATTGTAGAGTAAGTCTTGATTATTCTTGATGATCAAAGAGGCTTGAAACGTGCACTACATGCATCACCAGTTTCTTTATTTTTATGATATTCATGCTTTCTTTTTTATGTTGTTTTGATTGAAACTAACCATGCTAACGTGTTCCTGAGACAAAACTATACAAGTTTGATCTCTTGCATTAGTCCCATAACACCAGAATAACCCATCACCATGTTTGAACAGTTTTGTGTTATCTTGTTCATATCTCTCTGTACAAGACAATTCATCCAAAACTAAGGCCACCAATGAATTCGCAAGGGTTAATTTAGGGGGATAGGTTTCTATTTGATCACTAACACGCTTTATTTTTGCATGTACAAAAAAAGGCTCACCGGAGAAGACGACCGGAGCTAGGGCTCTGGCACCTCTCCGGTCCATCCATTTGTTTTCATATTATATTTAATCGTTTGTATTATTGTACGGCATGAAACAGCCAGCCCAGTGGCAAGACATGCGCATGCTAAGGCTTTGGTCTATAAGGGCGTGGATTCGGTCCCTACCTTTTGCATCTTTTTTTTGTTATTTTCAATTCGTGCAGGTTTTACATATAATCTTTAGTGCATGTTTCCTATCACCAACGAGCACTTGGCCTGGTGGCAAGCTATGCAATTGTGAAGGCTAGAGGGTGTGGGTTCAACACCCACCCCATACAATTCCTTTCTTTTTGGTTTTCACCTTACTCATTGATTTTTCTTTCCCTAACCATAAAAACTAACCTTTTTTAATTAACCTAAAAACTAACCCTTTTTAATTAACCTAAAAACTAACCTTTATTTTCTAACCCTAATAAATTAGGTTTAGGTTTTTAATTAACATTTAATTCTCTTGTTTTAATTAATTAATTAATTAATTAACCCTTTTTTAAATACTTAAATTAATTAGAGTTTAGGTTTTAATTATTATTAGCATTTAAAATTATTTTCCATACAAAAATCACAAAAAAACATTTTTTACATTTAATTTTCTATTTTTCTTATTTCTTAGATCAAGTGTACAAGATGCTTCCTCAAATGTAAATAACTTAGATTTATTTTCTCGCACTTTTTCTTTATTATCTATCTGCTCCTTGGATGTAATAGTTTTAGGATTTACTTTCCCGCATCTTCCTACTTATGTAACTGCTCTGAAGCCATGTGATAGCTTAGGTTTACATTCCACACTTTACCTTCTGCTCTTATATTTTGTTCAACTGCTAGTAACTAGGGTTTGTATGGCAAGATTAAAATCAATCGGTAGATAACTCTAATATAAGATAAATAATTGAACTGAACACACCATTCACACTTTGCACCTCTAGGGTAAACTATCTTTGTTGCCTTCAGAAATATTGGTCACGTCCCTCAAAATAGGGATACTTTAGCAAACGAACCTCGAATAAAGATCATAGTCCCTCGATGACCATTCGATGTTGCCTACGAAAAATGATCTAGTCCCTCCGATACAATTGCTAAAGTAACTTTATCTATTGCCTTCAATGACCATTCAATGACCCTATACATGTCCCTTCACACCCAATAGATAGGGCTACCTACCAATTAATGGTATGGGTAATACTATCTCTAAAGGAGAAGGAAAATAATAAGAACGGCCTTGAGTGGGTAAGAATTGTAAATCGCTTGCTCACAATCTTTTCTAAAAAAACATTTTTTACAAATCACACTTTCAAAATATTTTCAAAGACACATTGTACGCATTCTTGAGGACTGATACAAGAACCATTACAAAGTTAGTTATACTTTGGCTTTTCAAAATATTTTCAAATCACATACACAAAGCAAATTTTAAAAGTGAGCTAGCGATTAAGATCCCGTAGATAACTATGGATGAAAAGGGTTCTAATACCTTCCCTTTTCATAACTTACCCCCTGAACTCAAAATCTATCAAGGTCTTTCCTGTTCTTTTCACCTTTCCTAAATATTGGATAAAAGAAAAGTCGGTGGCGACTCTAGCTATCCACACATTTGGATAAAACCAAAAAAGTCAGTTCTCCCACTATATTACAACTATACTCTGAAAACCATCGAAAGCTTTGACTATCATAGAACTTGGCCTTATAACAACACCATCTAGTGTTAACTTCGTCAAGCTAGATTTTGGTTACACATTAAGGGAAAAACCAGTATCGGTGAGTACTCTAGATAGGTTAGTTGTACCTATCTGAATGGAAAAGTGAAATGTGTAACACCCCAATTCTACCCGACAATATATATGAAATCAAAGTTATCAAAATTTGTCAACCGAATCAGGATGCTACAATCTCAACATAAAACATCGACATTCATTACAGATACATAACACATTAAACTGGAATGAACCAACTGCAACATAATTTAATCTTTTAAAATCAACAACTTTCATAACTACACAGCAGATTCATAATATTCAACTTAAAAGGACATAACATCTTTGTCCAACTTAAAACAACTTTAAAACAATAAGTACTCAACGAAACCAACATAAAATTTAGCAACTGAACTAAAATAAATAACAAAGCATTAAGCATTCATCCCCCCGAGTGTTACGTATCAGACCAATGACACCGACTCGAACTATTAAAGGTAAACCGCCTTCACTCTAGATTACCTGCATGTTACCAACTTCAGGTTAACATTCAAACAGAAGGGGTGAGATATCAAACAACATAATCAAGTATATAATAAATATTACATTAGAATTAGTCTATGCAAAATCACCTCTTCACAACTTTGAACAACATCAATCACAACAGAACATCAATGAAACATAACTAAATTGTTTATCAACACAACAACTCAAATATGCAATGTGGAATGCAACTCATTACTATGCACATGAATATGGTACCAGCGGAGCAGAACTCCCAACTTAAAAACATAGTAGAACTCCCAACTTAAAAATGGAGCAAAATTCCCAACTTAAAAATGGAGAACAACTCCCAACTTAAAAACGAAGCAGAACTCGCAACTTAGAAATTAAGGAATGTAAACTTAAGAAGCATCAGCTCCAACTTGATATGTGATGTATGCGACACAACATGATTGTAGCAACAACAACGACAACATAACAACGTTGGCATAAGCCTACAACTTAATAATAATTTAACCCTAGCCATAGGCCTACAACTTGATATTTCAACAATAACAATTAACACAACATTGGCATAAGCCTACAACTTAGTACGTTACAACAACAATAACATATCCATAATAGTAATCCAACAACAACATATATAGGAAGACAAGATTGGCCATAAGCCTAACAACTCAATACCACCCGAAATTCATATTTTTTCAGCAAAGTATTTAACACATTATATCGACTAAAATATACAACAATTGTTCTGTATAGTTGTTCAGATAAATTGGCTAAATCTTGCTAATTACTTATCAGCTAAAAGTTCTATTATTTCTACTTTATACTAATATTCCTTATTAGTTTCTGACAACTTAATACTACATTGTTATTTAATTTTGCTATATACATATACCAACTCCATTAAATTAACTTTTCTATAATTAATTCTTTGTTACTGCTGCTAAAGTATCCAACTAATTAGCTCTGTTAAATATCAACCCAACGATTTTCATACTAACCATCTCTGTTATAAACCAATTCAGCCATGTGTTAATACTCTATTATTTACTACTACTAAAACAACTCTACTAAATTATTCTGCCATAAGCCTCATTAATAGTTTTCTGCTAAATTAGTCAAACTATTATTTTCCTACCACTTAAGTCATCTCTACTGCTAATATATTTTCATAAATCACTTCTACCAATAACTTTCATTACACTGTCTGCTAATTACTAATTTTCTGCTAACATTTACTAACTCTGTTACTCATTAATATTACCTACTATACTTATGCTAATTCATCAATTTATCACTTCTGTTGTTAATAAATAACCTCTAATGTTATCCATCCTTTTTCTAACATAAGCCTAACAATTCAATACCACCCGAAATTCATATTTTTTCAGCAAAGTATTCAACACACTGTATCGACTAAAATATACAACAATTGTTCTGTATAGTTGTTCAGATAAATCGGCTAAATCTTGCTAATTACTTATCAGCTAAAAGTTCAATTATTTCTACTTTATACTAATATTCCTTATTAGTTTCTGACAACTTAATACTACATTGCTATTTAATTCTGCTATATACATATACCAACTCCATTAAATTAACTTTTCTATAATTAATTCTTTGTTACTGCTGCTAAAGTATCCAACTAATTAGCTCTGTTAAATATCAACCCAACGATTTTCATACTAACCATCTCTGTTGTAAACCAATTCAGCCATGTGTTAATACTCTATTATTTACTACTACTAAAACAACTCTACTAAATTATTCTGCCATAAGCCTCATTAATAGTTTTCTGCTAAATTAGTGAAACTATTATTTTCCTACCACTTAAGTCATCTCTACTGCTAATATATTTTCATAAATCACTTATACCAATAACTTTCATTACACTGTCTGCAAATTACTAATTTTCTGCTAACATTTACTAACTCTATTACTCATTAATATTACCTACTATACTTATGCTAATTCATCAATTTATCACTTCTGTTGTTAATAAATAACCTCTAATGTTATTCATCCTTTTTCTAAGCCTGCTACATACATTCCTACAATAACATGTTAAGGTAACAGACACCCAGAATAAACACAGCAAAACACCTAAAGGAGATACTGTAATTGGGGTTCATGCCCCTCGACATGCAAACCGTGCCCCTCGTTCCAAATTTCATGTGATCAGTGATTCATTCCATTCCCATGATCCCAGACCAACACAACAATTATTCACAACAATATAATAATTTTACCCACATTATTACATAACAAATTCCAACACTCAATTCATCGATCAAATTGCTGCAATGTTAGCACAATTATCATAGATGCCAAACAACAATTTATTCATACAATCATCACATACAGTAATAATTTTACGCAACCCAATTCCCACGTAACATGCATCATAAACCCAATTATAGAGTCAGAACCCCACCCTTGCCTTAGATTGAAGGTTGCTCTACAATTTTCCAATCGAATCCCGCTTTGCCTCTTTTACTCTTCTCTGTAACTTCTACGTTCTTTTTCTCTCTTCCAACCATTATTCCTCTTCTTCTTGACAAAAACCTATTTTTCTATTATTATAACCAAACTTAATAATATTAGTATTGTTATTGGGCCTAATTCTCACACCCCCTCAATACTTCATACGACTAAAACAAGCCCAACAACTAATACAATTAATTCCAACATTATTATTATTATTAATCAACTAATTAATTAATAATAATCTAGCAACTTATACCAACAATTCTCAACATCTCACAACTTCAACAAATAATCCAAAAAATAATTTAATTAAATTAACAGGCGTTACAACTCTCCCCCACTTAGAATACTTTCGTCCTCGAAAATCTACCCGATACTACCACTCTTAACGTGAATTTTCCATCTCATTCTCTGATCCCCAAGTCGCGTCTGGCAACACTTCGACCACTACTTCTCGACACAGCAATAACTCAACACAATTTAAATCAAATACACACATGCTAATCATTCAACACCTCCGCAATATAATCGTTAACAACTTATCAACCACTTTAACAATATCTTGACATATCAACATTTTAAAGTAGTAACACACTTATACTTTGATATACAACATCACATTATCATCTTAACAACTTCTTCAACACTAAAACACATACATAATTCCATTCCCATATATATATATATATATATATATATATATATATATATATATATATATATATATATATATATATATATATATATATATATATATATATATATATATATATATATATATATATATATATATATATATATATATATATATATATATATATATATATATATATATATATATATATATATATATATATATATATATATATATATATATATATATATATATATATATATATATATATATATATATATATATATATATATATATATATATATATATGTGTGTGTGTGTGTGTGTGTGTGTGTGTGTGTGTATGTCAATTATCAATAACTCTATTCATATCGTCGTATCACCCTTATAGTGACTTCACCATAGCCAACATATTCAACTTCGTCATATTATGGAGTATCATTCTTTACTTACAGAAATCAACATTAGCATCTCAATAACGATAACAAAATCATTACAACATCAATTGAACTGTATAACTCAACAGCATACCCATAGCTCACCATCAACCAACAATCCACAACATTCTTCTTATAAAATCCTCAAATATTTACTAGCAAACATAGTGCCCTGGCACAACATCCCTGTATCAGCAATCCACCAATTCAAACATGTAGATCAGGACATATCATTCCCATAGGTTCCTGATACGTAGTCCTTTTTTTCTAACGAGTCATACACACATAGCAACTGTGCCATATCATGCTTCAGTTGTGCAACTCTGATCATACATCTTAAGTCACTGTCCTCATTAAAATTTTCGTCAAATATATGATTTACAAGTTGCAACCTAGTTTTGGACTTTCTTTAACATCCACCACAAAATCGTTGTTCACTTGATATTCTCAATCTTTCACTTTGCGATGTTAGCTCCCATATTAACCCGTTACTCTGAATTGTTCAATATGTCTCAACTCTTTCTTAGCCACTCTTCTATCAATTCACACAAACTAGTGAGTGACTATCCTCACGATATAACATCAATCACTTTACACACCATTAAGACAGTAAGACAAGTCTACACCATCCAACACGGTCTCGTCTACTATCATCAAGAGATTAAGGGTCGTCAGTTCCTCAATTTGTCAATAGATAGCCGACAACCATAATGGAGTATAAACCATCGTTACCAAACTATAACAATGTTCCTTTAGAACTTATAATCAAGTCACCTCACGCACCATAATCCAATATTTTCCAATGAGGTTTACAAATACTCCCACAATTTCCCTCTCATTCAATTTTGTCAATGAGATACCACCGCTCAACATACTACACGGTCCATATTACACTCACTTAACCTCACACGAAGGTTAAGTATCCTCCAACTCAAGAATTACTTTCTTCATCTCTGCATCATCAGGAATACAAATTCAATTACGGAATCTCAACACATCCTGCACATCTGACTTGAAATCATCATTCTCAGACTGATCGAGTCCAACCATCGAATCTACCAATTCCACATCAAACTTCTGAGCTTCTTCGATATTGTCCAAAAAATCATTCTTAATCTTCAACATCCCTAACATAACACTCTTCGGTGTTACTTCACAAACTAAGCTCATATCTCTGAATCGTTCAATTAACTCAAATTCTTTAACCATCATTACCGACATGTGTAAAGTCTTTCAACTTAAAGCATCAGCCACGAACGACATTAGCTTTACCTGGATGATAATTCAAACTGAAATCATAATCTTTCAACAACTCCAACCATCTTCGTTGTCTCTTATTCAATTCCTTCTGATCAGATAAATACTTTAAACTCTTATAGTCACTAAATACTTCAAATCTATAACCAAAAAGATAATGTCTCCAAATCTTCAACATAAACACCACCGCTGCTAACTCTAAGTCACGCGTAGGATACTTTCTCTCATGAACTATGAATCATCTAGAAGCACAAGAAACAACTTGTCCATTCAGCATTAGCACACCACTAAGTCCCATCTTAGACGCGTTCATAATACACTACAAATGACCATCCTTTTTAATGCTGAACATCTCATTTCTCAACTTATTCTCCAACAACATATTATGCTTGACCTTGTCTTGAACAATTGTGATAATAATCATTTATGCCCAAAAAGCCTCTAGTTCCATACCCGACTTCAGAGTTCCTCCATATGGTAATGCATCAACCATATTTGAAAACACTTTCATATGATAGAATATATTTCTATCTCCTCATAGGTTCAAACGGAACACCAATCTGATACTCGGAACACAAGATATGAATTTCTAAAGTTATCCGAAAATGCGAACACCGACGTCATGCAGCGACATATTATTATACATCTTACGATAACATCAAAACAAAATTTCTTTGTACCAGTACCAACACTTACCATTCTTATTCCTTGAAATCGTACTCATCTCCTTGCATTTTCGACTCTGACTCGCGATTCAAAACATTCCAACAACTTCAACAACTTTTACAATCACTCACAAGGATCCCACGACAAGGTCTACAACACTCTGTCACTCTATCACCGCTTAAATGTTGATATCTCACACAATGGCTACCCAAACTGACAACCTCACAGTCTACCAGCAGCACTGAAACATCACAACTTTCTAAATTCTATCTTCTAAAAATTATCCTTGTTACTTAACAATCACCTTCAAAAACATCAGGGGTTTACACTCTACTCGTATATCAACAACTATTACATTGCTCCTCATCCTTCGAGAAGTAAACATCAATAAGGTCTAATCATCCTCCCTCAAGATGCTCCAACTTGATTAACAAATAAAATCTTGAATCCATGTCATCTTCGGATTTGGGAAACAACAAAACTTCAACAATACTTGCACTGTCGCCATCAGCAACATACTAAACTAACATCTTAGAACCGAAACATATCCGAGAAGCAAAGCTTCTCCCCCACTTATCTTCAAACCAACTTCTGCATACAAGCGATTAGAAAAGCAAGCAAGCACCGACAGTTTTTCACACACTTGTCGCGTACTAAGGAACAAACAACATTAGACAACTTGGCCTGACGGACCGACCTGCTCTGATACCAACTTGTAACCCCCCAATTCTACCCGATAATATATATGAAATCAGTTATAAAAATTCGACAACTAAATCAGGATGCTATAATTTCAACATAAAACATTGGCATTCATTACAGATACATAACACATTAAACTGGAATGAACAAACTGTAACATAATTTAATCTTATAAAATCAACAACTTTCATAACTACGCAGTGGATTCATAATATTCAACTTAGAAGGACATAACATCTTTGTCCAACTTAAAACAAATTTAAAACAACAAGTGCTCAACGAAACCAACATAAAATTTGGCAACTGAACTAAAATAAATAACAAAGCATTAAGCATTCATCCCCCCTGAGTGTTACGTATCAAAGCAATGATATCGACTCGAACTACTGAAGGTAAACCACCTTCACTCTGGATTACATGCACGTTACCAACATCGGGGTAACATTCAAACAGAAGGGGTGAGATATCGAACAATATAATCGAATATATGATAAATATTACATTAGAATTAGTCTATGCAAAATCACCTCTTTACAACTTTGAAAAACATCAATCACAATAGAACATCAACAAAACATAATTAAATAGTTTATCAACACAACAACTCAAATATGCAACGTGGAGTGTAACTCATTACTATGCACATGCATGTGGTACCAGCGGAGCAGAACTCCTAACTTAGAAATTGTCAATTAATAGAGGCATCAACAAGGCATAAGCCTTCAACTTTATATTTTTCCAATCCAGGCCAACTTAACGAGCATCAGCTCCAACTTGATATGCGATGTATGCGACACAACATGATATTTCAACCATGGCCATAGTAGGCCTACAACTTGATATTTCAGCAACAACAATTAACACAACGTTGGCATAAGCCTACAACCTAGTACGTCACAACAATAATAACATATCCACAACAGTAATCCAACAACAACATCAATGGGAAAGCAACATTGGCCATAAGCCTATCAATTCAATACCACATGCAATTCATATTTTTCAGCAAAGTATTCAACACACTGTATCGACTAAAATATCCAACAATTGTTCCGTATAGTTTTTCGGACAAATCGACTAAATCCTGCTAATTACTTATTGGCTAAAAGTTCTATTATTTCTACTTTATACTAATATTCCATATTATTTTATGACAACTTAATACTACACTGTTATTTAATTCTGCTATATACATATACCAACTCCATTAAATTAACTCTTATATAATTAATTATTTGTTACTACTACTAAAGTATCCAACTAATTAGCTCTGTTAAATCCTACGATTTTCATACTAACCATCTCTGTTATAAACCAATTCTGCCATGTGTTAATACTCTATTATTTACTGCTACTAAAACAACTCTACTAAATTATTCTGCCATAAGCCTCATTAATAGTTTTCTGCTAAATTAGAGAAACTATTATTTTCTTGCCACTTAAGTCATCTCTATTGTTAATATATTTTCGTAAATCACTGCTACCGGCAATTTACATTACATATCTGGAAATTACTAATTTTCTGCTAACATTTACTAACTCTATTACTCATTAATATTACCTGCTATACTTATGCTAATTCATCAATTTATCACTTCTATTAATAATAAATAACCTCTAATGTTATTCATCCTTTTTCTAAGCCTGCTACATACATTCCTACAATAACATGCTAAGGTAACAGACACCCAGAATAAACACAGCAAAACACCTAAAGGAGATACTGTAATTGGGGTCCATGACCCTAGGCATGTAAACCGTGCCCCTCGGGCAAAAAGCATGGTGTCGGTCGACACCCTTTATCAACACATGTGCCGCTCGACACATGTCCATAATTCCAGTTGCAATTCTGCAACTTCGTTCTAAATTTCTTACGATCAGTGATTCTTTCCATTGCCACGATCTCAGACCAACACAACAACTATTCACAGTAATATAATAATTGTACCCACATCAATACATAACAAAATCCAACGCTTAATTCATCGATCGAATCGCTGTAATGTTAGCACAATTATCATAGATGCCAAACAACAATTTATTCATACAACCATCATATACAATAACAATTTCACATAACCCAATTCCCACGTAACATGCATCATAAACCCAATTGTAGAGTCAGAACCCCACCCTTACCTTGGATTGGAGGTTGCTCTACAATTTTCTGATCGAATCCCGCTTTGCCTTTTTTCCTCTTCTCTTTAACTTCTACGTTCTTTTTCTCTCTTCCAACCCGTATTCTCTTCTTGAGAAAAACCTATTTTTCTATTATTATAACCTAACTTAATAATGATAGTATTGCTATTGTCCTAATTCTCACACCCCCTGAATACTTTATACTAATATTCTTTATTATTTTCTGACAACTTAATACTACACTGTTACTTAATTCTGCTATATACATATACCAACTCCATTAAATTAACTCTGCTATAATTAATTCTTTGTTACTGCTGCTAAAGTATCCAACTAATTAGCTCTGTTAAATATCAATCCTACGATTTTCATACTAACCATCTCTGTTATAAACCAATTCTGCCATGTGTTAATACTCTATTATTTACTGCTACTAAAACAACTCTACTAAATTATTCTGCCATAAGCCTCATTAATAGTTTTCTCCTAAATTAGAGAAACTATTATTTTCCTGCCACTTAAGTCATCTCTATTGTTAATATATTTTCATAAATCACTGCTACCAGCAATTTTCATTAAACTGTCTGCTAATTACTAATTTTCTGCTAACATTTACTAACTCTATTACTCATTAATATTATCTGCTATACTTATGCAAATTCATCAATTTATCACTTCTATTATTAATAAGTAACCTCTAATGTTATTCATCCTTTTTTTAAGCCTGCTACATACATTCCTACAATAACATGCTAAGGTAACAGACACCCAGAATAAATATAGCAAAGAACCTAATGGAGATACAGTAATTAGGGTCCATGCCCCTCGGCATGAAAACCGTGCCCTTTGGCACAAAAGAACGGTGTCGGTCGACACCCTTTATCAACACATGTGCCGCTCGGCACATGTCCATAATTCCAGTTGCAATTCTGCAACTTCGTTCCAAATTTCTTGCGATCAGTGACTCTTTCCATTGCCACAATCTCAGACCAACACAATAACTATTCACATTAATATAATAATTGTACCCACTTCAATACATAACAAATTCCAACACTCAATTCATCGATCGAATTGTTGTAATGTTAGCACAATTATCATAGATGCCAAACAACAATTTATTCATACAACCATCACATACAGTAGCAATTTCACAAACCCAATTCCCACGTAACATGCATCATAAACCCAATTGTAGAGTCAGAACCCCACCCTTACCTTGGATTGAAGGTTGCTCTATAATTTTTCTGATCGAATCCCGCTTTGCCTCTTTTCCTCTTCTTTGTAACTTCTACGTTCTTTTTCTCTCTTCCAACCCTTATTCTCTTCTTCTTGACAAAAACCTATTTTTCTATTATTATAACCTAACTTAATAATAATAGTATTGCCATTGGGCCTAATTCTCACACCCCCTAAATACTTCATACCACCAAAAAAAGCCTAACAACTAATACAATGAATTCCAACATTATTATTATTATTATTAATCAACTAATTAATTAATTAATAATAATCTAGCAACTTATACCAACAATTCTCACCATCTCACAACTTCAACAAATAATCCAAAAATAATTTAATTAAATAATTAATTAAATTAACAGGCGTTACCAATGCCTTATTGTGAGCTCTACCTTATGGAGGCAACTAATTATCATTAAATCCTAGATATGATCAAGATCTTAATTTTCCTACGACATTGTCAAACTAATTCACTGTAATCTCCTTTGCAACATGAGCATAACATAGAATTTTCATCAGAGAATCTCAATGCGCTTCTGAATTGGTAAGTAACAAGAGTATTTAAATATTAGCTGGGATTTGGTGTAGCTGATCTACCACCCTATAATCACTTTTCTTGATTATTTTTAGGAATTCCTCTACCTCATTGTCTATAAAATTCTTGCTTGGAAGTTCTTGTTATTGACTTGCCTCTGTTGCACCCCAAAGATTACCCTCTTGATTTAGGCTTATGTTTCATCATAAGCATCATGTTTCATTGCATTCATTCATTGTATTGGGATTAAAGTACTTTGGTTGCCAAATATTTCTCAAGCTTTGGAAGTTGATTGTATTGACAAGTTGCTCAAGGAGAGCCTCATTATCTTAAATCTCCGGATCTTTCAAGCCCCAAAGATCTCTCATGTCTCAAGACATCTCACTTGTTTTATTGGTTTATCAAGAGTTGAAGGTTTGCAAATTTGAAGAGAAATTCATCTATCACCTTCATCTAATGAAGTTAGAGTTTTAACTTATCGTGTGATTGAAGGCTTGTCTAAGTCAATTTCTTGAAGCATCATATTCTTATTATCATTGTTGAGGCATCTTTTCTCAAGGAATCTCTCAAGATATCCATATGAATTAGGGTTTTGAATTTTGATCATCATTCTCCTAACACAAGGTGCAAAACTAGGGGTTTTGAATTTAATCAGGAGTTCTTTAAATTTTGATTCAAATTTAATTTCATGTGTTTCTATATGATATTGAGCATCTATGATTGGAATATTGTCCATCAATTTGAATTGGAAGAGGTTCAATTGATCAAAAAGGGCAAAATGGTCTATTTGACCAAAAGTCAACCAAAGTCAAAGTTTACCAAAGTGGACTTTTGGTTAATCATCAATTCAAACATCCTATTTCATATTTCGTGACCAATTTCATCATCGAATCAAGGGTATTGAAGAAATTTAGGGTTTACTTGTATGAGAAGTTACTTGATCATGAAATTGTTTCTAAGTGTCCATAGTATACAACATTGGCCAATCATAACTTGCTCAGTTTTCATCTAATGCAGGAAAACCATATATCTTCTTAAAAGCTCTTGAAAAACCATATAAAAGTGTCATTGTGTGTAGAAAGCCCAAAAGTGAAGCATTTGAAATATATTTGACTTGGAAAATTACGGTATAAGGCTTGAATTTTTCTAGGCAGACACCTGGTGTGCCATTTTCATGGCTTAACTTCTTTTGATTCAAGTCCCAATTGGAAAATTCAAAAGGGGAATTTTGTTGTTCATTGTATGGGCTTTCTATTGAACTTGGAATCATCCAAAATTACCAAGGAAGGTATGAGTTATAGTGCTTCAAAGTTGGTGTTTCAACTTGACTTGGTATGCACACCATGCAAGCTAGGCACACGCGCAAGGCCTAAGCTTCAAAATCACTTTTTTTTCTCAACTTCAAGCCATGATATCTTTATGATACAAGCATCATTTCCAGAAGTTTAAAGCACCATATTGAAGCTTATTGAAATATCTTTCCATAGGCCTAAAGAGATCACAATTCACACGAGCCCATTTTTAGAAATATGGGTTTTTGTGTAAATTCGTCATAACATGCTTGCAGGCTAAATTTTCGCAGATTTTTCACATTGGTGTTTTGTTTATTACAAGTCTTTTTGGTACATGTTTGGCACGACTTCAGTACCACATTGGCTTACCAAAAGTGACTAAACCAAGAGCAATATTCCATGCATTCTGTGTATCTTATTTTTTACCATTTTTGGAAATATTCTCTTCCACCCATGTGATGACTCATGCCAACTCACCATATGCACGTCCCTCACTCAAATTCCACTCAATATGTGATCATTAAAACAACCACAAATTTGGACAATACATAAGAAAAACGCGTCACACCAAGAGTAATTTCTATTTTCTGAAAACCACCAAAATATCTTTGCAATAGATTTGTTTGAGTTAAGACCATCATGCCCTCATTTTTACTCTCTATATAAGCTTAGTCTTCACTCTGATTCAGGAAGAGGCGTCATAGACACTAGAACTGGATCTGAAAGTTTCTCATCACTCTCAAATTTTTCTTCTCTTCGAAGCTTCATTCTCTCCCATTCCAGTCACAATTTCTTCCTCTTTTAGTGTTCATTGAAGTTCAAAGTAAAGATTCAAGGTTTTCTCATTGATCAGACACACTGAGTTGATTTTATTTCTCACTCATAAGAGGTATTTTCAGATCCATAATTCGTGTTCTCTAGCTTGTTTCCTTTGATTGCAAGCTCGTGATCATGATCATATATGTTTAGATATTGATTCTAATATGTGAATTTGTTTGAATTCAAAGCACATTTGATTTTACGAAGTTCTGAAAGTTTGTGTTTAGTTGATTTTCATCATTTTTGTGGCTTGATTTCTATCTCAACAGTTTAACTTTTGAGATTCCACGACTTGCATGATGTAGATGTTAGATTTGGCTTTGATTTAGGCTTTGAATCACTAATTTTGGTTGAGAAATGAAGTAGAAATCGTGATCTGAACGTGAGGTCTTGAAATTGGAAAACACGCGTGTTAGGTTTTGTCACAATGTTGAAGATGATTTTGTGGTTGAATCTGATTCTCTCATTTGAATTTTAATGCATTTTATTTTTATTTGAATTGTTTTGTCTGATTTTATTTCTTGATCAAAACTTGTCCAAAAATTCTTTAAAAAATAACATTGGTACATTTTAATCTCTAGTATATGATTATAATTTTTCTGGATTTTTAAAAAATGATTTGATTAGTAAACAAAATTCATAGATTAATTGTGTTTTGGTTAATTGATTTTTGCACATTATTTTTTTGTTAATTTTTGTTTCTGAATTTTTCTTTGCACAAAAATTATACCAAAATATTTTCAGATACTTTGATTGGTCTATTTTGAGTTTCTAAGTTTTATTTTAGAATTTTCTCATTTTTAGTGGATTTAATAAATTTTGACATTTAATTGCTTTTTAGGCATTTTCACAATTATTTTAATCATTTTCCTTAATACAAAAAATTCACAAAAAATGTCTTGAATCATCTTATTAATATAGTTTGACTTTCTGAATTTTATTTCATATTTGTGTTATTTTGTGTTTGATAAAAAATGTAGACATTAACTAGGCTTTTAATTAAATATTGTCATGTTTTGATTTAATTGCCTATTTTCTTTTAATTCTAAAAATTAAGAAAAATATTATCTGACTTCTTTATGTCATTTTTTAGTCTTGTGAATTTTATTAAAATTTTTAGTTGTGTTCTTGACTTCTTTTGAAAATTTAACATTAATTGTGTGATTTTGGTGACTTTTGCTTGCTTAGATCACAAGTTAGGGCTCATTGACTAACCTCCCTTGACTATTAGGTAAATTTATGTTTAGGTTAGGATAGTATGATTTCTTAGGACCTTAGAATTAATATTTCTTAATTTTAGAAGTTGATGTGATATTTTTCCCCAATTAATAAAGCTAGGGTTCCCAATTAGAGGCCTATCTAGGCTAGTTTAACTTGTGTGATTGAATTTTCAATTTTAACTTTGCTAATTTTGTCTTGAGTTTCATGTTTCTGACTTATTGATGTCTTGTTAACCTTGAAATAATTTTGTCTTGTTTTTATGAAGCTTGCTTCTATTTTTGGCTCAATTATCTTCCTCATATATGCTTTTGTGTTCTTTTGAATTAGAGGAAAAGGGAATGCACTTGTTCAACCCATGAGGGATCGATTCATTTTCTTTTTATCATCCTCACTACTGTTTTAGAGACTTGAGTTCATAAATTAACCATTCAAGCTCTCATAACATTACTTTTTTAGTCAATATTGTTTGATAATCATTTGTAACCATGTTTTAGGAGATAACTTTTGTACACCACTTTTTGTGTATCATTTGGATCCATTTTGATTTGAATCTTTTGTGATTATGACCTTTTAAAGTTTTCTTGTTATCATACAAATCTCCTTTGATCCTTGATTAGCATTTCATTGTTAATTCAACATGGTGACAAGAAAGGAGCAATAATCCACTAGTTTTGACCTAGTTGTTGTTGGTGTTTGCTTGAGGACTCTTATATCTATTGCCTTGATGTTTGAATCTTCTTTTCAACTCTTATCTTCATATCTTTTGTTTATTCTTCCATGGATTCTTGAGTGACACTTCATTATCATCTCATTTTGGTCACATTTTGGAAGCTAGATTGGCCATTTTGGTGGTGTTTGGAGTTTCATTCTCCCTTGGTTGTCTCATGAGTTTTATGTTATGTATCTTTAAGGTTGCTTTATGTTGGATACTGCCTATAGTAAGAACTTTAATTTTGACCTATTTAGATCCCCTTTGCTTTTATGTATTAGAGACTACACTTTTAATATATTATCATGACATTATAACATCTTAGATTGATGACATTGCTTAGAGTTCCTTTTAATTTCATGATAGGTGCTTTAGTAGAGATGTGCTACTGACCTAAGATCTATAAGAATCTTTGTCACTTAATCTTGACTACCTTTCATTGTTTTTAGACATGTGTTTTCCATCTTTTATGATGTTGACTATCAAGTCATGTGACTTTGCTATTGCGTTTGAAGTTTCATCTTCAATTTTGGTTTCTCATGAATCTTATCTTGAGTTGAATTATGACACAAATCATACATGTCTTAATTATCCAATAAAGAACATTTTTTATCTCTATCAATCACCTTAGCTCATGTTGACCGACACTGATGACTGATATCGCATTAAGAATCTATTATATTCCCACAATTTTATGGCTTGGTTGACTTGGTTGATTCGCTCCCCTTGGCTATGGCTTGACCCTTGGTATGATGTTTGGTTGCTTGTCTATGGTGGGACTTACCTTTTTACTACTTGGCATGTGCCTTGTAGGTGTTTTATATTCGGGTGATGCTCGAGCTTTTTTTGTTAAGATGTTTTGCCATCTGTTTGTTTGATTCTTGTCACAAGATCTGTGATATTTTTCCATCTCCCGTTGGATGTTTCATCATCCATTCTCTTACTTTCTCTTATGACAGTATGACTACTCTTGCGTCTCTTTTATGAGATATCTACCATGCTCCCTTAGGGTTGCTCGTTTAGGTTAGTCTTTGAGCTAGAAATTAGGATAGACATCTATGTATGTCCACTTAGGTAGATATTCCCTTTCATCTTTGACGTAGGGCCATCTTTGTATGATCATATTAGGACTAGATATTAGGATAGTCTCCCCCTTAGACTTTTTCTTCCCTTTTGCATCTCATTAAAACTAAAACTTCTTTTTCTTGGAAAATGTATAAAACATGCTAACCATACAAAAATCATTTTCATGGTAAAAAACACCAACTAATTCGTTTCTTTTCACCATTTACCCTTTCTCTTCTAAGAACATGTAGATTCCTTTCCACTACAGTGCGTAAGTCTCCAATAATCGAGTGACGGTGGAATTATTGAATTTAACACTGTTCATTTAAAAAACACAAAACAAACAGAAACATGTGAGTCAAACTACAATTGCTCTGATTCTTTAAAGGGATACGTAGGCAGAGGCTTTTGTGGGGCCTAATCGAGCATATCTTTGTAAATATTTCTTTCTTTTCCCCGCACTTTTTCTTTCATGCATTCTCTCTTTCTTTTTATTTTTAGCCTTAGATTTAGATTTTCACACCCTTTAGATTAGACAACAAGAGTGGATCCCGTGGAGTACCACAGATGTGTGGGGTGCTAATACCTTCTCCTCGCGTGACTGACTCCCTTACCAGATCTCTATGGTCGCAAGACCGTGATTTCACCCCTTCAGGTTTACTCGATGTTCACCTTTCCCTTTTGGTGGGATAAAAAAAGTTCGGTGGCGACTTTATTGATTTTATTATCTAATGATTTTTGGCCGGTTGTTTCAATTGGAGACTTCACTGGAGAAAAATATGTTGACATCTTATTGGTCCACTCCCTTTGTGATTCTATCCTAGCGCTTATTTATTTATCTTTGGGTGTTTATTTTATTGCTTCACATATTTATCGGGTTGCATTACATCCTATGTGTGCTTTATTTTATGCATACTGGATTTGGCTGGACTGTCTGGATTGGTTTTCTTGGTGGGTGGGTTGTTCCATGAGGTAAAAGGTCCCATACCCAAGCTATGAGTGAATTCCATAGGAATTAGGAATAGAGTGGCCATGGAAGCTGTGAGGCGTATGTCTTGTAAACCTGACTATGAGACCCATGACTTCAGAGGGGTTTCATTGTATAATGATACTAATAGATGAGCTCTTTGACTCTGATTTGGCCTTTGACCTTACCGTTACCTAGACTACACTCGTGAGTGGGGAGGGAACATTTTTTCTTACAGGTACAGGTACTGTTGGTGACTTTGTATTTTGATGGTGACTTGGGTTCCTAAGGTAGTTTTGAAACTATGTGGAATTTTTGATTTGGACATGTGTGAATCTATATAGTGGTCCAGCCATATTCAATGTGGAAACTTTGATCCTGTCATGTCACATCATAGCATATTTATTTTCAAAACAAATGATGTACAAAAAGATAACTAGCATATGCATGTCATTTTTTCAGGGGCATTCAAGAGTTTTCTCTCTGTCAGAAATGGCCGACTTCCTGTCAGATGAGTTTGATTCAGTTGTTGTCAAAGAACCCACCAGACATACTTTTGCTTACCAGATTTCGACCATTGATGTGTCCGAGTTAAAGAAGTTACATTCTTATCTGAAGGGTGATGTTCTAAATAATTTCAATAGGGACTATGGAAATTTGTTATAATTATCAATACCTCAGTTGACCCAATGGCTTTGATCACTCTCCAATTTTATGACAAGAAATTTTGGTGTGTTACGTTTCAAGATTATCAACTAGTTCCCACACTAGAGGAATACTCCTATCTTCTTAACATCAAAATTGCCAATGAAGTTCCTTTTGTCCAAGTGCCTGAGAAATTGAAGTTCGAAGCCATTTCTAAAACCCTTCATTTGAGTTAGAAAGAGGTGAAGGAAAATTGGAAACCAAGTAAAGATGTTATGGGGTTTTATCTAGATTTCTTAGTAAAGAAATCTGAAGACTTCGAAGAGGAAGAAAATTGGGGTGACTTCAACCTTTTGTTTGCTCTCATGATATATGGTATTGTTCTCTTTCCTCATAAGAGAAACTTTGTGGATTTAGAGGCTATCTGTGTTTTTAGGAGTAAGAATCCAATACCAACACTTCTGGAAGATACTCTTTACACCATTCACTCCAGACATGGAAAATGAGGTGATGTTAGCTTGTGTCATTTAATGTTGTATCAGTGGCTTAAGTTGCATTTACCAGTGAGTGGCCCTCTTATGGACACAAGGCATTCTCTCCAATGGTCGTCAAGGCTTGTCAATCTCACTTCATTTGATATCCGATGGAATTATGTCATGGGTGAAGTGCGAAGTATCATCACTAGTTGTGGAGATTTCCCTAATGTTCCCCTCATTGGAACTAAGGGGTGTATCAACTATAACCACGTGCTTGCTTACCGTCAGTTGGGATATACAATGGATGGTCCACCAAAGAATGAGGAAGTAACTGAATCAGTGTACTTTATCAGAGGAGGTAATCCTAAAATGTTAAAAAGAGTGACGAATGCTTGGAAAGGAATTCACAGGAAGGATAGAGCCACTTTGAGCAAGAAGGTTCCCATTGCTAGGTTTCCTTACATGGAATGGATTAAAGACGGGGTTAAAACTCTACAGTTGCCATTTTTGAGATCAACTCCTTTATATGAGCAACCTCCTATTATTTTGTGTGACATTGTGCCTACCGAGATTTTTACTCAAGTTCATTTTGAAAACATTCAACTCCGTGCAAAGGATCGTGAGGCAAGATTAAAATTCTATTGGGTATATCAAGAGAGGGATGAATTTGATTGCAAACTCAAAGAAACCCAAGAGGAAACTTCTAATGTGATAAAGATTAGGAAGAGGTCTTATGTTGAAATGGAAGAAGAGTTGAGTAGGAAACAACAGGAATGCCGGAAACTTTGGGCATCTGATACTAGCTATAAGAAGAAGATTTGAGAATTGGAAAAGCAGATCAAAGCCAAGGATGCTCAGATTGAGAAGGAAATCGCCCAGAGGCGCGCCGTGGAGGTTCAATTCCTAGGAAACGAAATCCATGCATCACAACTTTTAAAGGAAAACGCCAGACTCAAAGAGTATTATCAACACCTTGAAGCTTGCCTTGTTCTAGAGATTTAGTTCTGCTGTTTATCTTTGATGTGTTGGTCACCTCCAAGATTCTTGGATGGGATCATTTTATTTTTATGATGTACTCAGTTTCTCTTATGTCCGCTTTGAAACATGTGTTTTGTTATTTGGTGCCATGTTATTAGTTGTATGAACTCACTTGAGCATTATCTTTTGCTTTTGGATGAATGAAGTGGTGTATTGTCGTTACTTTATTTCACTTTTATAACTATATTGAATTTAGTTGCGCATTATGACTGATGGTTAATAAGAGACTCTTGGATACCTGAAAAATGACTAACATTTCATGCAAAACCATTCATTCATACATTTTGCATCATGACAGGTTTCTGGCCGGTATTCTTATCCTGATTCTGCTTTTCTTATCAGAGTTCAAGACGACTACTCATTATTACTCCACCAGAGGCAACTTACCATGAAAAATGGATCAAGTTCAAGCAGAGCTGGCTGAGATGGAGATTATGATGGCTACTTAATGACACAATTTATGGAAGCTATTACCAATGTGAACAGGAGGCAGGATGAGCTGAGAGACCTTGTTGGAAATTCTCGTGTGAATCAGGTTGAGAATGGAAATGGTTTGTACGGTGACATTTCTGTTGGACTAGGGAATTATCAGGAGAATGCTCATGAACAACATGGTTTGGGAAATCCTTTCTGCCATCCGGAGCTGTTTGGTAATCACAAACAATTTCCATCACCACCTAGATCTCAACTTCTAGTTGATAGAGGAGGTAGGAGATACCAGATGTCTGAGTTTAGTCAGGAAGAGAATCGTCATTCTGTGCAGAATTTAGACCAAGGTTTTCCTATTGAAGATAGAAGGTATCGCATACTCGAGGAGCGCTTGAAGCTTGTGGAAGTACAAGGGGTCCTTGGAATATATGCTAATGATTTGGGACTAACCTGGAGTGAGGATTCCTCCAAAGTTTAAAAATCCTATTTGAGAAGTATAATGGGCTTACTTTCCCAAAGACTCACACCAGAGCTTACTATCGTAAGATCTCTGTGCATACTGAGGAAGAAGGGTTGTTGATCCACTACTTTCAAGATAGTTTGTTAGGTGCCTATTTGGAGTGGTACATGAGTCTAAAAAGGTCGTGTATTAGAATCCAAAGGGATTTGGCTGAGGCTTTTGTTAGGCACGATCAATACAACATCGATATGGAACCGAATCGTACTCAGCTGTAGAGTTTGGCGCTAGGTCCAAAAGAGTCTTTCAAAGAATATGCCCAGAAATGGCATGATCTAGCTACTAGAGTTCAACCTCCACTCATGGAGCGGGAACTCATTGACATGTTCATGAGTACATTACAAGGGCCTTATTATGATCATATGATTGGAAGTACCTCTATGGGATTCACTGAATTGGTTATGGCTGGCGAGAGGATAAAAGTCGAGCTGAAATTGGGAAGAATTCAAATTATTAACTCCAACAGGTCTTCAAGTAGAGGAAGTAAGAAGTCGTTTGTCGCTTACCCTGGGAAGAAAGAGGGGGAAACGAGTGTTGTTCATGCTTACAGCGGAAGATATATGAATCTAGCTACTAGAGTTCAACCTCCACTCATGGAGCGGGAACTCATTGACATGTTCATGAGTACATTACAAGGGCCTTATTATGATCATATGATTGGAAGTACCTCTATGGGATTCACTGAATTGGTTATGGTTGGCGAGAGGATAAAAGTCGAGCTGAAATTGGGAAGAATTCAAATTATTAACTCCAACAGGTCTTCAAGTAGAGGAAGTAAGAAGTCGTTTGTCGCTTACCCTGGGAAGAAAGAGGGGGAAACGAGTGTTGTTCATGCTTACAGCGGAAGATATATGAATCAACAGCACCATCAATAGATCAAAATTATAACTATTTCGGTAAATGTTCCTCACCAATAACGTCCACAACAACAAAGTCAACAAAATGCTCCTAGATAGAACAACAACCAGAAACAAAGACATCCCAGAAGGTTTGATCCATTACCTACGAGTTATACTGAAGCCCTCCAACACCTGCTTGAGTTGAACTTGGTTAGTCTGAGACATTTGCCTGCTAATCCTGATAGGCTTCCAGCCAATTATGATGCCAATGCAAGATGTGAGTTTCATTCTGGTGGTGTGGGTCACACTATTGAGAATTGTTATGCTCTAAAATGCAAGATCCAAGATTTGTTGGATGCTAAGGTTATTCAATTGATGATGTTCTTGGGCCTAATGTTATTCAACGCCCGATGCCACCTCACGAAGGGCCAACGGTTAATGCTATCATTGATGGATGTGAAGAATTGAATTTGGTTATGGATGTGAATCAGGTGACTACTTCTTTGCCTTTTGTTAAGAGGTACTTGAGTGAACATGGTATCTTCCCTGGTTGTGGTCCAAATTGTTGCAAGTGTGTTGAATAGCCAAAGGGTTGCGATGATTTGAAGGCTCGTGTCCAGGAATTAATTAATGACGGTTCTCTCCAGTTTGATAGAACTTGAAAGTATAAAAAGGTTACTGAAGCAGATATTGTGGTGATTTCTATCCCATATACTCCGAGAAGCATTCCTTCTCTTACTAAGCCAGTACCTTTGATGATTACTTTGCCTGGTCCAGTGCCATATACAACTGAGAAGGTTGTTCCATGGCACTATGGTGCTGACGTGTATTATCATGGTGCGAGAAAAGAAGTTGGTCCTTCTGAGGAAAGGTCTAATGATGCTGATAACTTTGATGTCAATAATTTTGCTGGTGAGGGCCATATGACAAGAAGCGGCAAGGTGTTCTGCCCTCCAAATGTTCAAGAGACTTCTGATGCTTTGGCTAAGGACAAAGGGAAGCAGGTGATGGTTCATGGTCAAAGATCTGATCAAGCTCGTGTACCTAGGCCTATTGTTGTGCCCGGGATGTCTTCAACTCCTGATGCCGAAGTAGAAGAATTAATGAGAATTATCAGGAAAAGTGATTATAACATCATTGAACATTTACATCAGACACCATCCAAAATGTCTATTATGTCCTTGTTAATTTACTCTAAAGCTCACAGGAATGCATTAATCAAGCTATTGAAGAACGCTTTGTGCCACAAGAAATAATTGTTGGTCAGTTTGAGACAGTTTGTGCCAACATATCTACAGGAAATAGGTTGGGCTTCACTGATTTTAATCTCCCTACTGAGGGTTGCAAACATAATAAGGCATTGCACATCTCTATGGAGCGCAAGGGTACGAATTTTTCAAGGGTGTTGGTGGATATTGGAGGCTCGCTGAATGTTTTGCCAAAGGCTGCATTGATAAAAATTGACTATTCTGGATTGGAGTTACGTCCCAGTGACCTAGTTGTGAAGGCATTTGATGGTTCCAGAAGGACAGGATTTTGTGAAGTTGATCTACCTATCATGGTTGGTCCCAAGATATTTGCTGTTACTTTCTACGTGGTGGAAATTCAGCTAGCTTATTATGGCCTGCTAGGGCGCCCATGGATTCACAAGGTTGGGCCAGTTACTTCCACTCTCCATCAAAAACTCAAATATCCCCTTGATGGAAAAACAATCACTGTTTGCAGCGAGGAATAGTACATTCTAAGCCATTTGACTTCATTCTGCTATGTCGAAGTTGAAAGAGAGGTGCATGAGACCCCATTTATGGCCTTCAAATTTGTTCAGATGATCAAAGCTCCTCGTTATGAGGAAAGGAAGAAACCTAAGACGTCTTTGGCTTCATTTAAGGATGCTCAAGCACTAGTTGAGGCTGATCACCCCGAGGGTTGGGGTCAGGTTTTGGACGTCATTCCAAAGTTCGACAAGTTTGGTCTAGATTTCACTCTTGAGAAGCAGAGTGCGGCGCCCAAAGCTTTAAACTTGTCTACTCCTCTGATGTTCTCCAATTCCGATTTCACTCAAAATGGATACACCAATGCAATTAGTGATGATGAGGACTGTGATTACAACATGGATGATTGGATTTGCCCAAGTATTCCAGGCCAAGAACTCAAGAATTGGACTTCCATGGATACCATCGAAGTTACAACTGCTGAGGAGTAATTTTCTTGCTTTCTTGTTATCATGTCATAATTCATGCGCTCTTCCCAAGGCATAGTGAATCATTGTGTAGGGCCACTATGTTTTACTTTTTCAAAAGTTTATCATGAAATAAAGGATGTTTTTGCATTCAAATATTGTATTCCTTTTCTTTCTATTTTTTTCTTAAATGGCAACGTCTTTAGTTTTCAAACACTATCACAAAATAATAAATCAATCAATCTTGCAGATACACATCCACTCCAGACATCATTAATAATGATTCTGCTATCGCTCATTATGACTTTGATAATTCGATCTACCAAGCCAAAGAAGAGGGCGAGGAAGATTATGAACTCCCTGAAGAGTTAGCTAGATTGTTAGAGCAAGAGGAAAAGGTTATACAATCGCATCAAGAATCTATGGAAATGATCAACTTGGGCACCGAGAAGGCAAAGAAAAAGGTTAGAATAGGAGCTGATTTAGAAGAAAGTGTAAAGGTGAGACTGATTGAGATGCTCCATGAGTATGTTGATATCTTTTCCTGGTCTTATGAAGAAATGCCTAGCATAGATACTGATATTGTGGTACATAACCTGCCTCTCCGAGAAGATTGTCCTCCAATCAAGCAGAAACTTCGAAGAACTCATCCTGAGATGTCCAAGAAGATCAAAGAGGAGGTATAAAAGCAGTTGGATGTAGGTTTCTTGAAAGTCATTTTTTATCCGCTATGGATTGCCAATATTGTGTCGGTACCAAAGAAAGATGGTAAAGTCAGGATGTGTGTTGATTACGGGGACTTGAATAGAGCAAGTCCTAAAGATGATTTCCTGCTTCCCCTTATTGATATTCTGGAGGATAATACAACTCAATCAAAGGTGTTCTCCTTCATGGATGGCTTCTCCAGTTACAATCAGATAAAGATGGCACCAGAAGACATGGAGAAAACAACTTTCATAACACCGTGGGGAACTTTTTGTTACAAAGTCATGCTTTTTGGTCTGAAGAATGCAGGGGCAACATATCTGCATGCTATGGTTACTCTCTTTCATGACATGATGCATAGAGAGATTAAAGATTATGTTGATGATATGATTGCCAAATGTCAGACAGAGGATAAACACTTGGTTAATTTGCAGAAGTTATTTAGAAGACTGAGGAAGTTTAGCCTGAGGTTGAATCCGAACAAGTCACCTTCGGGTGAGGTCTAGAAAGCTGTTAGGCTTTATTGTAAGTGAAAGAGGTATCGAGGTTGATCCTGCTAATGTAAAAGCAATTCAAGAAATTCCTGAACCAAAAACAGAAAAAGAAGTATGTGGTTTCTTGGGGAGGTTAAACTACATCTCTAGATTCATCTCCCATTTCATATCCACATGTGAACCATTGTTCAAATTGCTAAAGAAAGATCAAGCAGTCAGGTGGAATGATAACTGTCAAAGAGCATTTGACAGAATAAAAGAATATTTGCAGGAACCTCCAATCCTCATGCCTCAAGTGGAGGGAAAGTCGTTAATCATGTATTTAACAGTTTTGGAAAGCTCCATGGGTTGTGTACTCGGTCAACATGACGAGACGGGAAAGAAAGAACAGGCTATTTATTACTTGAGCAAGAAGTTTATAGAGTGCGAGGCAAGGTACTCTTTACTTGAAAAGACATGTTGTGCACTTGCATGGGCTGCCAAATGCCTGAGACAATATATGTTGACCCATACCAACTACTTGATATCCAAAATGGATCCTATCAAGTACATATTTGAGAAGCTAGCTATCACAGGCTGGCAAATGATTTTTACTGAATACGACATCCAATACACTACTCAGAAAGCCATCAAAGGTAGTGTATTGGCGGACTATCTTGCTCATCAACCCGTGGAGGATTATCAACCAATGAAGTTTGAATTTCCAAATAAAGGCATCATGTATATCTGAGATTGTAACATCCATGACTCAGAGGAAGGACCTGAACTAGGATTGTGATGGACAATGGTGTTCGATGGTGCCTCAAATGCTATGGGTAATGGTGTTATAATTGTTATTACTTCTCTCGAAGGATTTCATATTCCTTTCAAAGCACGATTTTGTTTTGATTATACCAACAATATGGCAAAATATAAAGCCTGTATCTACGAGATTGAAGCGGCGATTGATTTACAAATCAAGTTCTTAAAAGTCTTTGGGGATTCTAATCTCGTTATCATCCAAATTATGGAAATTGGGAAACTCGGCATCTGAATTTGATCCCTTATCGTGAGCATGTGATGATGTTCATTCCTTACTTTGAATAGATCACATTTGAGCACATTCCAAGAGAAGAGAACAATCTTGCAGATGCACTGGCTACCCTGTCATCATGTTTAAAGTGAAATGGGCTAATGATGCACCTTCGATCACTATTATGAGATTGGATAAGCCAGCCTTTTGTTTTGAAGCTGGAGTGGAATTGGATGGTAATCCATGGTTTCAAGATGTTAAGAAGTACCTTGAGACCCAAGACTATCCTGAAGAGGCATCTGTTACAGACAAGAAGTTCTTGAGAAGGCTTGCTGCTAAGTTTTTCCTTAACAATGGTACACTATACGAGAGAAATCACGATAATATGTTGCTTAGATGTGTGGACAAGAATGAGGCAGCAAAAATCATTGAAGAGATGCATGAGGGTTCCTTCGGAACTCATTCTAGTGAACACACCATGGCCAAAAATATTTTGAGAGATGGCTACTATTGGTCCACTATGAAGACTGATTGTTATAAACATGTAAGAATTTGTTACAAGTGCCAGGTATATGCTGACAAAGTGCATGTTCCTCATGTTTCCTTGAACATCTTGACTTCTCCGTGGCCCTTTACAGTGTGGGGCATTGACATGATCAGAAAGATTAAACCAACTGCTTCCAACGACCACCGTTTCATCTTAGTTGCCATAGATTACTTCACCAAGTGGGTTAAAGCGGCATCTTATGCAAATGTTACCAAGCATGTGTTTGCTCATTTTATCAAGCACAATATAATTTGTCTTTATGGGGTTCCAGAGAAGATCATTACTGATAATAGATCTAATCTAAATAACAAAATGATGAAAGAGCTCTGTGAGACTTACAAGATCAAACATCACAATTCTTCTTTGTATCGTCCGAAGATGAATGGCGTTGTTGAAGAGGCTAATAAGAATATCAAGAAGATTGTGAAAAAGATGGTGGTAACCTATAAGGATTGGCATAAGATGTTTCCTTTCCCTTTGCATGGCTATCGTACTTCAGTACGTACCTCGACTGGGGCAACCCCGTTCTCGCTGGTCTATGGAATGGAAGTAGTTTTGCCTGTGGAAGTTGAGATTCCTTCTCTAAGGGTTATGAAAGATGTTGAGCTTGACGAATCAGAATGGGTGCAGAATCAGGTGGATCAGTTGAACCTTATTGATGAGAAACAGTTAGCGGCTATATGTCATGGTCAGGTGTACCAAAAGAGGATGAGAAAGGCATTTAACAAGAAGGTGCGTCCTCAGTATTATCATGCAGGGGATCTGGTTTTTAAAAGGATTATTCTTCCTCAAGGAGATCCCAGGGGCAAGTGGACTCCGACTTATAAAGGACCATTTGTTGTCAAGAAAAATGTCTCTATTGGGGCAATGATGCTCGCCACCATGGATGGTGAAGACTTCCCACTCCCTGTGAACGATGACGTAGTCAAAAAATACTTCGCATAAATAGACCCGCTGAGTTGACTGGCTCAGGCAAAACAGGGCTTCTTGGAGATCCACAAAAAAAATTGAATAAGAGGTTCGGGCAAAAGTTAGGGATAAAAAAAGAGAAGAAATAAAAACAATGAAAAAGAAAATAAGTACACCCGCTAAGTTAAAAACTCGAAAGGGTGGCTTAGGCAAAGAAGGGTATCCTGGTGGATTGAAAACCTGAAAGGGAGATCCGGGTAAAAGTTAGGGATTTGAAGTGAATGACTACATCAAGTGTTGGATCTTTGGTTTCGGCTACTGTAGTTGGTCACCCCGAAGGTTAGGAATCGATCCAGTTATCCTCTTCAGAAAGCAAAGAGATGAGATAGTCGAGGTTATAAGAGTTATAGCAGAATCGGGAATTGATGGATGTCTGTTTTCATATTGCCATTCTTGTAACACTCTTTTATTTTACTTTTGCAATTACCTCTTTCTAGGAGTTCCTTCCTGATATAAATGCCTATTTACAGGCCAATTTCAATCAATAAAAACTTCTTTTTATCCAAAGCTTGCTTTATTTTATTCTTTTAAAACTGTTTTGTTTGCAAAAACGTCCAATATCCTTTTGATATTCATTTGCATTTGGAAAACTTGATTGGCTTTCCACAAACATGATAATTAATATACAGATGTTACTTTTAAGTTTGTTTGTAACCCGGTTGGTAGACATAGTTGTTGTACTATATTTGGGGCATATTTAGTTAAATCTGTTTTACAGGAATCATCATTCGTATGCTCGTGGGAAGATCACTGTAATATATCCTGCTTGGGGCATATCCCCACAACACTGAAGTTTTTACTTCTCCTCAGTAAGTCTTCCCCAAACAAAAGGTTTATGGCCAAAAAGTGTGACTAATTTGGAAATTCTTGGATATTGTTTCCCCAATATAACTTGGAGTTTTCTTCTCCCCAGTATCTCCAGTGGAGAATCTTTGCCCGATAAGTTGTAATTTATGAGATCTCTTGATTAAGAATCTATATCCCCAACGGATTTGTACTTTTGTTGCATTTATAGGAGAATGTTTATTCCCCGAAGAAGATTTGTCTTATTATCTAATCTAGAGTTTAGGATAGATAATTTTTCCTCTACAGAGTTTCCTTTGGAGACTTCTCTTATTCTCCTCAAAAGAGGCTACTTCCTGAAGATTCCTTATTCAAGAATTATTTCATCTCCCCAGCTAAACTTCTCATTGAAGATCATTTACTTAGGAATTTTCATTCCCCCAATTAGTCATTTCATTTGGAAGTTCTTGCTTAAGAACTCTCCCTTTTCCTAGTAGAGTTTGATCCTGGATGATGAGAAGTGCCATATCCCCAGAGGACTGTGCTATTATGTTTTCTTATCTGAGGTTTCTCGTATCCTCGACAGGGTCGTTCTTATTGAAGATTGTCCGTAAATCCCCAGTTGAGTATCTTACGCCAAGAAAACCTCCTCTTTAGCGAGAGATCGACAATTTATTCCTCAAGCAATTTAAGGTGAATTTTGTATCCCTGCAGGCTCTATTATGATGGAGACCTTCCTAGCAACGCCCAACTTCCATTGGTGTGTTTTCTCAGAAGTTGCAATTTTGACCTAATCTTCTCCAACAGAGTTTGCAATTTATGTTTGCAACTCCTCTCGGTGTTTGTAGCCTGTTTCTACCAGCTACTCAAGTTGTTACTCCCCATAGAGTTTTGGCTCTTCAAGTGTTTCTCTTAGTTTCTTATATCTTCTCTTCTCCTTTAGTTTTTGCTATTTATTTTTGCAAGTCCTGTCAGGTTTTTGGCCTTTTGGTTGTTGGCTTCTCAATTGGCAGTTCCTCAATGGAACATTTAATCATGCATCATCGCATTGCATCCTCAAAGTGTAGTGTTTCCATTCCCTTTTGACTCCATAGAAAAATAATTTAAACATGCATCAAAATATAAGCCATTTGTAGTTTCTCTGTTCTCAGGCAGATTTATTGGAATCTTTAAATTATATCCCCATCGTTGTCACTTTATCTTCAGTGTCCCAATTTTTTTCCCCTCTGGTTATCCCTATGGTTTTATCCCAAGTAAGTCGAGTGTTACCTCATTTTTTCCTATCTTCGGATCTCTTTTCATCAGTTTTCGTTACTGCCTACCTTCGGGTTGATATCAATAGGTGCTTTAGTAGTACGCCCTTATCACCTTGCTTTGGGTTGAGTTTCATCTTGTTTCCCGCACATGAAATACAGTTGTCATTCTGGTACTCATCTAGTTTGTTTTGTTCTAACTAGTCTTTATGAGTCGAGTATTATCTCGTTTTGTTTCTTACTCCCGGGATTCTTTCAATTCCTTCATACTGTCTATCTTGGATTAAAATCAGTCTCTTTTACGCCTTCGCTTCTTTCAGTTCCATCCTACTGTTTATCCTTGGTTGAGACGTCTCTTTTATAAGTTTTGGGTTCTTTCAGTTCCGTCTTACTGCCTACCCTTTAGTTTGAGACTAGTGAGTGCTTTGAGAAACATGCGCTCTCATCACTGTGCTTTGGGTCGAGTTTTGATCTCGTCGCTTGTGCATGAAATCCAATTTGTTTTGCCTTGGTACTCATTTCTAGTTAGGTTTCATCTGAGTAGTGTTCATGAGTCGAGTATTAGCTCGTTTTGTTTCTTATTCCTGAGATTCTTTCAGCTTTTTTATACTATCTATCTTGGGCGAGCGACGGTGGAATGATTGAATTTAACATTCTTCATTTAAAAAACACAAAAAAACAGAAACATGTGAGTCGAACTATGGCTACTCTGATTCCTTAAAAGGGATACGTAGGCGGAGGCTTTTGTGGTGCCTAATCGAGCATACCTTTGTAAATATTTCTTTCTTCTCCCCAAGGAATCACAAGAGTTTTCTTATTAGCACTCAACGGTTTCTTTGTGTTTCCATCGATCGCAGCTACATATTCTCCTTCAGGGTATTGCCTGAATTGGACTATCCCTTGATTCACCAATTTCTGTAATATCTTCTCAAAAGCTTCATTGTGTTCCTGGAGGAACCCATATTCAAACAAATATTCTTTTAAGAGATTTATCAGAGCTTTTACTCGTCTAGCTTCCCCAAAGTCAGTGATCACTTCAATTGAATTCACAGTTGGTCCACCATGCGGAGGTATGGGGTTCGTCCTTATGTTCGGCTTGTCAAAAGTAATATCTTGGGAATCCAAAAAAACTTGAACCTTATGTATGAAGGCCCAACATTTTTATATGGTATGCCCCGGAGAATTGGCATTATAGTCACACCTGACATTTGCATCATACTTTGGCGGGAGTGTCCCAATTGAAGGAGCTAATGGATTTAGCTTTACTAAAGATGCTTTGATTAAGTGTTGTAGTAGTTGACTGTGAGGCATGGGGAGAGGATCAAATCTTCTCGGAGACCTTTCAAACCTGTTTTGTTGTTGTTCTCGTGGAATTACCAATGGTTGATGTGCTCTTGGATGTGATGACACATCATTAATTTATCCTTCCTTCTTTTTTGATAATTTAGGAACATGTCTCTTTGAATTGAAAAGGGTACTGGATGATGCCCCTTGTATCTTGCCACTTTTTATGCTTGCTTCAATCCTTTCACCAATGGTTACCCAATTAGAAAATCTAGAAGATACACTGCCTACCATTTTATCATAATATAGACCTTGTAGAGTACCCATGAACATGTCGACCAAATCTTTTTCCATGAGGGGTGGTTGTACATGGGCTGCCATTTCCCTCCACTTTTGAGCATACTCTTTGAAAGACTCATCCTTTTTATGAGATAAGTTTTGGAGTTGCATACGGTTAGGAGCCATATCCAAATTGTACTTGTATTTCCTCAGGAAAGCATTGGCAAGATCTGCCCATGTTTGGATATGAATTCGCTCCAATTGCATGTATCAATCTAGGGATGCCCCACTCAAATTGTCTTAGAAACAATGGATCATCAACTTCTAATCTTGAGCATATGCATGCATTTTTCTACAATATATGCGTAGATGGTTCCTCGAGCATGTGAGTTCCTTATATTTTCCAAAGTCATGTATTTTAAATTTTGGAGGGATCACCACATCTGGAACTAGACCCGTTTTGAGAGCATTGACATCAAAAGCATCATAATCCTCCACAGCCTTAAACCTTTCTTCAAGAGCCTTGTATTGATTGAGTGCTACGAAATTTTCAACAACATTGGTACGGGCACTCCGTTGTGGTATTTGGTTGACGTCTTCCAAGTTGTGGTCTCCATATTGTAGATCTATGTAATTATCCATACTGTTGACCAAAATTTTCAAAGTATGGGATACCTCTACCTTCGGTGGAGGTGGGACAAACCCTTCAGTATCAACTAGCCCGACCTCTTGCTGAGCCACAATTGACTTTAGAGGTCCTGACTCTGGTTCTCTTCTTGGTTGGTGACCCTCGATGCACCAATAGTCTGGGCTACTTCTTTAAATGCTGCCCTAGGAATGTGTTCTTGCCTCTCAATGATGTTCTTCAAGGCCAGAAGAACTTGTCTCATGTCTCCTTTCATTGAATTGATATCACCCTTCACTTGCTCCAAATCTTCTTTGAAAGCGGCTTGATTTTCTTCTATTTGTTCCATCACTTTTTTTTAATGGGCTCTTGTTTGGTATGGTGGTCGGAGAGGCAGTGCTTTCTTACCAATGGTTTTATTGGAGAATTATTTTTGAAAACGTGTAAGTTTTATGCATGAAAATGTAATAAATATGATGCTTATGCATGAATCCGTATGTATATGTTGAAACTTTATTTTTGAATGTCTTATTCACTTGGATATCTCTTTCATGTTTTTTTTTATATATATTTTCTTAGGTTTAATTTTTTTATTGGTGAGTATCTAAAAATAAATACACAATTGAGATGTGAAAACAAATACTTTTATTGGAATAACAATAGTCCTTAAAATGGAATACAATTCAGATATTGAAAAATATTCGAACCAAAACATCAAAATTTAATTACTTAAAGAAATAACAAAGGGAAAAAGTCTTCTATGAGAGCTTGCGGATATCCGCCTTGAAGTCGTCAACCAGCTTCCTACAAAGCTTGAGGAAGTCTTCAACATCTTTCGGGAGAGGGACCATCACACTTTCCGCATCTTTCAAACTTCTAGGGATGTCACCAATGAGATCGTTGGCTAAGAAGGCGAGTCTTGTGTGCTTGTCTTTATAAAACTGATATTCCTTATAGAGGTCCGGAACTATCTTATAATTACCCTTTCCTTCTTTGGCGATCTTTGTATATTGCTCTTCCTAATATAACTTTTTACCCCTCATCTTCGTATAGACTCTCCTCTGTATGAGGAAATTCTTTCTGAGGTCTTCTAACTCATGACAAACTTTCTTATATTCATCTGTCTTTTGGGCGAGAATTATTTCTGCCCTTGTCCTCTTGAGACGTTCTTCTACGTCAGATTCTTGGCTATCTTGGAGTCTTGTAGTAAGATATTGAATTTGATCTTCTTGATCTAGAAACACTTGTGCCAAACTTTGAATTTGAGCTCTCAAGTTCTCTTCCATCTGCTTTTTGTCTTGTATCGCCTTTTCGTACCACTTATTTAGCTTCCTAGTTTCCCTAGCAGCATCCTCCAAATGTTGGTTGTGGGAATCCAAGTTGAAGGTAGAACTCAATAATCCTCCAGTCGGACGTTTCCGCTTAAGACTCTCCTTTTCAAATGCTTCACGGTCTTTCTAAATCTGTTTGTCTTTTGACTCAAGCTCGCATTGAATCTATCTTTTCTCCTTTGTAAGGTTATGAAGGTTAAGCTTCAATTCCTTTTTCTCTTTTTGATCTTGATCTAAGGCTTTCTTCAAATTGTTTATCTCTTCTAAAGACATAAGGGATCTGGGACATCTGGCTAGTACTCAAGATCAACGTCAAATGGTAGTTTAACAACTTTCACCCTATCAAAAACCCATTGAGTATAAGGTTCCTTTACCACGACATTCTTCCTTTCATCCTTTCTTTTGTTGATCCTATCCAAAGCTCGGATGATTTTGTTTAGAAACTCTCGATCATTTTTGTCATTGTCGCGAATGATCAATTGTTGAAGTTGTTCATCAGAGGGTTTATCCTCCAAAGGGTACCTAAGTTGTCGTAAAGCCACTTCAGGGTTATAATTGATGCAACCCTGTGACCCAATCAATGGAACATTA
The DNA here is from genome assembly GCA_948472305.1 of Vicia faba. Classification (NCBI taxonomy): domain Eukaryota; kingdom Viridiplantae; phylum Streptophyta; class Magnoliopsida; order Fabales; family Fabaceae; genus Vicia; species Vicia faba. Next base: position 150,962,074 of record OX451737.1, on the reverse strand, counting down.
GGGAAATCTCCACAATTGTAAATGATATCGCTAACGTTTAACTTCCTTGCATACCACAACACAGGATCAGCAGTAAGAGACCTTAATTTTTTAGGCCACTATATCTTGTCAGATTTGGAACCATGTAGTCTATCTTATAAAGATGAGATATAAACCAAGAATATAAGAGTGGGATGCAACAATTTAGTGTACCCCTCCCCTTTTCATATTAAGTGTGAAGAGCATAGTAAACATCGATAAGTAGGGCAGGAGTTGGGTCCGCATTCAAAGCTTTCGCGCCCCAAAATACACTAATAGCTTTAGGGTCAATGTAGTTCAAAGACCACAGAAATAGAATTGCACTAAAGACAAGCAGTCCCAAACAATCAACACAATACTCCCATTCCTTCTTACTGGAAAAAGAAAGGGTTTTAGCCTCCAAATATTGTCTTTTAATCCCTTGTACATCACCTTCTTTTTTATAATTAAGTGAAAACTAAGGATAAAAGATCCTTAAACCCTTTGTAAATCCTTAGCATCAATAGTCTGTACAATTACCACATAAGCTTTTCCCTTAGAAAAATATAAGAACCTATCAAATTCTTCTAAGATCGACACTAGTTGAAAATTTTCAAAGGTGAAACACCTTAACGGAGGATCGTAAAACTGAACCAAGGTAGAGATAACATCCAATTGTACATCCACTTTTTCCAACTCAAGGGTATCCCCATAACAGCGAACAAACATCTTCATGGCTCTTTTAAACAATTTCCCTTTGATGATCTTGATCTTCGTCATATCTGGTTTAACGACGTTAACACTGACAAGTTGTTTCCCTTCGGCATTCATTTTTAGGATACTCACCAAAAACCTTTGATTATTTTTTTAACCCAGTGAATAAGACAACAAAGAAAATGCAAAATAATGAATATTTGGAATGCTAGATGTATGAATGCATGATGATGTAATATAGTAACGGGATTTATGAAAAGTATCCTTAGTTAGTAGGTTCCTAGTTTCGGCCTACACATATTCTACCCTCGTCAAAAGGTGGCTTCCTTAAGGGTGTCATGGATTACTCTAGAAGGAAAGGAACAAGGGCCTCCCTTAAGCGGAGCCTCTTTGTAGAACGAAACTTTCGTCTCTTAAGGTCGTAAAAAGTATCACCATGAGATTTTGGTTTAGGGTTATATAAAATTTCATAGGCTTCATTCCAAAGTCCTACACCCCAAGAGGATACTTATTGAGACTATTCCTCTTTTGGAATTCCACCGACTTTAGGTGAAGTCGTCACAAAAACTCATAAAGATGATATATCCCCTTGGCCAATAGACGAACCTTCTTTCTAAGGTGTTAGAAAATATTTTTTTTTAAATTAAATCCCGCCACAATATAATAAAATGATAAAATAAAATATAAAAGCAAATAAATAAACTAAATAAATAAAATAAGAAAATATAGAAAAATACCAAAAATAGAAAAACCCTTACAAAAACCTTAAACCTAAAAAGGAGAGACTTATAAACCCTAGGGTTGGAGTTCCCAGCAGAGTCGCCAGCTTTCGTAACCAGCAAAAAATAAGAGTCGCCACCATTAATTTTTATCCTAAGGACGGGAATATAATGGAATAACCCTAAAGTCGATACAAAGATTCTAAGTTTTTTGACTTGCTTTAGACGAAGGGAAGGTGTTAGGCACCCTTCATCTACCTTGTTCACAAAGATACTGGGGTTTAGGTTTAAGGTTTAGGAATAGGGTTTTAGTTTTTTAATTAGGGGAAATCGCCATGGTTTTTAAGTCGATGCCTACGTATCCTCTTATGAGGAATCAGAGTCCCAATTTATAGTTCGTAGTGTTTGGTAAGTTTTTTTATGGATTGTAGAAATATTTTGAAATCTCCTTGAACCAACTCTGAGTTTGTAAATAGCGGAATCATAGAGGTAGTTCGTAGTTAATAAGAAATATTTATACAACCACTTTTTTGAAAATAACATGAATTTGAATTAAGTTAGTAAAAGCTGTTAGTAATTGATTGGTTAGTCGTTTTCAAGTATATGATGTAATATGAGAAAAATAGATTTTAATGCATGAGAAAAAAATATTTAATGCTATTAAAGAAAGGTTAGTATTTTAAAAAATAATTTTTATTAATAAGTGACTATTTTATAGTTTATCAAAAATTTATTAAATATTTTTAAATAACTAAAAACAACTATTTACTAAGTATACAAAAATAATGTTTATGTAAATGCTAAAAAGGATATGAATTACAATAATTAACTAAAATAATAAAATTATTTATTTAAGGTAAAATGGGTGCAAATATAAAGGTTGGGTGGTGTGTGAGAAATTAGTCTAGGCCCAAAAGAAAATCGAAGCCCAAACAGCGGGGGGAGGGGGTGCATTTTGTGTCGAGTAGCAAAAACTAGGGGATGTGAATATCAGGGCCTAAATCCAAATATTGAATTTAGCCCAATTACGCAGGGAGGTGTATGTTTAACCTGGATAGTAAAGTTGTAGAGTATGTTTAGCAACGGGCTTGAGTTAAATAGCTTGTTTTTGGTTCAACTTGTAGGGGGTACGACTCTAGTTAGACAAAAAAAATAAAAACACAGGGGGGAGGGCATGGTTAATAATTGGGCATGTCCCAAAGTTTGAATAATGAGAGAAGCGTTTGGATCGTGTGTGGGCGAGCGCTTGGGTTTATGGTGCGGTTGTGCTATTGTGATCATTTGATTAAGATCGTAGGACGGGTGGTGTAAGGGTGTACGATGAGAGCGTGGGAGATCATGTGGCCGAATGTTGACCACATGTCTCAAGAGGTCAAGGGAAGAAGGAGTATATTTTCTTTTCTATCCGTTTTTTCATTTCATTTTTCTCTATCTCTTCTCTACTAACCTTCTCCTCTCGTCTCTGTTCTCTCTTCCCCCAACAACAACAATAGTAAACGCTAACCTCAAATCCGGAGGCGACGTCTATAACACCCCAATTTTCCCATATGAATATTTATAATGAAATATACGACAAATGAATCAGACTTCACAATGGGATGCTGCATAAATCATAAAATCCATAAAGTTCTCAAAATACTTTATTACTTCGTGTATCTAAAAATGGTTATTCGGCAGCGGAAAATCAACATAAAAGTAGTTCATTGGCATTCTAGCCTTAACAGCAATTCAAATCCACAATACGTGGTCCATCATAAGTTAAAATAAAATGTGCAACATTTGAAATCATGCAAAACATAATGAAAATCCCAAATCCTGTGTTACATATCAGAGCGGCTCCTAAGACTCGATCTGGTAACATCACTTCAAGCACTACTCGGGTACCTGATTATCTGTACTCCCTAAGAGTACATACACAACAACATAAAAGGGGTGATAATTCCATTCAATAATTACAGGGTGAAATAAAACATGCTAAGGAGTAGTAAATCACAACATACAGAAAATTCATCACAAATAACCATCATCACATCATACAACATCAATTTAGTGTTTATGCAATGCAATAGTCCTACATAAACATGCATGTGGTACCATCAAGGCATAAGCCTTCAACTCAATGCCAATTGGGCAATAACAAAGCATAAGCCCTCAACACAATGCCAATCCAGGCCAACATAAGGGCATAAGCCCTCATCCATGAATGCATGCAATATGAACAATCAACAACGTGAAACCATATAACCACAAGACATAAGCCTTCATCACCATGGCAATTTAAGCCATCCCCATCATCCTCGTCATAATCACCAATATTGCCTCATACCAGCATCATCAACAAAAGAACATTGCAAGAAAACAACCCACTGTTTCGGTGTAACAACGGGGAATAATTCCTATTTTAACTTAGTTTCTAGAATTATCCTTCTTAATCTTTATTTTATTCTACATACTTCAAGTTTATGGTGTTATCTATCCAACACTTCGAATGACTCATCAAACGGAGTTACGCTTCAAAAGTTATGACCATTACAAAAATTGTCTAAAATTAGGCTTCCCTCGGGTTAGGTTGCGTTGACCCTTGCGTCGACCGCTCCTGGATTTTGCATCGACCGCCCCTGTTGTTTCTGTTTTCCGCTCACTATTGTTGTTGTTTGTGTCGACTGCTTCCCTATTATGTCAATGCAACTTGTTAAATTTTGAATTTTTCTGCGATTTCATTAAATTTTGGGTCCTAAAACTCATCTAATCATAGGAATTCATCATCCATTATCATCCTATATTTATATATCAATTATACATCATTTCGGCATTATTATTCATCTTATATTTCATCAAATCCTCATCCAAAATCCTCAAATACTAATTCTCATTACTTATAGGTTCTAGATTGAGGTTTTATGCAACAATCATCATAACAAGGCAATCACAATAATAATCACAACATAGCATCACAGATCCATGTATTCAATCAAACCAAACAAATTATGCATCAATCATATAAAACAACCTAAGAGGGAAAGGAACCCTCACTACCCTCTCATGTAAGATCACCAATTAGAGAATCCATTCACCCCCTTACCTTATGATCATTGTTAGTTTTCGATTTCTCTTCTCGTTCTATAAATTCCTCTTTGCTTTCATGTCTCCCTGTGCCCTAGCTTCTCCTTTGCTCTTCTCCCAATATCTTGATTGTACCAAATGATCGTACAATTCTCTTTTCCCTTAGTTATCACAAGGAACCCTAATATCTTCCTCAATTACCCTCACTTAGCATTATACCATTTACCATCATGCCCTCACTCTTTCTACTAATTACCATCTTGTCCTTATTTTCTCTACACTTCTATTATTTTATTATTCTAATTACTTAAATCCAAATAATTCTAATTAATCACTATTAAATCTAAATAATTCCAAAATAATCATTTAAATTCCAAACCTTCTTACTAACTCATCGTACACCACACAACTCATCATCTTAAACACCTTATTCCTCAAATCATCGCTATTTACATCACAATTGCATCATGAATACACATCATATACCGTCACAAGGACTCACACAAGGCACTAAAACATCATAAATAAGCATCAAAACATCAAAACATCATCTACTTCACATAGACTCATATAATCATACTAAATTAATTAATTAAATAATTAATCTAAAATTAGGGGTGTTACAACTCTCCCCCACTTAAAAGAATTTTCGTCCTCAAAAATTACCTGACAGAAACAACATTGAATAAGACTATCTCATCTGATCCTCACGTTCCCAAGTCCAACTCTCACCATATGGTCTACCCAACAACACCTTCACTAAGGAAATCTCCTTGCCTCATAATTGATTCACTTCTTGAACTTCTATTCGCATTGGCAACGTCTCAATAGTAAGGTTATCTCTCACCTTTACATCATCCATCTGAATCACATGCGAAGACTCTGACATATACTTCCTCAATTGAGAGACATGAAACACATCATGAAAATTCGCAAGTGACGGTGGCTAAGTAACTCAGTAAGCCACTTTAGCTACCTTCTTTGATATCTGATATGGTCCAACAAATTGCGGTGTAAGTTTCCTCGATTTCAATGCTCTACCGACACCAGTTACTAGTGTAACTCTCAAAAACACATGATCATTTTTCTTGAACTCAATTTCCTTTCTCCTCTTATCATGGTAACTCTTCTGATGACTTTAAGAAGCATTCATCTTCTCTTGGATCATATTTATCTTCTTAGTTGTTTCTTGCACAACCTCAGGTCCGATCACAACACTCTTGTCTGACTCATACCAACACAATGGAGTTCTACACCTCCTACCATACAAGGCTTCATACGGTGCCATCCCAATACTAGAATAGAAACTATTATTATAGGTAAATTAAATCAACGACAAGTGGCTGTCCTAAGCACTTCCTTGTTCCAACACACAAGCCCTCAATAAATTTTCCAAAGATTGGATAGTCCTCTTCGTCTGACCGTTCAGCTACGAATGATATGCAGAACTCAACCTTAAATTAGTACCAAAAGCATTCTGCAACCCGTCCAAAATTTCAAAGTAAACCTTGGATCTCTATCTGACAAAATACTCGAAGGTATTCCATGCAATCTCACAATTTCGTCAATATACATCTCAACTAGCTTTTCTATAGGATGGTTTATCTTCATCAGCAAGAACTGAGCCGACTTAGTCAACCTATCCACTATTACCCAAATTGAATCATCACCTCTAGTCTTCGGTAACCCCGACATGAAATCCATGGAACCACTGTCCCATTTCCACTCTGGAATACTCAAAGGTTGCATAAGACATGTAGGCTTCTGATGTTCAATCTTCGAATTCTGGAAAGTCAAGCAAGCATACACAAATTTAGCAATTTCTTTCTTCATACCTGGCCATTAAAACATTTTCTTTAAATCCTGATACATTTTCGTAGCACCTAGATGAATACTCAAATCACTTTGATGCCCTTCCTCAAGAATGCTCTTCTTAAGTTCTGGAATATCAGGAACACATACTTTATCACCAAGTCTTACCACACCGTTCTCATCCACTCGGAATTCACCTCTGTTACCTTGGTTAATCAACATTAGTCGATCCACCATACTTAAATCAGATTTCTAACCTTCTCGGATCTCTTCAAGAATCCCACTAGTCAGTTTCAACATTCCTATCTTCACACTGTTGGATGTCTCTTCACATACCAAACTCATATCTCTAAACTGTTCGATTATATCTAACTCTCGAACCATAAGCATTGACATATGCAAAGATTTCCTACTCAAAGCATCAGCTACTACATTTTCTTTACCAGGATGGTAACTCAAATCAAAATCACAATCCTTCAATAATTCGAGTCATCTTCTATGCCTCATGTTTAACTCCTTCTGATCAAATAAGTATTTTAAACTCTTATGATCACTGAACACTTCAAATTTAGAGCCAAAAAGATAATGTCTCCAATTTTTTAGCACGAAGACCACAACCTTCAATTCTAAGTCATGCGTAGGGTAGTTCCTCTCATGAACTTTGAGTTGTCTAGAAGCACAAGCAATAACTTGTCCATTCAGCATTAGCACACCACTAAGTCTCATCTTAGACGCATTCATAATACACTACAAATGACTCACTCGGATTAGGCAAAACCAATACCAGAGCAGTCGTCAATCTTTTCTTTAGTTCTACAAAACTTTCTTCACATGCAACATCCCATACTTGAAATAATGAACGACTATCCTTTCGATAGAACATCAATCACTTTACACACCATCAAGATAATAAGACAAGTTTAACCCGTCCAACACGGTCCTATCTATTATCAACAAGAGATTAGGGGTGATCAGTTCCTCAATTTGTCAATAGGTATCCGACAATCATGACGGCGCATAAACCATCGTTACTAAACTAGAATAATGTTTATTTAGAACTTATGCTCAAAGTTACCTAAAGCACCATGGTCCAATTAATCTCTCCTCAAACCATAATCTACACCTTGACAACTTAGCATAAAGTCTCTTCCTTTTCATTATTGTAATCCAAATCACAACGTTCCATATTCCCTTATTCTTACTTAGATTAACTCATAATGTCCTCAATAAACACCGCAACAAACTAACCCAAATATTTGTAATGCCTACACAAGTTCTAAAATTTTTCCTCTAACTATCCTCACCCTTCATCCAAATCTGAAGGTAACCCTCCTTAATTCGACTATACTATAGATATACTCGCCTAAGAGTTGCTCCATCAAATCGTCAATCCTTTTGAAGTGGATATTTAATCTCAATTATTACTTTACTTAATGGTCGGTAATCTACATACGACCTCATTCAATTGTTGTCACAAACATGCAAACCTATAAGCCTTATATCCCAAGGGTTATCCTACTTGCTTAGCAGATACAAACACTAGTTCTCTACTGCCACTGAACTAAGATCCACACTCTGGAGGCAAGTCACAAGTATCTTTAGGAAAAACATCAGGAATCACACAACACTGGCATATCACTAGCGTCACATTACTCTATATTCTTTGAGAAGCAAACATAAAAATACCTGATCATTCTCCCTGAAGACAAGTCAACTTGACCTGCAGCCAAAATCATAAATTCGTACTCTCTTTTGTTTCCAGAAACAACTTAACTCCAACAATACTTGCGCTCTTTGTAACTCAGCAGTGTATTGCACCAACTCCCATACCTGAAACATCTCAGAGAAGCAAAAGCTTCTCCCCCACTTGTTTCAAACCAACCCTTGTAAATAAATAGTCAGAAAAACAAGCAAGTACCGACAGTGTTTCACACATCGCACACTAAGGAGCAAACAACATTAGACAACCTAGTTGGATGGACGACCTGCTCTGATACCAATTGTAACACCCCATTTTCCCATATGAATACTTATAATGAAATATATGACAAATGCATCAGAGTTCACAAAGGGATGCCACATAAATCATAAAACCCATAAAGTTCTCAAAATACTTTATTACTTCATGTATCTAAAATTGGTTATTCGGCAGCGGAAAATCAACATAAAAGTAGTTCATTGGCATTCTAGACTTAACAACAATTCAAATTCATAATACGTGGTCCATCATAAGTTTAAAAGAAAATGTGCAACATTTGAAATCATAAAAAACATAATGAAAATCCCAAATCTCGTGTTACATATCAGAGCGACTCTTAAGACTCGATTTGGTAACATCACTTCAAGCACTACTCGGGTACCTGATTATCTATATCCCGAAGAGTACAAACACAATAACACAAAAGGGGTGAGAATTTCATTCAATAATTACACTGTGAAATAAAACATGCTAAGGAGTAGTAAATCACAACATACAGAAAATTCATCACAAACAACCATCATCACATCATACAGCATCAATTTAGTGTTTATGCAATGCAATAGTCCTACATCAATATACATGTGGTAACATCAAGGCATAATCCTTCAACTTAATGCCAATTGGGCAATAACAGAGCATAAGCTCTCAACACAACGCTAATCCAATCAGGGCATAAGCCTTCATCCATGAATGCATGCAATATGAACATGCAACAACGTGAAATCATAAAACCACAAGGTATAATCCTTTATCACTAGGGAAATTTAAGCCATCTGCATCATCTTCATCATAATCACCAACATTGCCTCATACCGGCATCATCAGCAAAAGAACATCGCAAGAAAACAACCCACCATTTTGGTGTAACAATGGGGAATAATTCCTATTTTAAATTAGTTACTAGAATTATCCTTCTAAATAATTATTTTATTCTACCTACTTCAAGTTTATGGTTTTAGCTATCCAACACTTCGAATGGCTCATCAAACGGAGTTACGGTTCAAAAGTTATGGTCGTTACAAAAATTGTCAAAAATTGAGCTTCCCTCGGGTTAGGTTGTGTCGACCCTTGCGTTGACCGCTCCAAGGTTTTACGTCGACCTCCCCTGCTGTTGCTATTTGCCGCTCACTGTTGTTGCTGTTTGCGTTCATCACTTCCTTGTTTGTGTCGATGCAAACTATTAAATTCTGAATTTTTCTATGATTTCACTAAATTTTGGGTCCTAAGACATCATCTAATCATAGGAATTCAACATCCATTATCATCCTATGTTTCTACATCAATTACACATCATTTGGGTATTATTATTCATCTTATATTTCATCAAATCCTCAAATCCTAATTCTCATTACTTATATGTTCTAGATTGGGGTTTTATGCAATAATCATCATAACAACGCAATCACAACAGCAATCACAACATAGCATCACAGATCCATGTATAATCATATACAACACTCAATCAAACCAAACAAATTATGCACCAATCATATAAAACAACCTAAGAGGGAAAGGAACCCTCACTACCCTCTCATGTAAGATCGACAATTAGAGAATCCACTCACCCCCCCCCCTTACCTTATGATTATTGTTAGTTTTCAATTCCTCTTCTCCCAATATCACGATCGTACCAAATGATCGTACAATTCTCTTTTCCCTTAGTTATCACAAGGACCCCTAATATCTTCCTCAATTTCCCTCACTTAGCATTATACCATTTACCATCATGCCCTCACTCTTTCTACTAATTACCATCTTATCCTTATTTTCTCAACGCTTCTATTATTCTATTATTCTAATTACTTAAATCTAAATAATTCCAATTAATCACTATTAAATCTAAATAATTCCAAAATAATTATTTAAATTCTAAACCTTCTTACTAACTCATCCTACACCACACAACTCATCATCTTAAACACCTTATTCATCAAATCATCGTCATTTGCATCACAATTGCATCATGAATACACATCATATACCGTCACAAGGACTCACACAAGGCACCAAAACATCATAAATAAGCATCAAAACATCAAAACACCATCTACTTCACATAGACTCATATATACTAAATTAATTAATTAAATAATTAATCTAAAATTTGGGGTGTTATAGCGGCCAACCCCCCAAACCCTACTTTCAAACCTAAATCCCCTCAAAATAAACACACGACGACATTAATCGTAAAATATATTGAAAGCTAAGCGTAACACCAACCTTTATCCGTCGTGATTCTTTGAGTTTTTGGTTTCTCCGATCGCTAATCTTTCTCATTTCCTTCTTGTTTCGCAGGCTTTGGGGATGTTGGCGCGGCGACGATATTAGGGTTTATGTTCAGAAACCCTATATCTAGATGCAAAGAGGTTTGACTCGAGGGCCTCACAGCAACATTGTTCCTTTTTCTCTTTTCTTTCTGAAAACTTCCTTCTCTTCTATAAAAATTTCCCCCCTCCTGGTTCTTAGAATTTCTTGGGTTTCTATAGGCTTAGAGTTTGACCATTTAGGAAATTTTGTATAATTGATTTCCGTTAGAATTTAAGATTGATAGAATTAGGAATTAGATTAGAAAAATTAGGGAAAGATTTGATTGTAAATGAAACATATTTCAAATTTATTGTAATTTAGGATATGATTATATTTCAGACGATTCGTAGATTCAATCAATAAACTTAATTTTACAAATATTTGATTCGATTTGTTTCTAATGATTTGATTCAGTTATTGTTTGTGGAGATCTGATTTGTTTTGATTCGATATATTTGCACCGAGCAAGATGAAGAACAGGGGACTGTGCTTGTTGGCTTACATTAGGGTTTCCACCCTCCGTGTTGACTTGGGTCAATGAAATACAAAAATAATGATATAATTTGGTAATGGTTAAAATAAAATAAACAATAATAATAATGTAAAATAAAAATAAAAATATTAGCGATAGTAATAAAATTTTCACTATTAAAATGTTATAATAATAATAATAGTGTAAATAATAATAATCAAAATAATAATAATTATTATATTAATAACAATAATTATATAATTGATTGACCAAAAAGTCAAAAATTAACTTTTTGTCAAAAGCATCTATTGGGCCTTCCAAAACGAATTGATATGGGCCTTTAGCACATAACACAAATTCTTTAACCCAACCATAGACACCCCCTCGATGTCATTTATAAATGGGCCTCTAAGATCCTTATAGGCCATCATATTTTGATGTCCGGTCTGTTCAAAAATAAAACAATACACCCGTAGTACCAACGGATACACCCTTTAACGGACTTTAAACCCTCATTACAATTCAAAATAAGCAAATAAACAATATGACTATAAATAAAAACCTAGTAACAACACGACTTGTTGAAATTGATGGGGTAAATTTTGGGATATGACAGCTTGCTCATCAAGAAGATGAAGAAGAACACTACAAGATTCTACTCAACTTCTGATCATATACATCTTTGTAGAACATTGTAATGAACACTAGAATTGTTGCTTAAATAGTATTTCTGTTCATATCTCTTCATGTAAATTGTTTTAACACTTGAGTTGTTGCTCGAAGAAGTGTTAAGCTATATGTGCTTAAAACACTTGTGTAATCTGCTTAGAAGAAGCATACATGTAAACACAATAAACCCATCAAATATTGTTGATTATTTCCTTGAGAGACTAAGTGAAGGTATGATTTCAAGAAGATAATGGTTGCAATCATTATAGGAAATCTTGATAGGAGATTTTTGAGGAATCGGGTTCTGTTGGGTCAATGGTTGTCATATCTAAAAGAGGACCAAGTGAAGGTTAGACTCTTGTGAGATCCTTGATGGATATCATTGCAAGGAAATCCTGGTAGGAGATGCTGAGGAATTATATTCTTTTGGGTCAACGAACGATATATCCAGTTTAAATCCCTGAACGTGTCATTGGATGTTAGTCATCGATGATTTCCCGTGTGATTGTAATCAGTTTGGTTATAGTTGATTAAGTCCTTGGATAAGGCGAAATCATTCTTTCGAGGGTGGATAGGAGTAGACTACTTAACGACGAACCTAGATAAAATACTTGTGTCCTTTATCTTCATTGTCTTTATTGCTATTTTCATTTGAGTGCTTAGAATTTTAATGGGGAATGTTTTCTATGAACACAATTCAAACCCACCCTTTCTTGTGTTTTCTCTACCTTCAAAATCTTTTTTTCTAAAACCATGAACCAGGCCATGTTCCAACCTTTAAAAGTCCAAACTAAAGCATTGGTTATTTCCAAAGCATACTATAACGAGAATACAGTAACTGACTCCAAGGATACTTGCTAAAATTATTTGAGTTTGTATCACACCACCTTTTATAAAAACAAACATTTGATGTTACGACATCATTTTAATAAAAAGTCTTTAAACTTCAAGACAAACATAAGATTTGCATTAGAATTTACATTCTCATAATAAACATTCTTTGTATATAAACAAGTGCTTAACATCAAGGAAGCTTCCATAGTGAGCATCAGATGAAAAGATTAATCATCTCTACGGACAAGTTGTCTTCAGAGCTCCGTCGAGCAGGGGAGAAGTATCTCAAATTTTGATTACCTTGAGAGGAAGAGAAGCATTTTAATACTTCATTGAATAACGAGTAGCATTCAATCTAGGGAAATTATTTCAATATTCAAAGAAACTCTCAAAGTACTGATTATTTAGGGGTAGTCACCCAAGCATGGTCGAAAGTATCTCCAATATTGTTTAGTCAGTGGCAGTGTTCCAAAGTTCATAATACTAGGGCAATCTATCTCTGGTGGTACATATATCAAGAATTCCTCTCGAGGAAAATTTCTTCAAAAGCCCTAAGGCTAGGGCAAGGCAATATGCAGGGGAATCTCCTCCTTTTCAAGGGTTGATCAGTTTAGGTTAAGGCGCATGCTAAACAACTTATGGTTTCTAAGTGAATGTTGGGATTGTCATCCTCAGCAGATATCAGAGATATAAGTCCAGTGTATTGGCGTTTATCAGTAGAAGTCAGGGCTTTCATTCCCTGTCAAAGGTTTTAGTCCAGATTATGGCATTCCCCAACAGAAGTAAGGACTCTATCCTTGGATTTCCCAACAGATATCTTTGCTTCGGCACATTGCATATAGTAATCATCATTACATAGCATTGCATCACAAAAACACGTATCATTTCCACAAAGATGGAGCATTACACTAAAAAACTCAAAACATGCATACAAAGCATAAGCGAGATACAATCTCCAACATAGACAATAGTACATCTCCGAGGAGAATATTATCTCCATAAGTCTCCAGTCACTTCTCGGTAACCCTTCCATGCCAGTAACCTTACTGATTGTTCCTTTTTTAGACCATACAATTTGTTGTCTTCCGGTAACCTTACTGTTTCCAATAACCTTACTGTCTGCTATCCTTGTTTTCCCAATAAATTGATGATGCCTTCCGGTGACCCTACTGTTGTCAATGACATTATTATTTACTAAATCATTCTTGTTGTTACTCGGTAACCCTACCGAGGTTCATAAACTAAAGATGTTTACCTTTTTCAATCACCCGATTGTCAATTTTTGGTAACCTTATTGTTGCCAATAAAATTACAGTTTTCTACCCTTGTTTTCCTAATCACCTGATTGATGTCTTCCGGTAACCCTACCGTTGTTAGTAAGCTTATTATTTTCCAGATCACTCTTATCATCTACCGGTAACCCTACCGACGTCAGCAACCTTGATGTGTTTTCTTGCCTCAATCACCTGATTAAAGCCTTCAGGTTATACCCTACCAATGTTGGTAATCTTACCATTGTCCTTATTCCAAATACTTGTATCCCGATAACCCAGCTGACTTCTATAACCTGAAACATTTTCCATTCTAATCACCTGGTTGATTCGTGGTCCAGTAACCATATTGAAACTCAACATTTGTTCACCAGCGGTTATTTTCCAAAATATAGTCGTTACCCGTAACCTTACTGTCATATCTTTTTCCCAATAACCCTACTGATGCCAGTAACCCTACTGGTTATTTATTTTCTAAACAGAGTTTTCATTCCCAATAACCCCACTAATGTTTATTATCTAAAGTCGTTAACACTTCCAATCACCTCTTTGATTTCTTTTCATAACCCTATCGATATCAGCCACCAAGTTGTTTGTCTCCCGATGACCCCACCTTATGTTGGTAACCATACAAATGTTCGTCCCAAATCACCAGATTAACATTATCCTGGTAACCTTACTATTGATTCTCCATAAACCTTTTTACCAAAAAAAAAGATTAAGACTTACATATCCCCAACAAAGACTTGTTCATTACTCTAACAGAGACTTGTTCATCATCATTACAACTCCCTAGCATCATAGTAATGAGATCTCTTCTCCAGTAAAGTTCGATGAAGTTACCACTCATCCACTTCAAACTTTATCAGTGTTAACCTTTTTAATGCTCGTGTGTATCTTCTTTTGATACTCGTCCATATTGATTCCAACACTCGATCGTGTTAGTCTTTTCACTGACTATCATCTGATACTCTGCCAATGTTTCTTTGATCCCCAACAAGGTCGTTATCTTTAAAACACTCGTTTATTTCAAATCCTTCTTTGATACTCATCTATATCTTATTTTGATATTGATTTAAACACTCGTTTGTGTCAAATCTTTCTTTGATACTCGTATGTATCTTACTTTAATACTAATGTCCACCTCCAATACTCGATTATGTTATGTTTACTCTCTGAATCCCCAATAGAGTCCTTGGTTCAAAACTTGTGTGTGTTTGATTCCTTCCAACACTCGTCTGTGTCAATCCTCAACAAGGAAAAAAGGTTTCCTTTCAATAGTAAAGTTGAAGGTTATCTCTTTCTCATAGACAAATTTTATGGTTCATTTTTAGTATTTAATATCCTTATACCCTGAAGTTTCAAAAGACGAAAGTCAAACTCACCTCTAGGTCTAAGATAATTAAATAGGGGAAGTTGTTGCACCCCAAAATTTTCCTTTGAGTTTCAACCACAATTAACTCAAGTCTCACACTCATTCATCTTCACATACATTTCCATCTGCATCACAATCATTTATAGCATGTGTTCTAAAAGCATGGGATCACATTTTCCCTCAAGATTAGGGTTTTGAAGAGGAGAGGCTCATCTCTCAAGAGTTTGTATCATCATGATCATAATTCTCAAAGCATCATCAATTATTTGGTCCCATCATTGTGGTTTGAGGAAATTAGGGTTTTTGGCATTCATTAGAGAAAATCAGGAACTAGGGTTTTGTGGCTAGGAATTCAAGTTTGATTACTTCAAATTATCATCAAAAACCATTTCATGGTCATCACATCATCTCAATTTCATCATTCTCATAAGATTTCATTGATTATAGAGGATTTGCATTCATCTGAAGAAAAAGTCAACTCACACAAAAGTCAAACTTTGACTTTTTGGTCAAACAAGGGTGTATCAAGTCAAGAATCATCAAAATATTTAAAATCATCCAAAATTGATCATCAATAATTAAGATAATCAAGAAAGTCGACAAAAGTCAAAGTCGAAAGATTTTCAAATACTTAGAGAATTTCAAGTGTTTTATGCCTAAATAACCCTAACTTCATAAGCAAGTTTTCCCAAGATGCAAGTTGATTCAAGGAAAACTTTCAACATGAAAGTTGTACGGAATGTTGAACCCTATAACTTTTTCAATGAGGATTTCTCTCCAAAAGTACTTAATTTAAGAGATATGAGCCCATAAAGTTGTGATACTTTTTATCCAACACATAAATTTTTCAAACAGTTTGACCAGTTTTTCATCTCAACTTCTTAGCCAATTTTCATCAAGATCCAGGATGATTCAAGGAAAGTGGTCAACATGAAAGTTGAAGAGGATGTTCTAAGCTTTCCAAAATGTCTAAGAGCACAAATTTATCATGCTGAGCTAAGGGATTCGAAGAGATGAAGTTGAACATTTTTACTTGAATTTGAAGTCATTTCTATGATAACCATAAGATCAAATCTCCATGCCATTCCTAGAAATATCACTTTTCAGGCTCTTAAACTCCTAAATATTGCTATAATCAGAAGATTACACACTCTTTTTTGCTATTATCCAATTGATACAAGCCTTATCCAATGCATCATGCCATTTTTGGAACTAAAGCTAACACTTCCATTCTTGTAAAGTGACTTTAATCACAAAGTCCACTCTCCTTGAGCCTCTAACTTGTTTCCTTTGCACACAGTCAACATAAAAACCAGAAGAAACATGTCTAAAGCCTCTAACCACTTTAGATCCTCTTATATTATACATTGGAACAACAATTTTAACTAATACTTGGTTGTTCCATTTCAACCAAACCTTAACTCCACCACTTGTAAACCAAACCTCCTTATTACTTCAAACATTTGCCTATAAATAAAGAGCTCATTTTTAGTCCAAGATACCAATTCACAAGCCCTTGAAACCTCTCAAACTCTCCCAAGTCAGAATTGGCCTAAAAAACCACCATTCTTGAGCTTTGAAGTCCATTTCTTCGAAATTCTTCAACCTTGCACCTTTTGAGCAAACCAACCATCCACACACTTCATATACATCATATAGAAGTGATCCAAATATCTGTTACACGTTTGTAACATCATCTCCATCATCCACCATTTTCAATTTTCACCACTGTAACTTGACTTGGACAAAGCATTCCAGTCACTCTCAAAGCAAAGTAAGGATTGCAATACACTCACCAAGGTCCCTGGAAGCTAACCATATTATTCATTTACGCTTGTAGTTGCTAGAAGGGGCGTTGTACTTTCTCCAACTTGGTAAAAATTTCAAACTTTGAACTCCTTATTTAAGCATCATTTTCATTCACATTCAAATTTAAAAAAATGTAGATATCATGCCTTTGAAGCTAACCATGTCCCTAGTTTTCATTTAAATTGATTGTGTGATGAGAATTTTGGAACTGAATCGTTAGGGTTTTATTTTGGTACTGGCCAAAATTTTCGTTAATCTTTGATTTATAGCTTAAATAAATTACATCATTGCATTCTTTGTAAAATTTTAGACAAGTTTGGGCTTTACGATTCTCAATTTGGTTGAAAAATGAAGGATTTACAAATTTGACAATGATGTTGTTGGTTGTTTGTCTGCGCGAGGAAGAAGATGAAGCCACAACGACATTTATTCCATTTTCAAATTTTGAGTTTATATTATATTTAATGGTTGATGTTTCATAAACGAATGAAACAATCACCCCAATAGCAAAGAGTGCACACCTATAACCTTAGAGACCTGGGTTTGAGCCTCAGTGGTACCCTTTTGTCCATTTTCTTTTCTAAACTTGTCATTTTTCACTTCATTTTTCACCATTTTCATTCAATTCTTTTTGCAATCAATTTTAACTCTTTTGAGCTAATTTTTAGTACACTACTAGTTCACCACTCCTATCATAAAAAGTATTTTTTATTTCATCATTTTTCAATTAAATCAAAACTAGTCGTTTTTAGGTTTTTCTTAAGGACTTTTGATGATTTTTTTTATTAATTTCTTAACTATACTCACAAAGCTTAATCTTACCATGATAGATCTTGATTCTCATTTGATATCTTAACTCTTGAGTCAGCATTTCATGATAGCTGGAGCCATTTTAGAGTTTTCTCATTCAAAATTCACACTAAATCATGAAACATGTTTAAAAATCAAAAGTTATGCTCCATGACTTTCAACTTGATTGTGATGCATACATTGTTTCAACATTCAACTCGTTCATGTTTTCACAAGTTTGTATCACATTTTGAATACAGTTCCTTCATAAACTCTTTTAAAGCATAAACTATAAAACATCAAAAACATGTTTTCAACTTTCACTATTTTGTAGCAACTTTTACCAAATAAAACTCCATGGATTCTGATCCACTTGTATAATCATTGCTTATATGAATAACATGTTCCCTTAAGCTTACTTGATTCATCTTAAATCTTTGATAAAACTTGAATCAAGATATACATTAAGATCTCAATCCAAGAATGACAACATTAGGATAGATCCCCCACAATCTCAACTATAAGATCAATCTTTGCATGTCAACATTAAGATCAAGTCTCCCATTAGACTTTTCTTTTTTTCTTTTGCATTGCATCATTAAGACTAAAATATTTTCTCATTCAAAATCCAAAAACACTTAAAATATTCAAAACCCTTTTCTAAACTAAAGGTATGAAGGTGATGAGTGTCTCCTTGGATTAGGGTCCACTTATTACCCTTATCTCCTAACAAAAACTTAAACCAAATCCAAATCATTTTGCCTTAGGGCTTTTTCACTTTAAAACATTTTGAAAAAGGATATGTTAACTCCTTTCTACACAAAACAATGATGTGTAGTCTCCAATGGCCGAGTGGCAACGTTAACAGTTAGAATGTGAATTTAACATCATCCATAAAAAACAAAAAACAAACAAAAAAATTCTTAAGAAGAACTACGGTGTTTTGATTCCCTTGTGGATACGTAGGCATGGAGTTTCAATGTTTAGGCGAATGCACTAATAAAAACACTTTCTTTTTCCCAATGAATTTATGCATGTATTTCCATTTAGCAAGTCTGTTTTAGATATACACACCCATTGATTAAGATAACAAGAGTGGATCCTGTGGTATACCATGAACATGAGGGGTGCTAATACCTTCTCCTTGCATAATCGACTCCCTTACCCGAGATTTAGTTGCGAGACCATGTTCTTTTCCCGATACCAAAGGTTTTCTCTATATTTTCCTTTCCTTATTCTTTTAGGATAAATAAAGTTAGGTGGATACTCTGTTTATT
The DNA here is from genome assembly GCA_948472305.1 of Vicia faba. Classification (NCBI taxonomy): domain Eukaryota; kingdom Viridiplantae; phylum Streptophyta; class Magnoliopsida; order Fabales; family Fabaceae; genus Vicia; species Vicia faba. The sequence goes on along the minus strand of OX451737.1, from coordinate 150,942,985 downwards.
TCATCCGAAGTTATTTGTTCCGAGTAGTTTTAGGAGAAGCGCGAGACGGTAGTCAACTTGGTATTGTTAGGGACTTGATCTTCGATCAAGGGAAGAGAAATTGCTAGGATCAACATCAAACATAGGGTTTGTAGGGTGGGATTGCCTCATTTCTCTTGTAAACAACTTTTTTGACATAGTAAATAATTTATCTCAATTCCAAACGAAATTGGGGGGAGACGTAGTCATAGCGAGGACGCTTGGTGACTTCCTAAACAAATCCTCTTCTCTCTCTCTCTCTCTCTTTCTATATATATATATATATATATATATATATATATATATATATATATATATATATATATATATATATATATATATATATATATATATATATATATATATATATATATATATATATATATATATATATATATATATATATATATATATATATATATATATATATATATATATATATATATATATATATATATATATATATATATATATATATATATATATATATATATATATATATATATATATATATATATCATTTACATTTTGTTAAACACATTTGTTAAACTCTTTGATTGTGTGATTAATTTGTATAGATAAATATTTTGATTGTTTAAAGAGCTTTGTTTATTACCTTACAATCCTTTAGATTGTAAGAGGTTTTCATACCAATAAACTCAAAGGAAAATCAGAAAAAATTTGGTGCACACCAAGTGTTTGATAAATTATTTCACTTAGTTTTGTAAACTGCACACTAAGTATTTTATAAATTGTTTCACTTAGTTTTGCAAACTGCACACAAAGTGTTTGATAAATTTCTTCACTTATTTTATCATTTGTTTCATTGGATATTGGTTGGCATTGTAAGTGTAAAACAATTTCTTGAGAAGTTTATTTTATTTAGATCTTATTATCATCATTCAATTGAGTAGTTGATATTATATGCATATCCGAGCCTCCTATAATCGGTTCGATTTAGACGACTTATGATTTAGGATAGACTTATAATTTGTCATCGTTTAACAAATGGCATCAAGAGCCCGGTTTATTTTGTGTGCTTCAAAAAGGCTTATTAGATAATGGCTACCGAACCTAAAGAGGCATAAAATAGAGCGCCCATTTTCACTAGTGAAAATTATGGTTATTGGAAAGCATGTATGTGTATTCATATCAGTTCATATGATAAGGGTGTGTGAGATGTTATTGTCAACGGTCCAACAAAAATTATTCTAACCGTAGATGGTGTCACCACACCCAAACCGGAAGCACAATCGAATGACGGTGATAAGAAAAAGTGGGGTTACAATTTGAAAGCACGAAACATTCTCAATACTCTCTTGGTGTTGATGAATTTTATCGTGTTTCCCATTGTGAAACTACTAAAGCTATGTGGGATGCATTGCAAGTTGTCCATGAGAGAACCAATAAAGTCAAACTAGCTAGAATTAATACACAAAATCAAGAGTTTGAACTCTTTTGCATGAAGCATGGTGAAACCATTGCCAAAATGCAAAAGAGGTTCACATATCTCATTAATCATTTGAATACACTTGGAAAAACTGTTTCCAATGAAATTGCTACTAATAAAGTTTTGAGGTGTCTTACTAGGGATTGGCAACCAAAGATCACCATGATTAAGGAAGCCAACAATCTCACAACACTTGACCTCACCACATTATTTAGTAAGCTTGAGGAACATGAGAAAAGCATGAGAAAAAGGTAAAGAAAGATAAAGCAAGGAAAAGGATGTAGAAAATAAGTATATTGCTCTAAATGCTTCTAGATCAAGATCCTCAACAAATGAGCAAAGTGGTGGTGATGATACTGACAATGACAATTGAGAGCAATAGTGATTCCTCAGGTTGTAAGAGCTCAAGTGATAATGAAGTAGAGGCAAATCTATGTCTCTCCGCCCATCGTCGTCAAAGGAAGAAAAAGAATGTAAGTTATTCTAAATATGAAAATGTTGATAAATTGTCTTATTTCGAATTAAAACTTGCTTTGGACACTCTACAAAGAGAAGCCTTAGATGCTTAAAAAAAATTAGCTCCACATAAAAAAAAATTGCTACTTTGGAAGCCAAAGTTTTAAATACCAAAAAGCAAATGGAAGCTCTAAATCATTCTATAGTAGATAGTCTAAAAGTTAAGAAGGAGGATGATGAAACGTCTAGGTTCGGTTGTGACACTTATCAAACTTGGAAAAATGAAACTAGCACTCTTAAGGCTAAATTGGACAAGGCAACACAACTAAAGGTTGCATTTTCTATTGATCCTTCTATGATTAAAAAGAGTATGAACAAATCCCATAAAAAGGATAGCTGGAATAAAAAGGATCCAAATAATAAACACAAATCACCTCAAAATTTGAATTGTTTTTATTGTTGCAAGAATGGTCACACTATTAAAAAATGCAAATCTAAGAGTCTTTTAGTTTCTATAAGTGTTTTTCAATGCTTGGCCAAATGCAACCATGTTTTCACTCACTCCCAAGGACCCAATGAAAGTTGGGTACATATCACCTTTGTTTGATCTTTCAGGTTGAATGCCTTAGCTCTATAAAGAGAAGATGGATTCTCGATAATGGGTGTTCAAGACATATGACAGGAGACATTTCCTTATTCTCCAACTTTGTGGCGAAGAAGAAAGGCTTTGTATCCTATGGAGATAACACAAAATATGCAATACTTGGAAAATATAGTGTAGGTAATCCATCATCTACTACTATATCTGATGTTATCTTAGTTGAAGGTCTTAAACATAGTTTTCTAAGCATTAGTAAATTGTGTGACAATGGGTATAAAGTTTCTTTTGCTAAATAGTGCATGATTGTACACAATGAAAAAAAGAATTACATGTTTAATGGTGTGAGGGTAAACAACATTTATATGCGTAGCTTGAATGATGTATCCTTGACCAATGCTAAATGTCTTGTTACCGAGAATGAAGATACATGGCTATGGCATAGGCGTTTAGCACATGGCAGCTTTGACTTGCTTAATAAAGTGGTTTCAAAATATCTTGTAACCAGTTTCCAAAAATAAAGTTTTCAAAATATCACCTATGTGATGCATGCTAAACGGGCAAGTAAACAGGGATCTCATTTAAATCAAAAAATGTTATTTCAACATCGAGATCCCTTGAGCTTCTCCACTTGGGCCTTTTTGGTCCTCCACGAACCAAAAGCCTAGGTGGTAATTATTACAGTTTTGTTATCATGGACGATTACTCTAGATTTTGTTAGACCATTTTCTTAATAAGCAAATATGAAACCTTTGTGGCTTTCTCACGTTTTGCTAAGCTATCCCAAAACAAATAAAATTTGAATTTTTTTCTATTTGAAGCGATCATGGAGGTGAATTTGAAAACCACCTCTTTGATGAATATTGTAATAAATATGGTATTCAACTTTCAACTCCTATGACTCCATAAAAAATGGTGTTGTGAAGCGCAAACTGTATTTTTGAGTAGTTGGCAAGAACAATGCTCAATGATAGTTCTCTACCTAAATATTTTTGGGCCGATGCTATTGCCACGAAATGTTATATCTTAAATAGGATACTCATACGTCATGTCTTAGATAAAAATCCATTTGAAATCTTAAAAGGTAGAAATCCAAATTTATCACATCTTCATATTTTCGGTTGCAAGTGTTTTATTTTAAACAACGGTAAGGATAACCCTGGGAAATTTGATATGAAAGCCAATGAAGGTATCTTTCCTAGGTACTCTCAATCTAGTAAAGCTTATAGAGTTTATAATAAGAGATTATTTATAGTTGAAGAGTTGGTACATGTTACTTTTGATGATTCTTACCCGAAAGATGTAGGGAAAGGTATTTATTTTCATGATATAGGTGTATCTATAGAAGACATACTCAAGGATACATAAAATGGAGTTTATCCCCCTATATCAGATAAATTTGAGGAGGAGGAAGATGACAATATTGAAAAGAAAGAAGATGAAAGTCATAGTAAAGAGGGTGGCCTTCCATTGGAATGGAGAACTTCCAATGATCATTCTATCGAAAATATTATTTGAGACATCACCAAAGGAGTAACAACTTTCTCTAAGATAAGTAACTTTTGTTATCGCTTTAGTTTCATGTCTCAAGTTGAACCTAAAAATGAAAAATATGCCTTACTTGATTAGCATTGGCTTATGACCATGCAAGATGAGTTAAATTAATTTGAAAGAAATATGGTATGGGACCTTGTTCCTTGTTTGCAAGATCATCAACTCATAGGCATCTGATGGGTTTTTATAAATAAACTAGGCGAACACAGAGTGATAACTAGAAAAAGGCCCAGCTAGTGGCTCAGGGATAATACCAAGAGGAGGGCATATATTATGAGGAGACTTATGCCTCGGTTGCCCAAATTGAGGCTATACGCCTTTTACTAACCTATGCACGTTCTAATAATTTTAAGTTATTTCACATGGATGTGAAGAGTGCTTTCCTTAATGGACACATTAATGAGGAAGTGTGTGTTGCTTAACCTCTTCATTTTGAAAATTATGAGTATCCTAATCATGTTTACAAGCTAAAATGTGCTTTGTATGGTCTCAAACAAGCCCTTATGGCTTTTTATGAGTGACTTAGTATGTTCTTACTTAACCAAGGATACTCTAGAGGGAAGGTAGATACAACCCTATTCATTAAACGTCAAGGAAATCAAACACTTCTAGTTCAATTTTATGTTGATGATATCATATTTGGTTCTACTAACATGTATTTGGTCAAGGAATTTTCTAAGCTTATGAAGGGGGAACTTGAAATGGGTCTAATGGAAGAGTTAAATTACTTTCTTGGACTTCAAATTAAACAACTCAATGAAGCAATGTTCGTGTGTCAAACGAAGTATTATCACGAATTATTAAAACGATTTGGTATGGATGATGTTAAGTCAATTGAAACTCTAATGGCAACAAATGGTAACTTGGAAAAAGATATAAATGGTAAGGACGTGGATGTGAAGACATATGGAGGTATCATTGGATCTCTTCTATATATTACTGCAACTAGACCCGACATCATGTTTCGTGTATGTATGTGCATCCAATATCAATCAGCTCTTAAGGAATCACATTTAAAAGTGGTTAAGCGCATCCTTAGATACCTTCATAATTCATCTAAGTATGGGCTTTGGTATTTTAAAGGAAGCGATTCTATTTTGGTTGGTTAATCCAATTTTGATTTTGCTGGATGCAAGTCGGATAGGAAAAGTGCTTGTCGAACTTGTCACATGTTTTCAAACTCCTCAATTAGCTGGCATGGCAAGAAACAAGTTTTTGTGGCTTTATCAACGGCTGAGGCGTAATATATCACAGGCGGTAGTGGTTGTGACCAAATTTTGTGGCTCAAACAAAAATTACTTGACTTTGATATTAAACTTCATGTGTTCCTATCATGTGCAACAACACTAGTGCGATTAACCTAACCAAAAATTTGGTGTTTCATTCTCGCACTAAGCACGTCAAAATTTGTCACATTTCCTATGTGACCATGTGTAGTGGTAAAAGTGTTGAGACTAAGTCGTTGGATTGACTTGACTCGCACAGATCAAAATAAAATATCGCCACCGTGCTTTATTGTTTCCAGGGGAATGGGGAAATAGCGAGTAACCCAAAAAAGAGGGGGAGAGAATCTAAGTTCAGGGGTTGGTTATGCAAAGGTAAGGTATTAGCACCATAAACATCTACGGTACTCCACGGGAACCTTTTTGAAAATTTGTGTATTTTGGCTATAAGAGTTGTATAAAAAAATAGATGGTGGAGGTTAGAAAAGAAGTATTTTTTACAATTTTTGCACCCGCCGCGGTTACGAAACTTTAGTGTCTATGTACCACCTTTCGTGTAATAGGGGATCAGGGTACTCGTAGTTCACCTTTAAAAATTTTAAAACACAAGTGTGTTGGTTAATTTTAAGAGATGAGACATCATTATTTTATCTGATTGGAAGAACATACTTACTACCCATGATTATGAGAAAGGAGAATTTGCATCATCTCAAAGCGGAGGATATGACTTGGATTTTAAAATCAATAAAGCCTAACATAACACCCAAGTGAAAAATATCTCACTTCACTATATATCATAGAAGTATAGTAGCTCGCATCACTACAAGGATTGATAAGAGTCTAATATTTTGAGAAAATTTTAAGGTAAAAAGCCAAAGCGGCAAAATGGTTTGAATCACATTGATTGACTTTTAGTCTTCTCACAAAAATGTCAAAGTATGATTAAATTGGTTAAAGTTTGATTAAGAAAATGTTTTGAAAATGCATGGACCTAAGTCCAAGTTTATTGTGAAAGCGGTTCAAGTTTAAAAACAAGAGGAGTTTTCAAAAGGAGGGAGAAGATTTTTAAAATTAAAGAAGATGAGAGGAGATGAAGAGACTATCATAAAGCATAAGGTAAAAGCTAGGGAAAAGAACTGTCTAACCAACAAGAAGCCAACACTTGACATAATGAGTCAATGTAGAATTCCCATCCTTTGGATTGAAACCAAACAAGAAAAATATAATAAACCTCTTAATAAAACCAAACCTCAAATTAATTAAGTCTTCACAAAAATTGGGCAGAGTAACAACTGTATACAGATGAATTCCTGATCACAGACAAAGCACATAATCAGAATAACCTGCGTACAAAGAAAACAAACAACCCACTGTCTTGGGGTAAACCCCAAGGAATCCATACAAAATAGCAATAAAAGTCACAAGGTCTCAAGGTAGGTCAAGGTCTCTACTCCTAAGTCCATGAAGTCCATAACTCCAAAAATGCCAAGGATAGTAACCAAATAGTTCAAGTAACCTTAAAGTTTTTTATTGTTAAGGTTGATTATTAGGTATCTTCAAAAAGAAAATGAAAAGCACAAGTGAGCAAAATAAAAATGACATAAAGATAAATGCTCAATTTAGCAAAATATGAAAATATCATGAAATATAAATGCTAAAATAAATTGTGCATAAAGGTAAAGGCGTAAAGTAAAAGCATAAACATAAAAGTCAATTGTTAATGGGATAGAAATTAGAGGTTAATTAAATGACTATCTTGAATCTTGCATTTGAAAACTTATTAGAAGATTGATAAAATCAAAGCCTCTCAATAACAAGTTTCATTTGCTTTTTGTCAAGTATATCATTCATTTCAAATTCTTGAGGCAACAACAAATGATCAACAATGTTTAAATGATTCACTTAGTCCAAAATTTATGAAGATTCATTAGAGGATTGATAAGACCAAAGCCTCCTACCAATAGTCTCAAGGTTGTTGGATCAAAGGTTTCAAATTAAACATACTTGGGCTTGCAAACATAGGTTTGGGCCACGAATGATCATTTATTGAATTGGGACAAAATTTAGCGCTATGTTAAGCAATCGTAAGTGGCCTTATATAGAAGTCACACCTATTTTGAGGTCGGTCAATAGCATTATATGTACAATATGTTTAGAGAAATGATATGTAGATCATTCTCTAACAATATGTAAGTAAGAAAGGGATAAGATGAAGAAGGAGAGGATGTATTTGAATCAAATAATTTGATCAAACTATCATTAAAATCATCCATCCATTTTGGTGGAGTTAAACTCAACACCCAAGATCCAATGATGTTAATGAAGTTCATGATCAACTATCACAAAGTCAGAATATATTAAAATAAATAAATTGCATTTAATGGACAAAATAAAAAGAAGAAAAATAATCTTTAAATTGTTTTTTTTTAATGGAAATAAAAGGAAAAATAGAAAACTATATTCAAAGTGTTAAAGAAAAATTAGAAGAAACAATAGAAAGTCAGAGATGATCTCAAATATTTTTATAAAATTTTTGGTAATTTTTTAAAAACAGAAAACTATTATTAAACTAATTAAAATCACTCAAATAAGTGAAAAAATATCAAAAATAGTAGAAGTCAAGATAAAATTATAGAAAAATTTCAGAAAAGTCAGAAATGGAGAAAATGATCTTGATAAAAAATTTTAGAATTTAAAAATGTCAAGAACTATTTTTAAAATAATTAAAATAAGGAAAAAAAAACAAAAATTATGAAAAATATCAAACATTAAAATAAAAATATGAAAAAATATTCACAAAATCAGAAATAATTCAAAGTATTTTTGTATATTTTTTTCATAATTTTTGGATAAAAAATAAGAGAGTTATGAATTTTTGAAATTAAAACAAATTTAAAACAAATTTTGTAAAAAATAATTAAATCAAAAATAATGTGAAGCGTTGGATCCAGTTCATTAAAACATGTTGGCGCATCTGATGGCTCAAAAGTGATGATGTATGGTGATCCACGGTTAACAAGCACGCACTAAAGTCACGAAAGTCAGACTAATCACAACATTTCAATTGTCTTGCTCTCATTGGTTGAAGAGGCCACGTAGGTCATCTTCAACCTCCAGCTACCCTGCAACTAGGGCGAAACCATGAATCTTAAATCAGTAAATTTAGACGCTTATAGTAGTATCATCAGATGCGTCTCTTCAAGACGATCACAACCATATCCTCGCGCCAAATTTATATAAAACATAACTTACTCAATTTGGAAAAATCATAGATGTTTTGAAAAATTTGAAATCGAAAACAGAAGTATCAAACTCATTGATTCACCAAAATTGAGTTAATAGCAAGCATCAGTGAACATCATAAACCATTCCAGTAATTTGAGTTAGAGGATTTGTTGCCTTGAACTACCTGAACAAAGTCAGATGAACTTGCTCTGTAAATAGACTTGGCTAGCACGATTTAGGGCACCTCAAGGCTTGATTCTTCTTCTGTTAGCTTTAGTGAAGCTCAAGGATGAAGGATCAGTGAAGAAATTGGATTGAAAAGTGGAGAAAAGAGGAACTCGAAATCTCAAAAAAGTGAGTTGTAGAGGGAGTTTGACAGAGTGATTTTGGCTGTTCAAGCTTGAGAAAATGAGAGGAATGAGGTCCTCTATTTATAGGGAAGCAAATGGTGCAAATAATTAAGAGGAAATTTGAAGTTTGGAGGGAAATTGGATCAAGCTCGAAAGTGAAAAAAGCGTGACCCCATGTGCATCAAAACTCAATAAATTCCTGCATTTTGATCCTTAATTCAACTTTGGGAACTTAGTTAAACTTGTTTAAATCAAAAATGCATGCTAAAATGCTGATTAGAAGGCAAATTATGAATTTCAAATTATGACTTTGGAGAAAACTTCAGTTTCAAGGTACCACCATCTTTGAATCTATGGTGTTCACAACTCAAGGAGTCTTAGGGCATGATTCTTGAAGCATTTGAAGGATAAGGTCACAAAATTTACAATGTGCATAGAGTGAGATCAATTTGATGCTTGAGCTAAAAGTTGTGATGAGTCAAAGTTGAGAAAAAGATGCCGACTTTTTGTACTTAGAAAAATTCTAAGTATTTCTTCAAAAGTGACCTATAATGTTTTGAGTTCAAACAAGGAATTTCTCCAAAATTAAGCTTTGATCATTGATGCTAGCTTTAAGTAAACTTCCCAAAGAGCACTGTGAAACTTGAATCACTCAAAAATACCAAGTATTGAAAAAGTTATGGCCTTGTAAAATTGGTGAAAATTCATGAGGTGACCTATAATCTTTTGAGTTCTTAGGGCATATTCCACTCATTTTCAAGCTTTGCACATAAAAGAAGAGTTAAAGTTCACTTAAGATCATTGTGGAAAAATAATGGGCTCAAGGAGATAAAAATTGTACAGGTTATGATCTTTTGAAATCACATAAGGAAATTTGATAGCCTATCTAGAAGACTGGTAACCTTTCTTCATCATTAGGCATCTAACACACCAAATTTTATTGAAACTCTTGAAGTGATTAGTTGATAACCCTTTAAAGGGAAGCATGTCGTTGGAGTTACTCAAAAATCTCAAAAGATGAGCAAGATATAGCCCTTTGAAGTTCAAAACCCTAGATCTTCAAGCACCAAAATGACTTGGAAACCCTTTTCAATTTTGACAAACTTTCTTGGACAATAACTTTTGCCATGTTAATAGAGGTTGTTGTGGATAAGAACCCATAACAATAATAACCACCTCCAAATATTAAGAATTGAGAGAGTTATGCACTTGTGATCAAGGAATCAAAAACTTGTCCAATTAGGTCAAGCTACTTCAATCAATTCCTGCATATTTTGACTTCTTTTGACAAATTGAGGAATGAAGAATCATAATATACGTTGTCATGTGTTGTACCCCAAAATTTTCCCTCTCATTTATCAAGAATTTTCTCACAAGATCTCCTGGACTCAAGACTGCACTAGGGTTTGATCAGCTCAAAACACCTCCTTAAACACTGATGACCAAAATTAGGGTTTGAGATTGCACAAGGGTATTTGAACTTCCAATACCCCATATGACTTTCATGGATCATTATGGACCCCCAAGATTACTCATGTCATGTTTCAAGCCTTGGATCACACTTTTGCTCAGTCAATTGAGCAGTTGACCTAAATATCAGTTGTATTGGGGAAAAGGTCAACTATGGCCAATTTACAGACAAACTTCATAATTTTTTATCCACGGCAACATTTTAAACCCATATGTATCATTTGATCAAGTTTGGACCACAATTCCCCAAGAAATTTGATCAAATCTCCAAAAGGGCAAAATGGTCAAAATTAGGGTTTTGACTGGGAAAGGGCAATTTCTGATTTTTGACCTAGCAAATATCAATTGGTTTAAGTCATGATCTCAAGAGTCCAATTGCATCATTTTAACCTAATAACATGGCCCAAAACAATACTCAAGTTCAAAAGATTGACAGATAAATTTTCAGTCAACTGATCAAAAGTCAACTGTATACTGAAAAGTCAAACTTTAACTTTTTGGTCAAATTCAAATGCTAAAGATCATAATTCATCAAAACATGTCAAAATATGAAACTTATTCATCAAGAAATCAAAAAGTCAAGATTTCATTTTGAAAAGTCAAAATTTCCAAACTTAGAAATTTTTCTAAGTGTTGAAAATTTCTTATTTTTTCATAACTTTGAGCAAATTTTTCACCATGATTCAAAGTGATTCAAGAGAAACTTCCAACATTATAGTTGTATATTTATATGAAATCTACAACTTTGCTTCACACAACTTCTTCCAAAAGTGCTTGGATCTCAAGTTATAATTTTAAGAACATGTGTTCATGAAACAAAACACTTAGTGAAATTTTGCCCTAATTTGGTCACGATTTTGACCCAACTTCATGGCACTTTTACATATAGTTCCAAGGGGAATCTTCAAAAGCAATTCAAAGATGGATTGTAGAGAATATTTCAAGCTTTCAAAAATGTCCAAGAACTCCTTGAGATCATTCTTGAGTAGGGATAATCGAAGAGATGACGTTAGAGTTTTATCACTTTAATTACAAGTCATTTTAGTGATGAACAAAATTCAAATTCAAAGTTGTGCTGCATTAACTCTACTTTGCGGGCCTCAAACTTGTTAGGCACTCCATAATTAATGGTTTACACAGTTGTTAGAGGTCTCACTTCAAGCATTCAATGCATGGACATGCTTTATATCCATTTTTGGAAGAAATGTTACATTGCCATTTTGATAAAGTGACTTTTTGTACAAAACTTGTTCTTGAGCCTTGCACTTGTTCTCTTTTGATCAAACAAGTCCTATAATTCATGAGAAATGGTTTAAGACACTTACAATCACATATCCCATGCATGTACCTCCTCTCGAAACTTGTTTCCCTCTTTTCTTCAAAATCAAGTAACATAGCCAAAATTTAAGAACTTGTACTTCTGACATGCCAATGCACTCCAATCTTTTTGCTTATAGATACACAAACTATTTGCACCAAATACACGAATTCTTGACCACTGAAAAGAGCTAGAACTCAGAATCACACTTCACACTTAAAACTCATAATCTACTCGTGCGTTTCTTGGCCTTTTGGTTTCTAAAGCTTCTAAACATCATATAGAGTTGATCCCATACCCTGTTACAGAACTATAACACCATTAACACCATCATGCATTTCTAAAAACAGGGTTCTGCACATTAACTTCTCCAGGCCATTTCAGCCATCCATTGCTCAAGCTAATCATTGCATTAGCTTCCTGGGACCTCAAGGAAGCTAACCTGATCATCACTATCACTTGAAACAAGCTCAAACTCAAAACACGATTTTAAATTTTGAGGTAAGTTTTATTAACTTTGAACTCTTCATACAGGAATCATCAATGATTTATTTGTGAACAAAGCATGTAGATATCATTTCCCTAAAGCTAACCATGTCCATAGTTTCCATTAATTTTGCTTAAGCTTAGAGAATTTTGAAACTGAAATTTCTGAGATTTTTAGGGTTCAAATTAGGGCCATTAAAATTCATGCTTATCTTTGATCTATAGTTTTAATGCTTTACATTTCTGAAACCGTGGGAAAATTTGCTACAAGTTTCATGTTTACAGTTTTCATTTTTGATGAGAAATGAGCAAGTTAAAGTTGGTTTGGCTGGAGGTTGAAGATAAAGTCATCAGGGCGCTTTTTGCCTTATATATTTATTGATTTGCCTATGTTAATGGATGTATAGCCACCCCAGTAAGAGAAGTGCGCGCCTGTAACCTTTGGGACCTGGGTTCGAACCCCAGTGGTACCCTTTTAATTTTTTTCACATTTTGCTTTCTGATTTTTTGTCATTTTGGCAGGCGCTGGGCCTCTTTGGATCTGGCTTGTTTTTATTTTTGCTAGCTAACCCCCCTACTTCATTTATACGCCCCTGACCCAGTTTATTTTATTTTCTTATTTTTATTTCATTTTTATTTTCTTAATTATTTTCATAATACTAAAAAATCATGAAAAATACAAAAAAAAATTAGATTTTTATTTTAACTTATTTTATTTTATTTTTCTCACAAAAAATATTTTATTTAATCATACTTTATTTATTTTTATTAACTAGTCTTGTAAATTTAATTAAGACTAGGTTAGGATTTATTTTTCTTTTACACCTATTAAAATATACTTATTTATATATAAAAAGGCCAAAAATATTTTATTATACTATAAATATTTTCAAGACAAAAATACAAAAAAAATACTTTTCTTAAACTTATTTTCTTTTGATCAATTAATAGAATTAGGGTTTTATTTAAAATCTTTTCTTAATAAATTTAAGTTTAATTAATTATTTTCTTTAATTAATTAGGTTAAGACAATTTCCCCTTTTCTCATGAAAATCAAACAAAGATCCATTTTCTTTACATTTTGCATTTTTGTATATTTATTCATTTTGTACTTTGTATTTATTTATTTCCTTGTACATTGATACCAATTCAATATGGTTCTAATAGACTAACTAGGTTTACGTTTTTGCAATCCCCATTCAATTTGTACACCCCCTCCCACAAATGTTGTAATAGCGTAGTAATTTTAAATTCCACAATTTATCGCTTTTATACATAATATGCTAGTAATTATGGTTTGTATGGAAAGACTAAAACCAATACTTAGAAAACTTTAATTTAAGACAAAAACAAGCATGAAAATAATACACTTGCACACAAGCACCCCTAGGGTTATTCCACTTGGTTGCCTTATAAAAAATGGTCATATTGCGCATGTAAGGTATCTTAGCAAAAACAAGCAAATATAAGATCATAGTCCCTCGATAACACTATCTAAGTTGCCTTTCAAATGATCTTAGTCCCTAAAATGGAATGCTAAGATACCTTGCAATGTTGCTAATCATGGTTATACGATGACCCACGCCCGTCCCATTTACATCCAAAGATAGGGTTACTTACCAAATCAATGGCAAGACAACAATGTCAAAGGAAAAGGAAAATGAACAAGAAAGACTTTTGAGTAGGTAGAATGCTCCTAATTACTTGCTAAATTTCAAACAAACATCCTTGCTATTTTCAAAACAAACACTTACACTTTCAAACATCTTACAAACTTGAAAACATTTTCAAAAAGATCAAACATCTTTGTATACATTCTTACAAACAAGAATCATTACAAAGATTGCCTAAACAAAGGCCTCTTTACAAAATACTTTTCAGAAACCACACCAAGCACAATTTCAAACAAAAAGCAAGTGATCTAGCAAGTAACTAAGAGCCCATGGAAAACCATGGATGAAAAGGGTGATAATACCTTCCCTTTTCATAATCTACCCCCGAACTCAAGAAATAATCTCAAAGGTCTTTCTTGTGCTTTTTCACCTTTCCCTTTCGATAAAAGAAAAGTCGGTGGCGAATCTTGCTAACCGCAACATTTGTGATTAAACGCAAAACCCTCAAGTCAGTTCTCCCACCGTATCACAAAACTGGCGACTCTGCTGGGGAGAATTCTAAAAGTGGGGTTACCTTAGGGTTAGATCACATTTACTTGCTTTCATTGTTTGACTTGTATGCTTTATATTATGGTTCTTTGTTTGGGTTTGAATCCTCTACCCGGATTTGGGATACCTTATAGGTAAGTAGTAATACATTGTGGAAATTGTGCGGGGTATACCGACATAGTCTAAGCAATAGCTACGTTAGTGCGACATATTTGTGGGTACCAGTAGCCTTTGAGTTAATCAAAGAGAATACAGGGCCGCTGAGTGATGTCATGAAGCACTAATGAACTTTTAGAACCTTTAATTGACCAACTTGGCCTTTATGACGTAGTGAGATGACCGGCTTCGATGCAGTCCGAAGTTGGTAGATACTCGATACTTCACTCATTAAGGTTTGGTTTCTTGGGATATTTTGGTCGCCATTAAAGAGGCTTATGCTGAAACAATGACCAAGGAAACAGACCAGTGATATTGAGCTCCTTAGAACCCGGTTACTATTACTAGGACAGGTTGAGCCAACTAAACTTCAAGAGGGTACTTACCTATGAGACTCCATGCAAGCCAAAACCTAAGGACTTGATTGCTTTGTTTGTATATACATACTTGTACATAACATCATTAACATCATAACATCATACACATTCACTAACCATTTTAAGGATCTTGGGATTTATCTTTGTTCTGTTTTGTAGGATATAGATTATCTTCGCAGGAAAACTATTCAAGTCAACCTTGTAAGGATCCCTCCACAACTTAAGGAACTAGCTTCAAGGGTTCCAGAAAACTCTCCATTCACCGAGAGACATGGTTGCCTACTCAACTTGGTCACCTCCAACACATATAAGGACATGATGAAGGTGCTCTTTCAGTTCTTTGATCCTTTACACCATTGCTTCACATTTCCCGACTATCAACTTATGCCTACTTTGGAAGAATTCTCCCGACTCTTGAGGATTCCCATTCTCAACCAACTACCTTTCAAGGGTATAGAAAGAGACCCAAAGCCAGAAGAGATTGCTCAAGCTCTACACTTGCACTCATCTGATGTCACAACTCATTGGGAAACAAGGAGTGGTGTCAAAGGTTTCCTAGCAAAGTTCTTGTTCGAGAAAGCCCAAAACTGTTGGAACTCTTTGAACCTACAAGCTTTTGAGGAAATTATGGATCTCCTCATCTATGGGATGGTTTTGTTTCCAAATCCTGACCAACTCATAGATGTGAACACCGTCAAAATCTTCATATCACGCAACTCGGTGCCTACTTTGCTAGGAGACATCTTACACTCTTTTCACACTCGCACAATGAGGAAAAGAGGTGTCCTTATGTGTTGCACTCCTCTCTTGGAAAGATGGTTTATTTTACATCTTCCCCAATTTGTATTAAAGAACGAGCAAAGTTCAAGGTGGTCACAAAGGTTGATGATGCTCAAACATTCAGACATTCATTGGTGGTGCTCTCGATCCATAGAGAATGTTATTATTGTCGACCGTTGTGGAGAATTTCCTAATGTCCTTTTACTTGGAATTAGTGGAGGTATCACCTACAACCCCTGCTTAGCCTTAAGACAGTTTGGTTACGCCCGAAGGGATGGGCCTCACGAGATGCTGATTCAAGGTTTGGTATTTTACTACGAGAACGACGATCAAGGTCATCGCCAGAGATTTATCCGAGCTTGGAGGATGTTGAACAAGGTAGATAGCAAGACATTGGGGCATAAGAATTCCATCCCTCTTGAGCCTTACCTTAAATGGGTACGAACTCGTGCCCAAAGGATGATGATGCCTTATCCTTCCATTCTCCAGGTAATCATTGAGCCTGTCATGGAAGGAGAAAGTCCATACACAATCCTACATCTTGACATGCCCACCTCTCTTGAAGACCTACAAAGATATTAGATACAACTCAAGGGGGAGAGAGATACCTTCGAAGCCCAATTTTACACAAGCGAGAAGAAGGTTTTGGAACTCACTACGCTACTTCATGAGGAGAGGAACTTGAATGCCTATATCGCACCAAAAAGGATGCGTACCACCTTTTTATCTTAGAGTTTTTTGTATTATTTTTCCCAAGAAGGCAATGATGTACTCAAAGCCTTGATTTATTAATATAACGTGTGTTTCCTTTTTGTCTAAAATGAATTTGAATCTTTAAGATCCTTGAAATCATTGCATACACATTTACCATTCATCATAACATAAGCATGTTTCTAGCAACAAGTCTCCTCATCTCTCTATTGTTTATTTCAGTAAGATGGATCTCGAGCAAACGGTGAAGGACCTCCAAGATCAGAATGCACAGTTTCAACAGATGTTCTTAACTCTAGCCAAAGAGCAAGAAGAGTTGAAGACCTTGCTGGTTAAGGAGAAGAAAAAGAAGACGAAGAAGATAACCGGAGTTCTAAACATGGGAAAAAGATTCCAAGGGAAAACAAGAAGGGTCTTAGACTTTGCAACAACATCTAGTGAGAAAGACAATCAAGATGGGAAGGGCAAAGAAACAGTTATCCAATCAGAGTTAGAGGAGGAAGAGGAAGAAGATGACTATTCTGAAGAACAATACTCTCTAGCCGACGACAAGTATAAGCATCTAGAAGAACGGTTGAGTGCAATGGAAATCCAAAAAGTGCCTGGATTGGACTTTGAGGAGTTGGGCTTAGTGTCGGGGATTGTCATTCCTCCAAAATTCAGAGCACTTGTGTTCGCCAAATATGATGGAGTCTCATGCCCCAAAATGCATCTCTGGTCCTATGTGAGGAAAATCCATCCCCATACCGTTGACAAAGATTTATGGGTACACTTCTTCCAAGACAGTTTGTCTGGAACTCAACTTGATTGGTTTTATCAGTTAGAAAGAGCCATTGTTCATAACTGGGAAGATCTTGCTGCAGCCTTTTACAAATAATACCAATACAACGTTGATCTTGCGCCTACCTGTACTCAACTCCATAGTATGGCCATGGTTTCAAGTGAAGGCTTCAAGGAATATGCGCAAAAGTGGAGGGACTTGGCCATAAGAGTTTAACCTCCCCTATCTGAAAGAGAGTTGGTAGACATGTTTTTGGGCACCTTGTCTGGTCCCTTCTTCAATCACTTAATTGGGAGTTCATCGGCAGGTTTTACTGAATTGATATTGACCGGAGAAAGGGTAAAAGTCGGGATAAAGAATGGAAAGATTCAAAAATATGCATCCTCTGCTGCTGTAAGGAAACCATTCATCGGAAAGAAAGAAGTGGTTGTTGAATATCCTTAGAGAAATCAAGATAGAGCTGAACGTCGTCCTTTGGTGGGGGTTGTTATGATTCCTAAACCTGCGCCTGATCAGCAAAGAAACAACCAACCAAGAATGGAAAGACTAGTCAGACAATTCACCCAAATTAATATGACATTATCTCAAGTATTTCCATATTTGTTAAGATCTAATCTAGTGACCTTGAAAGAATCTCCAAAGAACCCTAACACAACCTCTCCTCACTATCATCCTAATGCCCGTTGTGCATACCACTCTGAGAGTCCCGGCCATGACACTAACAACTGTTGGGCTCTGAAGAACAAAGTACAAGACCTCCTTGAAGCCAAAGAGATTGAATTCGATGCGCCAGAAAAGCCCAATGTCATTTCTTCCCCTATGCCCAAACACGGCCATAATACCAACGCCATTGAATAAGATATGTTTGTTATTTCAGTTGATGAGCTTGTGACCCCACTCCTAACTATGAAAAAGAACTTGTTAATTGCCGGTGTATTCCAAGGCTGTGATGAAAGCTATCATTTCTGTTTGTCCTCACCAACCAACTGTCCTTTGTTGAAAGCAGGCGTTCAGTGCCTAATAGACAACAATGAAATTTTGTTCGAAAAGACTTCTGTTCCACCTGTTTCTTATAATGATGTTTTCATCGTGACCATTTCCGACAATTCTTCCAGGGTCTCCACCAAAAGACCCGTTAGGATTACATCAGCTCCTAAAGTAGCTCCTTTGATAATTACAATGCCTGGACCAATCCTGTATTCGTCAGACAAAACCGTACCATGGAATTATGGAGGGGATGTCTACTACCACGGTATCAAGCAAGATTGGCCAGCTGCTGAAGATTCAAGTTCTGAGAAGGTTGACTCCAATATCAATAATATTGCAGGGACTAGCAAGATTACCCGAAGCGGAAGGATATTCTCTCCAAAAATTGCTCCCTCAAAAGCAGTTTCTGGACCCGTAATCATTCTTGTTGTTGTTGCTCCTCCAAAGGATATTTCCAGTCCTACAATCATCTCTGCTAGTACTCCAACCGACAAAGCTGTTAAAACCCCTGTTATCACTCCTATTAACATTCCTGATGCCGAGTCAACCAAGACTCGAGGTGAAAGTATTCTTATTGAGCCTGTCCGGACGAAGGCACAATCATTGGCTATCCCTGAGACCTCCCGGAAAGAGATGGAGGAAATTTTAAAGATCATAAAAAAGAAGCGACTACAATCTAGTTGAGAAATTGGGGCAAACTCCATCTAAAATTTCCATACTGGCTTTACTACTATGTTCTGCGGCGTTATTAGGGTTTATGTTCAGAAACCCTATATCTGGATGCAAAGAGGTTTGACTCGAGGGCCTCACAGAAACATTGTTCCTCTTTCTCTTTTCTTTCTGAAAACTTCCTTCTCTTCTGTAAAAATTTCCCCCCTCCTGGTTCTTAGAATTTCTTGGGTTTCTATAGGCTTAGAGTTTGACCATTTAGGAAATTTTGTATAATTGATTTCCGTTAGAATTTAAGATTGATAGAATTAGGAATTAGTTTAGAAAAATTATGGAAAGATTTGATTGTAAATGAAACATATTTCAAATTTATTGTAATTTAGAATATGATTATATTTTGGATGATTCGTAGATTCAATCAATAAACTTAATTTTTCAAATATTTGATTCGATTTGTTTCTAATGATTTGATTCAGTTATTGTTTCTGGAGATCTGATTTGTTTTGATTCGATATATCTGCACCGAGCAAGATGAAGAATAGGGGACTGTGCTTGTTGGCTTACATTAGGGTTTCCACCCTCCGTGTTGACTTGGGTCAATGAAATACAAAAATAATGATATAATTTGGTAATGGTTAAAATAAAATAAACAATAATAATAATGTAAAATAAAAATAAAAATATTAGCGATAATAATAAAATTTTCACTATTAAAATGTTATAATAATAATAGTGTAAATAATAATAATCAAAATAATAATTATTATTATATTAATAACAATAATTATATAATTGATTGACCAAAAAGTCAAAAATTAACTTTTTGTCAAAAGCATCTATTGGGCTTTCCAAAACGAATTGATATGGGCCTTTAGCACAGAACATAAATTCTTCAACCCAACCATAGACACCCCCCTCGATGTCATTTATAAATTGGCCTCTAAGATCCTTATAGGCCATCAGATTTTGATGTTCGATCTGTTCAAAAATGAAACAATACACCTGTAGTACCAATGGATACACCCTTTAACGAACTTTAAACCCTCATTACAATTCAAAATAAGTAAATAAACAATATGACTATAAATAAAAACCTAGTAACAACACGACTTGTTAAAATTGATGGGGTAAATTTTGGGATATGACAGCTTGCTCAACAAGAAGATGAAGAAGAACACTACAAGATTCTACTCATCTTCTGATCATATACATCTTTGTAGAACATTGTAATGAACACTAGAGTTGTTGCTTAAATAGTATTTATGTTCATATCTCTTCATGTAAATTGTTTTAACACTTGAGTTGTTGCTCGAAGAAGTGTTAAGCTATATGTGCTTAAAACACTTGTGTAATCTGCTTAGAAGAAGCATACATGCAAACACAATAAACCCATCAAATATTGTTGATTATTTCCTTGAGAGACTAAGTAAAGGTATGATCTCAAGAAGATAATGGCTGCAATCATTATAGGAAATCCTGATAGGAGATTTTTGAGGAATCGGGTTCTGTTGGGTCAATGGTTGTCATATCAAAAAGAGGACCGAGTGAAGGTTAGACTCTTGTGAGATCCTTGATGGATATCATTGCAAGGAAATCCTGGTAGGAGATGCTGAGGAATTATATTCTTTTGGGTCAACGAACGATATATCCAGTTTGGATCCCTGAACGTGTCATTGGATGTTAGTCATCGATGATTTCCCGTGTGATTGTAATCAGTTTGGTTATAGTTGATTAAGTCCTTGGACAAGGCGGAATCATTCTTTCGAGGGTGTATAGGAGTAGACTACTTAACGACGAACCTTGATAAAATACTTGTGTCCTTTATCTTCATTGTCTTTATTGCTATTTTCATTTGAGTGCTTAGAATTTTAATGGGGAATGTTTTCTATGAACACAATTCAAACCCACCCTTGTGTTTTCTCTACCTTCAAAATCTTTTTTTCTAAAACCATGAACCAGGACACGTTACAACCTTTAAAAGTCCCAACTAAAGCATTGGTTATTTCCAAAGCATACTATAACGAGAATACAGTAACTGACTCCAAGGAGACTTGCTAAAATTATTTGAGTTTGTATCACACCACCTTTTATAAAAACAAACATTTGATGTTACGAAATCATTTTAATAAAAAAGTCTTTAAACTTCAAGACAAACATAAGATTTGCATTAGAATTTACATTCTCATAATAAACATTCTTTGTATATAAACAAGTGCTTAACATCCAGGAAGCTTCCATAGTGAGCATCAAATGAAAAGATTAATCATCTCTAGGGACAAGTTGTCTTCAGAGCTCCGTCGAGCAGGGGAGAAGTATCTCAATTTTTGATTACCTTGAGAGGAAGAGAAGCATTTTAATACTTCATTGAATAACGAGTAGCATTCAATCTAGGGCAATTATTTCAATATTCAAAGAAACTCTCAAAGTACTGATTATTTAGGGGTAGTCACCCAAGCATGGTTGAAAGTATCTCCAATATTGTTTAGTCAGTGGCAGTGTTCCAAAGTTCATAATACTAGGGCAATCTATCTCTGGTGGTACATATATCAAGAATTCCTCTCGAGGAAAATTTCTTCAAAAGCCCTAAGGCTAGGGCAAGGCAATATGCAGGGCCATCTCCTCCTTTTCAAGGGTTGATCAGTTTAGGTTAAGGCGCATGCTAAACAAATTGTGATTTCTAAGTGAATGTTGGGATTGTCATCCTCAACAGATATCAGTGATATAAGTCCAGTGTATTGGCGTTTATCAGTAGAAGTCAGGGCTTTCATTCCCTGTCAAAGGTTTTAGTCCAGATTATGGCATTCCCCAACAGAAGTAAGGACTTTATCCTTGGATTTCCCAACAGATATCTTTGCTTCAGAACATTGCATATAGTAATCATCATTACATAGCATTGCATCACAAAAACGCGTATCATTTCCACAAAGATGGAGCATTACACTAAAAAACTCAAAACATGCATACAAAGCATAAGCGAGATACAATCTCCAACCAAGACAATAGCACATCTCCGAGGAGAATATTATCTCCACAAGTCTCCAGTCACTTCCTGGTAACCCTTCCATACCAGTAACCTTACTGATTGTTCCTTTTTTAGACCGTACAATTTGTTGTCTTCTGGTAACCTTACTGTTTCCAGTAACCTTATTGTCTGCTATCCTTGTTTTCCCAATAAACTGATTGATGCCTTCCGGTGACCCTACTGTTGTCAATGACATTATTATTTACTAAATCATTCTTGTTGTTACCCGGTAACCCTACTGAGGTTCATAAACTAAAGATGTTTGCCTTTTTCAATAACCCGATTGTCACTTTTTGGTAACCTTATTGTTGCCAATAAAATTACAGTTTTCTACCCTTGTTTTCCTGATCACCTGATTGATGTCTTCTGGTAACCCTACCATTGTTAGTAAGCTTATTATTTTCTAGATCACTCTTATCATTTACCGGTAACCCTACCGACGTCAGCAACCTTGATGTGTTTTCTTGCCTCAATCACCTGATTGAAGCCTTCGGGTTATACCCTACCAATGTTGGTAATCTTACCATTGTCCTTATTCCAAATACTTGTATCCTGATAACCCAACCGACTTCTATAACCTGAATCATTTTCCATTCTAATCACCTGGTTAATTCGTGGTCCAGTAACCATATTGAAACTCAACATTTGTTCACCAGCGGTTATTTTCCAAAATATAGTCGTTACCAGTAACCTTACTATCATATATTTTTCCCAATAACCCTATTGATGCCAGTAACCCTACTGGTTATTAATTTTCTAAACAGAGTTTTCATTCCCAATAACCCCACTAATGTTTATTATCTAAAGTCATTCACCCTTCCAATCACCTCTTTGATTTCTTTTCGTAACCCTACCGATATCAGCCACCAAGTTGTTTGTCTCCCGATGACCCAACCTTATGTTGGTAACCATACCAATGTTCGTCCCAAATCACCAGATTAACATTATCCCGGTAACCTTACTATTGATTCTCCATAAACCTTTTTACCAAAAAAAAAGATTAAGACTTATATATCCCCAACAAAGACTTGTTCATTACCCTAACAGAGACTTGTTCATCATCATTACAACTCCCTAGCATCATAGTAATGAGATCTCTTCTCCAGTAAAGTTCGATGAAGTTACCACTCATCCACTTCAAACTTTATCAGGATTAACCTTTTTAATGCTCGCGTGTATCTTCTTTTGATACTCGTCCATATTGATTCCAACACTCGATCGTGTTAGTCTTTTCACTGACTATCACCTGATACTCTGCCAATGTTTCTTTGATCCCCAACAAGGTCGTTATCTTTAAAACACTCGTTTATTTCAAATCCTTCTTTGACACTCATCTATATCTTATTTTGATATTGATTTAAACACTCGTTTGTGTCAAATCTTTCTTTGATACTCGTATGTATCTTACTTTAATACTAATGTCCACCTCCAATACTCGACTATGTTATGTTTACTCTCTGAATCCCCAATAGAGTCCTTAGTTCAAAACTCGTGTGTGTTTGATTCCTTCCAACACTCGTCTGTGTCAATCCTCAACAAGGAAAAAAGGTTTCCTTTCTATAGAAAAGTTGAAGGTTATCTCCTTCTCAAAGACAAATTTTATGGTTCATTTTTAGTATTTAATATCCTTATACCCTGAAGTTTCAAAAGACGAAAGTCAAACTCACCTCTAGTTCTAAGATAATTAAATAGGGGAAGTTGTTGCACCCCAAAATTTTCCTTTGAGTTTCAACCACAGTTAACTCAAGTCTCACACTCATTCATCTTCACATACATTTTCATCTGCATCACAATCATTTATAGCATGTGTTCTAAAATTACGGGATCACATTTTCCCTCAAGATTAGGGTTTTGAAGAGGAGAGGCTCATCTCTCAAGAGTTTGTATCATCATGATCATAATTCTCAAAGCATCATCAATTATTTGGTCCCATCATTATGATTTGAGGAAATTAGGGTTTTTGTCCTTCATTAGAGAAATTCAAGAACTAGGGTTTTGTGGCTAGGAATTCAAGTTTGATTACTTCAAATTATCATCAAAAACCATTTCATGGTCATCACATCATCTCAATTTCATCATTCTCATAAGATTTCATTGGTTATAGAGGATTTGCATTCATCTGAAGAAAAAGTCAACTCACACAAAAGTCAAACTTTGACTTTTTGGTCAAACAAGGGTGTATCAAGTCAAGAATCATCAAAATATTTAAAATCATCCAAAATTGATCATCAATAATTAAGATAATCAAGAAAGTCGACAAAAGTCAAAGTCGAAAGATTTTCAAATACTTAGAGAATTTCAAGTGTTTTATGCCTAAATAACCCTAACTTCATAAGCAAGTTTTCCCAAGATGCAAGCTGATTCAAGGAAAACTTTCAACATGAAAGTTGTACGTAATGAGGAACCCTATAACTTTTTAAATGAGGATTTCTCTCCAAAAAGTACTTAATTTAAGAGATATGAGCCCATAAAGTTGTGATACTTTTTATCCAACACATAAATTTTTCAAACAGTTTGACCAGTTTTTCATCTCAACTTCTTAGCCAATTTTCATCAAGATCCAGGATGATTCAAGGAAAGTGGTCAACATGAAAGTTGAAGAGGATGTTCTAAGCTTTCCAAAATGTCTAAGAGCACAAATTTATCATGCTGGAGCTAAGGGATTCGAAGAGATGAAGTTGAACATTTTTACTTGAATTTGAAGTCATTTCTATGATAACCATAAGATCAAATCTCCATGCCATGCCTAGAAATATCACTTTTCAGGCTCTTAAACTCCTAAATATTGCCATAATCAGAAGATTACACACTCTTTTTTGCTCTTATCCAATTGATACAAGCCTTATCCAATGCATCATGACATTTTTGGAACTAAAGCTAACACTTCCATTCTTGTAAAGTGACTTTAATCATAAAGTCCACTCTCCTTGAGCCTCTAACTTGTTTCCTTTGCACACAGTCAACATAAAAACCAGAAGAAACATGTCTAAAGCCTCTAACCACTTTAGATCCTCTTATATTATGCATTGGAACAACAATTTTAACTAAAACTTGGTTGTTCCATTTCAACCAAACCTTAACTCCACCACTTGTAAACCAAACCTCCTTATTACTTCAAACATTTGCCTATAAATAAAGAGCTCATTTTTAGTCCAAGATACCAATTCACAAGCCCTTGAAACCTCTCAAACTCTCCCATGTCAGAATTGGCCAAAAAAACCACCATTCTTGAGCTTTGAAGTCCATTTCTTCGAAATTCTTCAACCTTGCACCTTTTGTGCAAACCAACCATCCATACACTTCATATACATCGTATAGAAGTGATCCAAATATCTGTTACACGTCTGTAACATCATATCCATCATCCACCATTTTCAATTTTCACCACTGTAACTTGACTTGGACAAAGCATTCCAGCCACTCTCAAAGCAAAGTAAGGATTGCAATACACTCACCAAGGTCCCAGGAAGCTAACCATATTATTCATTTACGCTTGTAGTTGCTAGAAGGGGCGTTGTACTTTCTCCAACTTGGTAAAAGTTTCAAACTTTGAACTCCTTATTTAAGCATCATTTTCATTCACATTCAAATTAAAAAAATGTAGATATCCTTTGAAGCTAACCATGTCCCTAGTGTTCATTTAAATTGATTGTGTGATGAGAATTTTGGAACTGAATCGTTAGGGTTTTATTTTGGTACTGGCCAAAATTTTCGTTAATCTTTGATTTATAGCTTAAATAAATTACATCATTGCATTCCTTGTAAAATTTTAGACAAGTTTGGGCTTTACAATTCTCAATTTGGTTGAGAAATGAAGGATTTACGAATTTGACAATAATGTTGTTGGTTGTTTGTCTGCGCGAGGAAGAAGATGAAGCCACAACGACATTTATTCCATTTTCAAATTTTGAGTTTATATTATATTTAATGGTTGATGTTTCATAACCGAATGAAACAGTCGCCCCAATAGCAAAGAGTGACGCCTATAACCTTAGAGACCTGGGTTTGAGCCTCAGTGGTACCCTTTTGTCCATTTTCTTTTCTAAACTTGTCATTTTTCACTTCATTTTTCACCATTTTCATTCAATTCTTTTTGCAATCAATTTTAACTCTTTTGAGCTAATTTTTAGTACACTACTAGTTCACCACTCCTATCACAAAAAATATTTTTTATTTCATCATTTTTTAATTAAATCAAAACTAGTCGTTTTTAGGTTTTTCTTAAGGACTTTTGATGATTTTTTTTATCAATTTCTTAACTTTACTCACAAAGCTTGATCTTACCATGATAGATATTGACTCTCATTTGATATCTTAACTCTTGAGTCAACATTTCATGATAGCTGGAGCCATTTTAGAGTTTTCTCATTCAAAATTCACACAAAATCATGAAACATGTTTAAAAATCAAAAGTTATGCTCCATGACTTTCATCTTGATTGTGATGCATACATTGTTTCAACATTCAACTCGTTCATGTTTTCACAAGTTTGTATCACATTTTGAATACAGTTCCTTCATAAACTCTTTTAAAGCATAAACTATAAAACATCAAAAACATGTTTTCAACTTTCACTATTTTGTAGCAACTTTTACCAAATAAAACTCCATGGATTCTCATCCACTTGTATAATCATTGCTTGTATGAATAACATGTTCCCTTAAGCTTACTTGATTCATCTTAAATCTTGGATAAAACTTGAATCAAGATATACATTAGGATCTCAATCCAATAATGACAACATTAGGATAGATCCCCCACAATCTCAACTATAAGATCCATCTTTGCATGTCAACATTAAGATCAAGTCTCCCATTAGACTTTTCTTTTTTTTCTTTTGCATTGCATCATTAAGACTAAAATCTTTTCTCTTTCAAAATCCAAAAACACTTAAAATATTCAAAATCCTTTTCAAAACTAAAGGTATGAAGGTGATGAGTGTCTCCTTGGATTAGGGTCCACTTATTACCCTTCTCTCCTAACAAAAACTTAAACCAAATCCAAATCATTTTGCCTTAGGGCTTTTTCACTTTAAAACATTTTGAAAAAGGATATGTTAACTCCTTTCTACACAAAACAATGATGTGTAGTCTCCAACGGTCGAGTGGCAACGTTAACAGTTAGAATGCGCATTTAACATCATCCATAGAAAACAAAAAACAAACAAAAAATTCTTAAGAAGAACTACAGTGTTCTGATTCCCTTGTGGATAAGTAGGCATGGAGTTTCAATGTTTAGGCGAATGCACTAATAAAAACACTTTCTATTTCCCAATGAATTTATGCATGTATTTCCATTTAGCAAGTCTGTTTTAGATATACACACCCATTGATTAAGATAACAAGAGTGGGTCCCGTGGTGTACCACGAACATGAGGGGTGCTAATACCTTCTCCTTGCATAATCGACTCCCTTACCCGAGATTTAGTTGCGAGACCATGTTCTTTTCCCGATACCAAAGGTTTTCTCTATATTTTCCTTTCCCTATTCCTTTAGGATAAATAAAGTTAGGTGGATACTCTGTTTATTTCATCCAAAGTTATTTGTTCCGAGTAGTTTTAGGAGTAGCACGAGACGGTAGTGAAATTGGTATTGTTAGGGACTTATCTTAGATCAAGGGAAGAGAAATTGCTAGGATCAACATCAAACATATGGTTTGTAGGGTGGGATTTCCTCATTTCTCTTGTAAACAACTTTTTTGACATAGTAAATAATTTATCTCAATTCCAAATGAAATTGGTGGGAGACGTAGCCATAGCGAGGACGCTTGGTGACTTCCTAAACAAATCCTTTTCTCTCTCTCTCTCTCTCTCTCTCTCTCTCTATATATATATATATATATATATATATATATATATATATATATATATATATATATATATATATATATATATATATATATATATATATATATATATATATATATATATATATATATATATATATATATATATATATATATATATATATATATATATATATATATATATATATATATATATATATATATATATATATATATATATATATATATATATATATATATATATATATATATATATATATATATATATATATATATATATATATATCATTTACATTTTGTTAAACACATTTGTTAAACTCTTTGATTGTGTGATTAATTTGTATAGATAAATATTTTGATTGTTTAAAGAGATTTGTTTATTACCTTACAATCCTTTAGATTGTATGAGGTTTTCATACCAATAAACTCAAAGGAAAATCAGAAAAAAATTGGTGCACACCAAGTGTTTGATAAATTATTTCACTTAGTTTTGCAAACTGCACACTAAGTATTTTATAAATTGTTTCACTTAGTTTTGCAAACTGCACACAAAGTGTTTGATAAATTTCTTCACTTATTTTATCATTTGTTTCATTGGATATTGGTTGGCATTGTAAGTGTAAAACAATTTCTTGAGAAGTTTATTGTATTTAGATCTTATTATCATCATTCAATTGAGTAGTTGGTATTATATGCATATCCGAGCCTCCTATAATCGGTTCGATTTAGACGAATTATGATTTAGGATAGACTTTTGCTGGCCATAATTTTTGTTTAAAATTTTCAAAATAGTTTTTAAGAAATAATTTCCTTTAGGGATTTATTCACCCCCTAGATAATTTGTCATCGTCTAACAAATGGCATCAAGAGCCCGATTTATTTTGTATGCTTCAAAAAGGCTTATTAGATAATGGCTACCGAACCTAAAGGCGCATAAAATAGAGCGCCCATTTTCACTAGTGAAAATTATGGTTATTGGAAAGCATGTATGTGTATTCATATCAGTTCATATGATAAGGGTGTGTGAGATGTTATTGTCAACGGTCCAACAAAAATTATTCTAACCGTAGATGGTGTCACCACACCCAAACCGGAAGCATAATGGAATGACGGTGATAAGAAAAAGTGGGGTTACAATTTGAAAGCACGAAACATTCTCAATACTCTCTTGGTGTTGATGAATTTTATCGTGTTTCCCATTGTGAAACTACTAAAGCTATGTGGGACGCATTGCAAGTTGTCCATGAGGGAACCAATAAAGTCAAACTAGCTAGAATTAATACACAAAATCAAAAGTTTGAACTCTTTTGCATGAAGCTGGTGAAATCATTGCCAAAATGCAAAAGAGGTTCACTCATCTCATTAATCATTTGAATACACTTGGAAAAACTGTTTCCAATGAAATTGGCAACCAAAGATCACCATGATTAAGGAAGCCAACAACCTTAGATGCTTTTAAAAAGTTAGCTTCACATAAAAAATAATTGCTACTTTGGAAGCCAAAGTTTTAAATACCAAAAAGCAAATGGAAGCTCTAAATCATTTTATAGTAGATAGTCTAAAAGTTAAGAAGGAGGATGATGAAATGTCTAGGTTCGGTTGTGAAACTTATCAAACTTGGAAAAATGAAACTAGCACTCTTAAGGCTAAATTGGACAAGGCAACACAATTAAAGGTTGCATTTTCTATTGATCCTTCTATGATTAAAAAGAGTATGAACAAATCCCATAAAAAGGATAGCTGGAATAAAAAGGATCCAAATGATAAACGCAAATCACCTCAAAATTTGACTTGTTTTTATTGTTGCAAGAATGGTCACACTATTAAAAAATGCAAATCTAAGAGTCTTTTAGTTTCTATAAGTGTTTTTCAATGGTTGGCCAAATGCAACCATGTTTTCACTCACTCCCAAGGACCCAATGAAAGTTGGGTACATATTACCTTTGTTTGATCTTTCAGGTTGAATGCCTTGGCTCTATAAAGAGAAGATGGATTCTCGATAATGGGTGTTCAAGGCATATAACGGGAGACATTTCCTTATTCTCCGACTTTGTGGTGAAGAAGAAAGGCTTTGTATCCTATGGAGATAACACAAAATATGCAATACTTGGAAAATATAGTGTAGGTAATCCATCATCTACTACTATCTCTGATGTTATCTTAGTTGAAGGTCTTAAACATAGTTTTCTAAGCATTAGTAAATTGTGTGACAATGGGTATAAAGTTTCTTTTGCTAAAGAGTGCATGATTGTACACAATGAAAAAAAGAATTACATGTTTAATGGTGTGAGGGTAAACAACATTTATATGCGTAGCTTGAATGATGTATCCTTGACCAATGCTAAATGTCTTGTTACCGAGAATGAAGATACATGGCTATGGCATAGGCGTTTAGCACATGGCAGCTTTGACTTGCTTAATAAAGTGGTTTCAAAATATTTTGTAACCAGTTTCCAAAAATAAAGTTTTCAAAATATCACCTATGTGATGCATGCTAAACGGGCAAGCAAACAGGGATCTCATTTAAATCAAAAAATGTTATTTCAACATCGATACCCCCTTGAGCTTCTCCACTTGGGCCTTTTTGGTCCTCCACGAACCAAAAGCCTAGGTGGTAATTATTACAGTTTTGTTATCATGGACGATTACTCTAGATATTGTTAGACCATTTTCTTAATAAGCAAATATGAAACCTTTGTGGCTTTCGCACGTTTTGCTAGGCTATCCCAAAACAAATAAAATTTGAATTTTTTTGCTATTTGAAGCGATCATGGAGGTGAATTTGAAAACCACCTCTTTGATGAATATTGTAATAAACATGGTATTCAAATTTCAACTCCTATGACTCCATAAAAAATGGTGTTGTGAAGCGCAAACTGTATTTTTGAGGAGTTGGCAAGAACAATGCTCAATGATAGTTCTCTACCTAAATATTTTTGGGCCGATGCTATTGCCACGAAATGTTCTATCTTAAATAGGATACTCATACGTCCTATCTTAGACAAAACTCCATTTGAAATTTAAAAGGTAGAAATCCAAATTTATCACATCTTCATATTTTCGATTGCAAGTGTTTTATTTTAAACAACGATAAGGATAACCCTGGGAAATTTGATATGAAATCCAATGAAGGTATCTTTCCTAGGTACTCTCAATCTAGTAAAGCTTATAGAGTTTATAATAAGAGATTATTTATAGTTGAAGAGTTGGTACATGTTACTTTTGATGATTCTTACCCGAAAGATGTAGGGAAAGGTATTTATTTTCATGATATAGGTGTATCTACAGAAGACATACTCAAGGATACAGAAAATGGAGTTTATCCCCCTGTATCAGATAAATTTGAGGAGGAGGAAGATGACAATATTGAAAAGAAAGAAGATGAAAGTCATAGTAAAGAGGGTGGCCTTCCATTGGAATGGAGAACTTCCAACAATCATTCTATCGAAAATATTATTTGAGACATCACCAAAGGAGTAACAACTTTCTCTAAGATAAGTAACTTTTGTTATCGCTTTAGTTTCATGTGTTGAACCTAAAAATGAAAAATATGCCTTACTTGATTAGCATTGGCTTATGACCATGCAAGATGAGTTAAATTAATTTGAAATAAATATGGTATGGGACCTTGTTCCTTGTTTGCAAGATCATCAACTCATAGGCATCTGATGGGTTTTTATAAATAAACTAGGCGAACACGGAGTGATAACTAGAAAAAAGGCCCAGCTAGTGGCTCAAGGATAATACCAAGAGGAGGGCATATATTATGAGGAGACTTATGCCTCGGTTGCCCAAATTGAGGCTATACGCCTTTTACTAACCTATGCACGTTCTAATAATTTTAAGTTATTTCACATGGATGTGAAGAGTGCTTTCCTTAATGGACACATTAATGAAGAAGTGTGTGTTGCTTAACCTCTTGATTTTGAAAATTATGAGTATCCTAATCATGTTTACAAGCTAAAATATGCTTTGTATGGTCTCAAACAAGCCCCTATGTCTTTTTATGAGTGACTTAGTATGTTCTTACTTAACC
The DNA here is from genome assembly GCA_948472305.1 of Vicia faba. NCBI lineage: Eukaryota > Viridiplantae > Streptophyta > Magnoliopsida > Fabales > Fabaceae > Vicia > Vicia faba. The sequence continues at coordinate 150,911,351 of OX451737.1, read as the reverse complement.
AAGGATACTCTAGAGGGAAGGTAGATACAACCCTATTCATTAAACGTCAAGAAAATCAAACACTTCTAGTTCAATTTTATGTTGATGATATCATATTTGGTTCTACTAACATGTATTTGGTCAAGGAATTTTCTAAGCTTATGAAGGGGGAACTTGAAATGAGTCTAATGGAAGAGTTAAATTACTTTCTCGGACTTCAAATTAAACAACTCAATGAAGCAATGTTCGTGTGTCAAACGAAGTATTATCACGAATTATTAAAACGATTTGGTATGGATGATGTTAAGTCAATTGACACTATAATGGCAACAAATGGTAACTTGCAAAAAGATATAAATGGTAAGGACGTGGATATGAAGACATATGGAGGTATCATTGGATCTCTTCTATATATTACTGCAACTAGACCCGACATCATGTTTCGTGTATATATGTGCATCCAATATCAACCGGCTCTTAAGGAATCACATTTAAAAGTGGTTAAGCGCATCCTTAGATACCTTCATAATTCATCTAAGTATGTGCTTTGGTATTCTAAAGGAAGCGATTCTATTTTGGTTGGTTACTCCAATTTTGATTTTTCTGGATGCAAGTCGGATAGGAAAAGTGCTTGTGGAACTTGTCACATGTTTTCAAACTCCTTAGTTAGCTGGCATGGCAAGAAAAAAGTTTTTGTGGCTTTATCAACGACCGAGGCGTAATACATCACAGGCGGTAGTGGTTGTGACCAAATTTTGTGGTACAAATAACAATTACTTGACTTTGATATTAAACTTCATGTGTTCCTATCATGTGCAATAACACTAGTGCGATTAACCTAACCAAAAATATGGTGTTTCATTCTCGCACTAAGCACGTCGAGATTTGTCACATTTCCTATGTGACCATGTGTAGCGGTAAAAATGTTGAGACTAAGTCATTGGATTGACTTGACTTGCACAGATCAAAATAAAAATATCACCACTGTGCTTTATTGTTTCCAGGGGAATGGGGAAAGAGCGAATAACCCAAAAAAGAGGGGGAGAGAATCTAAGTTCAGGGGTTGGTTATGCAAAGGTAAGGTATTAGAACCCTAAACATCTACGGTACTCCACGGGAACCTTTTTAAAAATTTGTGTATTTGGGCTATAAGAGTTGTATAAAAAAATAGATGGTGGAGGTTAGAAAAGAAGTACTTTTTTACAATTTTTGCACCCGCCGCGGTTGCGAAACTTTAGTGCCTATGTACCACCTTCCGTGTAATAGGGGATCAGGGTACTCGTAGTTCACCTTTAAAAATTTTAAAACACAAGTGTGTTGGTTAATTTTAAGAGATGAGACATCATTATTTTATCTGAGTGGAAGAACATACTTACTACCATGATTATGAGAAAGGAGAATTTGCATCATCTCAAAGCGGAGGATATGGCTTGGATTTTAAAATCAATAAAGCCTAACTTAACACCCAAGTGGAAAATATCTCACTTCACTATATATCGTAGAAGTATAATAGCTCGCATCACTACAAGGATTGAAAAGAGTCTAATATTTTGAGAAAATTTTAAGGTAAAAAGCCAAAGCGGAAAAATGGTTTGAATCACATTGATTGACTTTTAGTCTTCTCACAAAAATGTCAAAGTATGATTAAATTGGTTAAAGTTTGATTAAGAAAATGTTTTGAAAATGCATGGACCTAAGTCCAAGTTTATTGTGAAAGCGGTTCAAGTTTAAAAACAAGAAGAGTTTTCAAAAGGAGGGAGAAGATTTTTAAAATTAAAGAAGATGAGAGGAGATGAAGAGACTATCATAAAGCATAAGGTAAAAGCTAGGGAAAAGAACTGTCTAACCAACAAGAAGCCAACACTTGACATAATGAGTCAATGTAGAATTCCCATCCTTTGGATTGAAACCAAACAAGAAAAATATAATAAACCTCTTAAGAAAACCAAACATCAAATTAATTAAGTCTTCACAAAAATTGGGCAGAGTAACAACTGTATACAGATGAATTCCCGATCACAGACAAAACACATAATCAGAATAACCTGCACACAAAGAAAACAAACAACCCACTATCTTGGGGTAAACCCCAAGGAATCCAGACAAAATAGCAATAGAAGTCACAAGGTCTCAAGGTAGGTCAAGGTCTCTACTCCTAAGTCCATGAAGTCCATAACTCCAAAAATGCCAAGGATAGTAACCAAATAGTCCAAGTAACCTTAAAGTTTTTTATTGTTTAAGTTGATTATTAGGTATCTTCAAAAAGAAAATGAAAAGCACAAGTGAGCAAAATAAAAATGACATAAAGATAAATTCTCAAGTGAGCAAAATATGAAAATAGCATAAAATATAAATGCTAAAATAAATTGTGCGTAAAGGTAAAGGCGTAAAGTAAAAGCATAAACATAAAAGTCAATTGTTAATGGGTTAGAAAGTAGAGGTTAATTGAATGATTATCTTGAATCTTGCATTTGAAAACTTATTAGAAGATTGATAAAATCAAAGCCTCTCAATAACAAGTTTCATTTGCTTTTTGTCAAGTATATCATTCATTTCAAATTCTCGAGGCAACAACAAATGATCAACAATGTTTAAATGATTCACTTAGTCCAAAATTTATGAAGATTCATTAGAGGATTGATAAGACCAAAGCCTCCTACCAATGGATCTCAAGGTTGTTGGATCAAAGGTTTCAAATTAGACATACTTGGGCTTGCAAACATAGGTTTGGGCCACGAATGATCATTTATTAAATTGGGACAAAATTTAGCGCTATGTTAAGCAATCGTAAGTGGCCTTATATAGAAGTCGCACCTATTTTGAGGTCGGTCAATAGCGTTATATGTACCATATGTTTAGAGAAATGATATGTAGATCATTCTCTAACAATATGTAAGTAAGAAAGGGATAAGATGAAGAAGGAGAGGATGTATTTGAATCAAATAATTTGATCAAACTATCATTAAAATCATCCATCCATTTTGGTGGAGTTAAACTTAACACCCAAGATCCAATGATGTTAATGAAGTTCATGATCAACTATCACAAAGTCAGAATATATTAAAATAAATAAATTGCATTTAATGGACAAAATAAAAAGAAGAAAAATAATCTTTAAATTGTTTTTTTTAATGGAAATAAAAGGAAAAATAGCAAACTATATTCAAAGTGTTAAAGAAAAATTAGAAGAAACAATAGAAAGTCAGAGATGATCTCAAATATTTTTATAAAATTTTTGGTAATTTTTTAAAAACAGAAAACTATTATTAAACTAATTAAAATCACTCAAATAAGTGAAAAAATATCAAAAATAGTAGAAGTCAAGATAAAATTATAGAAAAATTTAAGAAAAGTCAGAAATGGAGAAAATGATCTTGATAAAATTTTTTAGAATTTAAAAATGTCAAGAACTATTTTTAAAATAATTAAAATAAGGAAAAAAACAAAAATTATGAAAAATATCAAACATTAAAATAAAATTATGAAAAAATATTCACAAAATCAGAAATAATTCAAAGTATTTTTGTATATTTTTTTCATAATTTTTGGATAAAAAATAAGAGAGTTATGAATTTTTGAAATTAAAACAAATTTAAAACAAATTTTGTAAAAAATAATTAAATCAAAAATAATGTGAAGCGTTGGATCCAATTCATTAAAACATGTTGGCGCATCTGATGGCTCAAAAGTGATGATGTATGGTGATCCACGGTTAACAAGCACGCACTTAAGTCACGAAAGTCAGACTAATCACAACATTTCAATTGTCTTGCTCTCATTGGTTGAAGAGGCCACGTAGGTCATCTTCAACCTCCAGCTACCCTGCAACTAGGGCGAAACCATGATTCTTAAATCAGTAAATTTAGACGCTTATAGTAGTATCATCAGATGCGTCTCTTCAAGACGATCACAACCATATCCTCGCGCCAAATTTATATAAAACATAGCTTACTCAATTTGGAAAAATCATAGATGTTTTGAAAAATTTGAAATCGAAAACAGAAGTATCAAACTCATCAATTCACCAAAATTGAGTTAATAGCAAGCATCAGTGAACATCATAAACCATTCCAGTAATTTGAGTTAGAGGATTTGTTGCCTTGAACTACCTGAACAAAGTTAGATGAACTTGCTCTGTAAATGGACTTGGCTAGCACGATTCAGGGCACCTCAAGGCTTGATTCTTCTTCTGTTAGCTTTAGTGAAGCTCAAGGATGAAGGATCAATGAAGAAATTGGATTAAAAAGTGGAGAAAAGAGGAACTCGAAATCTCAGAAAAGTGAGTTATAGAGGGAGTTTGACAGAGTGATTTTGGCTGTTCAAGCTTGAGAAAATGAGAGGAATAAGGTCCTCTATTTATAGGGAAGCAAATGGTGCAAATAATTAAGAGGAAATTTGAAGTTTGGAGGGAAATTGGATCAAGCTCGAAAGTGAAAAAAGCGTGACCCCATGTGCATCAAAACTCAATCAATTCCTGCATTTTGATCCTTAATTCAACTTTGGGAACTTAGTTAAACCTGTTTAAATAAAAAATGCATGCTAAAATGCTTATTAGAAGGCAAATTATGAATTTAAAATTATGACTTTGGAGAAAACTTTAGTTTCAAGGTACCACCATCTTTGAATCTGTGAATCTTTGAATCTGTGGTGTTCACAGCTCAAGGAGTCTTAGGGAATGATTCTTTAAGCATTTGAAGGATAAGGTCACAAAATTTACAATGTGCATAGAGTGAGATCAATTGGATGTTTGAGCTAAAATTTGTGATGAGTCAAAGTTGAGAAAAAGATGCCGACTTTTTGTACTTAGAAAAATTCTAAGTATTTCTTCAAAAGTGACCTATAATGTTTTGAGTTCAAACAAGGAATTCCTCCAAAATTGAGCTTTGATCATTGATGATAGCTTGAAGTAAACTTCCCAAAGAGCACTGTGAAACTTGAATCACTCAAAAATACCAAGTATTGAAAAAGTTATGGCCTTGTAAAATTGGTGAAAACTCATGAGGTGACCTATATAATCTTTTGAGTTCTTAGGGCATGTTCCACTCATTTTCAAGCTTTGCACATAAAATAAGAGTTAAAGTTCACTTAAGATCATTGTGGAAAAATAATGGGCTCAAGGAGATAAAAATTGTACAAGTTATGATCTTTTGAAATCATATAAGGAAATTTGATAGCCTATCTAGAAGACTGGTAACCTTTCTTCATCAATAGGCATCTTACACACCAAATTTTCTTGAAACTCTTGAAGTGATTAGTTGATAACCCTTTAAAGAGAAGCATGTCTTTGGAGTTACTCAAAAATCTCAAAAGATGAGCATGATATAGCCCTTAGAAGTTCAAAATCCTAGCTCTTCAAGCACCAAAATGACTTAGAAACCCTTTTCAATTTTGACAAACTTTCTTGCACAATAAATTTTGCCATGTTAATAGAGGTTGTTGTGGATAAGAACCCATAACAATGATAACCACCTCCAAATATTAAGAATTGAGAGAGTTATGCACTTGTGATTAAGGAATCAAAAACTTGTCCAATTAGGTCAAGCTACTTCAATCAATTCCTGCATATCTTGACTTCTTTTGACAAATTGAAGCATGAAGAATCATAATAGACGTTGTCATGTGTTGTACCCCAAAATTTTTCCTCTCATTTATCAAGAATATTCTCACAAGATCTCCTTGGACTCAAGACTGCACTAGGGTTTGATCAGCTCAAAACACCTCCTTAAACACTGATGACCAAAATTAGGGTTTGAGATTGCACAAGGATATTTGAACTTCCAATACCCCATATGACTTTCATGGATCATTATGGACCCCCAAGTTTACTCATGCCAAGTTTCAAGCCTTGGATCACAATTTTGCTCAGTCAATTGAGCGGTTGACCTAAAAATCAGTTGTATTGGAGAAAAGGTCAACTATGGCCAATTTACAGTCAAACTTTATAATTTTGTATCCACATCAACATTTTAAACACATATGTATCATTTGATCAAGTTTGGACCACAATTCCCCAAGAAATTTGATCAAATCTCTAAAAGGGCAAAATGGTCAAAATTAGGGTTTTGACTAGGAAAGGGCAATTTCTGATTTTTGACCTAGAAAATGATCAATTGGTTTAAGGCATGATCTAAAGAGTACAATTGCATCATTTTGACCTAATAACATGGTCCAAAATAATACTCAAGTTCAAAGGATTGACAGATAAATTTTCAGTCAACTGATCAAAAGTCAACTGTATACTGAAAAGTCAAACTTTGACTTTTTGGTCAAATTCAAATGCCAAAGATCGCAATTCATCAAAACTTGTCAAAATATGAAACTTATTCATCAAGAAATTAAAAAGTCAAGATTTCATTTTGAAAAGTCAAAATTTCCAAACTTAGAAATTTTTCTAAGTGTTGAAAATTTCTTATTTTTTCATAACTTTGAGCAAAATTTTCACCATGATTCAAAGTGATTCAAGAGAAACTTCCAACATTAAATTTGTATATCTATATGAAATCTACAACTTTGCTTCACACAACTTCTTCCAAAAGTGCTTGGATCTCAAGTTATAATTTTAAGAACATGTGGTCATGAAACAAAACACTTAGTGAAATTTTGCCCTAATTTGGGTCACGATTTTGACCCAACTTCATGGCACTTTTACATATAGTTCCAAGGGGAATCTTCAAAAGCAATTCAAAGATGGTTGTATAGAACATTGCAAGCTTTCAAAAATGTCCAAGAACTCCTTGAGATCATTCTTGAGTAGGGATAATCGAAGAGATGAAGTTAGAGTTTTATCACTTTAATTACAAGTCATTTTAGTGATGAACAAAATTCAAATTCAAAGTTGTGCTGCATTAACTCTACTTTGCGGGCCTCAAACTTGTGAGGCACTCCATAATTAAGGGTTTACACAGTTGTTAGAGGTCTCACTTCAAGCATTCAATGCATGGACATGCTTTATATCCATTTTTGGAAGAAATGTTACATTGCCATTTTGATAAAGTGACTTTTTGTACAAAACTTGTTCTTGAGCCTTGCACTTGTTCTCTTATGATCAAACAAGTCCTATAATTCATGAGAAATGGTTTAAGACACTTACAATCACATATCCCATGCTTGTACCTCCTCTTGAAACTTGTTTCCCTCTTTTCTTCAAAATCAAGTAACATAACCAAAAGTTAAGAACTTGTACTTCTGACATGCCAATGCACTCCAATCTTTTTGCTTATAGATACACAAACTATTTGCACCAAACACACGAATTCTTGACCACTGAAAAGAGCTAGAACTCAGAATCACACTTCACACTTCCATTTTCACACAAACTGACCAAAAACTTGAAACTCATAATCTACTCATGCGTTTCTTAGCCTTTTGGTTTCTAAAGCTTCTAAACATCATATAGAGTTGATCCCACACCTTATTATAGAATTGTAACACGATTAACACCATCATGCATTTCTAAAAACAGGGTTCTGCACATTAACTTCTCCAGGCCATTTCAGCCATCCATTGCTCAAGCTAATCATTGCATTAGCTTCCTGGGACCTCAAGGAAGCTAACCTGATCATCACCATAACTTAAAACAAGCTCAAACTCAAAACACGATTTCCAGTTTTGAGGTAAGTTTTATTAACTTTGAACTCTTCATACAGGAATCATCAATGATTTATTTGTGAACAAAACATGTAGATATCATTGCCCTAAAGCTAACCATGTCCATAGTTTCCATTAATTTTGCTTAAGCTTAGAGAATTTTGAAACTGAAATTTTTGAGATTTTTAGGGTTCAGATTAGGGCCATTAAAATTCATGCTTATCTTTGATCTATAGTTTTAACGCTTTACATTTCTGAAATCGTGGGAAAATTTGCTACAAGTTTCATGTTTACAGTTTTCATTTTTGATGAGAAATGAGCAAGTTACAGTCTGGATGGAGGTTGAAGATAAAGTCATCAGGGCGCTTTTTGCCTTATATATTTATTGATTTTCCTATGTTAATGGATGTATAGCCACCCCAGTAAGAGAAGTGCGCGCCTGTAACCTTTGGGACATGGGTTCGAGCCCCAGTGGTACCCTTTTAATTTTTTTCACATTTTGCTTTCTGATTTTTTTTTCTTTTTGGCAAGCGCTGGGCCTCTTTGGATCTGGCTTGTTTTTATTTTTGCTAGCTAACCCCCCCTACTTCATTTATACGCCCATGACCCAGTTTATTTTATTTTCTTATTTTTATTTCATTTTTATTTTCTTAATTATTTTCATAATACTAAAAAATCATGAAAAATACAAAAAAAAAATTAGATTTTTATTTTAACTTATTTTATTTTATTTTTCTCACAAAAAATATTTTATTTAATCATACTTTATTTATTTTTATTAACTAGTCTTGTAAATTTAATTAAAACTAGGTTAGGATTTATTTTTCTTTTACACCTATTAAAATATATTTACTTATATATAAAAAAGGCCAAAAATATTTTATAATACTATAAATATTTTCAAGACAAAAATACCAAAAAATACTTTTCTTAAACTTATTTTCTTTTGATCAATTAATAGAATTAGGGTTATATTTAAAATCTTTTCTTAATAAATTTAAGTTTAATTAATTATTTTCTTTAATTAATTAGGTTAAGACAATTTCGCCTTTTCTCATGAAAATCAAACAAAGATTCATTTTCTTTATATTTTTCATTTTTGTACATTTATTCATTTTGTACTTTGTATTTATTTATTTCCTTGTACATTGATACCAATTCAATATGGTTCTAATAGACTAACTAGGTTTACGTTTTTGCAATCCCCATTTAATTTGTACACCCCCTCCCACAAATGTTGTAATAGTGTAGTAATTTTAAATTCCACAATTTATCGCTTTTATACATAATATGCTAGTAATTAGGGTTTGTATGGAAAGACTAAAACCAATACTTAGAAAACTCTAATTTAAGACAAAAACAAGCATGAAAACAATACACTTGCACACAAGCACCCCTAGGGTTATTCCACTTGGTTGCCTTATAAAAAATGGTCATATTACGCATGTAAGGTATCTTAGCAAAAACAAGCAAATATAAGATCATAGTCCCTCGATGACGCTATCTAAGTTGCCTTTCAAATGATCTTAGTCCCTAAAATGGAATGCTAAGATACCTTGCAACGTTGCTAATCATGGTTATACGATGACCCACGCCCGTCCCGTTTACATCCAAAGATAGGGTTACTTACCAAATCAATGGCAAGACAACAATGTCAAAGGAAAAGGAAAATGAACAAGAAAGACTTTTGAGTAGGTAGAATGCTCCTAATTACTTGCTAAATTTCAAACAAACATCCTTGCTATTTTGAAAACAAACACTAACACTTTCAAACATCTTACAAACTTGAAAACATTTTCAAAAAGATCAAACATCTTTGTATACATTCTTACAAACAAGAATCATTACAAAGATTGCCTAAACAAAGGCCTCTTTACAAAATACTTTTCAGAAACCACACTAAGCATAATTTCAAACAAAAAGCAAGTGATCTAGAAAGTATCTAAGAGCCCATGGAAAACCATGGATGAAAAGGGTGCTAATACCTTCCCTTTTCATAATCTACCCCCCAAACTCAAGAAATAATCTCAAAGGTCTTTCTTGTGATTTTTCACCTTTCTCTTTGGATAAAAGAAAAGTAGGTGGCAACTCTTGCTAATCGCAACATTTGTGACTAAACGCAAAACCCTCAAGTCAGTTCTCCTACCGTATCACAAAACTGGCGACTCTGCTGGGGAGAATTCTAAAAGTGGGGTTACCTTAGCGTTAGATCACATTTACTTGCTTTCATTGTTAGACTTGTATGCTTTATATTATGGTTCTTTGTTTGGGTTTGAATCCTCTACCCAGATTTGGGATACCTTATAGGTAAGTAGTAATACATTGTAGAAACTGTGCGGGATATACCGACATGGTCTAAGCAATAGCTACGTTAGTGTGACATATTTGTGGGTACTAGTAGCCTTTGAGTTAATCAAAGAGAATACAGGGCCGCTGAGTGATGTCACGAAGCACTAATGAACTTTTAGAACCTTTACTTGACCAACTTGGCCTTTATGACGTAGTGAGATGACCGACTTTGGTGCAGTCCGAAGTTGGTAGATACTCGATACTACACTCATTGAGGTTTGGTTTCTTGGGATATTTTGGTCGCCATTAAAGAGGCTTATGCTGAAACAATGACCAAGGAAACAGACCAGTGATATTGAGCTCCTTAGTACCCGGTTACTATTACTAGGACAGGTTGAGCCAACTAAACTTCAAGAGGGTACTTACCTATGAGACTCCATGCAAGCCTAAACCTAAGGACTTGATTGCTTTGTTTGTATATACATACTTGTACATAACATCATCAACATCATAACATGATACACATTCACTAACCATTTCAAGGATCTTGGGATTTATCTTTGTTCTATTTTGTAGGATATAGATTCTCTTCGCAGGAAAACTATTCAAGTCAACCTTGTAAGGATCCCTCCACAACTTAAGGAACTAGCTTCAAGGATTCCAGAAAACTTTCCATTCACCGAGAGACATGGTTGCCTACTCAACTTGGTCACCTCTAACACATATAAGGACATGATGAAGGTGCTCTTTCAGTTCTTTGATCCTTTACACCATTGCTTCACATTTCCCGACTATCAACTTGTGCCTACTTTGGAAGAATTCTCCCGACTCTTGAGGATTCCAATTCTCAACCAACTACCTTTCAAGGGTATAGAAAGAGACCCGAAGCCAGAAGAGATTGCTCAAGCTCTACACTTGCACTTATCTGATGTCATAACTCATTGGGAAACAAGGAGTGGTGTCAAAGGTTTCCTAGCAAAGTTCTTGTTCGAGAAAGCCCAAAATTGTTGGAACTCTTTGAACCTACAAGCTTTTGAGGAAATTATGGCTCTCCTCATCTATGGGATGGTTTTGTTTCCAAATCCCGACCAACTCATAGATGTGAACACCGTCAAAATCTTCATATCACGCAACCCGGTGCCTACTTTGCTAGGAGACATCTTACACTCTTTTCACACTCGCACAATGAGGAAAAGAGGTGTCCTTATGTGTTGCACTCCTCTCTTGGAAATATGGTTTATTTTGCATCTTCCCCAATCTGTATTAAAGAACGAGCAAGGTTCAAGGTGGTCACAAAGGTTGATGATGTTCAAACATTCAGACATTCATTAGTGCTCTCGATCCATAGAGAATGTTATTATTATCGACCGTTGTGGAGAATTTCCTAATGTCCTTTTACTTGGAATTAGGGGAGGTATCACCTACAACCCCTTCTTAGCCTTAAGACAGTTTGGTTATGCCCGAAGGGATGGCCCTCACGAGATGCTGATTCAAGGTTTGGTATTTTACTATGAGAACAACGATCAAAGTCTTTGCCAGAGATTTATCCGAGCTTGGAGGATGTTGAACAAGGTAGATACCAAGACATTGGGGCATAAGAATTCCATCCCTCTTGAGCCTTACCTCAAATGGGTACGAACCCGTGCCCAAAGGCTGATGATGCCTTATCCTTCCATTCTCCAGGTAATCATTGAGCCTGTCATGGAAGGAGATGTTCCATACATAATCCTACATCCTGACATGCCCACCTCTCTTGAAGACCTACAAAGAGATTAGATACAACTCAAGGGGGAGAGAGATACCTTCGAAGCCCAATTTTACGCAAGCGATAAGAAGGTTTTGGAACTCACTACGCTACTTCATGAGGAGAGGAACTTGAATGCCTACATCGCACCAAAAAGGATGCGTACCACCTTTTTATCTTAGAGTTTTTTGTATTATTTTTCCCAAGAAGGCATTGATGTACTCAAAGCCTTAATTTATTAATATAACGTGTGTTTCCTTTTTGTCTAAAACGAATTTGAATCTTTAAGATCCTTGAAATCATTGCATACACATTTACCATTCATCATAACATAAGCATGTTTCTAGCAACAAGTCTCCTCATCTATCTACTGTTTATTTCAGTAAGATGGATCTCGAGCAAACGGTGAAGGACCTCCAAGCTCAGAATGCACAATTTCAACAGATGTTCTTAACTCTAGCCAAAGGGCAAGAAGAGTTGAAGACCTTGCTGGTTAAGGAGAAGAAAAATAAGACGAAGAAGATAACCGGAGTTTTAAACATGGGAAAAAGATTCCAAGGGCAAACAAGAAGGGTCTTAGACTTTGCAACAACATCCAGTGAGAAAGACAATCAAGATGGGAAGGGCAAAGAAACAGTTATCCAATCAGAGTTAGAGGAGGAAGAGGAAGAAGATGACTATTCTGAAGAACAATACTCTCCAGCCGACGACAAGTATAAGCATCTAGAAGAACGGATGAGTGCAATGGAAATCCAAAAAGTGCATGGATTAGACTTTGAGGAGTTGGGCTTAGTGTCGGGGATTGTCATTCCTCCAAAATTCAAAGCACTTGTGTTCGCCAAATATGACGGAGTCTCATGCCCCAAAATGCATCTCCGGTCCTATGTGAGGAAAATCCATCCCCATACCGCTGACAAAGATTTATGGGTACACTTCTTCCAAGACAATCTGTCTGGAACTCAACTTGATTGGTTTTATCAGTTAGAAAGAGCCATTGTTCATAACTGGGAAGATCTTGCTGCAACATTTTACAAATAATACCAATACAACGTTGATCTTGTGCCTACCTGTACTCAACTCTAGAGTATGGCCATGGTTTCAAGTGAAGGCTTCAAGGACTATGCACAAAAGTGGAGGGACTTGGCCATAAGAGTTCAACCTCCCCTATCTGAAAGAGAGTTGGTAGACATGTTTTTGGGCACCTTGTCTGGTCCCTTCTTCAATCACTTAATTGGGAGTTCATCGGCAGGTTTTACTGAATTGATATTGACCGGAGGAAGGGTAAAAGTCGGGATAAAGAATGGAAAGATTCAAAAAGATCCATCCTTTGCTGCTGTAAGGAAACCATTCATCGGAAAGAAAGAAGTGGTTGTTGTATATCCTCAGAGAAATCAAGATAGAGTTGAACGATGTCCTATGGTGGGGGCTGTTATGATTCCTAAACCTGCGCCTGATCAGCAAAGAAACAACCAACCAAGAATGGAAAGACCAGTCAGACAATTCACCCAAATTAATATGACATTATCTCAAGTATTGCCATATTTGTTAAGATCCAATCTAGTGACCTTGAAAGAAGCTCCAAAGAACCCTAACACAACCTCTCCTCACTATCATCCTAATGCCCGCTGTGCATACCACTCTGAGAGTCCCGGCCATGACACTAACAATTGTTGAGCTCTGAAGAACAAAGTACAAGACCTCCTTGAAGCCAAAGAGATTGAATCCGATGCGCCAGAAAAGCCCAATGTCATTTCTTCCCCTATGCCCAAACACGGCCGTAATACCAACGCCATTGAACAAGATATGTTTGTTATTTCAGTTGATGAGCTTGTGACCCCACTCCTAACTATCAAAAAGAACTTGTTGATTACCGGTGTATTCCAGGGTTGTGATGAAAGCTGTCATTTCTGTTTGTCCTCACCAACCAGCTGTCCTTTGTTGAAAGCGGGCGTTCAGTGCCTTATAGACAACAAGGAAATTTTGTTCGAAAAGACTTCTGTTCCACCTGTTTCTTATAATGATGTTTCCATCGCGACCATTTTCGACAATTCTTCCAGGGTCTCCACCAAAAGACCCGTTAGAATTACATCAGCTCCTAAAGTAGCTCCTTTGATAATTACAATGCTTGGACCAATCCCGTATTCGTCAGACAAAACCGTACCATGAAATTATAGAGGGGATGTCTACTACCACGGTATCAAGCAAGATTGGCCAGCTGCTGAAGATTCAATTTCTGAGAAGGTTGACTCTAATATCAATAATATTGCAGGGACTAGCAAGATTACCCGAAGCGGAAGGATATTCTCTCCAGAAATTGCTCCCCCAAAAGCAGTTTCTGGATTCGTAATCATTCCTGTTGTTGTTGCTCCTCCAAAGGTTATTTCCAGTCCTACAATCATATCTGCTAGTACTCCAACCGACAAAGCTGTTAAAACCCCTGTTATCACTCCTATTAACATTCCTGCTGCCGAGTCAACCGAGACTCGAGGTAAAAGTATTCTGATTGAGCCTGTCCGAACGAAGGCACAATCATTGGCTATCCCTGAGAACTCCTGAAAAGAGATGGAGGAAATTTTAAAGATCATAAAAAGAAGCGACTACAATGTAGATGAGCAATTGGGGAAAACTCCATCTAAAATTTCCATGCTGGCTTTACTACTATGTTCCGAGGCGTATCCAAAGGCCTTGGTATAATTTCTGAAAACTGCCCATGTACCCCAAGAAACAGCTGCCGATCAGTTCCAAGACTACGTAGCCAGCTTGACTACAGACAATGGTTTAGGTTTTTCAGATGTTGATTTAACGCCAAGAGGGAGGAAGCATAATAAGGCATTGCATGTCTCAGTTGAATGCAGGGGCACAACCTTGGCTCATGTGTTGGTTGACAGCGGTTCGTCTCTGAATGTATTGCCTAAAAAGGCTCTTGGTAGGCTTGACTGTGAGGGATTGACATTGAAACCAAGCAAGATAGTAGTGAGAGCCTTTGACGGCTCAAAAAGGATGGTGCATGGGGAAGTGGACATCCCCATAAAGGTTGGAACTCAAACATTTGATTTAACTTTTTATGTAATGGATATTCGCCCTTCTAATTCCTGCTTGTTAGGCCGACCATGGATTCACAATGCTGGCGCTGTTACTTCTATGTTGCACCAAATGCTCAAATATCCAATTCAAGGGAAGATCATCACTGTTCATGGAGAAGAAGAGTATATGGTCAGACATCTAAATTCCTTTAGATTTGTGGAGTTAGATGGTGAATTTATTGAAACTCCATTCTAGCACTTTGAAGAAGTCCCGCGAGATATGGCAGTAACCAGGGTTGTGTCTCAAGTTCCCAAGATCACAAGGCCTCCGCTCAGGATATCGTCTTTAAAGGATGCCAAGGCAGTGATAGAAGAAGGTGGGTGCACTATTTGGGGACAACTCCCAAATATCCCATACAAATCTGACAAGTTTGGTTTGGGTTTCACTTTAGGTACCCAGAAGGCCGTACGTTGCGCTCGTGTCGGAGGACCACCCTTGAAGATCAGCAACCGTGAAGTCAATATGGTGGAAGATGATGAAGACAACTACAACCTGGAGGATTGGATTTTCCCATCTGTCAGTGGAGGGCTCAGCAACTGGGAGGCTAGAGATTTTGTCCCGATCACTTTTATCCCACAGTAATTTGTCTTTACATTTTTTTGGATCTGTAATATTAAAACAATTCAAACTCTTAAAACCTTGTGTCTTACCCGAGGCACAATGATCCATTTTTAAGGGTTATCATCTCATTTCCATATGACATCAATGAATCATGGACGTTTTTGCATACAAACTTTGTGCTCATTGTTTTTCTTTTTACATTTTCATTTCTTTCAAAGATAGTTATACTCTTACACACACTCACACTCACAATGCAGGTCTACATTCATTCGGGATCCCATGGGTAATGGTTCTGCTATTGCCTTTTGTGATTCTGAAAATCTAATCTACCAAGCCGAAGACGAAGGTGAGGAAGATTGTGAAGTACGAGGGGAACTCGCCAGGTTACTACAACAATAAGAGAGAACCATTCAGCCCCACGAGGAACCCGTGGATACAATTAACCTAGGCACCGAATAAGACAAAAGAGAAGTCAAGGTGGGTGCTAATTTGGAACCCGGTGTCAAAGAGCGTCTGATTCAGTTGCTACACGAGTATGTTGAGGTCTTTGCCTAGTCGTATGAAGACATGTCAGGACTTGATGCAGATATTGTGGTGCATCGTCTACCTACAAAAGAGGAATGCCCACCAGTAAAACAAAAGGTCCATCGAATGCGACCAGATATATCGGAGAAGATTAAAGCTGAAGTCATGAAGCAATTCAACGCTGGATTCTTGGCCGTCACCTCTTATCTGCAATGGGTTGCCAATGTTGTTCCCGTGCCCAAAAAGGACGGAAAAGTACGAATGTGCATGGACTACAGAGATTTTAATAGGGCAAACCCTAAGGATGATTTCCCACTTACCCACATTGACATCCTAGTTGACAATACGACACAACACAAAGTATTTTCCTTCATGGACGGTTTCTCAGGTTATAACCAAATCAAAATGGCGCCTGAGGACATGGAGAAGACAACCTTTGTCACACAATGAGGGACATTCTGCTACAAGGTTATTCCATTCGGACTGAAGAATGCTGGGGCAACCTATCAGCGT
This sequence comes from Vicia faba, assembly GCA_948472305.1. Taxonomy (NCBI): domain Eukaryota; kingdom Viridiplantae; phylum Streptophyta; class Magnoliopsida; order Fabales; family Fabaceae; genus Vicia; species Vicia faba. The sequence goes on along the minus strand of OX451737.1, from coordinate 150,895,069 downwards.
GCCATGGTAGCTCTAATTCACGACATGATACATCACTAAAAAGAGGTCTATGTGGACGACATGATAGCTAGATCTCAAACAGAAGAAGAGCATCTTGATCATTTACAAAAACTGTTTGAGAGGCTAAAGAAGTACAAGCTGAGGTTGAACCAAAATAAATGCACGTTTGGAGTAAGGTCTCGTAAGCTCATAGGTTTTGTCGTCAGCAATAAGGGTATTGAAGTAGATCCTGCCAAGGTGAAAGCGATACAAGAGATGCCTGCTCCTCGTACTGAGAAGGAAGTCAGAGGATTCTTGGGACGTTTAAACTACATTGCCAGATTCATTTCTCACCTGACAGCTACTTGTGAACCAATCTTTAAACTATTGAAGAAAGATCAAGTAGTCAAATGGAATGATGAGTGCCAAACTACTTTTGACAAGATCAAAGAATACCTGCAAGAACCTCCTGTGTTGATGCCACCAGTCGAGGGAAGGCCATTGATCATGTATTTGACTGTTTTGGAAAATTCAATAGGGTATGTGCTGGGGCAGCATGACGAGTCTGGCCGAAAAGAGCACGCTATTTATTACCTGAGCAAAAAGTTTACCGACTGTGAAACAAGATATTCACTGCTTGAGAAAACTTACTGCGCTCTGGAATGGGCTGCTCGCCGGCTGAGACAATATATGTTGACCCATACTACCTTGTTGATATCTAAAATGGATCCAATAAAATACATCTTTGAGAAACCTGCTCTCTCTGGGAGAATAGCGAGATGGCAGATGATCTGGACAGAATATGACATATAGTATACTACCCACAATCATGCATAACGTTCAATTTCCAGTCTTTCTGCATCATTTGATTTTATTTTCGTGAGCCATAGCATCATACCTGAATCTAGGGTTTTGGAGGTTCGTTTTTGGGCATTTTCTTTGCAGGTAAAATTGGGACAAACAATGGGTATAGACATGCTCAAGAGGAAGGGACGATCACGTCCATGTTCTTGGATTTAATTTTTGTGGCTTAGAACGGATTTTAGAAGCAAGCCACAGATCTTGCTGCGAATAAAAATCCGCAGGTAAGAGAACCAGAGATTGGGGAAGACAAAGGCGTGTCTTCTTCCCATTGGCCCGTTCAAATCTTGCGCCATATTTTTTTTTATTTTCAGGCATAGTTGTTTGTTTCAAATATATTATTGTTTGTTTATTATCCTAACAACTATCAAGCGTTGGTGGAGTGGTTGGTGCGTTGGCGAATGAGCAATGGGACCTGGGTTCGAATCCCAGGTCCCCCAAAACTTTGTTGCATTTTATTTACAGGCGATTCCATGCAGCATCAGGAGCGTGACCTACCATATGTCTCCACCCAAATGATTGCCAAATGGCTTCAGATCAAATCCAATGGCCAAAATTGAATATCCACCATGGTCTCCAGTCAATGCATGTGCATGGAATAGAGAAAGTCAAACAAGGCTGATTTGGATTGGGCTTCAGAATTGCTATCCTCACCTTCAAATCAGGCCCACACCACCTGGGTTATTTCTTTTCTTTTCTATATTTCTTTTATTTTAATTGTTTTTATTATTTTTATTGTTAATTAACCAATTAATATTTTTTCTTATAAAATCCGAAAACATAAAAAATATTATTTTTATTAATTTCACTATTTTATTTTTGTAAATAAATATTAATTAATTAACTTAGTTTTAAATAGGTTTAAACATTTAATATTTTTTGCAATAAATTAAAACTAATGTAGAATTAGGTTTTTAATAACTTTTAACCATTTTTATTTTATTTCCTTAAATATAAAAAAACCAAAGATATTTCATTAATTAATTAATTTAATTATTAATTTAGATCTAATTTCCATTTAATTCAAAAAAAAATAACAAAAACATGCTTTCTTTAACAAAAATGGTCAAAACCCTAAAAAATGCGTCGTTTTAATTTCTCGCACGCGATCCATATTTCCAATATTGTAATTGCTTCCGGTATGTAATAGCTTTTAATTAGGACTTTAATTATTTATCGCTTTATTCTACTTTCCACAATTTAAATTAAAGGGTTTGTTTTTGGCGATGTAAATACCCGACGCCTTGTAATAGTTTAGATTTAATTTCCGCAATTTAAATTCTGCAACTATACGCTGTTAGATGTTTGATAATAGGGAATGCATGACAAGATCGAATGTATGAACTTAAAATCAACATAGCTCACCCATGACATGTATAAAGATAAAATTAACCGAAATAACACACTCGCACATGAGCACTCTTAGGGTACACCTCACTTGGTTGCCTCGAACGTGGTCATTGAGTATAGGAAGTTTTAGAGGTCGCCCTCTTGTCCAAAGATCATAGTTGCCTCGAAACGGTTGCCTCGGAAAAATGATCTAAGACATTAGGGTTACCGCTAAGGCGTCCTAACATTGCTTTAGTGACCACACGTCCCTTAATCGAATTGACCCAAAAACTCCAACGACGGTGCTACCTACTCATCAATAGTGGGCTAGCATTGTCTAAATGACATTAGCACAGTTTAATTCCTTTTTCGAGTAGGTAGATGGTTCTTAAGTACTTGCTCATTCTAAAACAAAACAAAACTTTTCGCACTTACACTCCTTTCAAATAAAAACTTCTTTCAAACCCACAAACACAAAGAAAAGCAAATTTTGAAAACACAATGAGCAAGTACCTAAGAGCCCGTGGATAACCACGGATAGAAAGGGTGCTAACACCTTCCCTTTCTATAATCTACCTCCCGAACCCGAGAAATATCTCGAAAAAGGAATTTTTCTGTGCTTTTGTCCTTTCCTTGTTGGATAAAATAAAAGACGGTGGTGACTCTTGCTTACCGCGACATTTTGCGAAACAAACGCAAAACGTGAACCAGCATTCCAAAAACAGTCAGTTCTATTCCCACCAATCACACAAGGAGTATGTATTGACGTTGCTTCCCCACTTCAAAGAGATAACCTTTGAACACTTCCCTAGAGAGGAGAATCAGTTGGCGGACGCGCTAGCTACGATGTCTTCTATGTTCAAGGTCAATTGGGACAACGAGGCTCCCTGGATCATCATTGAAAGGTTGGGAGAACCTGCACATTACTGTGACATTGAGACTAAAGAGGTAAAAGAAAAGCCCTGGTTTCATGAGGTGAAGAGATACCTTGAGGCTCAGGAATACCCTGAGGGTGCATCTATTAATGACAAGAAGTTTCTGAGAAGGTTCGCGGCAAAGTTCTTCATCAGCAATGGCATTCTTTACAAGTGTAACCATGATTCGACCTTACTGCGTTGTGTGGATAAGAACGAAGCAAAAAGGATCATGGCGGAGTTACATGAAGGTACTTTCGGAACTCATTCCAGTGGACACACCATGGCAAAGAAAATCCTTCGGGCAAGATATTATTGATCCACAATGGAAGCTGACTGCTATCAGCATTCTCGGACATGTCACAAGTGTCAAGTCTATGCTGATAAGGTGCACATACCTTCAGTCCCTCTGAACGTCTTGACGGCACCTTGGCCTTTTGCAATGTGGGGCATTGATATGATTGGAGAGATCAGACCTACAGCGTCCAACGGGCATCGTTTCATCCTGGTAGCAATTGATTACTTTACGAAGTGGGTTGAAGCAGCGTCCTTTGCTACTGTAACCAAGAACGTCGTGGCACGTTTCATTCGGCACAATCTGATCTGTCGATATGGTGTACCAGAGAGGATCATTATGGACAATGGTACCAATCTCAACAACAAGAAGATCACCGAGCTCTGCGAGCAATTCAAGATACAGCATCATAACTCTTCTCCCTACCGGCCGAAGATGAATGGGGCTATCGAAGCGGATAATAAGAACATTAAGAAGATTGTGCAGAAGATGACAGTGACATACAAAGACTGGCACGAGATGTTATCATTTGCTCTTCATGGGTACCGTACCTCAGCGCGGACGTCAACAGGGGCAAAACCCTATTTCTTGGTATATGGCAAGGAGGCAGTCTTGCCCATCGAAGTTCAGATACCCTCTCTTCGGATCATGAAAGATGCAGGTTTGAGTGAAGATGACTAGATTCAGACTTGGCTTGATCAGCTGAACCTAATCGATGAAAAGAGACTCACTACAATTTGTCATGGTCAGACGTACCAAAAGCGAATGATCAAGGCATTTAACAAGAAAGTTAGACGACAAGAGTATCAAGTTGGGGATCTGGTAATCAAGCGCATTATCTTACCTCAAGGTGATCCCAGGGGAAAATGGACCCCTACTTACGAAGGGCCATTTGTGGTTAAGAACATTTTCTCAGGAGGAGCTATGATTCTAACCACCATGGATGGTGACGAACTTCCTCACCCCGTCAATGCAGACATAGTGAAAAGATACTACGCATAATCAAAGACCCGCTAGGTTGACTTGCTTAGGCAAAAATAAGGGCTTCCCGACGAACCAAAAGGGTTCGGGCAAAAATAAGGGATGAAAATGAAATAAATATGTACACCCGGCAAGTCGAAAACCTGAAAAGGCGGCTTGGGCAAAAAAGGGTATCCCGGTGGACTGAAAACCCAAAAGGGCGGTCCAGGCAAAAATTAGGGATCAAAGTGTAACACTATGTCTCATTGGATCACCTTGCGTCCAGACTACGGTATCGACTATCAAGCTCTGACGGCACTAATCAATCAGATTCGTCTTCAACCAGTAGCAAAGTGATGAGATGCTCGAGGACATAAGGGCAATAGCAGAGTTGAAACCCAGTGGGGTTATTCACATAACTGTTTTGTTTAGTTTTTCAAAAATTATGTAAATTCTATTATTCGGCAACGTTCTCTTACTAGGACGTCAGCCTTTTGTACAAAAAACGCCTATTTACAGGCCAAACTTCAAAATCAATACAATTCATTTTCAAAGAAAATTTCAAACTGTTTTTCCTTTATCTGTTTGGATTTGCAAAGAACGTCCAAGGTTCATTTTTGATATATGCATTTGACATTAATTGCTGCTCATAAATATTTACATGCGAAACAAAAGTCGATTACGGGTAATATCAGAAACAGGGGCAATGAGAATTGTCCAAGCTATATAGTTGCTCTGTCCACCAGGTACAAGGTAGATTCATCTGAAGAATATGACTAAGATACCTTCACTCCCCGCAGAGTAAGACAATAATGGTAGCTCTCCCCCAGCTGAGACTTGCAACTATGAACGAATCAGCAATACTCTCCCCAAGCAGAGTTGATCTACCATCAGTACTAAACAGGCTTGATACCCACCGGCAGTATTAATATTCCCCAGCGGAGTATAAGAATATTCCCCAGCAAAGTATAAGAATGTTCCCGGCAGAATACAAGATACCCCTGTTGGAGTTAAAATTTTCCCAGCACAATCTGAAGAAGCTTCCCCAACAGAGTTGAAGCATCATCCCCAGTAGACTCTGGAAGTTTATCCCCAGCGGAGTACAACAATAAATCTCCCCAGCCAAGTTCAAAAAGATCATTCCCAGCAGAACTCAGAGGATTATCCCTACAAAAGTCTAACAAGGTTATCCCCAGCAAGTCGCAGCTGAAAAATTATCCCCAGCGAAGTCCTTTCCTTTCACAAACAGGAATTCAATCCTCAACAGATTTAATATCGCCAGCAACGGTAATCCATCCCATTGAAGTCTATCAATGGAATCCTCAGCAGAGCATCTCTTCCCCACAGAGTAATCTCCTCATCAGTTTATTCCCCAACAGAGTTATCTTCTCCTGCAGGTTTATTCTTGCAATCACCTTTGTTCACCATCCCTAGCGTAAACGAAGAATCCAACTCTATTCTCCAGCAGCTATCCGGGATTTATTTTCCCCAGCTAAAACATTACATTCCCATACATCATAATACATGCATATACGCATCATATAACACAATCTCACTTATTTTGAGAACATAATTGCTTGATCCATATCATGCATTGCATATGACTGACCTTTACCTTTCAGGAAAGATGCAGTTAAGTTCTCAATTATGTCCAAGACCTTGTCTGGTCCAGTTAAATTGATTCCTAAAGATTTTTCTGATGCCAATCCAATCAAAGTTATTCCAAGACCTTGTCTGGTTTAGTTAAATTGATTCCTAAAGATTTTTCTGATGCCGATCTAGTCAAAGTTAATCCAAGACCTTCTCTGGTCCAGTCAGATCGCTGATAAGATCTCCCTGATTCGTATTCCAGTTGAAGTTGTTCCAAGACCTTGTCTGGTCTAGTTAAATCGATTCCTAAATATTTTTCTGATGCTGATCCAGTCAAAGTTAATCCGAGACCTCCTCTGGTTCAGTTGGATCGCCGATAAGATCTCCCTGATTCGTATTCCAGTTGAAGTTATTCCAAGACCTTGTCTGGTCTAGTTAAATCGATTCCTAAAGATTTTTCTAATGCCGATCCAGTCAAAGTTAATCCGATACCTCCTCTGGTTCAGTTGGATCGCCGATAAGATCTCCCTGATTCGTATTCCAGTTGAAGTTATTCCAAGACCTTGTCTGGTCCAGTTAAATCGATTCCTAAAGATTTTTCTGATGCCGATCCAGTCAAAGTTAATCCAAGACCTTCTCTGGTTCAGTCAGATCGCCGATAAGATCTCCCTGATTCGTATTCTAGTTGAAGTTGTTCCAAGACCTTGTCTGGTCCAGTTAACTCGATTCCTAAAGATTTTTCTGATGCTGATCCAGTCAAAGTTATTCCAAGACCTTGCCTGGTCTAGTTAAATCGATTCCTAAAGATTTTTCTGATGCCGATCCAGTCAAAGTTAATCCAAGACCTCGTCTGGTCTAGTTAAATCGATTCCTAAAGATTTTTCTGATGCCGATCCAGTCAAAGTTAACCCAAGACTTTTTGTCTGGTCCAGTTAAATTGATTCCTAAAGATTTTTTTGATGTCGATCCAGTCAAAGATATTCCAAGACTTTTTTTCTGGTCCAGTTAAATCGATTCCTAAAGATTTTTCTGATGCCGATCATGTCAAAGTTAATCCAAGACCTTCTCTGGTTCAGTCAGATCGACGATAAGATCTCCCTGATTTGTATTCCAGTCGAAGTTCAGACCACCCATCAATAGTCTCCAAATGGAATCTGTAAGCCCATTCCCGACATCACAATGCTGATACCACTTCATGCGAGTGCAAATTTCTGGGCACTCTAGTGTTCAATCATCTTCCACCTTCGGATCACGAAAGGCCCGAAAGCCAATCTATATCCTCAGGTTTAAGAAAATTGAACAGGGGCAGCTGTTGTATCCCAAAATTTTCCCTCTCATATTTCCCAAGACATTACAAGAAAAATCTCCAAGTGGTTCAAGATTGCTCAAAAGTTGGACAGTCAAATCATCTCCTAAGGCAGTCAACCTCAAATTAGGGTTTTGTGTTGCATCAATGTCCTTGCATCCAAATGACCTCAAGTGTTCCCCAATGTCCTAATATGTTCTCAAGTTCATCCATGTCAAATTTCAAGCCTTGTAGAGAAAGTTTGGTCAGTCAATTGCTCAAGAGGTCCAAAAATCGACTGTGCTAGGGCAAAAGTCAACAGTGCCCCAAATACAGTCAAAATTCAAGATTTTTTGTCAACATTCTCATTTTGAAGGATATTTCATCATTTGATCAAGGGTTGATCATGATTCATCAAGGATTGCTCAAAATTCATCAAGACTCAAAAGTTGCTAAATTAGGGTTTTGTAGGAAAAGTCAACTCAACTTTGACCAAGCATAACATTCTCATACTTTATGATAAATGACCCATCTCAAGCTCATTTTGAAGAGGATGCAATTTCCTACAATCCATCTTCATACCCCAAGATCAAGAAATGCACTCACAAAAAGTTATGAATTTGGACATTATAGGTCATTTTTGAAAGTCAACAAAAACACCTTTTTTGCCAAAGCTTATAACTTGAGCATGGAATATCAAAATTAGATGAGACCAAAAGGGTTGGTTAGAGGACATCTCAAGCTTTCTAAAACGTCCAAGAACACTTCAAAAAGTTCAAAATTGAAGAAGTTATGCATTGTTGAAGTTGGGCATTTTGGCAAAATTGCCAAAAGTCAACTATCCCCAAAACTTCAAATTTTGTCAAATGGGCCCATTATTTTCCACTTGATTTGATCTTGTCACACTACACATGTGTCCTAGCTTCAGCCTTATGCCCATTTATCAATTTTTCTATTTTATTGGAATTTTTTATTGAATTTATTCATTTTAAATCAATTTAAATCAAATAAAATCCCAAATCTTGATTACATGGGATCTTTTTCTATTTTCAGGACCTAATCATCATCAATGACATGATCAAATCCGTATCAAGCTTTTCATGTGCAAAAATATTGGATTTTGGACAAAATAAGAAAGTTATCAATGGAGGATCAAATCAAATCCTAAAACATCAATGTGCAAAGATTCAAGACCCAAAACTGGACCTAATCCAATGCTGCATACATATACAAGCCAAAGCATACGAGATCAGGACCTAGAGGCTGCAAAATCACAAGAACCAAACTTGAAAAAATTGCAAAAAAGCTTGAAACTGAAATCACTCCTAGAGGCGAATTCAAAGGCAAAACTCAACGTGAATCAATTGCTGGACATCCACTAAAGCGAAGCCAACTTAAAACCAATCCCCATACATGTTCTAAAGCGCTGTAAGTCTCTTAAAATACCGCCCTGTATTTGAAATCGCAACTCCATGTTCTTGTATTTTTTGACAAAATCTTTGCGTATTCATGATCCTTGTTCAATTTGTAAGCTTTCTGCATTAGCCAATTGTATTTATATGGTCTATAACCCCCTAGCCGAATCTAGGGTTCTTGGTTCTTGTTTTTGGGCATTTTATTTGCAGGCAAAATTGATGCCATTGATGGATATAGGCATGATTAGTGGAGGAAGACGAACATGTCCATGGTCTTGGATTGTGTTTTCATGGCCTAGAACCAATTTTAGGAACGAGCTACGGATTTAGCTGCGGATATAAATCCGCAGGTAAATATCCAGGTTTCAACGAGGAAGACGATGACGCGTCCCCCTCCCATTCGTTGTTTCAAACTTCACGCATTTTTGTTTTTTAATTCTGGAATATTACGCGTTTTCATATATTATTATTATTATCCAGTATGTATACAACTAACGCACATTGGTTCAGTGGCAAAGGCGTGTATGCATTGGCCTGCAGGACCTGGGTTCGAATCCCAGGTCCCCATATGCTTTGTATTATTTTTCCACAGATATTCCAGCGTGTTTCAAGAATTGTGGACCACCATACACCATCAAATCTCAAAGCACCAGATGGCCCCAGGCCAGATCTGGTGGTCCAGATGTGATGTTCATCATATGCCCAAGTCAACGTGCATGCGTGGAATCCAAAAAAGTCAGCCAGGCCAAGTGATTGTTGGGCCATAAACCTGCTATCAAGACCCCCTAATCAGGCCCATAACCTCCTAACCTTCTCTATTTTCATTTTATTTCTTTCTTTTATTTATTTATTGTTATTATTTCTAATTAACCAATTAAAAACTTTTTTTCATAAAATAAAAAACCAAAAATATTTTATTTATTAAATTAATTTCAGTAATTTATTTTTGTTAATAAATTAATTTAGTTTAATTAGGAAATAACTTTAATATCTTTTGCAAATAATTAAAATTAATTTAGATAATTAGGTTTTACTAACTTTGATCAGATTTATTTTATTTCTTTAAATATCAAAAAAATCCAAAAATATTTTTATTAATTAATTTGTTCATTAATTTAATAACTAACTTAGTTTAATTTCTTTTAATTCAAAAACAAACCAAAAATTCTTTCTTTAATAATAAAAGGGTCAAAACCCTAAAAAACTCGCATCTGATTTAATTTCTCGCACGTGATCCATTTGATTTCAATATTGTATCTGTTTCCCAGAATGTAATAGTTTAATAGGACTTTAAATTATTTTACCGCTTTATTTATTTTTTCCGCATTTTAATTTCAAGGGTTGCTTTTGGCGATGTAAATACCCGACGCCTTGTAATAGTTAGTTTAAATTCCGCAATTTAATTTCCGCAACTTATAAACCGTTAGATGTTTGATAATAGGGAATGCATGACAAGATCAAATGTTTAAACCTAAAATCAACATAGATAACCATTGACATGTACAAAGACAAATTAACTGAAAATAACACACTTGCACATGCGCACTCTTAGGGTACACCTCACTTGGTTGCCTTCGAACGTGGTCATTGAGTATAGGAAGTTTTAGAGGTCGCCCTCTTGTCCAAAGATCATAGTTGCCTCGAAACGGTTGCCTCGGAAAAATGATCTAAGACATTAGGGTTACCACTAAGGCGTCCTAACATTGCTTTAGTGACCACACGTCCCTTAATCGAATTGACCCTTAAAACTCCAACGACGATGCTACCCACTCATCAATAGTGGGATAGCATTGTCTAAAGGACATTAGCGCAGATAGATTCCTTTTTCGAGTAGGTAGATGGTTCTTAAGTACTTGCTCTCTTTCAAAACAAAACAAAACTTTTCGCATTTACACCTTTCAAACAAAAACTTCTTTCAAACCCACAAACACAAAGAAAAGCAAATTTTTTAAAACACTTTGAGCAAGTACCTAAGAGCCCGTGGATAACCACGGATAGAAAGGGTGCTAACACTTACCCTTTCTATAATCTACCCCCCAGACCCGAGAAACATCTCAAAAAAGGAATTTTTCTGTGCTTTTTTCCTTTCCTTGTTGGATAAAATAAAAGACGGTGGCGACTCTTGCTTACCGCGATATTTTGCGAAAACAAACGCAAAACGCAAACCAGCATTCAAAAACAGTTAGTTCTCTTTCCACCGTATCATAGAACTGGCGACTCTGTTGGGGATATTTATAAGTGGGGTGTACCTTAGGATTAGATCATTGTGTTTTCAATTGTTTGCTTTGCATGCTTTATATTTGTGGGCTTGTATCGGAGTTACTATAGATCCTAACCCGGATCTGGGGAATACCCTTTAGGTAAGTAGCAATAAACTGTGAGGGAGCTGTACGGCGTAGACCGATACGGTTGAAGCAGTAGCTATGTTGGTGTGGCACTTTAGTCTATACCGATATCCCTTGTGTTGGAACGAGGAGAATATGGGTCTTCTAAGGGGTCATTAAGCACCAACTAACCTTAGAACCTTTAAATTGACCAACTTGGCCATAGAACAATAGCAGTACGCTACACTCATTGAGATTAATCTCTCGCGATGATTTCGGCTGCAAGAAAAGGTTGCTAAACTGGAATTATGACCGATCGAGGGTAGTCAGTGATATTGAGATCCTCTAGAACCTGGTTACTATTTTTAGGACAGGTTTAAACCAACTGAACTGAAAGAGGGTAGTACCTAAGCTCCTTGCCAGCCTGAAATCTAAGGGCTCTCTGTGTGACTTGTGTTCCTTTACCATGTTTGCTATTTGTGGATACTTGTGGTGTGCTTTCTATCATGACATCATGACATCATAACATTGCATACATCTTGCATTGGACTAACCTATTTCAAAGATAGGAGGGATTCATCTTTGTTCTGTTTTGTAGGTCATCATGATGTCTGTTGTACCCCAAAATTTGCCCTCCCATATTTCTCAAAATATTTCAAGAAAAATTCACAAGTCCAACCCGGCGCGTCATATTCAGGTGTTCTTTCGCCAAGATATCTCTGATAACATATTCTCAAATTCAGGTTCGGCTCAAGAGTCAATTCTTTAAAGAAGGTATCCGAATGTGTGAGTTTGCTCGAAGAAATATGGTGAAAAAGTGTGCTGAAAGTGCAGTTTTTACGCGCTAAAAAATTCATTACTTGAAGATCGTGACTCGTTTTGAACCCGTTCCGGTGGCCAAAATTCCGTCATGACATTATCTACGTTTTCATCTCTCACGGCTGGAAGCCAATTTCGATCAGAAGGTCTTCAAAAATGTGGATTTATCAAGTATTTTCATACAGAAAATTTGTGACAGAAGTTTATTTGCGTCATGTTCAGAAAATCATAACTTGGTCGATTTTCATCGTATCGAGCTGATTCCGGCGCCAAAATTTCACAAATTCAGTTGGCTACATTTTCTCAGAAGGTATTGAGTTCAAACGGTATTCAAAAGGCCTTCGTTTTTTGCTCAGAGTGCGTGACACGCTGAAAATCCTGAATGCTGAATATTATTTCATCTGGGCCGAAACTTCGAAAATTCATAACTCGGTCAATTTTTATCGGATTGGACTCATATTTTTACATAAGGTCACTGACTCATAGATCTACAACTTTTCTTCAAAAGTCGAGACCAAATTATGCACTGATCAATACCAGTTTTTTATTGAAGAACGTGTCAGAGTCGACACTGGAGCCCAAAATAAGTTTGTCTGAGCTGAAACTTCAAAAATTCATAACTAATTCACCGTTTATCCGATTGAGCCGATTTTCGGACAGGAGTTAGTTATCGATGTCAGCTACATTTTTTTTTTCACATTTCAACTTCAAAAATTGCACTTAAGTCCCTGCGATTTAGCCTGGAAAGTGACGAACTCAAGTGAACATTGGAGGCCCAATTGCACATTCAAAGCCCATTTTCTTTACCCTAATTTCCATTATATAATCACCTTCTTTTCACACAAACCAGAGAGGAGAAAAAAGAGAAAAAAAACCTGGTCACAACATTGTCAGAATAACAAATTCTTTCAAGAACCCTAAAACCTTGAAATCCTTATTACAAATCTCTCTCTCACTACAAACAAGCCATCTCAGTTACAAACCAACATCTCACTACTTTTTCAGTAAGGGTAAGGCTGGCTTGATCTCCATGATCCAAAAGGCATAAAAGCATTCACGTCACTAATTTTCCAGTAAGGGTAAGATTGATTTGATCTCCATGATCAAAAGGGTATAATCATTCATACATGCCATATTGTGCCTAAACATTAAATTTCTTCATATATTGGCTTTATTTGCATTTTATGATTTTATTTAATGTGTTCATGAGATTCAACACTGCAGATTTAGACAGGATCCCATGCAGGTTCATTAAGGAACGTTGAGGCCAAAACACAAATGGCCAAAAGCCAAAAGCCAAATGGCCAAAAAGAACAACTTATGCATGACACCAATACATGGCGAGACAGACATCCTGAGAAGATTAAGGAACGTTGAGGCCAGAACACAAATGGCCAACAGCCAGAACACAAATGACCATGAAACCCAATCCAATGGCCAAAGAATGCAGACCACGATACTCAGGAGTCAATGAACACGCACGTGATGCCAGAAAGTCAAACAAGGCTTTTTGTCTAATGGGCCAAATTGCTTCCAAAAAACCTCCCTTTGGGTCTGAATACCCCCCATGGTTTGCATTATTTTTTATTTCTATTTGATTTTCTTTTAATTCTTTTAATATTTTAATTATTTCTTTTAATTCCATCAAATAATTTTCATAATAAAAATAAAATACAGAAAAATCAAAAAAAAAAGTTTATTGTTATTAATATTAATTTCACCATTATTTTTGTAAATAAACTTTAATAATTAATTTAGTTAATTTAGGTTTCAATTTCAACATTTTTTTCTTAATAGATTAAAATATGTAGAAATTAGGGTTTTTAACTTTTTATCACTTTTCTTAATAAATAACTTTTTCTTATTATTATTATTATTAATTACTAATTTATTTTGTAAATAAACATATACATAAATATTTTAGTAAATTAGGTTAAACTTTAATATTTTTCTTTAATAATTAAAAATAACTTAGAATTAGGGTTTCTCTTGATTTTAATTTTCTTTATTTTCATAAATACAAAAACAAACAAAAAATATTTCCTTTTCTTTAAACAAATAATTAATTAGACTTTAATTTCATTTAATTTCTCAAAAGGGTCAAAACCCTCGGACGTTCAATTTTAATTTCTATTTCGCGCATTATTTTCTTTTTTTTTAATATTATGTAACTGCTCAAGGATGTAATAGTAATTAGGTTTATCGCATTTATTTACTTTCCGCATTTTTATCAAACGGGTCTTTGTATTTTGGCGATGTATAGACCCGTGCCTTGTAATAGCGTAGCCTTTATTTTCCTGTATTTTACTTTCCGCACTCCTAAATTCTAAATTGCATGAAAGAATGTATGCTAATTAAAAACAAGCGTAGCTCACAATGCCATGATCAAAGATAATTGTTAAACTGAAAACAACACACAAATACACACACCACTTCTAGGGTACGCCTCACCTGTTGCCTTCGAAACGTGGTCGTCAAGTATAGGACGTTTTAGTAAGTCCTTATGTCCATGATCCAGTTGCCTCGAAATAGTTGCCTCGGAATAGTTGCCTCGAAACGGTTGCCTCGGATTAAAAAAGGATCAAGGACATAAGGGTAGCTTCTAAGGTGTCCTAACTGTTGCTTCGGTGACCACAACGTCCCTAACAATCGAATTGACCCGAACACCTCCAACGGTGGTGCTACCTACCTCTCAATGGTGGGATGGCACTACCTTAAGGACATTTACACAGCCTAATTCCTTAGGGTAGGTAGATGACTCATAGATACTTGCTCTATTTCAAAAAACAAATCAAAAAACTCTTTTCACACTGACACTTTTCAAAAAGCCTTCAAAACAATTTTTCAAACACTCTTGAGGACTGATACAAGAGTCGATCTGAAGTCTTTAAACGAAACTTTTTTCAAACCCACTCACACTTGAAAAGCAAACACTTTTGAAAACACAAATGAGCAAGTATCTAAGAGCCCATGGATAACCATGGATAGAAAGGGTGCTAACACCTTCCCTTTCTATAAATCTACCTCCTGAACCGAGAAACTATCTCATAAGGAATTTTGCTGTGCTTTTGTCCTGTCCATGTTGGAGAAAATAAAAGACGGTGGCGACTCTTGCTTACCGCGACATTTCGCGAACCAGCGTTAAACAGTCAGTTCCAGATCCACCGATCACAGAACTGGCGACTCTGCTAGGGATTATCTTTTAAAAGTGAGGTGTACCTTAGGCCTAAGATCACTTGTGTTTTCAATTGTTGTGCTTGTTTGCTTTATTATTGGGGTACTATCTTGGGAGTTCTATAGATCCTAACCCGGATCTGGGGGATACCTTCTTAGAAAGTAGCAACAAGACTGTGAGGGAACTGTGCGGGGTATACCGACATGGTTGAAGCAGTCTGCTACGTTGATGTGGCACTTTGGTGTGTACCGGTAACCCTTGAGTTCATTCAAGGAGAGTACGGGGCCGCCGCGTGGTGTCGTGAAGCATCAACTGACCTTAGGAACCTTAATTGAACCATCTTGGCCTCTTTAGGGTAGTGAGATAACAGACTTTGGTGCAGTCCGAGGTTGGTTGATACTCGATACTACACTCAGTTGAGGGTTGTTTTCTTGGAATATTTCGGTCGCCAGTTCAGTGGCTAAATCGAAACGATGAAAAATGAAAGCAATCCAATGATATTGGGACCCTTAGAACCCGGTTACTTCTGATAGGACAGGTTTGAGCCCACCAACTTCAAGAGGGTAATACCCAGACCCCATGCTGGCCTAAACTCTAAGGGCTGTGTGTGACTTGTGTGCTTTCGTACTTGACTACTTGCATGCTTGTTATCTGACACTTGAGTTTCTTGCAGGTTTTGTTTACAGTCCTTAATCTGGACTCATAACAGGGTTACTTATATCACCCCACGCATAACATGACATCATACCATCATACCATTGCATACATCCTACATAAGGACTAATCCATTTCAAGGATCTCAAGGGTTTGTGATGCAGGTCATGATGAATCAAATGTCTAGCAAGGGGCAAAGGGGATTTATTTTCCTCTAGCCAAGGTTAATGACTTGAGTCAGGGGCTATGACCCACTCGAGATGGTGAGCCTTGACTCTTGAAGAAGGACTCTCAACAATATGCAGTTCCTTCAATCAAGCTACAAATTCAAATGCTAACAATCTTCTTGTTTACCCCGCGAGATCCTTGAAAACATTGCATGTATATCATACAAATCATTGCATTACAAGTATCCCTTTTACAGGTTGCTTACCTTCTTCGCTGTTTATTTCAGCCGATCGTCATGAATCCTGAGTCATCTACTGAGCAGTCCATCAAGGCCCTCCAGGCTCAGAACGCCCAGTTCCAAGAGTTGATCATGAGTCTAGCCCAGGGGCAACAAGATCTGAAGAGCCTGCTTTTGAAAAAGAAGAAGAAGAGGACGATGTTGTTCAACCCTAGACGCAAATCTGGAAATGGGTCACAAAATGAAGCTGAGTAGACTACCCCATCTGTTGGGAAAGACAGTCCCCATGAGAGAGAGGTGCCTAGTCCAGTGGTCTCTGACAACGAGACGGAGTTCAATGATGAGCAGTACCCTCCAGCTGAGGACAGGTATAAACAGTTGGAAGACCAGCTAAGTGCCATGGAGATACAAAAAGTGCCCGGCCTGGACTTCGAGGATCTAGGTCTGTCTTCTGGGGTAGTGATCCCACACAAATTCAAGGCACCTGCTTTTGCAAAATATGACGGAGCATCATGTCCTAAGCTGCATCTCAGGTCTTACACAAGGAGGATCCAGCCCTACACGGCAGACAAGAATCTATGGATCCATTTCTTCTAGGAGAGTCTTTCAGGGACTCAGCTCGAATGGTTCTATCAGTTGGATGGAACCAGCATCCGCAGTTGGGAGGACTTGGCCACTGCATTTTATAAGCAATATCAGTATAATGTCGACCTCGCTCCTACGCGTACCTAACTCCAGGGTATGTCACTGGGGACGGGTGAAGGTTTTAAGGAGTACGCCCAAAAATGGAGAGACCTTGCTGGAAGGGTACAACCACCTCTAACTGACCGTGAGCTCGTTGACATGTTCTTGGGGACTTTGTCTGGTCCATTCTACAACCATCTGATTGGGAATTCTTCTGCTGGGTTCACAGATCTTATCTTGACTGGGGAGAGAATTGAAGCTGGTATCAAGTCGGGGAAGATTCAAGAAACCGCACCTGCTGATGCTCAGAAAAAGCCCCACAGTGGGAAGAAGGAGTCCAATGCTATACATGGTAAAAAGGGTCGTCATGATGTAGGGGAAATCCAGATCTCTGATCCCACGCCCGTTCAACCAAGAAAGAGAAATAGGCGTAGGATAAAGTATCAAGATAAGAAGTATACTGACATCAACATGTCTTTGTCTTAGGCATTACAGCAATTGCTGAAGGCAAAACTGATCACACTAAAGGATCCTCCTCAAAATCCTGATACTTCCTCTTCCAAGTACAACCCGGGTGTGAGATGTGCCTACCATTCTGACAGTCCTGGACATGACACCGACGACTGTTGGACCTTGAAGAACAAGATCTAGGATTTTATTGACGCCAAGGAGGTCAAGTTTGAACACTGATCCTACACCAAGTCATCGAGAATGTCTTTTGTTCATTCGAATGTTCAAGTTGTATTTTTCTTTGATTGTTCAAACATTTTATTCATGTCAAACTTTGTTATTTCATTAATGCATTACACGTGTCTGTTTTGAAGTAATTATGTTTACTATGCTTAAAACTGTTTTTATAGTTTTGTGATGTTCAACGCTCGGTTAACAATTCTAAGCCTCTTGAGGGAGGATGACGAAAACGATACCACGATTTTTACAGTATGCTTTTGAACAGACCCTGCTGATGAGGTACAGGCATTGTTTCAAATCCTAAACAGTGGAGTAATAAGGAAGATAATCCCTCGTCAACCCCTTTGAGCCTAAGAAGTTGGAGTATTTGTTTTTAAAAATTAAAACCCTTAATCATAACCTGGGGCAGGGTAGTTCTCTCAGCTGATCTAGGTGCATAACGAATGACACCAAAGAAGTCCTTCTGAAACAAAGAAAGACAGTGATGGTCCCGAACAATCATACAGACAGGCAGTCATTACTTCTCAAAATAAAAACCTATTAAGTAAAAACCTATGAAGGAGACTTACGAAACTGGGGCATCCCACTGACTGTAATTCCAAAAAGAAACAGTTCAGGCAAAAAACAGGGATAATGAAAGAAAAAGAAAGAGGTCTTACAAACCCTAAACCAAACAAAAATGACTGCCTATTCAAATAAACGTTCAACATCCGAACCATCACTGGAATTTCAGAGCAAAGACTCAAACAAGGTCTAACGCACGATCAGCTGAGTTTAGGTTTGAAGAACATCACGAAGAGCGGGTGGGTACAAATAATTTGAGCCTTTATCCTTTGTTTCTTAAACCGTGAACCAGGCCACGCTACAACCCTTAAAAGTCCTAGCTGAAGCATGGGTTAGTTCGAAAGCATACTGTTACCAAAGGTATCCTGACTCCTTAAGGCTTACTATAAAATATTGAGTTGACATCACATTTTACAAAATTTGCTGGTTTTACTGAAAAATGCATTTTTCAAAAACTTCAAGACAGACATAAGCTTTGCATTTTTAACATAACTTTGTTTGCATATGACTTTTTGTTTGAACAACATAGAAATTCGCACGACGAATGCCTAATGAACAAAAGCACCTCCAATCAAGGGGAATGGCCTGATCATTGTCCATCATCTGGGGCAGTCCAGTCAAGATTCAAGGAATCTCTCAAGATGCCAAACAGCCAGGGGCAAACCTCCGCCTGAGCCACTTGGGGCATTGGACATGAATTCCCAGCAACAAATCTTGCATGACCAAACATCTTATGGTAGCGTGGCAACACAATAACAGGGGCACCTCCCTACATCCTGAGAGCATGGACATAGTCGGAAAAAATACTACGCGTAATCAAAGACCCGCTAGGTTGACACACCTAGGCAAAAATAAGGGCTTCCCGGTGAACCAAAAGGGTTCGGGCAAAAATGAGGGATGAAATGAAAAAAATCTGTATACCCGGCAAGTCGAAAACCTGAAAAGGCGGCTTGGGCAAAAATGGGTATCCCGGTGGACTGAAAACCCGAAAGGGCGGTCCAGGCAAAAGTTAGGGATCAAAGCGTACGACTATGTCCTATCATCTCGTCACTTGCCTACCAGAAGAAGATTTGTCAATTGGCAGTCATCAAACACCTTCACAGGTACCTTCTTCTCTAACAGAAACTGGGGCAATAATGAGTTGTCTAAATGATCCGGTTGCCCTGTCCACCGAAGTGCCAAGGTAAGTTCAGCTGAAGAATGCGACCAAGATACCTTCATTTCCAACAGAGCACAACAATGAAATCCCCAGCGGAGTTATCATCAAATCTCAGCGAAGTATCTCTTCCCACAGAGTAATTCCCCGCAGAGTAATCTCTTCGCCAAGTTTATTCCCCAACGGAGTTATCTTCTCCGACCGGTATTCTTGCAATCATCATCCCCAACGGAAACGAAGAATCTCACTCTTCAACATCAGCCCAGGATTTGACTTCCCGACATCCGTCAAGGATCTATTTTCCTAGACGAAGATGCATTCATAAACATCACATTGTTATACATCATGATACATGCATATACGCATCATATCATACAATCTCATGTGTTGAAAAATATTATTGATCCATATCATGCATTGCATATGACTGACCTTTACCTTTCAGGAAGGATACAGTTAAAAGATCAGCTATGTAGACGAATACAGTCAAAAGAGACCAACCCAGTCAAAGAATACAAATCAAGTTAAATCAATGCCTAAAGATTTCTCTGATACAACTCGTCGTTATAGACACTCGTCGTTATAGACACTCGTCGTTATAGACACTCGTCGTTATAGACACTCGTCGTTATAGACACTCGTCGTTATAGACACTCGTCGTTATAGACACTCGTCGTCATAGACAACCGTCGTTATAGACACCCGTCGTTATAGACACTCGTCGTTATAGACACTCGTTGTTATAGACACTCGTCGTTATAGACACTCGTCGTCATAGACACTCGTCGTTATAGACACTCGTCGTTACAGACACTCGTCGTTATAGACACTCGTCGTCATAGACACTCGTCGTTATAGACACTCGTCATTATAGACACTCGTCGTTATAGACACTCGTCGTTATAGACACTCTTCGTTATAGAAATTCGTCGTTAAAGACCACCCGCCCATGGAAATAACCTGTCAGTAGAGACAACTCACCAACCTTTCTGAATTCCAGACTCGATTCCTGTATCCTGCCAGGGCACGTCTGAAGAGTTTGAGGATCCAATCCCTGTAACAGGCCAGGTAAGTATCTTTCTTTTTTCAGGTACACAAGTTCTCGCTAAGGAATCTCTTACGCGATCGACACCTCCAGATGGCATCTATAAGCCCATCCTCCTATCCACCATCTCTCTAAATGACATCTGTAAGCCCATTCCCGTCATCACATTGCTGATACTTCACTATGTGAGCGCAAATTTCTGGGCACTTTAGTGTTCAATCATCTTCCACCTTCGGATTACGAAAGGCACGCAAGCTAATCTGCATCCTCAGGTCTAAGAAGATTGAACAGGGGCAACTGTTGTACCCCAAAATTTGCCCTCCCATATTTCTCAAAATATTTCAAGAAAAATTCACAAGTCCAACCCGGCGCGTCATATTCAGGTGTTCTTTCGCCAAGATATCTCTGATAACATATTCTCAAATTCAGGTTCGGCTCAAGAGTCAATTCTTTAAAGAAGGTATCCGAATGTGTGAGTTTGCTCGAAGAAATATGGTGAAAAAGTGTGCTGAAAGTGCAGTTTTTACGCGCTAAAAAATTCATTACTTGAAGATCGTGACTCGTTTTGAACCCGTTCCGGTGGCCAAAATTCCGTCATGACATTATCTACGTTTTCATCTCTCACGGCTGGAAGCCAATTTCGATCAGAAGGTCTTCAAAAATGTGGATTTATCAAGTATTTTCATACAGAAAATTTGTGACAGAAGTTTATTTGCGTCATGTTCAGAAAATCATAACTTGGTCGATTTTCATCGTATCGAGCTGATTCCGGCGCCAAAATTTCACAAATTGAGTTGGCTACATTTTCACAGAAGGTATTGAGTTCAAACGGTATTCAAAAGGCCTTCGTTTTTTGCTCAGAGTGCGTGACACGCTGAAAATCCTGAATGCTGAATATTATTTCATCTGGGCCGAAACTTCGAAAATTCATAACTCGGTCAATTTTTATCGGATTGGACTCATATTTTTACACAAGGTCACTGACTCATAGATCTACAACTTTGCTTCAAAAGTCGAGACCAAATTATGCACCGATCAATACCAGTTTTTTATTGAAGAACGTGTCAGAGTCGACACTGGAGCCCAAAATAAGTTTGTCTGAGCTGAAACTTCAAAAATTCATAACTAATTCACCGTTTATCCGATTGAGCCGATTTTCGGACAGGAGTTAGTTATCGATGTCAGCTACATTTTTTTTTCACATTTCAACTTCAAAAATTGCACTTAAGTCCCTGCGATTTAGCCTGGAAAGTGACGAACTCGAGTGAACATTGGAGGCCCAATTGCACATTCAAAGCCCATTTTCTTTACCCTAATTTCCATTATATAATCACCTTCTTTTCACACAAACCAGAGAGGAGAAAAAAGAGAAAAAAAACCTGGTCACAACATTGTCAGAATATCAAATTCTTTCAAGAACCCTAAAACCTTGAAATCCTTATTACAAATCTCTCTCTCACTACAAACAAGCCATCTCAGTTACAAACCAACATCTCACTACTTTTTCAGTAAGGGTAAGGCTGGCTTGATCTCCATGATCCAAAAGGCATAAAAGCATTCACGTCACTAATTTTCCAGTAAGGGTAAGATTGATTTGATCTCCATGATCAAAAGGGTATAATCATTCATACATGCCATATTGTGCCTAAACATTAAATTTCTTCATATATTGGCTTTATTTGCATTTTATGATTTTATTTAATGTGTTCATGAGATTCAACACTGCAGATTTAGACAGGATCCCATGCAGGTTCATTAAGGAACGTTGAGGCCAAAACACAAATGGCCAAAAGCCAAAAGCCAAATGGCCAAAAAGAACAACTTATGCATGACACCAATACATGGCGAGACAGACATCCTGAGAAGATTAAGGAACGTTGAGGTCAGAACACAAATGGCCAACAGCCAGAACACAAATGACCATGAAACCCAATCCAATGGCCAAAGAATGCAGACCACGGTACTCAGGAGTCAATGAGCACGCACGTGATGCCAGAAAGTCAAACAAGGCTTTTTGTCTAATGGGCCAAATTGCTTCCAAAAAACCTCCCTTTGGGTCTGAATACCCCCCATGGTTTGCATTATTTTTTATTTCTATTTGATTTTCTTTTAATTCTTTTAATGTTTTAATTATTTCTTTTAATTCCATCAAATAATTTTCATAATAAAAATAAAATACAGAAAAATCAAAAAAAATGTTTATTGTTATTAATATTAATTTCACCATTATTTTTGTAAATAAACTTTAATAATTAATTTAGTTAATTTAGGTTTCAATTTCAACATTTTTTCTTAATAGATTAAAATATGTAGAAATTAGGGTTTTTAACTTTTTATCACTTTTCTTAATAAATAACTTTTTCTTATTATTATTATTATTATTAATTACTAATTTATTTTGTAAATAAACATATACATAAATATTTTAGTAAATTAGGTTAAACTTTAATATTTTTATTTAATAATTAAAAATAACTTAGAATTATGGTTTCTCTTGATTTTAATTTTCTTTATTTTCATAAATACAAAAACAAAAAAAAAATATTTCCTTTTCTTTAAACAAATAATTAATTAGACTTTAATTTCATTTAATTTCTCAAAAGGGTCAAAACCCTCGGACGTTCAATTTTAATTTCTATTTCGCGCATTATTTTCTTTTTTTTGAATATTATGTAACTGCTCAAGGATGTAATAGTAATTAGGTTTATCGCATTTATTTACTTTCCGCATTTTTATCAAACGGGTCTTTGTATTTTGGCGATGTATAGACCCGCGCCTTGTAATAGCGTAGCCTTTATTTTCCTGTATTTTACTTTCCGCACTCCTAAATTCTAAATTGCATGAAAGAATGTATGCTAATTAAAAACAAGCGTAGCTCACAATGCCATGATCAAAGATAATTGTTAAACTGAAAACAACACACAAATACACACACCACTTCTAGGGTACGCCTCACCTGTTGCCTTCGAAACGTGGTCGTCAAGTATAGGACGTTTTAGTAAGTCCTTATGTCCATGATCCAGTTGCCTCGAAACAGTTGCCTCGGAATAGTTGCCTCGAAACGGTTGCCTCGGATTAAAAAAGGATCAAGGACATAAGGGTAGCTTCTAAGGTGTCCTAATTGTTGCTTCGGTGACCACAACGTCCCTAACAATCGAATTGACCCGAACACCTCCAACGGTGGTGCTACCTACCTCTCAATGGTGGGATGGCACTACCTTAAGGACATTTACACAGCCTAATTCCTTAGGGTAGGTAGATGACTCATAGATACTTGCTCTATTTCAAAAAAAAAATCAAAAAACTCTTTTCACACTGACACTTTTCAAAAAGCCTTCAAAACAATTTTTCAAACACTCTTGAGGACTGATACAAGAGTCGATCTGAAGTCTTTAAACGAAAATTTTTTCAAACCCACTCACACTTGAAAAGCAAACACTTTTGAAAACACAAATGAGCAAGTATCTAAGAGCCCATGGATAACCATGGATAGAAAGGGTGCTAACACCTTCCCTTTCTATAAATCTACCTCCTGAACCGAGAAACTATCTCATAAGGAATTTTGCTGTGCTTTTGTCCTGTCCATGTTGGAGAAAATAAAAGACGGTGACGACTCTTGCTTACTGCGACATTTCGCGAACCAGCGTTAAACAGTCAGTTCCAGATCCACCGATTACAATGCCCATGCGTAGGAATACCATCCTGATCAACTTTGTCCAGGTTCCCACTATGCTTAAAGAGTTGGTTGCAAAGATGCCTGATACTACCTCATTCATCAGGAGACATGGTTATCTTCTCAGTTTGGTCACCTCTAAATTGGATGAGCAGATGATGAGTGTTTTGGTCTAATTATATGATCCGCTGTACCATTGCTTTACTTTCCAGGACTACCAGTTGGTTCCCACCTTAGAAGAGTTCTCTGAGTTGCTCGGTATCTCTATTCTGGAGCAGACCCCTTTTACTGGTTGGGAAAAGATTCTTAGGCCGGAAGAGATTGCTGCAGCCCTTCATATGACGAAGGATGAGGTAATGGCTAATTGGGAAACTATAAGTGGAGCAAAGGGCTTTCTGACTAAGTTCTTGGTTGGTAAGGCTAACTATTCTTGGGATAGTCTAGACTTCAAGGCATTCGAGGATATTCTGGCTCTTCTGATATACGGCTTGGTATTGTTTTCGAACTCTGACTCCTTTGTTGATGTGAATGCGATAAAAATCTTTATCTCTCGTAATCCTGTACCCACTCTCTTGGGTGACATCCTTCATCAGCTTTATGCCCGTACTGCCCGAAAGCGGGGAACCTTGATGTGCTGTGCTCCATTATTGGCGAGGTGGTTTATTTCGCACCTCTCCAAATCAGTGCTGAAGAACAAAGAAGGCATGGGCTGGGCTTATAGGGTTATGTCCCTCTCTCATAATGATATCATCTGGACTATCAAGGGTATGGACGAGGTGGTTATCATTGATCGATGTGGGGAGTACCCCAATGTTCCGCTGATAGGGACCAATGGAGGAATTTCCTACAATCCGTGCTTGGCCTTACGTCAGTTTTGGCGAGCCAGAAGAGAAGGACCTCATGAGATGCTAATGCCTAGTATCATCTTTGATTTTCAAGGGGGTAGCGACGAGCAACGTCGCAGATTCATAAGGGCTTGGGATAGAGTTCACAGATCTGATCCACACGAGTTGGGCCCAAAGACTTCACTCCCAATGGAGCCATATCTTAGATGGGTTCGTATCCGTGCCCAAAAGCTGGGTATGTCATATGAAGCCATCTGGCATGTCATTGTTGAAGTTGCTAATGAAGAAGGGGTTCTTCCAACCATCCTCCATCCTCATATGCCCATTGACATTGGGGCACTGAAAAGGTCTTGGATGCAGCTGAGAGAAGAACGGGATTCTTACCGAGAAAAGTTTAATGAACAAGAGCAGAAGATCCAGAAGTTGACCAGGCAGCTGGAGAACGAGCGGATCCTTAATGACTATGTATGCACCGACAAGAAGAGACCATGGGAGCAGTGATTGCCCTTTGATGATTTCCTTTCCAGTTTTTATTTACTTTTCAGTATTTCCATTCCTGTATCGCCCTAAGGGCATCTATTGAACAATTTGAATTCCAAAGTTTATCTAATAAGGTGTGTTTCCTTTCTGGTTTACAAATTTGAATCTCTTGATTGTCTTTGAAATCATGTCATACGCATTTCATCCCATGCACTTCATAACAGGTACCCGTTACAGGTCTTTTATCTTCTTCGCTGTTTATTTCAGCACTCATCATGTCTGCTGAACCATCAACTGAGCAAGCAATCAAGGCCCTACACGCCCAGAATGCCCAATTCCAAGAGTTGTTCATGAATCTAGCTAAGGGTCAGCAAGATCTGAAGACCCTGATTCTGAAAGAGAAGAAAAAGAAGAAGAAGAAGAAGAGGACAATCCTGTTCAATACAGGCCACATCTGGAGGGAAAGATAGTCAGGAAGAAAGGAGGGCTCCTAGCCCTGTGGTCTCCGACAACGAGATGGACTTCGACGAAGACCAGTATCCTCCGGTCGAGGATAGATACAAACAACTGGAAGACCGGTTGAGTGCGATGGAAGTTCAGAAAGTGCCTGGTCTGGACTTTGGTGATCTGCGTCTATCATCTGGGGTGGTGATTCCCCATAAATTCAAAGCACAGGCCTTTGCTAAGTATGACGGAGTTTCTTGTCTGAAGTTGCACCTCCGGTCATATGTGAGGAAGATTCAGCCGTACACCGCTGATAAGAACCTATGGATCCACTTATTTCAAGACAGTCTCTCAGGGACTCAGCTTGAATGGTTTTATCAGTTGGACGGAGCCAGTATCTGCAGTTGGGAGGATTTGGCTACTGCTTTCTACAGGCAGTACCAATACAATTCCGACCTTGCTCCCACGCGTACCCAACTCCAGGGTATGTCAATGGGAACGGGCGAAGGTTTCAGAGATTATGCTCAGAAGTGGAGGGACCTCACCAGAAAAGTGCAACCACCCTTGGCTGATCGGGAGCTTGTGGACATGTTTTTGGGGACCTTGTATGGTCCATTTTTCAACCATCTGATTGGAAGCTCTTCGTCTGGGTTTACAGAGCTTATTATGACTGGTGAGAGGATTAAATCTAGTATTAAGGCTGGTAAGATACAGAAGGATGCTTCATCGAGCACCGATAAAAAGCCTTTTAAGAAAGAGTCTAGTGCTGTCTACGGTTCGAAAAGCCAGAATAGACCCGAATGCCGCCAAGCTGTTAATGCGGTTGTTATTTCAAGACCTGCTGTGCTCCTCAATACCACAATCAAGAAAAGGACGATAGACCTCGAAGGAAATTCACCCGTCTCAGCATGACTTTATCTCAGATTCTGCCACAGTTGTTGAAAACCAATCTAGTGATTCCAAGGGAGGCCCCGAAGAATCCCAACACTACATCACTAAAGTATAACCCTAATGCCCGCTGTGCTTTTCACTCTGATAGCCCGGGGCATGATACGGATGATTGTTGGGTTTTGAAGAACAAAGTACATGACTTGATTGATGCTAAGGAGATCGAGTTCGGAGCACCCGAAAAGCCTAAACAAGATGCAGGGGTGAATGCTATCGGGGATGACGACGATGAAGAGTTTGATATCGACAGTTGGATCTACCCGACTGCCAATGGTGTATTAAGCAACTGGATAGTGAAGGATTAGATTCCATGCCTGTTTCAGTTATCACCCAGTAATGAGACTTTTTATTTTGAATATGTAACAGACAATGTTTTAAACTCTACGGCCCAGTGTCTTTCCCAGGGCACCGTGGCTTCATTTGTGAGGGCTTTATGTGTGTCATTTTCATATATCATTAATAAAAGCATTGGACGTTCTTGCATTTCAAATTTTGCGCTCCTTGTTTTTCTTTATTATATTGCAAAACAACTATTTTACACACACTCACATATACAGGTCTACATCCACTCTGGATCTCACTGGTAACGACTCTGCTACTGCCAGTTATGACTTCGAAAATCCGATCAACTTAGCCAAAGACGAAGGTGAAGATGATTGTGAAGTGCCTGGTGAACTTGCAAGACTGCTACTCCAAGAAGAGAGGATTATTCAGCCGCACGAAGAGCCGGTGGAATCAGTGAATCTGGGTACAGAGACAGACAAGAAAGAAGTTAAGATCGATGCAAATCTGGAGCTTAGTGTGAAGCAACGGTTGATTCAGATGTTGCGTGACTATGTTGAGATCTTTGCCTGGTCTTATGAAGATATGCCTGGGTTGGATACTGATATTGTGGTTCATCGCCTGCCTACCAAGGAAGATTGTCCTCTAGTGAAACAGAAGGTCCGTCGAATGCGCCCAGAGATGTCTGAGAAAATCAAGGCTGAGGTTATGAAACAATTTGACGCCGGTTTTCTAGCAGTTACTTCTTACCCTCAGTGGGTGGCCAACGTGGTTCCAGTACCGAAGAAGGATGGTAAGGTTCGATTGTGTGTTGACTACAGGGATCTGAACATGGCGAGCCCCAAGGATGACTTCCCTCTACCTCATATCGACGTTTTGGTTGACAACACTGCTCAGCATAAGGTCTTCTCCTTTATGGATGGTTTCTCCGGTTATAATCAGATTAAAATGGCTCCCGAAGACATGGAGAAGATAACCTTTGTTACTCAGTGGGGTACCTTTTGCTACAAGGTCATGCCTTTTGGACTGAAGAATGCTGGGGCAACGTATCAGCGTGCCATGGTTGCTTTGTTTCATGACATGATCCATCATGATATTGAAGTATACGTCGACGATATGATTGCAAGGTCTCAGACTGAAGAAGAGCATCTTGACCACCTTCAGAAGTTATTTGACAGGTTGAAGTTGTACAAGCTGAGGTTAAACCCGAACAAGTGCACCTTCGGGGTGAGATCTGGTAAGCTGCTGGGTTTCGTTGTAAGCGATAAAGGTTTTCAAGTGGACCCTGCCAAGGTAAAAGCTATATAGGAAATGCCAGCTCCCAAAACAGAGAAAGAAGTCACAGGCTTCCTGGGACATCTAAACTACATTGCCCGATTCATCTCGCACCTGACTGCTACTTGTGAGCCAATCTTCAAGCTGCTGAAGAAACATCAAGTAGTACGTTGGAACGATGAATGCCAGACCGCTTTCGAAAGGATCAAAGAGTATCTCCATAATCCACCTATTCTGATGCCTCCAGTTGAAGGGAGACCTCTGATATTATACTTGACAGTACTCGACAACTCAATGGGGTGGGTAAACATGACGGGTCTGGCCGAAAAGAGCATGCTATTTATTACCTTAGCAAAAAGTTTACCGACTGTGAGACCCGATACTCATTGCTCGAGAAAACTTGTTGCGCTTTGGCATGGGCTGCTCGCCGTCTGAGACAGTATATGCTGACTCACACTACTCTGTTGATATCAAAGATGGATCCAATCAAGTATATCTTCGAGAAGCCTGCCTTATCCGGAAGAATAGTAAGATGGCAGATGATCTTGACTGAGTATGACATCCAATATACGACCCAAAGGGCAATTAAAGGAAGTGTATTGGCAGACCATTTGGCACATCGGGCAGTGGATGATTACCAGTCTATGAATTTTGAATTCCCAGATGAGAATACCATGTTGGTAACTGACTGTGAGACACCTGGACCGGATGAAGGACCTGAGGAAGGATCCCGATGGTCTTTGTACTTTGATGGAGCTTCAAACGCTTTGGGTAATGGCACTGGCGCTGTGATCATATCTCCTAAAGGCTCTCATACTCCGTTTACCGCCCGACTATGTTTCAACTACACCAACAATATGGCGGAGTATGAAGCATGCATCATGGGTCTTCAAGCAGCAATTGACCTAAGGATTAAGTTCTTGAGTGTCTTCGGAGATTCCGCTCGTTATCAGTCAGATCAAAGGCGAGTGGGATGTGAAACACCCAAATCTGATTCCTTACAAGGTGTTGTACCCCAAAATTTTCCCTCTCATATTTCTCAAGACATGTCAAGAATAATCTCCAAGTGACTCAAGTTAGCTCAAGAGTTGGGCAGTCAAATCACCTCCTAAGGCAGTCAATTCAAAATTAGGGTTTTGTGTTGCATCAAGGTCCTTACATCCAAATGGCCTCAAATTCTCCCCAATGTCCTAATATCTTCTCAAGTTCATCCATGTCAAATTTCAAGCCTTGCAGAGAAAGTTTGGTCAGTCAATTGCTTAAGAGGTCCAAAAATCGACTGTGCTAGGGCAAAAGTCAACTGTGACCTACAAATAGTCAAACCTCAAGTTTTTTGTCAACATTCTCATTTTTAAGTATAATTCATCATTAGATCAAGGGTTGATCATGATTCATCAATGATTGCTTAAGATTCATCAAGATTCAAAAGTTGCTAAATTAGGGTTTTGTAGGAAAAGTCAACTCAACTTTGACCAAGCATAAATTTCTCATACTTTATGAGAAATGACCCATCCAAAGCTCATTTTGAATAGGATGCAATTTCCTACAATCCATCTTCACACACCAAGATCAAGAAATGCACTCACAAGAAGTTACAAATTTGGACATTATAGGTCATTTGTGAAAGTCAACAAAAACACCTTTTTTGCCAAAGCTTATAAATTGAGCATGGAATATCAAAATGAGATGAGACCAAAAGGGTTGGTTATAGGACATCTCAAGGTTTCTAAAAAGTCCAAGAACACTTCCAAAAGTTCAAAATTGAAGAAGTTATGCATTATTGAAGTTGGGCATTTTTCCAAAAGTGCCAAAAGTCAACTATCCTCAAAACTCCATTTTTTGACAAAAGGGCCCACTTTTTTCCACTTGATTTGATCTTGTCACACCACACATGTGTCCAGTCTTCAATTTCATGACCAATTATTAATTTTTCTATTTTATTTGATTTTTATTGATTTAGTTCATTTTTAATCAATTTAAATCAAAATAAAATCCAAATCTTAATAGCTTGATATCTTTTTGATCATTACAGCTTTCAACTATCATTATACACCCAATCAAATTCGTGCCAAGCCATATCATGCATAAAATCTTGGATTTGGAAAGAACTTGAAAGCCTTTAATGGAGGAATCATATCATATCTCAAATCATCAATTCACATGGATTGAAGCCCAAGTTTTTAACCTAATTGCTTCTAATATACACACACAACATGAAGCACAAGATAACACGACCTGAAGCTGCCCAAAATCAAGAAACCAAACTTGAAAAAAAGCTTGAAAAGCTTGAATCTGAAATCGATATTGGAGGCCAATTCAATCCAAAAACTCAACACGAGGTCCACTGGAGCGATTGCAATCAAAAGCAAGCCCTGAAACCACCTAAATTGCACTGTAAGTGTTCTTGAACATAGCCCTGTACATGAACTCGTGAATCCATGTTCTTGCATCTTTTTGCCAATTTTTTTGCACAATCATGCTTAACGTTCAATTTCCAGTCTTTCTGCATCATTTGATTTTGTTTTCGTGAACCATAGCATCATACCCGAATCTAGGGTTTTGGAGGTTCGTTTTTGGGGCATTTGCTTTACAGGTAAAATTGGGATAAACAATGGGTATAAACATGCTCAGGAGGAAGGGACGATCACGTCCATGTTCTTGGATTTAATTTTTGTGGCTTAGAACGGATTTTAGAAGCAAGCCACGGATCTTGTTGCGGATAAAAATCCGCAGGTAAGAGAACCAGAGATTTATGGGGAATACGAAGGCGTGTCTTCTTCCCATTGGCCCGTTCAAATCTTGCGCCATATTTTTTTTATTTTCAGGCATAGTTGTTTGTTTCAAATATATTATTGTTTGTTTATTATCCTAACAACTATCAAGCGTTGGTGGAGTGGTTGGTGCATTGGCCAATGAGCAATGGGACCTGGGTTCGAATCCCAGGTCCCCCAAAACTTTGTTGCATTTTATTTACAGGCGATTCCATGCAGCATCAGGAGCGTGACCTACCATATGTCTCCATCCAGATGATTGCCAAATGGCTTCAGATCAAATCCAATGGCCAAAATTGAATATCCACCATGGTCTCCAATCAATGCATGCGCGTGGAATAGAGAAAGTCAAACAAGGCTGATTTGAATTGGGCTTCAGAATTTCTATCCTCACCTTCAAATCAGGCCCACACCGCCTGGGTTATTTCTTTTCTTTTCTATATTTCTTTTATTTTAATTGTTTTTATTATTTTTATTGTTAATAAACCAATTAATATTTTTTCTTATAAAATCAGAAAACATAAAAAATATTATTTTTATTAATTTCATTATTTTATTTTTGTAAATAAAGATTAATTAATTAACTTAGTTTTAAATAGGTTTAAACATTTAATATTTTTTGCAATAAATTAAAACTAATGTAGAATTAGGTTTTTAATTACTTTTAACCATTTTTATTTTATTTACTTAAATATAAAAAAAACCAAAGATATTTCATTAATTATTTAATTTAATTATTAATTTAGATCTAATTTCCATTTAATTCAAAAAAATAACAAAAACATGCTTTCTTTAACAAAAAGGGTCAAAACCCTAAAAAATGCACCGTTTTAATTTCTCGCACGCGATCCATATTTCCAATATTGTAATTGCTTCCGGTATGTAATAGCTTTTAATTAGGACTTTAATTATTTATCGCTTTATTCTACTTTCCGCAATTTAAATTAAAGGGTTTGTTTTTGACGATGTAAATACCCGACGCCTTGTAATAGTTTAGATTTAATTTCTGCAATTTAAATTCTGCAACTATACGCTGTTAGATGTTTGATAAGAGGGAATGCATGACAAGATCGAATGTATGAACTTAAAATCAACATAGCTCACCCATGACATGTACAAAGATTAAATTAACCGAAATAACACACTCGCACATGCGCACTCTTAGGGTACACCTCACTTGGTTGCCTCGAACGTGGTCATTGAGTATAGGAAGTTTTAGAGGTCGCCCTCTTGTCCAAAGATCATAGTTGCCTCGAAACAGTTGCCTCGTAAAAATGATCTAAGACATTAGGGTTACCGCTAAGGCGTCCTAACATTGCTTTAGTGACCACACGTCCCTTAATCGAATTGACCCGAAAACTCCAACGACGGTGCTACCTACTCATCAATAGTGGGCTAGCATTGTCTAAAGGACATTAGCACAGTTTAATTCCTTTTTCGGGTAGGTAGATGGTTCTTAAGTACTTGCTCATTCTAAAACAAAACAAAACTTTTCGCACTTACACTCCTTTCAAACAAAAACTTCTTTCAAACCCACAAACACAAAGAAAAGAAAATTTTGAAAAAACAATGAGCAAGTACCTAAGAGCCTGTGGATAACCACAGATAGAAAGGGTGCTAACACCTTCCCTTTCTATAATCTACCTCCCGAACCCGAGAAATATCTCGAAAAAGGAATTTTTCTGTGCTTTTGTCCTTTCCTTGTTGGATAAAATAAAAGACGGTGGCGACTCTTGCTTACCGCGACATTTTGCGAAACAAACGCAAAACACGAACCAACATTCCAAAAACAGTCAGTTCTATTCCCACCGATCACAGAACTGGCGACTCTGCTGGGAAATATATTAATAAGTGAGGTGTACCTTAGGATTAGATCATTGTGTTTTCAATTGTATGCTTTGTATGATTTATCTTTGTGGGCTTGTATCAGAGTTCTATAGATCCTAACCCGGATCTGGGGATACCGTTTAGGTAAGTAGCAATAAACTGTGAGGGAACTGTCTGGCGTAGACCGACACGGTTGAAGCAGTAGCTACGTTGGTGTGGCACTTTAGTCTGTACCGATATCCCTTATGTTGGAACGAGGAGAATATGGGTCTTCTAAGGGGTCATTAAGAACCAAATGACCTTAGAACCTTAAATTGACCAACTTGGCCATAGAACAGTAGCAGTATGCTACACTCATTGAGACTAAACTCTCACGATGATTCCGGCCGCAAGAAAAGGTTGCTAAACTGGAATTATGACCGATTGAGGGTAGTCAGTGATATTGAGATCCTCTAGAACCCGGTTATTATTTTTAGGACAAGTTTAAACCAACTGAACTGAAAGAGGGTAGTGCCTAAGCTCCTTGCCAGCCTGAAATCTAAGGGCTCTTTTGTGTGACTTGTATGCCTTTACCATGTTTGCTATTTGTGGATACTTGTGGTGTGCCTACTATCATGACATCATGACATCATAACATTGCATACATCTTGCATTGGACTAACCTATTTCAAAGACAGGAGGGTTTCATCTTTGCTCTGTTTTGTAGGTCATCATGATGCCCATGCGTAAGAATACCATCCGGATCAACTTTGTCCAAGTCCCTACCTTGCTTAAAGAGTTGGTTGCCAAGATGCCTGACACTACTTCCTTCATCAGGAGGCATGGTTCTCTTCTCAGTTTGGTCACCTCCAAATTGGACGAGCAGATGATAGGTGTCCTAGTCCAGTTCTATGATCCGCTGTACCATTGTTTTACTTTCCAGGACTTCCAACTGGTTCCTACCCTAGAAGAGTTCTCTGAGCTGCTCGGTATCTTTGTTCTGGAGCAGACCCCATTTACTGGTTGGGAGAAGACCCTTAGGCCCGAAGAAATTGTTGCAGCCCTTCATTTGACTAAAGAGGAGGTAATGGCTAATTGGGAGACTAAGAGTGGAGCAAAAGGATTTCTGACTAAGTTTTTGGTTGGCAAGGCTAACTACTTCTGGGATAGCCTAGAATTTAAGACGTTTGAGGATGTTCTGGCTCTTCTGATTTATGGCTTGGTATTGTTTCTGAATCCTGACACTTTTGTTGATGTGAATGCGATAAAGATCTTCATCTCTCAGAATCCTGTACCCACTCTCTTGGGTGACATTCTTCATCAGCTTTATGCTCGTACTGCCCGAAAGCGGGGAACCTTGATGTGCTGTGCTCCTTTATTGGCCAGGTGGTTTATTTCGCACCTTCCCAAGTCAGTGCTGAAGAACAAAGAAGGAATGGGTTGGGCTTATAGGGTGATGTCTCTTTCTCATAATGACATTATCTGGACTCTCAAGGGTATGGATGAGGTGACTATCATTGATCGATGTGGGGAGTATCCCAATGTTCCACTGTTAGGAACCCATGGAGGAATTTATTACAACCCATGCTTAGTTCTACGCCAGTTCGGGCGTGCCAGAAGAGAAGGACCTCATGAGATGCTAATGCCTAGTATCATATTTGATTTTCAAGGGGATAACGACGAGCAACGTCGCAGATTCATAAGGGCTTTTGATAGAGTTCACCAATCTGATCCACATGAGTTGGACCCAAAGACTTCTCTGCCAATGGAGCCATATCACATATGGGTCCGCATCCGTGCCCAGAAGCTAGGTATGCCATATGAAGTTGTCCGGCCTGTCACTCTTGAAGTTGCTAATGAAGAAGGGGTTCTTCAACCATTCTCCATCCTTATATGCCCACTGACATTGGGGCACTGAAGAGATCTTGGATGCAACTGCGGGAAGAACATGATTCTTATCAGGAGAAGTTCAATGAGCAGGAGCAGAAGATCCATAGGTTGACTAGACAGTTAGAGAATAAGCGGATTCTCAACGATTATGTTCGCACTGATAAGAAGAGGCCATGCGAGCATTAATTGACTTTTGATGTTTTCCTTTCCAATTTTTATTTACTTTTTAGTATTTCCATTTCTGTAACGCCCTGAGGGCATCAGTTGAACAATTTGAATTCTAAAGTTTATCTAATAAAGTGTGTTTCCTTTCTTGTTTACAAATTTGAATCCCGATTGTCTTTGAAATCATAATCATACGCATTTCATCCCATGCACTTCATAAGTAGGTACCCTTTATAGGTCTCTTATCTTCTTCGTTGTTTATTTCAGCACTCACTCATCATGTCTACTGAACCTTCAACTGAGCAAGCTATCAAGGCCCTCCAGGCCCAGAATGCCCAATTTCAAGAGCTGTTCATGAATCTAGCTAAGGATCAGCAAGATCTGAAGACCCTGATTCTAAAAGAGAAGAAGAAGAAGAAGAAGAAGAAGAAGAAGAGTACAATCATGTTCAACACTAGACACCGGTTTGGAAACAGGCTACAGAATGAAGTTGATCTCACCACCTCATCTGGAGGGAAAGATAGTCCACAAGAAAGGAGGGCTCCTAGCCCTGTGGTCTCCGACAACGAGATGGACTACGATGAAGAACAGTATCCTCCGGCTGAGGATAGATACAAGCAATTGGAGGACCGGTTAAGCACTATGGAAATTCAGAAGGTGCCTGGTTTGGACTTCGGAGATCTAGGTCTATCATCTGGGGTGGTGATTCCCCACAAATTCAAGGCACCGGCCTTTGCTAAGTATGACGGAGTTTATTGTCCGAAGCAGCACCTCCGGTCATATGTGAGGAAGATCCAGCCTTACACTGCTGATAAGAACCTATGGATCCACTTCTTTCAGGACAGTCTCTTAGGGACTAAACTTGAATGGTTCTATCAGTTAGACGGAGCCAGTATCCGCAGTTGGGAAGATTTGGCTACTGCATTCTACAGGCAGTATCAGTACAACTCCGACCTCGCTCCTACGCGTACCCAAATCCAGGGTATGTCAATGGGAACGGGTGAAGGATTCAAAGATTATGCTCAGAAGTGGAGGGACCTCGCCGGTAGAGTACAACCACCCTTGGCTGATCGGGAACTTGTTGACATGTTTCTGGGGACCCTATCTGGTCCATTTTAACCACTTAATTGGAAGCTCTTCATCTGGGTTTACAAATCTTATTTTGACCGGTGAAAGGATAGAAGCTGGTATTAAGGCTGGGAAGATACAGAAGGGTGCTTCATCAAGCACCGAGAAGAAGCCATTTAAGAAAGAGTCTAGTGTTGTCTACAGTTCAAGAAGACAGAATAAACCTGAACACCGCCAAGTTGTCAATGCGGTTGTTATTTCAAAAATTGTTGGTGCTCCACAGCACAACAATCAACAGAAGGACGAGAGACCTCGAAGGCAATTCACTCGTCTCAACATGACTTTATCTCAGATTCTGCCACAGTTGCTGAAGACTAATCTGGTGGTTCTAAAGGAAGCCCCGAAGAGTCCAAATACCACATCACCAAAGTATAACCCTAATGCCCGCTGTGCTTTTCACTCTGATAGCCTGGGGCATAATACAGATGATTGTTGGGTTTTGAAGAACAAGGTCCAAGATTTGATCGATGCGAAGGAGATTGAGTTCGGAGCACCAGAGAAGCCTACACAAGATGCAGGGGTAAATGCTATCGGGGGTGAGGATGATGAATAGTTTGATATCGACAGTTGGATCTACCCGACTGCCATTGGTGGATTAAGAAATTGGACAGCGAAGGATTCTATGCCCGTTTCAATTATCACCCAGTAATGAAACTTTTTGTTTTGAATATGTAACAGACAATGTTTAAAACTTTATGGCCCGATGTCTTACTCGGGGCACTGTGGCTTCATTTGTGAGGGCTTTTGTGTGTCATTTTTATATATCATTAATAAAAGCATTGGACGTTCTTGCATTTCAAATCTTGCGCTCCTTGTCTTTCTTTATTATATATTGCAAAACAGCTATTTTACACACACTCACATATACATGTCCACATCCACTCGGGATCTCACTGGTAACGACTCTGCTACTGCCGGTTATGATTTTGAAAATCCGATCAACTTAGTCGAAGACGAAGGTGAAGATGATTGTGAAGTGCCTGGTGAACTTGTAAGATTGTTACTCCAGGAAGAGAGGGTTATTCAGCCACATGAAGAGCCAGTGGAAACAGTGAATCTGGGTACAGAGACAGATAAGAAGGAAGTCAAGATCGGTGCAAATCTGGAGCTTAATGTGAAACAACGATTGATTCAGATGCTGCGTGACTATGTTGAGATCTTTGCCTGGTCTTACGAAGATATGCCTGGGTTGGATACCGACATTGTGGTTTATCGCCTGCCTACCAAGGAAGACTGTCCTCCAGTAAACAGAAGGTTCGCCGTATGCGCCCAGAGATGTCTGAGAAAATCAAGGCTGAAGTTATGAAACAGTTTGACGCCGGCTTTCTAGCAGTTACTTCTTACCCTTAGTGGGTGGCCAATGTGGTTCCTGTGCCGAAGAAGGATGGTAAGGTCCGAATGTGTGTTGATTATAGGGATCTGAACAGGGCAAGCCCCAAGGATGACTTCCCTCTACCTCATATCGACGTTCTGGTTGACAATACTGCTCAGCACAAGGTATTCTCCTTCTTGGATGGTTTCTCCGGTTATAATCAGATCAAAATGGCTCCCGAAGACATGGAGAAGACGACCTTTGTTACTCGGTGGGGCACCTTTTGCTACAAGGTCATGCCTTTTGGACTGAAGAATGCTGGGGCAACATATCAGCGTGCCATGGTTGCTTTGTTTCATGACATGATCCACCATGAGATTAAGGTATACGTCGACGATATGATTGCAAGGTCCCATACTGAGGAGGAACACCTTGACCATCTGCAGAAACTGTTTGACAGGTTGAAGTTGTACAAGCTGAGGTTAAACCCAAACAAGTGCACCTTCGAGGTGAGATCTGGTAAATTACTGGGTTTCGTCGTAAGCGACAAAGGTATTCAAGTGGATCCGGCAAAAGTGAAAGCTATACAGGAGATGCCAGCCCCCAGAACAGAGAAAGAAGTCAGAGGCTTTCTGGGACGACTGAATTACATTGCCCGATTCATCTCGCACCTAATTGCTACTTGAGCAAATCTTCAATCTTCTGAAGAAAGATCAAGTAGTACGTTGGAACGATGAATGTCAGGCCGCTTTTGAAAGGATTAAAGAGTATCTCCAAGAGCCACCTATTCTGATGCCACCAGTTGAAGGGAGACCTTTGATCTTATACTTAACAGTACTCGACAACTCAATGGGGTGTGTGTTGGGTCAACATGACGAGTCTGGCCGAAAAGAGCATGCTATTTATTACCTTAGCAAAAAGTTTACCGACTGTGAGACCCGATACTCACTGCTTGAGAAAACTTGCTGCGCTTTGGCATGGGCTGCTCGCCGGCTGAGACAGTATATGCTGACTCACACTACTCTGTTGATATCAAAGATAGATCCAATCAAGTATATCTTCGAAAAGCCTGCCTTGTCCGGAAGAATAGCGAGATGACAGATGATCTTAACTGAGTATGACATCCAGTACACGAATCAAAAGGCAATCAAGGGAAGTGTATTGGCAGACCATTTGGCACATCAGGCAGTGGATGATTACCATTCTATGAACTATGAATTTCTGGACGAGAATATCTTGTTGGTAACTGATTGTGAGACACCTGGACCGGCCGTGATCATATCTCCTAAAGGCTCTCATACTTCGTTTACTGCCCAACTATGTTTCAACTGTACCAACAACATAGCGGAGTATGAAGCATGCATCATGGGTCTTCGAGCAGCAATTGACCTAAGGATTAAGTTTCTAAGTGTCTTCGGAGATTCCGCTCTCGTGATCAGTCAGGTCAAAGGCGAGTGGGATACGAAACACCCAAATCTGATTCCTTACAAGGAGTATGTATTGACGTTGCTTCCCCATTTTGAGGAGATAACCTTTGAACACTTTCCTAGAGAGGAGAATCAGTTGGTGGACGCACTAGCTATGATGTCTTCTATGTTCAAAGTCAATTGGGACAACGAAGCTCCCCGGATCATCATTGAAAGGTTGGACGAACCTGCACATTGTTGTGATCTTGAGACTGAAGAAGTAACTGAAAGGCCTTGGTATCATGAGGTGAAAAGGTATCTTGAAGCCCAGGAGTACCCCGAGGGTGCATCTGTTAATGACAAGAAGTTTCTGAGGAGGTTCGCGGCGAAGTTCTTCATCAGCAATAACATCCTTTACAAGCGTAACCATGATTCGACCTTACTGCGTTGTGTGGATAAGAATGAAGCAGAAAGGATCATGGCAGATTTACACGAAGGTACCTTCGGAACCCATTCCAGTGGGCATACCATGGCAAAGAAAATCCTTCGGGCAGGATATTACTGGTCCACAATGGAAGCCGACTGTTATCAGCATTCTCGGACATGTCACAAATGCTAAGTCTATGCTGATAAGGTGCACATACCTCCAGTTCCTCTGAACATCTTGACGGCACCTTGGCCTTTTGCAATGTGGGGCATTAATATGATCGGCGAGATCAGACCTACGACATCTAACGGGCATCGTTTCATCCTGGTAGCGATTGATTACTTTATGAAATGGGTTGAAGCAGCTTCCTTTGCTACTGTAACCAAGAACGTCATAGCACGGTTCATTCAGCACAATCTGATTTGTCGATACGGTGTACCAGAGAGGATCATTACGGACAATGGTACCAATCTTAACAACAAGATGATCACTGAGCTCTGCGAGCAATTCAAGATACAGCATCACAACTCTTCTCCCTACCGGTCGAAGATGAATGGGGCTGTAGAAGCAGCTAATAAGAACATTAAGAAGATTGTGCAGAAGATGATAGTGACATACAAAGACTGGAACGAGATGTTACCATTTGCTCTTTATGGGTACTGTACCTCAACACGAACGTCAACAGGGGCAACACCCTATTCCTTGGTTTATGGCATGGAGGCAGTCTTGCCTATTGAAGTTCAAATACCCTCTCTTTGGATCATGAAAGATGCGAGTTTGAGTGAAGATGACTAGATCCAGACCCAGCTTGATCAGCTGAACCTAATCGACGAAAAGAGACTTACTGCTATTTGTCATGTTTAGACGTACCAAAAATGGATGATCAAGGCATTTAACAAGAAAGTCAAACGACAAGAGTATCAAGTTGGGGACCTGGTAATCAAGCGCATTATCTTGCCTCAAGGTGATCCTAGGGGAAAATTAACCCCTACTTATGAAGGGCCTTCGTGGTTAAGAGCATTTTCTCAGGAGGAGCTATGATTCTAACCACCATGGATGGTGACGACCTTCCTCACCCCGTCAATGCAGACATAGTAAAAAGATACTACGCATAATCAAAGACCCGCTAGGTTGACTGGCTTAGGCAAAAATAAGGGCTTCCCGACGAACCAAAAGGGTTCGGGCAAAAATAAGGGATGAAAATAAAAAAAATTTGTACACCCGGCAAGTCGAAAACCTGAAAAGGCGGCTTGGGCAAAAAAGGGTATCCCGATGGACTGAAAACCCGAAAGGGCGGTCCTGGCAAAAATTAGGGATTAAAGCGTAACACTATGTCTCATTGGATTACCTTGCATCCGGGCTCCAGTATCGACTATCAAGTTCAGACGGCACTAATCAATCAGATTCATCTTCAACCAGTAGCAAAGTGATGAGATGCTCGAGGACATAAAGGCAATAGCAGGGTTGGAACCCAGTGGGATTATTCACATAGCTGTTTTGTTTTCTTTTAACAAATTGTGTAAATTCTATTTGTTAGGCGGCGTTCTCTTACTAGGACGTCAGCCTCTTGTACAAAAACGCCTATTTACAGGCCAAACTTCAAAATCAATACAAAATCATTTTAAGACAAATTTCAAATTGTTTTTCCTTTATCTGTTTTATTTTGCAAAGAACGTCCAAAGTTCATTTTTTATATATGCATTTGACATTAATTGTTGATCATAAATATTTACATGCGAAACGAAAGATGAATTATTGGTAATAGTAGAAACAGGGGCAAATAAGAATTGTCCGAACTGTACAAGTTGCTCTGTCCACTAGGTACCAAGGTATATTCAGCTGAAGAATATGGCTAAAATACTTTCACTCCCCGCAAAATAAGACAATAATGATAGCTCTCTCAGCTGAGACTTGCAACTATGGACGAATCAGCAATACTCTCCCCAAGCAGAGTTAGTCTACCATCAGCCCTAAAAAGGCTTGGCATCCCCAGAAGGTCTTAATATTCCCTAGTGGAGTATAAGAATATTCTCCAGCAAGTATCAGAGTATCCCCGACAGTCTTAATATTCTTCAATGGAGTATAAGAATGTTCCCCGGCAGAATACAAGATACCCCAGTGGAGCCATTTCCCCAGCGCAGTCTAAAAAGCTTCCCCAACGGAGTTGAATCATCATCCCCAGTAGACTCTGGAAGCTTATCCCCAGCAAGTTGCAGCTGAAAGACCATCCCCCAGTGAATTTCTTTCCTTTCACAAGCAGGAATTCAATCCCCAACAGATTCAATATCACCAGTGTTGTACCCCAAAAATTGCCCTCCCTTTTTCACAAGAAATCACAACTTCAGGGTTTTCCCTGACTTTTCAAGATTGGCTCAAGAATCGGTCAAATAGGCTTTTCTTTATCAGTAAATCCAGAATTAGGGTTTCCACTGATTTTGTTAAAGTTGACTCAAGAATCGGTCAAACAGACTTTTCTTTATCAGTCAATCCAGAATTAGGGTTTCCATTGGCTCAGGAATTGATCAAACAGACTTTTCTTTGACAACAAGTCCAGAATTAGGGTTTCCATTGATTGGGTTGAGATTGGCTCAGGAATTGATCAAACAGACTTTTCTTTGACGACAAATCTGGAATTAGGGTTTTCGCTCGTATTTCTCAGAAGTAATTGAATCCACAATAATTCAATTGACTGTTACATTATTTTTACACTTGTTCCAGATTACCGGTTGTTTCTTAAAACCTAAATATCTGGTATAGGAGCTGAGGCTTTTTTTGAAACTTTGAGGCATTGGTTTGATCAGTGGAGTGAAAAGTGTATGGAATGCTTGTTTGTTTAACTGTACAAAGCATGGTTAATTAGAGTGCCAGGCGTATTGTGATTAATGCGAGATTGCGAGACGACAAAGTTTGTTGATTATTTATTTCATCTGGATTAAAGTTATTGGGATGCATTTCCAGTTGTTTTAATTTAAGAGACTTAAATAATTAAATAGATAGTACAAGGAAAGATTGGAATATTTGACAGTAGAAAATTCTTATTTGACAAAGACTTTTTATTTATTTATTTCAAATGTTGTTACAAATTTTATTCGAATATTGTAAATTTATAATTTACAGTGTTTACAATAATATTTATTACAATAAATGAAAAGAAAATAAATCTAAAGCCTAAATCTCTTGAAATATTTGATCTTTACTGCGTCCTCCATTATTCAACAGGTACTTACCTGCAAAGGACAGAAAAAAAGGGAAATCAGTGCAATTAACTGAAAAGCATTTTTAAGCAGACAAATAAAAAAGTCATCATTAAAGCTTATTGGCCGGAATCAGATTGTTATTGGATTCATCATGTTTTACTTATTCTCTTTGCAAATCACAAGAAGATTTCTCTTCTTGGTTCACAAAGAGGAAAGTAAAAATAATTTGCAAGCATGGCAAGCTAACTACAAATGCAAACTAATGTCAAACTAAGTTACCAAGCTGTCAAAGCAGAAAAGTTGTCCAAGAAAGTACACAAGCTGTCAAAGAAAGCATACAATGCAGGAAATATGGAAACAAGTACACAATGCAGAGATAAACCAAGATACAAGCAAGAAGGCTTGTCAATTTCATCATCATGTTCTGCCCAACAAGCTTTTCAGAAAAAATATAATAAGCAATTTAAAAATGCTTTTATGGAGAGAGAAAGAGAGAACCAAAAAAAGGTTTGCAGTTTTGGCAGGCTGAAAAAGATATAAGAGAACAAGACTGTAAACAGTCCAGCAAAAGAGGAGATATAGAGCAAAAATTGCATAAGCCTTCAAGCCTGCCTTCAACAAGCAAAACCTGGAGCCTGCATAACAAGCAAACCTCCAACCTATTTAAACTGCACAAAACTACTAAACCAGTTTAAACAACAAACTGCTTGTAAATACAAACAAGCATAACAAGCTTGTCAAGCAAGCTCAAAACCTGAAACCTGCCTAAACTCATCCAACTGCAGTCACAAGAACTGCAAGTTACAAAACGCAACAAACTGCAGTAACAAGGAAAAATCGGTTAAACTGCATAGCTTGCTTTCAAAAACACAACAGCAAGCTTGCCTAAAGCTTACCAAAAACTTGCAAGCTTACTCAAACAATAAAACCTGTTAAACTGCATCAAGCAAAGCTCAACAAACATCCAGGCCTGCCTCACAAATCACACAAACCTGTCCAACTACACAACAAACATGTAAGTCCAAAACAAACCTACTATCAAGGCCAAAAACTGCCTAAACTTCAAACACAGTCTAGCTTCATCAACCATCAAGGAAACAGTTCAAACATGAGTTAGTTTCAGCAGCACCCTCATCATTAACATAGCAAAGAAGAGGAAGAAGCAAGTCTCAACATACATTCATCATCAACAGAAATCAAGCTCAGTTCACAACAGATAAGTTTCAGAATATAAGCTTCATCATCCTACAATCAGTAATCAATATCAACTCAAATTAAAACAACCAAACCAACAAAGACAAGCAAGTCTCAGAATATCCTCATCATTGAACCCAGAAGAAAGAGGA
Source organism: Vicia faba (assembly GCA_948472305.1). Lineage (NCBI taxonomy): Eukaryota > Viridiplantae > Streptophyta > Magnoliopsida > Fabales > Fabaceae > Vicia > Vicia faba. Next base: position 150,851,529 of record OX451737.1, on the reverse strand, counting down.
AAAACCTAGAAGCAAAACGATATAGAGTTCTCAAAAACGAAGTCATCATCAAACAGCGTAAAGAAACGAAATACCAGAAAAGCCAACGCGATCATCACACTCTTCCTCCTCCTCCGGCCACCAAAAGCACTACTGTTCCAAGCCCTCTCTCCTTCCATCCATTCTCCAGAAACGAAGCACCAAAGGTATTGTTTTCTTTTCCCTCAATTTTTCTACATCTCACAACATAAACATCAGAGATTAAAACTTTGAAAATGATAACATGAAAGAATCAAATGTAAACTAAAAAAAACGCGTTTGGAACGAGAAAGGGATACCTTCTAAACCACCGCCATGTGCCGTCGTGGAGAGAGATGGATGAAGGTGGCGCTTTGGCGGCCTGAAGCTTGGAGGAAGGATCAGAAGCCCCATGGCTGAGAGAGAGACGGAGAGAATGAAGATGGAAGGAGGCGCCACTGTACCAAAACCAAACCCTAGATTCTGAATGTACAAAACGAAACTCTAACAAATTTGTTCAAACCCTTCATCATGGGCCTTCGCCCAAACCAAACATAAAGCCCAACGCTGACTGGCGCCTGCACCCCCTCTTTAATCTAATTTTTGTTTTTTTTTATTTGGACCAAATGCTAACCCTAGGCCCATCACCCTTCTTTTTGATTTCCAAAATAATACTCTTTTCTTTTCTTTACTAATTAATTTACTTTCTTTAGAAAAAAATAATACTTTTGTTTTTTTTGTTTTTTTTATTCTAAAAAGTTTTTGTTTTGTTAATAATAAAAGAGAACTAATAATAGATTAAAGTTTTGTTTTGATATAATTTCTTTAAATATTTGTATATTTATTTAAATATAAAAAAATACTATGTTTAATTAATATTTTTTATATAAGTTCCTAAAAAACATAAAATACAAAAATAATAATAAATACTTAAGTCTTTAATTAGGTTAATTCTTATTTGATCATTTGTAAATAAATATACGCATCTCATATTTCTTTGATTTTCGTGATCTTATACTTTGTTATAATTTTACATTGAGAATGCGACAGTTCAATTTGGTTGTAATATATACTTGGACATTTTTATTCTGATAAGACTCATCCCCATTTGTAAACATTTGTACCCCCATCCCCGGATACTGTTTTGTAATAGTTTAGACTTTAAATTCCCGCAATTTATCACTTTCAATATACTGTATAGTAATTAGGGTTTGTATGTGAAGATTCAAAATCAATCGCTAGATGTCCTAATACAAGACAAATGCGTGAATATGACAAACACCATTCACACTTGCACCTCTAGGGTAACCTCGCTTGTTGCCTCGGAAAACGCAATCATGTCCCTCGAGTATGAGACACTCTAGCAAATGCCCCTTCAATAAACAAAGATCATAGTCCCTCGATGACCCTCGATGTTGCCTTTGATAAAATGATCTCGTCCCTTACAAAATTGCTAGAGCGTCTCACAAGTTGCTTTCAATGGTTGTATACGATGACCCGCGCCTGTCCCGCAAAACATCCTAACACAAGGTTGTTCACCAAATACAATGGTGAAATAACACTGTTAAAAGGGTTAAAAAACATAAGAAAAATCTTTGAGTAAAATAGGGTAGACAACTCTTAGTTACTTGATCAAAATATTGCAAAACATCCTTGCCATTTTTCAAACACACTTCACAACACAACTTCAAAACAGTTTCAAAACAACTTTCAAAAACATTGGAATATCTTTTCAAAAAGACACACACCTTTGTATATATTCAAACAAGAATCATTACAAAGGTTGCCTAGACAAGGCATCTTTTTCAAAACATTTTCAAAACCACACACACAAAACACCATTTCAAACAATCGAAAAGCAAAGGCAAGTGATCTAAAACAAGTAACTAAGAGCCCATGGATAACCATGGATGAAAAGGGTGCTAGCACCTTCCCTTTTCATAACCTACCCCCCGAACCCAAGAAAATATCTCAAAGGTCTTTCCTGTGCTTTTTGACCTTTCCTTAGGATAAAATAAAAAGTCGATGGCGACTCTTACTAAACCGAACAAGTGCGAATACAAACGCAAAATCCCAAGTCAGTTCTCCCACCGTATCACAACCAGCAACAGTAACCCATCCCCAGCGAAGTTTATCGTCGAAATCTCCAACAGAGCTTATCAACGAAATCCCCAGCGGAGTTTATCGTTAAAATCTTCAGCATAACATCAATTCCCCACAGAGTAATTCCCCATAAAGTAATCTCTTCATCAGTTTATTCCCCAACGGAGTTCTTTTCTCCTGCAGGTTTATTCTCACAATCATCTTTGTTCACCATTCCCAGCGGAAATGAAGAACTCAACTCTATTCTCCAGCAGCTCCGGGATTTATTTTCCCCAGCTAAAACATCACATTTTCATACATCATGATACATGCATATACGCATCATACCATACAATCTCATTTATGTTGAGAACATCATTGCTTGATCCATCTCATGCATTGCATATGACTGACCTTTACCTTTCAGGAAAGATGCAGTTAAGTTCTCAGCTTAGTCGAAGACCTGACCAGTTCTTAAATCTCAATTGAATTATCCTCGGTTGAATTTCAGATAAGGTTCTCAATCTCGACAATTTCCCTACGTCATAGTGTGGACGAGTGATATAACCTCAATGGTATACTGCGTGAGGCACTAGTCGGTTCCTAGATCTTGATGTTTTCCTCCATCATAGTGTGGACGAGTTCTCTAATTTCAACGGTATACTACGTTGAAGACCAGACAGTTCTTATATCTTGATGAAGATATTTCCCTACGTCATAGTATGGACGAGTGCTATAACCTCAACGGTATACTATGTTGAGCACTAGTTAGTTCCTAGATCTTGATGTTTTCCTCCGTCATAGTGTGAACGAGTTCTCTAGTTTCAACGGTATACTACGTTGAAGACTAGACAGTTCCTAGATCTTGATGAAGATGTTTCCCTACGTCATAGTATGGACGAGTGCTATAACCTCAACGGTATACTACGTTGAGCACTAGTCAGTTCCTAGATCTTGATGTTTTCCTCCGTCATAGTGTGGACGAGTTCTCTAGTTTCAACGGTATACTACGTTGAAGACCAGACAGTTCCTAGATCTTGATGAAGATGTTTCCCTACGTCATAGTATGGACGAGTGTTATAACCTCAACGGTATACTACGTTGAGCACTAGTCAGTTCCTAGATCTTGATGTTTTCCTCCATCATAGTGTGGACGAGTTCTCTAATTTCAACGGTATACTACGTTGAAGACCAGACAGTTCCTAGATCTTGATGAAGATGTTTCCCTACGTCATAGTGTGGACGAGTGCTATAACCTCAACGGTATACTACGTTGAGCACTAGTCAGTTCATAGATCTTGATGTTTTCATCCGTCATAGTGTGGACGAGTTCTCTAATTTCAATGGTATACTACGTTGAAGACCAGACAATTCCTATATCTTTATGAAGATGTTTCCCTATGTCATAGTGTGGACGAGTACTATAACCTCAACAGTATACTACGTTGAGCACTAGTCAGTTCCTAGATCTTGATGTTTTCCTCCGTCAAAGTGTGGACAAGTTCTACAATCTCAACGGTATACTGCGTTGAAGACTAGACAGTTCCTAGATCTTGATGAAGATGTTTCCCCCCCAATTTAATTATGGACAGGTTCTTAAGACTCAGCCGAGGCATTCTCTAAGTTGAAGTACAGGCAAGTTCCTAAATCTCAACAAAATTTAGGCTTCCCCAGCGGAATCTTCTATAACAACAGGTATGCAAGTTCTCGCTAAGGAATCTCTTATGCGATTGACACTCCTGCAGATGGCATCTGTAATCCCATCCTCCTACCAACAATCTCCAAATGGCATCTGCAAGCCCATTCCTGATATCACAATGCTGATACTACACCATGCGAGTGCAAATTTCTGGGCACTCTAGTGTTCAATTATCTTCCACCTTCGGATCACGAAAGGCTCGAAAGCCAATCTATATCTTCAGGTTTAAGAAAATTGAGCAGGGGCAACTGTTGTACCCCAAAATTTGCCCTCCCATATTTCTCAAGACATGTCAAGAATAATCTCCAAGTGACTCAAGTTAGCTCAAGAGTTGGACAGTCAAATCACCTCCTAAGGCAGTCAATTCAAAATTAGGGTTTTGTGTTGCATCAAGGTCCTTACATCCAAATGGCCTCAAATGCTCCCCAATGTCCTAATATGTTCTCAAGTTCATCCATGTCAAATTTCAAGCCTTGCAGAGAAAGTTTGGTCAGTTAATTGCTCAAGAGGTCCAAAAATCGACTGTGCTAGGGCAAAAGTCAACTGTGACCTACAAATAGTCAAACCTCAAGATTTTTTGTCAACATTCTCATTTTGAAGGATAATTCATCATTTGATCACGGGTTGATCATGATTCATCAATGATTGCTCAAGATTCATCAAGATTCAAAAGTTGCTAAATTAGGGTTTTGTAGGAAAAGTCAACTCAACTTTGACCAAGCATAACATTCTCATACTTTATGAGAAATGACCCATCCAAAGCTCATTTTGAAGAGGATGCAATTTCCTACAATCCATATTCACACCCCAAGATCAAGAAATTCACTCATAAGAAGTTACAAATTTGGACATTATAGGTCATTTGTGAAAGTCAACAAAAACACCTTTTTTTGCCAAAGCTTATAAATTGAGCATGGAATATCAAAATGAGATGAGACCAAAAAGGTTCGTTATAGGACATCTCAAGGTTTCTAAAAAGTCCAAGAACACTTCCAAAAGTTCAAAATTGAAGAAGTTATGCATTGTTGAAGTTGGGCATTTTTCCAAAAGTGCCAAAAGTCAACTATCCTCAAAACTCCAATTTTTGACAAAAGGGCCCACTTTTTTCCACTTGATTTGATCTTGTCACACCACACACGTGTCCTGTCTTCAATTTCATGACCAATTATTAATTTTTCTATTTTATTTGATTTTTATTGATTTAATTCATTTTTAATCAATTTAAATCAAAATAAAATCCAAATCTTAATAGCTTGATATCTTTTTGATCATTACAGCTTTCAACTATCATGATACACCCAATCAAATTCGTGCCAAGCCATATCATGCATAAAATTTTGGATTTGGAAAGAACTTGAAAGCCTTTAATGGAGGAATCATATCATATCTCAAATCATCAATTCACATGGATTGAAGCCCAAGTTTTTAACCTAATTGCTTCTAATATACACACACAACATGAAGCACAAGAGAACACGGCCTGAAGCTACCCAAAATCAAGAAACCAAACTTGAAAAAAAGCTTGAAAAGCTTGAATCTGAAATTGATATTGGAGGCCAATTCAATCCAAAAACTCAACACTATCTCCTTGTCTGAGGTCTACTAGAGCGATTGCAATCAAAAGCAAGCCCTGAAACCACCTAAATTGCACTGTAAGTATTCTTGAACATAGCCCTATACATGAACTCGTGAATCCATGTTCTTGCATCTTTTTTCCAAATTTTTTGCACAATCATGCTTAACGTTCAATTTCCAGTCTTTCTGCATCATTTGATTTTGTTTTCGTGAGCCATAGCATCATACCCGAATCTAAGGTTTTGGAGGTTTGTTTTTGGGCATTTGCTTTGCAGGTAAAATTGGGACAAACAATGAGTATAGACATGCTCAGGAGGAAGGGACGATCACGTCCATGTTCTTGGATTTAATTTTTGTGGCTTAGAACGGATTTTAGAAGCAAGCCACGGATCTTGCTGCGGATAAAAATCTGCAGGTAAGAGAACTAGAGATTTATGGGGAAGACGAAGGCGTGTCTTCTTCCCATTGGCCCGTTCAAATCTTGCGCCATATTTTTTTTATTTTCAGGCATAGTTGTTTGTTTCAAATATATTATTGTTTGTTTATTATCCTAACAACTATCAAGCGTTGGTGGAGTGGTTGGTGCGTTGGCCAATGAGCAATGGGACCTGGGTTCGAATCCCAGGTCCCCCAAAACTTTGTTGCATTTTATTTACAGGGGATTCCATGCAGCATCAGGAGCGTGACCTACCATATGTCTCCATCCAGATGATTGCCAAATGGCTTCAGATCAAATCCAATGCCCAAAATTGAATATCCACCATAGTCTCTAGTCAACGCATGCGCATGGAATAGAGAAAGTCAAACAAGGCTGATTTGGATCGGGCTTCAGAATTGCTATCCTCACCTTCAAATCAGGCCCACACCCCCTGGGTTATTTCTTTTCTTTTTTATAATTCTTTTATTTTAATTGTTTTTATTATTTTTATTGTTAACTAACTAATTAATATTTTTTCTTATAAAATCAGAAAACGTAAAAAATATTATTTTTATTAATTTCATTATTTTATTTTTGTAAATAAATATTAATTAATTAACTTAGTTTTAAATAGGTTTAAACATTTAATATTTTTTGCAATAAATTAAAACTAATGTAGAATTAGGTTTTTAATAACTTTTAACCATTTTTATTTTATTTCCTTAAATATAAAAAAACCAAAGATATTTTCATTAATTAATTAATTTAATTATTAATTTAGATCTAATTTCCATTTAATTAAAAAAAATAACAAAAACATGCTTTCTGTAACAAAAAGGGTCAAAACCCTAAAAAATGCACCGTTTTAATTTCTCGCACGCGATCCATATTTCCAATATTGTAATTGCTTCCGGTATGTAATAGCTTTTAATTAGGACTTTAATTATTTATCGCTTTATTCTACTTTCCGCAATTTAAATTAAAGGGTTTGCTTTTAGCGATGTAAATACCCGACGACTTGTAATAGTTTAGATTTAATTTCCGCAATTTAAATTCTGCAACTATACGCTGTTAGATGTTTGATAATAGGGAATGCATGACAAGATCGAATGTATGAACTTAAAATCAACATAGCTCACCCATGACATGTACAAAGATAAAATTAACCGAAATAACACACTCGCACATGCGCACTCTTAGGTTACACCTCACTTGGTTGCCTCGAACGTGGTCATTGAGTATAGGAAGTTTTAGAGGTCGCTCTCTTGTCCAAAGATCATAGTTGCCTCGAAACGGTAGCCTCGGAAAAATGATCTAAGACATTAGGGTTACCGCTAAGGCGTCCTAACATTGCTTTAGTGACCACACGTCCCTTAATCGAATTGACCCTTAAACTCCAACGACGGTGCTACCTACTCATCAATAGTGGGATAGCATTGTCTAAAGGACATTAGCACAGATTCTTTCCTTTTTCGAGTAGGTAGATGGTTCTTAAGTACTTGCTCTTTCTAAAACAAAACAAAACTTTTCGCACTTACACCTTTCAAACAAAAACTCTTTTCAAACCCACACACACAAAGAAAAGCAAAATTTTGAAAACACTTTGAGCAAGTACCTAAGAGCCCGTGGATAACCACGGATAGAAAGGGTGCTAACACCTTCCCTTTCTATAATCTACCCCCCGGACCCGAGAAACATCTCGAAAAAGGAATTTTTCTGTGATTTTGTCCTTTCCTTGTTGGATAAAATAAAAGACGGTGGCGACTCTTGCTTACCGCGATATTTTGCGAAACAAACGCAAAACACGAACCAGCATTCCAAAAACAGTCAGTTCTATTCCCACTGATCACACAAGGAGTATGTATTGACGTTGCTTCCCTACTTCGAAGAGATAACCTTTGAACACTTACCTAGAGAGGAGAATCAGTTGGCGGACGCGCTAGCTACGATGTATTCTATGTTCAAGGTCAATTGGGACAATGAGGCTCCCCGGATCATCATTGAAAGGTTGGGCGAACCTGCACATTGCTGTGACATTGAGACTAAAGAGGTAATAGAAAAGCCCTGGTTTCATGAGGTGAAGAGATACCTTGAGGCTCAGGAATACCCCGAGGGTGCATCTATTAATGACAAGAAGTTTCTGAGAAGGTTCGCGGCAAAGTTCTTCATCAGCAATGGCATTCTTTACAAGCGTAACCATGATTCGACCCTACTGCATTGTGTGGATAAGAACGAAGCAGAAAGGATCATGGCTGAGTTACATGAAGGTACTTTCGGAACTCATTCCAGTGGACACACCATGGTAAAGAAAATCCTTCGGGCAGGATATTATTGGTCCACAATGGAAGCTGACTGCTATCAGCATTCTCGGACATGTCACAAGTGTCAAGTCTATGCTGATAAGGTGCACATACCTCCAGTCCCTCTGAACGTCTTGACGGAACCTTGGCCTTTTGCAATGTGGGGCATTGATATGATTGGCGAGATCAGACCTACAGCGTCCAACAGACATCATTTCATCCTGGTAGCAATTGATTACTTTACGAAGTGGGTTGAAGCAACGTCCTTTGCTACTGTAACCAAGAACATTGTGGCACATTTTATTCGGCACAATCTGATTTGTCGATATGGTGTACCATAGAGGATCATTACGGACAATGGTACCAATCTCAACAACAAGATGATCACCGAGCTCTGCGAGCAATTCAAGATACAGCATCATAACTCTTCTCCCTATCGGTCGAAGATGAATGGGGCTGTCGAAGCGGCTAATAAGAACATTAAGAAGATTGTGCAGAAGATGACATTGACATACAAAGACTGGCACGAGATGTTACCATTTGCTCTTCATGGGTACTGTACCTCAGCGCGGACGTCAACAAGGGCAAAACCATATTTCTTGGTATATGGCATGGAGGCAGTCTTGCCCATCGAAGTTCAGATACCCTCTCTTCGGATCATGAAGGATGCAGGTTTGAGTGAAGATGACTAGATTCAGACCCGGCTTGATCAGCTGAACCTAATCGAAGAAAAGAGACTCACTGCTATTTGTCATGGTCAGACGTACCAAAAGCGAATGATCAAGGCATTTAACAAGAAAGTTAGACGAAAAGAGTATCAAGTTGGGGATCTCGTAATCAAGCGCATTATCTTACCTCAAGGTGATCCCAGGGGAAAATGGACCCCTACTTACGAAGGGCCATTTATGGTTAAGAACATTTTCTCAGGAGGAGCTATGATTCTAACCACCATGGATAGTGACGACCTTCCTCACCCCGTCAATGCAGACATAGTGAAAAGATACTACGCATAATCAAAGACCCGCTAGGTTGACTGGCCTAGGCAAAAATAAGGGCTTCCCGGCAAACCAAAAGGGCAATAGCAGAGTTGGAACCTAGTGGGGTTATTCACATATCTGTTTTGTTTAGTTTTTCACAAATTGTGTAAATTCTATTATTCAGTGGAGTTCTCTTACTAGGACGTCAGCCTCTTGTACAAAAAACGCTTAATTACAGGCCAAACTTCAAAATCAATACAATTCATTTTCAAAGAAAATTTCAAACTGTTTTCCTTTATCTGTTTTTATTTGCAAAGAACGTCCAAGGTTCATTTTTGATATATGCATTTGACATTAATTGCTGCTCATAAATATTTACATGCGAAACAAAAGTCGATTACGGGTAATATCAGAAACAGGGGTAATGAGAATTGTCCAAGCTATATAGTTGCTCTGTCCACCAGGTACAAGGTAGATTCATCTGAAGAATATGACTAAGATACCTTCACTCCCCGCAGAGTAAGACAACAATGGTAGCTCTCCCCCAGCTGAGACTTGCAACTATGAACGAATCAGCAATACTCTCCCCAAGCAGAGTTGATCTACCATCAGTACTAAACAGGCTTGATACCCACCGGAAGTCTTAATATTCCCCAACGGAGTATAAGAATATTCCTCAGCAAAGTATAAGAATGTTCCCCGGCAGAATACAAGATACCCCCGTTGGAGTTAAAATTTTCCCAGAACAGTATGAAGAAGCTTCCCCAACGGAGTTGAAGCATCATCCCCAGTAGACTCTGGAAGTTTATCCCCAGCGGAGTACAACAATAAATCTCCCCAGCCAAGTTCAAAAAGATCATTCCTAGCAGAACTCAGAGGATTATCCCTACAAAAGTCTAACAAGGTTATCCCTAACAAGTCGCAATTGAAAAATTATCCCCAGCGAAGTCCTTTCCTTTCACAAACAGGAATTCAATCCTCAACAGATTCAATATCGCCAACAACGGTAATCCATCCCAGTGGAGTCTATCAATGGAATCCTCAGCAGAGCATCTCTTCCCCACAGAGTAATCTCCTCATCAGTTTATTCCCCAACGGAGTTATCTTCTCTTGCAGGTTTATTCTCGCAATCACCTTCGTTCACCATCCCTAGCGGAAACGAAGAATCCAACTCTATTCTCCAGCATCTATCCGGGATTTATTTTCCCCAGCTAAAACATTACATTCCCATACATCATAATACATGCATATACGCATCATATAACACAATCTCACTTATTTTGAGAACATCATTGCTTGATCCATATCATGCATTGCATATGACTGACCTTTACCTTTCAGGAAAGATGCAGTTAAGTTCTCAATTATGTCCAAGACCTTGTCTGGTCCAGTTAAATTGATTCCTAAAGATTTCTCTAATGCCGATCCATTCAAAGTTATTCCAAGACCTTGTCTGGTCCAGTTAAATCGATTCCTAAAGATTTTTCTGATGCCGATCCAGTCAAAGTTAATCCAAGACCTTCTCTGGTCCAGTCAGATCGCTGATAAGATCTCTCTGATTCGTATTCCAGTTGAAGTTGTTCCAAGACCTTGTCTGGTCCAATTAAATCGACTCCTAAAGATTTTCCTGATGCCGATCCAGTCAAAGTTAATCCGAGACCTCCTCTGGTTCAGTTGGATCGTCGATAAGATCTCCCTGATTCGTATTCCAGTTAAAGTTATTCCAAGACCTTGTTTGGTCCAGTTAAATCGATTCTTAAAGATTTTTCTGATGCCGATCCAGTCAAAGTTAATCTGAGACCTCTTCTTGTTCAGTTGGATCGCCGATAAGATCTCCCTGATTCGTATTCCAGTTGAAGTTATTCCAAGACCTTGTCTGGTCCAGTTAAATCGATTCCTAAAGATTTTTCTGATGCCGATCCAGTCAAAGTTAATCCAAAACCTTCTCTGGTTCAGTCAGATCGCCGATAAGATCTCCCTGATTCGTATTCCAGTTGAAGTTGTTCCAAGACCTTGTCTGGTCCAGTTAAATTGATTCCTAAAGATTTTTCTGATGCCGATCCAGTCAAAGTTAATCCAAGACCTTCTCTGGTTCAGTCAGATCACCGATAAGATCTCCCTGATTCGTATTCCAGTTGAAGTTGTTCCAAGACCTTGTCTGGTCCAGTTAAATCGATTCCTAAAGATTTTTCTAATGTCCATCCAGTCAAAGTTAATCCAAGGCCTTGCCTGGTCTAGTTAAATCGATTCTTAAAGATTTTTCTAATGTCGATCCAGTCAAAGTTAATCCAAGACCTCGTCTGGTCCAGTTAAATTGATTCCTAAAGATTTTTCTGATGTCGATCCAGTCAAAGTTAACCCAAGACTTTTTGTCTGGTCCAGTTAAATCGATTCCTAAAGATTTTTTTGATGCCGATCCAGTCAAAGATATTCCAAGACTTTTTGTATGGTCCAGTTAAATCGATTTCTAAAGATTTTTCTGATGTCGATCCAGTCAAAGTTAATCCAAGACCTTCTCTAGTTCAGTCAGATCGACGATAAGATCTCCCTGATTCGTATCCCAGTCGAAGTTCAGACCACCCATCAACAGTCTCCAAATGGCATCTGTAAGCCCATTCCCGACATCACAATGCTGATACCACTTCATGCGAGTGCAAATTTCTGGGCACTCTAGTGTTCAATCATCTTCCACCTTTGGATCACGAAAGGCCCGAAAGCCAATCTATATCCTCGGGTTTAAGAAAATTGAACAGGGGCAGCTGTTGTACCCCAAAATTTTCCCTCTCATATTTCCCAAGACATTGCTAGAAAAATCTCCAAGTGGTTCAAGATTGCTCAAAAGTTGGACAGTCAAATCATCTCCTAAGGCAGTCAACCTCAAATTAGGGTTTTGTGTTGCATCAAGTTCCTTGCATCCAAATGACCTCAAGTTTTCCCCAATGTCATAATATGTTCTCAAGTTCATCCATGTCAAATTTCAAGCCTTTGTAGAGAAAGTTTGGTCAGTCAATTGCTCAAGAGGTCCAAAAATCGACTATGCTAGGGCAAAACTCAACTGTGCCCCAAATACAGTCAAACTTCAAGATTTTTTGGAAACATTCTCATTTTGAAGGATATTTCATCATTTTATCAAGGGTTGATCATGATTCATCAAGGATTGCTCAAAATTCATCAAGACTCAAAAGTTGCTAAATTAGGGTTTTGTAGGAAAAGTCAACTCAACTTTGACCAAGCATAACTTTCTCATACTTTTTGAGAAATGACCCATCCAAAGCTCATTTTGAATAGGATGAAATTTCCTACAATCCATCTTCATACCCCAAGATCAATAAATGCACTCACAAAAAGTTATGAATTTGGATATTATAGGTCATTTTTGAAAGTCAACAAAAAAACCTTTTTTGCCAAAGCTTATAACTTGAGCATGGAATATCAAAATGATATGAGACCTAAAGTGTTGGTTATAGGACATCTCAAGCTTTATAAAAAGTCCAAGAACACTTCCAAAAGTTCAAAATTGAAGAAGTTATGCATTGTTGAAGTTGGGCATTTTGGCAAAATTGCCAAAAGTCAACTATCCCTAAAACTTCAAATTTTATCAAATGGGCCCATTATTTTCCACTTGATTTGATCTTGTCACACTACACACGTGTCCTAGCTTCATCCTTATGCCCATTTATCAATTTTTCTATTTTATTGGATTTTTTATTGAATTTATTCATTTTAAATCAATTTAAATCAAATAAAATCCCAAAACTTGATTACATGGGATCTTTTTCTATTTTCAGGACCTAATCATCATCTATGACATGATCAAATCCGTACCAAGCTTTTCATGTGCAAAAATATTGGATTTTGGACAAAATAAGAAAGTTATCAATGGAGGATCAAATCAAATCCTAAAACATCAATGTGCAAAGATTCAAGACCCAAAACTTGACCTAATCCAATGCTGCATACATATACAAGCCAAAGCATATGAGATCAGGACCTAGAGGCTGCAAAATCACAAGAACCAAACTTGAAAAAATTGCAAAAAAGCTTGAAACTGAAATCACTCCTAGAGGCGAATTCAAAGGCAAAACTCAACGTGAATCAATTGTTGGACATCCACTAAAGCGAAGCCAACTCAAAACCAATCCCATACACGTTCTAAAGCACAGTAAGTCTCTGAAAATACCGCCCTGTATTTGAAATTGCAACTCCATGTTCTTGCATTTTTTTGACAAAATCTTTGCATATTCATGATCCTTGTTCAATTTGCAAGCTTTCTGCATTAGCCAATTGTATTTATATGGTCTATAACCCCCTAGCCGAATCTAGGGTTCTTGGTTCTTGTTTTTGGGCATTTTATTTGCAGGCAAAATTGATGCCATTGATGGACATAGGCATGATCAGTGGAGGAAGACGAACATGTCCATGGTCTTGGATTGTGTTTTCATGGCCTAGAACCAATTTTAGGAACGAGCTACGGATTTAGCTGCGGATATAAATCTGCAGGTAAATATCCAAGTTTCAACGAGGAAGACGATGACGCGTTCCCCTCCCATTCGTTGTTTCAAACTTCGCGCGTTTTTGTTTTTTAATTCTGGAATATTATGCATTTTGATATATTATTATTATTATCCAGTATGTATACAACTAACACACATTGGTTCAGTGGCAAAGGCGTGTATGCATTGGCCTGCAGGACCTGGGTTCGAATCCCAGGTCTTCATATGCTTTGTATTATTTTTCCACAGATATTCCAGCGCGTTTCAAGAATTGTGGACCACCATACACCATCAAATCTCAAAGCACCAGATGGCCCCAGGCCAGATCTGGTGGTCCAGATGTGATGTTCATCATATGCCCAAGTCAACGTGCATGCGTGGAATCCAAAAAAGTCATCCAGGCCAAGTGATTGTTGGGCCACAAACCTGCTATCAAGACCCCCTAATCAGGCCCATAACCTCCTAACCTTCTCTATTTTCATTTTATTTCTTTTATTTATTTATTTATTGTTATTATTTCTAATTAACCAATAAAAAACTTTTTTTCATAAAATAAAAAACCAAAAATATTTTATTTATTAAATTAAATTCAGTAATTTATTTTTGTTAATAAATTAATTTAATTAATTTAGTTTAATTAGGAAATAACTTTAATATCTTCTGCAAATAATTAAAATTAATTTAGATAATTAGGTTTTACTAACTTTGATCAGATTTATTTTATTTCTTTAAATATCAAAAAAATCCAAAAATATTTTTATTAATTAATTTGTTCATTAATTTAATAACTAACTTAGTTTAATTTCTTTTAATTCAAAAACAAACCAAAAATTCTTTCTTTAATAATAAATGGGTCAAAACCCTAAAAATCTCGCATCCGATTTAATTTCTCGCACGCGATCCATTTGATTTCAATATTGTATATGTTTCTCGGAATTTAATAGTTTAATAGGACTTTAAATTATTTTACCGCTTTATTTATTTTTTCCGCATTTTAATTTCAAGGGTTGCTTTTGGCGATGTAAATACCCGACGCCTTGTAATAGTTAGTTTAAATTCCGCAATTTAATTTCCTCAACTTATAAACTGTTAGATGTTTGATAATAGGGAATGCATGATAAGATCAAATGTTTAAACCTAAAATCAACATAGATAACCATTGACATGTACAAAGACAAATTAACTGAAAATAACACACTTGCACATGTGCACTCTTAGGGTACACCTCACTTGGTTGCCTTCGAACATGGTCATTGAGTATAGGAAGTTTTAGAGGTCGCCCTCTTGTCCAAAGATCATAATTGCCTCGAAACGGTTGCCTCGGAAAAATGATCTAAGACATTAGGGTTACCGCTAAGGCGTCCTAACATTGCTTTAGTAACCACACATCCCTTAATCGAATTGACCCTTAAAACTCCAACGACGACGCTACCCACTCATCAATAGTGGGATAGCATTGTCTAAAGGACATTAGCACAGATGGATTCCTTTTTCGAGTAGGTAGATGGTTCTTAAGTACTTGCTCTCTTTCAAAACAAAACAAAACTTTTCGCATTTACACCTTTCAAACAAAAACTTCTTTCAAACCCACAAACACAAAGAAAAGCAAATTTTTGAAAACACTTTGAGCAAGTACCTAAGAGCCTGTGGATAACCACGGATAGAAAGGGTGCTAACACCTTCCCTTTTTATAATCTACCCCCCGAACCCGAGAAACATCTCGAAAAAGGAATTTTTCTGTGCTTTTTTCCTTTCCTTGTTGGATAAAATAAAAGACGGTGGCGACTCTTGCTTACCGCGATATTTTGCAAAAACAAACGCAAAACGCAAACCAGCATTCAAAAACCGTCAGTTCTCTTCCCACCGTATCACATTAGGAAACAGGACCAACCCATAGATCAAGAGGGCTAATACATCTTCGAAGGCATGATAGCTCATAGCATCCAGGAAAATCTGAGCTTTCTTCATCAAGAAATTTGCAAGGAGACCCTTAACTCCACTTCTTTTTTCCCAATTGGACTCAATGTCAGATGGTTTCAAGTGAAAAGCTACGGCAACATTTTCAGAAGTTGTGTCTTGTTCTAAACCAGTGAGAGGTACTCGCTCCAATATAGGTAAACCAATTAACTTAGAGAATTCTTCCAGTGTAGGCACCAGTTGATAATCGGGGAATGTGAAGCAATGATGCTTAGGGTCGAAGAACTGGAATAAGACACTAATCAAACCTTCGTCAAACCCGGTGGTAACCAAACTGAACAAGTGACCATATCTTTTGTGGAACGATGAGTACTCGGGGACTTTCAAGACTAATTCCTTAAGCTTAGGAGGAACTTCTGTGAAGTGAATCCGAATGGTTTTTCTGTGACTTGAATTCATATCCTACAAAACAGCCAAGAGGTAAATCCAACAGGTCCTTGAAATGATTAGTGTGTATGAATGTCATGATGTTTATGATGTCATGATTATGCTAAATATCACAAATAAACATAAGCAAATCACACAATAGACCTTAGGTTTAAAGGCTTGCATGAGTTTTTATGGTATGTACCCTCTTGAATGTTCAGTTGGCTCAACCTGTCCTATTAATGGTAACCGGGTCCTAAGGAGCCTCAATATCACTGACCTTCCCTTCAGAAATTGTTTCAGCTCTGCACTGAAGTATTGCAGCCAAAAAATCCTGAAAGTCCAGCCTCAATGAGTGTAGTATCGAGTATCAACCAATCTTCGGTCGGAACCAAAGCCGATTATTTCACTACTTCCTAATGGCTAGGATGAGTCAATTAAAGGTTCTAAAGGTTAGTTAGCGCTTAGTGACACTATGAGGAAGCCTAATGTTATCCTTAACTTACTTAAGGAACATTAGTACAATCCAAAGCATCGCGCTAACGTAGCCACCACTTTGTCTGTATCGGTCTACTCCATACAGCCTCTATGATTTATTGCTACTTACCTAATAAGGTGCCCCAGATCCGGGTATAGGATCTTTACAAGAATAACCCAACAAACCCTCAAAGATAAAGCAGTCAAAGCAAACAGAGAAAGCAATTTAAAATGATCTAGACCCTAAGGTAAACCTCACTTTATATCATCCCCAACAGAGTCGACAGTTCTGTGATACGGTGGCAGAACCGACTGTTAATATTGGTTTGTGTTTTTTGTTCGTAAATGTCGCGGTAAGCAAGAGTCGCCACTGAATTTTCTTTTATCCAACAAAGGAAAGGGTGAAAAGAACAGAAAAATACCTTTTTTCGAGATTTCTGAGTAAGGGGGTAGATTATGGAAAGGGAAGGTGTTAGAACCCTTTAGATCCATGGTTTTCCATGGGCTCTTAGGTACTTGCTCATTTTTTTGAAACTGCTTTCGTGTTTGTATGAAAAAGTTTTGAAAATGCCTTAGTGCGGCGATTCACTTTATGGTAACTCTTGTATCAGTCCTCAAGAGTGTGATAAAGCGTTTTGAAAACTTTGTTTAAAAAGTGTTTGAAAATTTATTTGAGCAAATACCTGATAGTTATCTACCTACTCGAAAAAAGACAGTTCTTTTCCTCCTATCCTTTAGACTGTGTTATCCTACTATTAGTGAGTAGGTAACCCTAGTCGTTGGGTGTTGAGGGACTATCAAAAGGGACGTAATGGTCATTGAAGGCAACATGTAAGGATACCTTAGCATTTTGAAGGGACTATCATCATAAGATCATTTCTCGTAGGCAACTCGAGGGACATTTAGGGGCTATGATCTTTATGATGATTTTAAACTGAGGGTCTTTGCTAAGGGTATCCCTACATTTGAGGGACATGACCACTGTTTCTGAGGCAACCAAGTGGGAAATACCCTAGGGGTGCACGTGTACAAAAGTGTACTTTTTTAGATATATTTATCTTGAATTTAGTGATCTATTGATTAATTACTCATACATGCCTAGGTTGCTAGCAATTATATACAAGCATATAAAATATAGAAGCGAGAAATAAAGGGTCCTACGCTATTACAAGGCTTTGGTGTAGATACATAAGGAATTGACTGAAAGCAAAATGCGAAAATGAAACCCTAATTAAGCTATTACAAACTGAGCACAGTTACATCAATAATAAAAATTAATCGTACGGCAAAAATAGTTACGCGTGAGAATAAAAAATTGAAATAAGTTTGAAACCCTAAAAAAACCCTAATTTGATCATTAAAAATATCTTTGGGATTTTTCTGTGAAAAAAAGATTTGAAGTTTAACCTAGTTTCTTCTAATTAATTTTAATTAATGAAACAAATTAAAGTTGATGAAATTAATTAATTTACAAAAATTAATTTATTGAAAAAAACTAAATCCTTTTTTTTGTGATGTTGATTTTATGGTTTTATGGAAAAAAAATTGATTTAAAAAAAATAAATAAACTAATTTAAATAAAACAAAATTACAAGGGAAAATAGAGTAAGCCTGAGGGGTGTAAACCCAAGTTCGAGGGTGCATGCTGAATTTATGTTCAAAGCCCAATCCAGTTGGCCCATAGTAACGTGGGATCCAGTGTAACTGTGCTAGGAGTGTCCACCATGGGGAGCTTCATTGGAGGCATCGGATTCAGGCATTGATTGATCCAAGAATGATGATCTGGAGACCTAGGGTGTGCGTGCTTGGAAGAACAACATGGAATCTGCAAAGAATTATTAAGAAAAATAACATGTAGGAGGCAGGGAACGAACCCCTGACCTCCTACACATGCGTGCTGAAAAGACTTCACTTGTACCACTGAGCCAATTGTTCAATCGTTAATATAAGTAAACAAGATACATTATATATAATGATGGTCGGTGGCTGTAATAAAAATGCGCAAAAATTCAAATGGGCCACTCAGGTTTTAACACGCAGTCATCTTCTTCATCGGGACTATCGTTTTAGGCTAAGGGTTTTTACCCATAGACACGTCCGTTTTTAAAAACCTGTTGTTGTACCTCAAAATTTTCCCTCTCATATCAAGATTTCCCCTCACAAGACTCTTTGGACTCCAGACCAGATTAGGGTTTGCTCAGCTCAAGACATCTCCTTGCACTGATGACTTGAAATTAGGGTTTGAGTTTGCACAAGGATTTTTGGACTTTCAATGCCTCATGTGACTTTCATACTTCATGTGTGACTCCTAAGATTTCTCATACCAAGTTTCAAGCCTTGAATCAAATTTTTGCCCAGTCAATCAGCTATATTGGGGAAAAAGTCAACCATGGCCAATTTACAGTCAAACCTCATAATTTTTTATCCACATAAACATTATAGACTCATATGAACCATTTTATCAAGTTTGTACCACAACTCCTCAAGATATTTGATCAGATCATCAAAAGGGCAAAATGGTCAAAATTAGGGTTTTGACTGTAGAAGGGCAATTTCTGATTTTTCACCTAGCCAATGGCAAATTGGGTTCAAGCATGGTTTCAAGGACTCAATGGAATCATCTTGACCTAATCACAGGGTTCAAAAGATCTCAAATGCATTGGATTGACAGATGAATTTTCCAGTCAACTGATCAAAAATCAACTATACACTGAAAAGTCAAACTTTGACTTTTTGGTAAAAATCAAGTGCCAAGGGTCATTTTTCATCAATATATGTCAAAACATGAAACTTGTTCACCAAGAAACCTAATTTTGAAAATTAGGGTTTAAGTTTGAAAATTTTCATAACTTAGAATTTTTCTAAGTTATGAAAATTTCTTATTTTTTCCCAAATTTCCCCAACTTTTTCACCATGATGAAATTGGATTCAAAGAAAACTTCCAACATGAAAGTTGTAATCCTCCACAAAATCTACAACTTTGATTCACAAAGTTTTCCCAAAAGATGCTTGGATCTCAAGTTATGATTTTGTGAATAGGGGTCCATGAAACTTTTAACTTAGTGAAATTTTGCCCAGTTTAGGCAGATTTTTTACCTAACTTCATGGCAACTTTTCACCTAGTTCCAAGAGCAATCTCAAAATTCATTTCAAATATGGATTGTAGAGCATGTTACAAGCTTTCCAAAATTTCTAAGAACTCTCCAAGATCATTTATGGTTAGGGAGAATCGAAGGAATGAAAATGGAAATTTCTCACTTTTGTTCATGGCATTTTGCACATTGCTACAAGTTGCAAATCTGTCCTAAGCATGCTTGTACTTGTTTTACAGGTCTTAAACATTTCCACACTCCTTAATTTAATGCAAATACAATGGATATTGGCTTTATTCTGAGCTATGGAACTTTGCACAATGAATTAATCCATTTATGGCATAAAGGTAACAATACCATTTCCATAAAGCTTGCTTTTTTGCAACTTTGTATTCCTTGAGCATTGAACCTGATCTTTGGCCACAAACAAGATCCACAAACTTGAGGCAAAGTACACCAACTATGTTCAGGCCTTGAGCTAGCCTGTACAGACTGTGAGCTTTGTCAACTCACTTTTGCTTCAAAAGCAAGTAAGCTTGCAAAAAGTCCACAACTTGGAAATCTGATAAGAGCAAGCCTTGGTATCACTTCAAACAACTTCAGCATATTGTAGCAAGCCACAAACACGATTTGCCAAGCTCCCAAACACCCTAAAACACAAAAACACCAACGGACAGGGATGAAGTGAAGTGGGCCTGGCGCTTTGGGCTTGGTTCTATTTGTACCCCCCCCCCCCCCCATTTTGTTATTTGCACCCCTTGGCCCATTTTCCATATTTTCCATTTCTTTTTATATTTTCTGACTTTATTTATTTTTTCTAAATATTTAAAATCACAAAAAAATATTCTCTTAATTTTTCACATTTTATTTTATTATTTTTATTATTTTCTTGGCATAAAAATAGTTTATTAAATAATATATACTTTATTTTCTTAAATAAAAACTTGTAAGTAATATAAAAATATTATATATTTTTATTTTTATTATTTATACATTTAAAATAATATTTTCACACATATTTCATTTTTTTAACATTTTGTATATATTATTTTTATTATTTCTTGTACATGATGAAATAAATAAATAATTAATAATAGAATATATATTTTCTTTTAAACCAAAAATTAGGGTTTTCACCCTTTCAAAAATAATCATTTTTATTTTCTTATTGTTAGGACATAAATAAATTTATTTTCTCATACATAAAATTAATACAAAAACATTTTTGCATATTTATAATTTATTCCATATTTAAATACTTGTTTATTTATTTATCTATACAATAAATTCAATTGGGTTGTAATGGTAAGTTAGGGTTTTATTTTTGTGCAAATACCCCCTATTCAAACTTGTATCCCCCTCCCCATAATAATTTACGCATTTTATCGCTTTCATGTACCATGATAGTAAATTAGGGTTTTGTATGCAAAGACCAAAAATCAAACAAATAGCATGACCTAAATACAAGACAAAAATGCATGAAAAATGAGAACACAATGCACACGAGCACCCCTAGGGTTTCATCCACTTTGTTGCCTTAAAATGGCCATGGTATGCATGCTAGGTATCTTGGCAAAAACAAAATAAAACAAAAAGATCATAGTCCCTCGATGACGCTATCTTGGTTTCCTAAACAAAAATGATCTAGTCCCTCAAAAACTTGCTAAGATACTTGGCACCATTGCTATCATGGTCATACGATGACCCACGTCCGTCCCGTTTAACATCCAAAGATAGGGTTGTTTACCAAATACAATGGTAAAACAACAATGTCAAAGGGTTTAAAATGTGTAGGAAAGACTTTTGATTAGGTAGATGCTCCTAGTTACTTGATCAATTTGCAAACCATCCTTGCTATTTTCAAACAAACACACACAATTTCAAAACATTTCCAAACAAACTTTCAAACATTGAAACATTTTTCAAAAGACAAACATCTTTGTATACATTCTTACGAACGAGAATCATTACAAAGATTGCCCAAACGAGTGGCCTCTTTTCAAAATACTTTCAAAACCACACAAAGCACCATTTCAAACAATTGGAAAAGCAAAGCAAGTGATCTAAACAAGTAACTAAGAGCCCATGGAAAACCATGGATGAAAAGGGTGCTAGCACCTTCCCTTTTCATAATCTACCCCCTGAACTCAAGAAAACATATCAAAGGTCTTTCCTGTTCTTTTTGACCTTTCCTTTGGATAAAATAAAAAGTCGGTGGTGACTCTTGCTAAACCGAAACATTTGCGAACACAAACGTAAAACCTCAAGTCAGTTCTCCCACCGTATCACAAAACTGGCGACTCTGCTGGGGATATGAGAAAGAAAAGTGGGGTTACCTTAGGGTTTAGATCACCTTTACATGCTTATCTTGTTTGACTTGTTTTCTTTACACTTTGGTTCTATTGTTTGGGTTTGAATCCTCTACCCAGATTTGAGAAACATTCATAGGTAAATAGCAATACGTTGTGGAAACTGTGCGGGGTATACCAACATGGTCTAAGCAATAGCTATATTAGTGCGACATATTTGTGGGTACCGGTAGCCTTTGAGTCAATCAAAGAGAATACGGGGCCGCTGAGTGATGTCATGAAGCACTAATGGACTTTTAGAACCTTTACTTGACCATCTTGGCCTTTTAGGATGTAGTGAGATAACCAACTTTGGTGCACTCCGAAGTTGGTAGATACTCGATACTACGCTCATTGAGGGTTATTTTCTTGGAATATTTCGGTCGCCAGTAAAGTGGCTAAACTGAAACAATGAACACAGAAAATAATCCAGTGATATTGAGCTTCTTAGAACCCGGTTACTATTTATAGGACAGGTTGAGCCAACTAAACTTCAAGAGGGTACTTACCTATGAAACCCCATGCAAGCCTAAACTAGGAACTTGTGTGATTTGCTTGTACATATATACTTGTGCATAACATCATGGACATCATGAAGCATCATATGCATCCACTAACCATTTCAAGGATTTTGGATCTTCATCTTTGTTCCTGTTTTGTAGGTTATGGAATCCCTTCGCAGGAAAACTATTCAGGTCAATCTTGTGATAATTCCTCCACAACTCAAAGAGCTTGCTTCCAAGATTCCAGAGTATTCTCCATTCACTGAGAGACACGGTCGACTTCTCAAATTGGTCAACTCCAACACAGAGGAAGACAGGGTGAAAGTTCTCTTCCAGTTCTTTGACCCCCTACACCACTGCTTCACATTTCCTGATTACCAGCTGGTGCCTACTTTGGAGGAATTTTCTCAACTCTTGAGGATTCCTATTCTCCATCAACTACCTTTCAACGGTACGGAAAGAGATCCAAAGCCTGAAGATGTTGCTCAAGCCCTGCACTTGCAACCATCAGATGTCACAGGTCATTGGGAAACCAGAAGTGATGTCAAGGGTTTCTTGGCAAAGTTCCTGTTTGAGAAAGCTCAAGAATGTTGGAATTCTCTAGACCTGTAAGCTTTTGAGAAGATTATAGCTCTTCTCATCTATGGGTTGGTCTTGTTCCTAAACCCTGACCAACTTATAGATGTCAATGCTGTCAAAATCTTTATGGCTCGTAACTCGGTGCCTACACTGCTTGGAGATATCCTACACTCTTTTCACACTCGAATAATGAGGAAAAGAGGTGTTCTCATGTGTTGCACTCCTCTACTGGCAAGGTGGTTTATTTCTCATCTTCCCCAATCAGTCTTGAGGAATGAGAAAGGTTTGAGGTGGTCACAACGGCTGATGACTCTTACACATTTAGATGTTCATTGGTGTTCTTGGTCCAGAGAAAATGTTATCATCATCGACCATTATGGAGAATTCCCTAATGTCCCTCTACTTGGCATTAGGGGAGGCATCACCTACAACACCTGCTTGGCTTTGAGACAGTTTGGGTATGCCCGAAGGGATGGCCCACATGACATGATGATTCTAGACTTGGTTTTTGACTTCGACAACGACGATCAAGGACTTCGACAAAGGTTCATCCAAGCTTGGAGGATGCCCAACAAGGTAGACAGTAAGACCTTGGGACACAAGAATTCCATCCCCCTTGAGCCTTACCTCAAGTGGGTATGAACCCGCACCCAAAGTCTTATGATGCCTTACCCCTCTATTCTCCCTGTGATTATAGAGCCTGTTATGGAAGGAGAGGTTCCATACACCCTCCTACATCCTGACATGCCAACATCACTCGAAGATCTACAAAGGAGTTGGATACAGCTCAAGGGAGAACGCGATACTTTTGAAGCCCAATTCTACGCCAGCGAGAAAAAGGTTTTGGAACTTACTTGTCAAATTCACGAAGAGAAGACTCTCAACACCTACATTGCACCAAAGAGGATGCGCAACGTCTTTTTACCTTAGAATTTTGTATTATTTTGCCCATGGGGCATTGATGTACTAACAAATTCTATCTTATTAATATGACGTGTGTTTCTCTTTTGTTTACAACAAATTTGAATTTCTGAATCCTTGAATGCATTACATGAATACATATCATTCATCATATGCATAAACAGGTCTTCACACCAAGTTTCCTCATCTCTCTGCTGTTTATTTCAGCAAGATGGATATTGAAAAAATAGTCAAAGACTTGCAAGCTCAGAATTCACAATTTCAACAGCTACTTCTGACCTTGACCAAGGGGCAGGAGGAGCTCAAAACTCTGCTCGAGAAGGAAAAAGAGAAAAAGAAGAAAAAGAGAGTTGGTGTGGCTACCTTGGGCAGAAGATTTGAAGGTCAAGCCAGAAGGGTCCTAGATTTCCCATCAACATCTGAAGAGGGTGAAGGAAAGAGTAAAGGAGTGGCAGTGCCATCTGATTCTGAAGCTGAAGAAGAGGAAGATGAGGATTACTCAGAACAACAGTATCCTCTTGCAGATGACAAATACAAAAATCTGGAAGAACGTCTGGCAGCTATGGAGTTACAAAGAGTTTCTGGGCTGGATTTTGAGGAGTTAGGTTTGGTTTCTGGAATTGTAATCCCTCCTAAATTCAAAGTAACATTGTTTGCTAAGTAGGATGGGGTGTCTTGCCCAAAGATGCACCTACGATCTTATGTCAGGAAAATTCAACCACATTCTTTTGACAAAGACCTGTGGGTCCACTTTTTTTAGGACAGTTTGTCGGGGACGCAGTTAGATTGGTTCTACCAGCTAGAGAGGTCTGAAGTGCATAATTGGGAGGACTTGGCGGCTGCCTTTTACAAGCAGTATCAATACAATGCGGACTTAGCACCAACCCGTACTCAATTACAGAGTATGGGCATGGTCTCAAATGAAGGTTTCAAAGAGTATGCCCAGAAATGGAGAGACTTGGCAGGACGAGTACAACCACCTCTATCTGAGAGAGAGCTAGTTGATATGTTCTTGGGGATGCTGTCAGGTCCTTTCTTTAATCACCTGATAGGAAGCTCTTCTGTGGGGTTCACCGAGTTAATTCTAACTGGTGAGAGAGTTGAGGCCGGAATCAAAAGCGGGAAAATTCAGAAAGATGCATCTGCTTCCGCTGCCATCAAAAAGACTTTTCCAGCAAAGAAGGAAGTATCAGCTGTCTACTTTCAAAGAGGTCAAGGAAGAGTTGAGCGCTGGCCAGCGGTGGGGGCCGTAATGATTCAGAAGTCTGCAGCTAATCAGCCTAGAAACAATCAACCAAGAACCAACCAAACAAGGGTGGAAAGGCCTGTACAGAAATTCACACGGATAAACATGACTCCTGCTCAGGTTCTACCCCATATCTTTAAGTTAAACCTTGCAAGTTTGAAGGAGGCCCCAAAGAATCCGAATACTTCTTCTCTGTACTACTATTCAAACGCCAAGTGTGCTTATCATTCAAACAGCCTGGGGTATGACACCAACAATTGTTGGGCCCTCAAGAATAAGATTCAGGATTTGATAGATGCTAAAGAAGTTGAATTTGACACCCCTGAAAAGTCGAATGTGATCTCTGCTCCAAAGCTAAAGCATGGCCACAATGCCCATGCTGTTGAAGAGGATCTGTTTGTTGCTACTGTTGATGATTTGATAACTCCGCTACCGATAATCAAGATGAATTTGCTGAAGGCTGGGATTTTCCCAGGTTGTGAAGAAGATTGTTGCCTTTGTTCATCCTTACCAACCGACTATCCATTGTTGAAGTTAGGCATCCAACGCCTAATGGATAACCAAGAAATACTTTTTGAAAAGACTCATGTTACACCGACTCCTGTCAATGATGTTTCAATAATAACCATATCCGCCAATCTTTCCAAGGTCTCCAAAAGACCTATTAAGATTACATCCGCTCCAAAGATTATACCTTTGAAGATAACCATGCCCGGGCCCATCCCGTACAAGTCCAACAAATCAATACCGTGGAACTATGATGGAGAAATCTACTACCACGATATTAAACAAATTGAATCAACTGAAGAGAGTTCTGATGAAGAGACTTCCGACATTGGAAACATTGCCGGAAAGAGCAAAATCACCCGCAGTGGAAGAATTTTCTCTCCGGAGATTGCCCCTCCAAAGGTAATCTTCGGACCCTCAGCTGCTCCTAAGGTTACCCCTGTACCGGTCAACATATCTGCAAGAACTCCAATTATTGAAGAAGTTATAACTCTTGTGGTTGTCCCCTCTGCTGCTGCTGATGATATAGGGAAAGGGATCCAAGAAGAGCCTGTCAAGACGAGGGCTCAACCATTGGTCATCCCTGAGACCTCTAAAAAAGAAATGGAAGAGACTTTGAAAATAATCAAGAAAAGCGATTATGATGTTGTGGAACAACTGGGGCAAACCCCCTCAAAGATCTCTATGTTGGCCCTGTTGCTTTGTTCAGAAGCTCATGCTAAAGCACTGATCATATTTTTGAAGACGGCCCACGTGCCACAGGAAACCTCTGCGGATCAGTTCCAGGAATATGTAGCTAGCTTAACAGCCGATAATGGTCTAGGATTCTCTGATGCTAATTTAACATCAAAAGGGAGAAAACATAATGACGCTTTGCATGTCTCGGTGGAATGCAGAGGGACTACTCTAGCACACGTTCTGGTAGACATTGGTTCGTCTTTAAATATCTTTCTGAAGAAAGCCTTGGATAGACTGGATTGTGAAGGCTTAACCCTGAAACCCAGTAATATCATTGTCAAAGCCTTTGATGGTTCTAAAAGGATGGTCCACGGGGAGGTGGACATCCCGATTAAAGTTGGAACTGAAACCTTCAACTCCATATTCTATGTGATGGACATCCGTCCTTCCTATTCTTGCTTGTTGGGAAGACCCTGGATTCACAATGCTAGAGCCGTCACTTCTACTCTGCATCAAATGCTCAAGTATCCTGTCCAGGGGAAAATCATAATTGTTCATGGCGAAGAGGAATACATGATAAGCCATCTAAATTCTTTCCGCTATGTAGAATTGGATGGCGAATTCATCGAAACCCCCTTTCAGCACTTTGAAGATGTTTCTCCTGAAATAGCAGCAACCAAGACGGTGTCTTCTGTACCCATGATTACCAAACCTGCGCCTCGAATGTCGTCTCTGAAAGATGCAAAGGCTGTGATTGAATAAGGAGGAAGCACAATCTGGGGGCAGCTCCCTGACTTTCCTTTCAAATCAGATAAGTTTGGCCTAGGGTTTACTTCGGCTAGTCAGAAGGCTGTGCGCCGCTCTCGTGCCGAAACGCCACCAGTGAAGATCACCCATCATGGAGTCAAAGCTTTGGAGGATAGTGAAGAGGAGAGAAACTTGGAAGACTGGATTTTCCCTACTATTGAAGGAGGACTGTGCAACTGGGAGGCAAAAGGCTTTGTTCTGATTACTTTCATACCGCAGTAATTTATCTTTCAAACATTTCTGTTGGTTTGTAATAATTCTCAAACAATTCGTACACTTTTAACCTTGTGTCTTACCCGAGGCACATAGGTCCATTTGTAAGGGTTTGATTTTTCATCTTCATATGCCATTTTAATGAATCATGGGCGTTTTCACATATAAACTTTTGTGTTCATTGTCTTTCTTCTTTACATTTTATTTGTTTAAAGGTGGCTATCCCTTACACACACCCACACTCACAAATGAAGGTACCCTTCCATTTCGGATTCCATGGGTAACAATTCTGCTATGGCCTTCAGTGACTCTGAAGATCTGGTCTACCATGCCGAATACGAAGGTGAGGAAGACTGTGAGGTACCGGAAGAGTTGGCTAGACTGCTATAGCAAGAAGAAAGAGCAATTCTACCTCATGAGGAGCTGCTAGAGACAATCAACTTGGGTACTGAGGAAGATAGAAAAGAAGTCAGTGGGTGCCAACCTAGAGCCAAGTGTCAAAGAGCGCTTAATTCAGCTGTTGAATGAATATGTTGAGATCTTCACCTGGTCATATGAGGACATGCCGGGACTCGATACCGACATTGTGGTTCACTGTCTACCCACAAGAGAGGACTGTCCACCAGTTAAACAAAAGGTCCGCCGCATGAGGCCCGACATGTCTGAAAAGATCAAAGTAGAAGTTATGAAGCAGTTCAATGCTGGATTTCTTGCTGTTACTTCCTATCCACAATGGGTTGCTAACATTGTGCCCGTGCCTAAGAAGGACGACAAAGTGAGAATGTGTGTGGATTACAGAGACTTAAACAGGGCCAGCCCTAAAGATGACTTTCCACTTCCGCACATTGACATCTTGGTTGACAATACAGCTCAGCACAAGGTATTTTCTTTCATGGACGGATTTTCAGGTTACAACCAGATCAAAATGGCGCCTGAAGACATGGAGAAAACTACTTTTGTTACACAGTGGGGTACGTTCTGCTACAAAGTGATGCCATTCGGACTGAAGAATGTCGGGGAAACCTATCAACGCGCCATGGTAGCTTTTTTTCATGATATGATACATCATGAGATAGAGGTCTACGTAGATGACATGATAGCCCGATCACAAACGGAAGAAGAACACCTTGACCACTTGCAAAAGCTGTTTGTCAGGTTGAAGGAGTACAAGCTCAGACTGAATCCAAACAAGTGTACCTTTGGAGTCCGATCCGATAAACTCTTGGGTTTCATTATCAACAACAAAGGCATCGAGGTTGATCCTGCCAAAGTCAAAGCTATACAAGAAATACCTGCTCCTCGCACTGAGAAGGAGGTCAGAGGTTTCTTGGGACGCCTAAACTACATTGCTAGGTTCATTTCTCACCTAACATCTACCTGTGAGCCAATCTTCAAGCTGTTGAAGAAAGATCAGGTAGTTAAATGGAATGATGACTGTCAAGTTGCTTTCGATAAAATCAAGGAGTATTTGCTAGAACCCCCTATCTTGATGCCACCCGTCGAAAGAAGACCGCTAATCATGTATCTGACCGTCCTAGAGAATTCAATGGGGTGCGTATTGGGCCAACATGACGAGTCTGGCCGAAAAGAGCATGCCATTTATTACCTTAGCAAAAATTTTACCGACTGTGATACCCGATACTCACTAATCGAGAAAACTTGTTGCGCTTTGGTATGGGTTGCTTGCCGGCTAAGGCAGTATATGTTGACTCATACCACTCTGCTGATATCTAAGATGGATCCGATCAAGTACATCTTTGAGAAGCCTGCTTTGTCTGGAAGAATAGCTAGATGGAAGATGATCCTGACCGAATACGATATCCAGTACATGACCCAAAAAGCTATAAAGGGAAGTGTGCTAGCTGACCATCTGGCTCATTAAGCTGTTGAAGATTACCAATCCATGAAGTTCGACTTCCCTGACGAGGACATTATGACATTGGACAACATTGAAGATTTCAAACCATATGACGGACCTGAACAAGGATCCTGATGGACCCTGTACTTTGATGTTGCCTCCAATGCACTTGGAAACAGTATCGGTGTGGTACTCATCTCTCCAGAGGGTTTCCATAGTCCTTTCACCGCCAGACTTTGCTTCAACTGCACCAACAACATGGCAGAGTATGAAGCTTGTATCTTTGGTCTCAAGGCTGCAATAGACCTGGGAATCAAGTCTTTGGTTATATTTGGAGACTCAACTTTGGTCATCAGTCAGATGAAAGGAGAGTGGGATACTAAGCATCCAAACATCATCCCTTACAAAGAACATGTCTTGACATTGTTACCACATTTCGAGCAGATTACCTTCGAGCACTTCCCGCGAGAAGAAAATCAGTTAGCAGATGCTCCAGCTACGATGTCATCCATGTTTAAACTTAACTGGGATAATGAGGCTCCCCAAATCACCATCAAATGGATGGACGAACCTGCACATTGTCACGAGATTAATACCGAAGAAGTAGTGGACCAACCTTGGTTTCATGAAGTCAAAAGGTATCTCGAGGCTCAAGAATATCCTGAAGGAGCTTCAGTCAACGATAAAAAGTTCTTAAGGAGATTCTCTTCCAAGTTCTTCCTGAGCAATGGTATCCTGTACAAGCGCAATCATGATTGCATTCTGCTCGGTTGTGTGGACAAGATTGAAGTTGAACAGATCATGGATGAACTGCACAATGGTACCTTTGGCACCCATTCTAGCGGGCATACGATGGCTAAGAAGATTCTAGGGGCAGGCTATTACTGGTCTACCATGAAAGCTGAATGCTATCAATATTCTAGGACTTGTCACAAATGCCAAATCTATGCGGACAAGGTACATATACCTCCAGTTCCTCTCAATGTCTTAACAGCTCCTTGGCCATTCGCTATGTGGGGACTCGATATGATTGGAGAGATCAAGCCTACAACATCCAATGGACACCGCTTCATTCTGGTGGCCATTGATTATTTTACCAAATGGGTCAAAGCAGCTTCCTTCGCATCTGTCACAAAGAATGTTGTTGCCTGCTTCATCAAACAGAACCTCATTTGCCGGTACGGCATCCCCAAAAGGATCATCACCGAAAATGGTACAAATCTTAACAACACTATGATCACCGCCTTGTGCGAGCAGTTCTAGATTCAACATCACAATTCATCTCCCTATCGGCCAAAGATGAACGGTGTTGTCGAAGTTGCGAACAAAAATATCAAGAAGATCATACAAAAAATGACAGTCACCTACAAGGACTGGCATGAAATGTTACCGTTTGCTCTCCACGGGTACCGTACCACGGCGCGTACATCGACTGGGGCAACTCCCTATTCTTTGGTATACGGCATGGAAGTTGTTTTACCCATCGAGGTTCAGATTCCCTCCTTGAGAATCATGAAGGATGTTGGTTTGAGTGAAGACGATTGGATTCAGACCCAGCTTGATTAACTTAACTTGATTGACGAAAAGCGACTTACTGCTGTTTGCCACGGTCAGACATATCAAAAACGGATGATCAAGGCTTTCAACAAGAAAGTCAGACGCCAGGTATATCAAGTCGGGGATCTTGTAATCAAGCGGATCATCTTGCCGCAAAGTGATCCCAGGGGCAAATGGACTCCTACCTACGAAGGACCATTTGTAATCAAGAACATCTTTTCTGGCGGGGTAATGATATTAACCACCATGGACGGTGATGACTTGCTGCACCCTGCGAACGCAGACATAGTCAAAAGATACTACGCATAAATGACCCGCTAGGTTGACACACCTAGGAAAAAAAGGGCATCCCGGTGAATTGAAAACCCGAAAGGGCGGTTCAGGAAAAAGTTAGGGATAAATAAAAAAAAATGCATACACCCGGCAAGTTGAAAACCCGAAAGGGCGACTTGGGCAAAAATAGGGTTTCCCGGTGAATCGAAAACCCGAAAGGGCGGTTCAGGCAAAAGTTATGGAATTAAAGCGTATGACTATGTCTCGTCGGATCACTTTAAGGACAACCTCTTCACATACAAGCTCCGGGATTCTGATCAACTCAATCATCTTTGGACGAAGCAACGAATGGACAAGATATTCAGAGTTACGAAGGCTATAGCAGAATGGGAACCCCATGGAATTTTCACACATAGCCATCTTTCTTTGTATAAATTTTTCTCATTTTTTATGACGGCGTTCTCTTACTAGGATGTTTGTCTCCTTTGTACAAAATACTTACACAAAGTTAATACAAATATACTTCAAAGTGCATAAAACTATTTGCCTTTTCTTCCTTTTTTACACTTGTGTTTTATTTGAAAACGTCCAATGATTTATTAATGAGCATATGCATTTGAATATAATCACTGTTTACAAATAAACGAAATGGGAAAGAATAATTACTGACAGGTTGAAAGTATAGGAGAACGTCTTTAGGCTATTCCAAGAGAAATCCCCTGCAGTACATATCTAGATCCCCAGCGGAGCTAAAGCCTTGAAATACATATCCCCAGCGGAGCTAAAGCCTTTGAATTACAGACCCTCAGCGAAGATGAAACTTTCTTCCCCAACGGAGTCAAATTTCCAACTATCAATCCCCAGCGGGAACCATCCAGTTTTCCCCAAATTCCCCAGCAAGTTGTCTTAAAATCTAAGAATCAACCAGATAATAGTTAACTTTTGTCTTATCCCCAAATTAGGATAATTCCCCAGTAGATTGGCATACAACCCAAACTACTGATCTCCCCATCAGGATAGCTACTCTCCAGCAGTATAGCTACTCCCCCAGAGTCCTGAATTTACTCTCCAGCAGGAATCCTTCTTCCCCATAGAGTTTTTACTCCCCAACAGTATGAAGATTCTCATTCTTGATTCCCCAGTGAGGTTGCCAGAGTCTTCATTACTCCCCAGCCTGAATTTGTCAGAATTTTAAATCCCCTGTAGATCGAAGATTCTCATTCTTGACTCCCCAGCATGAAGTCCCCAAGGATTCAAATTCCCCAGGAGATTGAAGATTCTCATTCTTCGTTCCCCGCAGAAATCATCAGAGTTTTCCCTATTCCCCAGCCGAGTAAGGATTCCCATTTTTTTTAACCCCCAGTGGAAGTCTTCAAAGTTCTCTGGATTCTCCAAGAAGATTTCTCAGGCAGTACATGGCATTACTTCCCCAAGCAGAATTCTTGTCAATACTCCAACTTCAAGACATGAAGGATTCTCACATCCCCACAGAGGTTATCAGGAATTTTCCATCCCCAACAGTCACCAAGGATTTCTCATCCTCAGCGATCAAAGATTTTGAATCTCTAGCAGCGGTCATGGATTTATTTTCCCCGGCAGCAGTCCAAGATCTTATTATCCCCAGCTGTCAAGGATTTATTTTCCTCAGCAAATCAGCTTACATGCGCATACATTACATTCATATATCATAAAAATTGATAGAACACATTTTATTGCATCATACATTTCATGCAACATAACTTTGTGTTTCAGCTAACATTTTACCCTTTTCAGGATAAGATTAACAGTTATCTCTAACAAATATTCAAAGATTTCAGATACAGTACGGATACACTCCAGACACGAAAGTCATTATGTTACTCATTCAAGATCTCTTATTCAGATACAGTACAGATACACTCCAGAAATGGAAGTCATTCTACTACTCATTCAGAATTCAAAGTCAAGATACAGTACGGATACGCTCCAGACACGGATGACATTCTCTCACTCATTCAGACTTCAACAATCATGATACATATTAGAAACGCTCCAGACACGGAAGCCATTCTATTTCTCATTCAGATTCAACTGTCAATTTCAAGTTCAGATACACTCCAAACACGAATGTCCTTCTGTCACTTATTCAGATCCCAGTTACAGTTCAAATACACTCCAGACACGGAAGTCATTCTGCTACTCATACAGATCTCAACCTCAGATACAGTCCAGATACGCTCCAGACACGGTTGCTATTCTGTCACTTATTCTGACTTTTTCCCCAGCCTAGAGATGCTCCAGACACAGATGTCATTTTGTTGCTTATTCAGATTTCAAGATTCAGATACAATACAGATACACTCCAAACGCGGAAGCCATTCTGTTATTCATTAAGATCCAAATACAGTTACAGCTCGGATACGCTCCAGACACGGATGCTATTCACTTCCTCATACAGATTTAGTCTCCAGATACAGTTCAGATACGTTCCAAACACGGATACCATTCTGATACTCATTCTTTTGACTTACAACATGCAGTTCAACAAACATTCTTGATGGCATCTCTAAGCCCATCTCCGACAAGATTTTGTCACCTCTCCAAATGGCATCTTTAAGCCCATTCCCTCAACTACATTTTGACGAGTGCAAATTTACGGGCACTCTAGTGTCCAATCATCTTTTACCTTCGAGTCACGAACGACAAAACTCGCCAATCTAACTCTTCAAGTTCAAGAAGATTAAACAGGGGCAGTTGTTGTACCCCAAAATTTGCCCTCTCATTTTATCAAGATTTCCCCTCACAAGACTCTTTGGACTCCAGACCATACTAGGGTTTGCTCAACTCAAGACATCTCCTTGCACTGATGACTTGAAATTAGGGTTTAAGTTTGCACAAGGATTTTTGGACTTTCAATGCCTCATGTGACTTTCATACTTCATGTGGTACTCCTAAGATTGCTCATACCAAGTTTCAAGCCTTGAATCAAATTTTTGCCCAGTCAATTGGACAGTTGACCTAAAAATCAACTGTATTGGGGAAAAAGTCAACCATGGCCAATTTACAGTTAAACCTCATAATTTTTTATCCACATCAACATTATAGACTCATATGAACCATTTGATCAAGTTTGGACCATAACTCCTCAAGAAATTTGATCAGATCATCAAAAGGGCAAAATGGTCAATATTAGGGTTTTGACTGTAGAAGGGCAATTTCTGATTTTTCACCAAGCCAATGGCAAATTGAGTTCAAGCATGGTTTCAAGGACTCAATGGCATCATCTTGACCTAATCACAGGGTTCAAAAGATCTCAAATGCATTGGATTGACAAATGAATTTTCCAATCAACTGATCAAAAATCAATTGTACACTGAAAAGTCAAACTTTGACTTTTTGGTAAAAATCAAGTGCCAAGGGTCATTTTTCATCAAGATGTGTCAAAAAATGAAACGTGTTCACCAAGAAACCTAATTTTGAAAATTAGGGTTTAAGTTTGAAAAAATTTCATAACTTAGAATTTTTCTAAGTTATGAAAATTTCTTATTTTTTCCCAACTTTTACCAACTTTTTCACCATGATGTAATTGGATTCAAAGAAAACTTCCAACATGAAAGTTGTAGTCCTCCACAAAATATACAACTTTTATTCACAAAGTTTTCCCAAAAGATGCTTGGATCTCAAGTTATGATTTTGTGAATAGGGGTCCATGAAACTTTTAACTTAATGAAATTTTGCCCTAGTTTAGGCAGATTTTTTACCTAACTTCATGGCAACTTTTCACCTAGTTCTAAGAAGAATCTCAAAATTCATTTCAAAGATGGATTGTAGAGCATGTTACAAGCTTTCCAAAATTTCTAAGAACTCTCCAAGATCATTTATGGTTAGGGAGAATCGAAGGAATGAAAATGGAAATTTCTCACTTTTGTTCATGGCATTTTGCACATTGCTACAAGTTGCAAATCTGTCCTAAGCATGCTTGTACTTGTTTTACAGGTCTTAAACATTTCCACACTCCTTAATTTAATGCAAATACAATGGATATTGGCTTTATTCTGAGCTATGGAACTTTGCACAATGAATTAATCCATTTATGGCATAAAGGTAACAATACCATTTCCATAAAGCTTGCTTTTTTGCAACTTTGTATTCCTTGAGCATTGAACCTGATCTTTGTCCACAAACAAGATCCACAAACTTGAGGCAAAGTACACCAACTATGTTCAGGCCTTGAGCTAGCCTGTACAGGCTGTGAGCTTTGTCAACTCACTTTTGCTTCAAAAGCAAGTAAGCTTGCAAAAAGTCCACAACTTGGAAATCTGATAAGAGCAAGCCTTGGTATCACTTCAAACAACTTCAGCATATTGTAGCAAGCCACAAACACGATTTTCCAAGCTCCCAAACACCCTAAAACACAAAAACACCAACTTTTGCCCAAAATAGAGCCATCTCTGCAAATCACAAGCCATTTCCAAATTGACTCGTGCGTTTTGCCTTGAACCACTTCAAACACATTCCCTACAACCCACCTGAACTATCCAAGCCCCTTTCCAGCAACTGTAACCTCATTTTCACACTTCACCATTTTCATTTTGAAGCTTTGCAGGTTGACTTCTACAGGGACATTTAGGAAAGTTCAAGGCAAGCTAAGCATTGGGAAAGGTTGGGGGAACTTCAAGTAAGCTCACAAGTACTTCAGGCCTCACTCAAAGTTGCTACATTGCCATATCCAAACTCAACTTAACAAGGAATTTGTCAACTTTCTATCTCCTTATTTAGACATCCTTAGGCTTTGGTTTGTGAAGCAAAAATGTAGTCTTTAAGTTGCTTGAGATGTACATATGCATAGTTCTTATTTATATTAACTGAGCTAGGAGAATTTGGATGATGAACATGCTGAAAATTTTAGGTCAGAAATTAGGGGTGACAAAATTCTTCTTGATCTTTGAGAGTTAGGTCAAGTTCTTTATATCATTAGAATCGTGTGATGATGAGCTACATTTTTCATGTTATACATTTTTGATTTTATGCAAAGAATAGCAAGAACAAGTTTGAGCTGAACCAGGGTGCACGCTTGTTTGTTCAAAGGACAGGGATGAAGTTAAGTGGGTCTGGCGCTTTGGGCTTGGTTCTATTTGCACCCCCCCCCCCCCCCCATTTTTTTATTTGCACCCCTTGGCCCATTTTCCATATTTTACATATTTTCCATTTCTTTTTATATTTTCTGACTTTATTTATTTTTTCTAAATATTTAAAATCACAAAAAATATTCTCTTAATTTTTCACATTTTATTTTATTATTTTTATTATTTTCTTGGCATAAAAATAGTTTATTAAATAATATATACTTTATTTTCTTAAATAAAAACTTGTAAATAATATAAAAATATTATATATTTTTATTTTTATTATTTATACATTTAAAATAATATTTTCACACATATTTCATTTTTTTAACATTTTGTATATATTATTTTTATTATTTCTTGTACATAATGAAATAAATAAATAATTAATAATAGAATATATATTTTCTTTTAAACCAAAAATTAGGGTTTTCACCCTTTTAAAAATAATCATTTTTATTTTCTTATTGTTAGGACATAAATAAATTTATTTTCTCATACATAAAATTAATACAAAAACATTTTTGCATATTTATAATTTGTTCCATATTTAAATACTTGTTTATTTATTTATCTGTATAATAAATTCAATTGGGTTGTAATAGTAAATTAGGGTTTTATTTTTGTGCAAATACCCCCTATTCAAACTTGTATCCCCCTCCCCATAATAATGTTGTAATAGTTTAGATTTACTTTACGCATTTTATCGCTTTCATATACCATGATAGTAAATTAGGGTTTTGTATGCAAAGACCAAAAATCAAACAAATAGCATGACCTAAATACAAGACAAAAATGCATGAAAAATGACAACACAATGCACACAAGCACCCCTAGGGTTTCATCCACTTTGTTGCCTTAAAATGGCCATGGTATGCATGCTAGGTATCTTGGCAAAAACAAAACAAAACAAAAAGATCATAGTCCCTCGATGACGCTATCTCGGTTGCCTAAACAAAAATGATCTAGTCCCTCAAAAACTTGCTAATATACTTGGCACCATTGCTATCATGGTCATACGATGACCCACGCCCGTCCCGTTTAACATCCAAAGATAGGGTTGTTTACCAAATACAATGGTAAAACAACAATGTCAAAGGGTTAAAAATATGTAGGAAAGACTTTTGATTAGGTAGATGCTCCTAATTACTTGATCAATTTCCAAACCATCCTTGCTATTTTCAAACAAACACACACAATTTCAAAACATTTCCAAACAAACTTTCAAACATTGAAACATTTTTCAAAAGACAAACATCTTTGTATACATTCTTACGAACGAGAATCATTACAAAGATTGCCCAAACGAGTGGCCTCTTTTCAAAATACTTTCAAAACCACACAAAGCACCATTTCAAACAATTGGAAAAGCAAAGCAAGTGATCTAAACAAGTAACTAAGAGCCCATGGAAAACCATGGATGAAAAGGGTGCTAGCACCTTCCCTTTTCATAATCCACCCCCCGAACTCAAGAAAATATCTCAAAGGTCTTTCCTGTGCTTTTTGACCTTTCCTTTGGATAAAATAAAAAGTCGGTGGCGACTCTTGCTAAACCGAAACATTTGCGAACACAAACGCAAAACCTCAAGTTAGTTCTCCCACCGTATCACACCTGTAATTCTCAAAAATCACAACCAGGCAATATAAATTCAAACCAAATATGCAGATCAATTGGGTTTGGTCTCGTAAGTACAATGGTACTCATCTTTTGCCCTGATTTTGCTTGAAATGAAAGACCCTAAAAAGAACCTTGAAACCCTAACAATGGCATTCAGTCAAATATGCATCAAAACACACAATTAATTATGCAGACATGTTCTAAATGATTATACAAACATGAATATATATATTTAGAATTCATTTATCATGTGTGTATAGTCTAAACCGATTTCAAGAAAAAGAGCAAACCGTGATACCTGTGTATATTG
Organism: Vicia faba; assembly: GCA_948472305.1. Lineage (NCBI taxonomy): Eukaryota > Viridiplantae > Streptophyta > Magnoliopsida > Fabales > Fabaceae > Vicia > Vicia faba. Next base: position 150,813,553 of record OX451737.1, on the reverse strand, counting down.
TTTCTGGATGTGTTGATGCGTGAGAGTGGTCCAGATAGCTTCCAAATACGCTTAGGAATGGATTGCAGTCTTTGAAACGCCTTGAATCTCCCTCTAGAGCAAAAATCGATCAACATTTTTTTGTCAAAATTCTGAGCAGTCTTGTGGGTGTTCTACACAGCCAAATCATCTCTTATGATCAGAGTTTATTATGCATATATAGTAGAATGAATTAGGTTAACAAAACTGAATCGAATCTTGAAGATTGAGTGAGAAAAGATTTGATTTGTCTTGTATCTTTTTTTCTAACATAGGCCAAATCTTGCTATTTTATTCTAATGCATTTTTCTTTGATTTGCCAGCCTGTTTTACTCTTCCTTTGATGGGAAAATCTTCTTTCAATTGTGGGCCTTTTGGCTTGTTTTGGACCAAATCCTATCTTTATTCCTTCGAATCTGCCTTTCGTGCCAGCCTTGAACTTCAATTCGAACTAATCAAGACTTTCCTTATTAGAACCCTGTTCTCCTTAATGGTTGAGTAGAACTGTGCCAGCTTCAATACTAAGACTTCTCCAATTGGACCACCCTTTGTTTCGATTTCCTGTCCTTTTGAAGAGAGTTCCCTGGTCGAATCAACTCTTGTGGAATTGTGACCAAACAAGGAAAGAATTTGGCCTGGATATATTTTCTGATTGCCCTCTTGATAGCCTCCTTCGAATGTCCTGGAAGGAGTTCTTAGAATGGCCTTTGTCCCATTACCAATCGAAGGGCTTTGACACAATGCTAAATCGAAGGATCCCTTTCCATGCCAATCGAAAGGCTTTGACACCATGCCCATCGAAACGCTTATCATGAGGCCAATTGAAAGGCCTTTTGCAGCTGTCAATCGAAAGACGCTATGTATATGGCAATCGAAGAATGCTATGTAGATGTCAGTCGAAAAGCACTTTAGAGATTCCAATCAAAAGGCATTTTATGGACGCCAATCGAAAGGAACTTTTGAGATCCCAATCGAAAGGCATTTTGGAGGTGCCAATCGAAAGGCACTTTGGAAATTCCAATCGAAATAAACTTTGAAGATGTTGATCGAAGGGCATTCTGTAGGTGCCAATCAAAGGACCTTTAACCATTATTTGAAAATTTTCCTTATCTTTAGGCAAAGGTTAGTAACCACCTATGCAAGAGGAAAATCTTGGAAAAATATGAGAGGGTAAATTTTGGGGTACAACACAGATGTTAGCCATGGTCAGATGTACCAGAAGCGCATGCTCAAGGCCTTTAACAAGAAAGTTAGACATCGGGTATACCAGGCTATGATTTGGTAATAAAGCGCATTATACTACCACAAGATGATCCCAGGGGCAAATGGACTTTCACATACGAAGGGCCATTTGTGATCAAAAAGATATTTTCTGGCGGTGCTATGATACTTACCACCATGGAAGGTGAAGATTTTCCGCATCCTGTGACCACGGACATAGTCAAAAGATACTACGCATAAAAGTGACCCGCTAGGTTGATAGGCCTAGGCAAAAGTAAGGGCATCCCGGCGAACCAAAAGGATTCGGGAAAAAATTAGGGATATATGTAAAAATTGTACCTCTGGTAAGTCGAAAACCTAAAAAGGCAGCTTGGGCAAAAAAGGATATCTTGATGGACTGAAAAACCGAAAGGGAGGTCCAGGAAAAAGTTAGGGATTAAAGCATACGACTATGTCCCGTTGGATCATCTACTTACAACAAGTTTTGTTATCAATGTCGAGTTCGAATGGCATAACTCAATTCAATCAACTTCTTCTGACGGAAAGGGATGAGATGCTTGAAGACATAGGGGAAATAACAAGTTGAAACTTGATGGGATCACTTCCACATAGCTGTTTTTATTTGTACCTCATTCCATTTCTACGACAATTTCCTCTTACTAAGATCTCTGTCTCTTTGTACAAAACTGCATGTTTATAGGAAAAGTCTCAATACAAATATGCTTTAAAATACAATTTTTTTTTACTTTCTCTATTTTGTTCGCAAAAATGTCCAATGACTAAATTGAATGAACATATGCATTTGAACATGATTACTGTTAACATACATATGCATAAAAATAGGAAATAAGTGTTTACAAAAGACTCTAGGAATGGGAATAAAGTTTTAGCTATTCTCAAAAATCCACGAAAGAATTCTCTTCTCCAACAGGGTTTATTTCCCCAACGAAGTTTATTTCTCTGATTATCACAGTCCCCCGGCAAGATCCTCCTCCCAGGCCAGATGTCGTTCAACTTTGTTCTCCCTAGAAGAGTTGACATCCACACTTGAAACTTGATCAGACAATGCAACAAAGCATTATCCATCTATTTTATTCCTAGTCAAGGTACATAAGAATCAAATCCTTCAAAAGAACGATGAACGACCAACTCTCCTTGAATGCCTCTATCCTCAAGCAAAAGTTAAAAGTCCCCCAACGGAGTATCCTCAAACAGAAAGCAGGAATCCCCGGCAAAATTATTCCCAGTGAAAGTTAAAGAATCCCTTTCTTCATCCCCAACAACAATCCGGGATTTATTTCCCCAGCTAGACATTGTTACAAGGAGCTACTGATACGCTTCAACAACATATTGCATCCATACATCATTTCACAATACATCATGGCATATGCATACCAAAACGCATATAACATTCTCATTTATTTTGAGAGCATCATTACGCAATGCATTACATACACCATGAAAATACATAAAGCTAATTTTGTCTTTTCAGGTAAAGTTCAAAAATAGACGAATATCATCAGCAATTTTCAAACAGGTCGGAGATTAATTCCCGAAACAGGATGAAGAAACTATCTATATGACCAAACGGTATGAATTCCCGAAACAGGACGAGTTTACCAACAAAAAACAGGTTAGAGATTAATTCCTGAAATAAGACGGGGCAACTATACATATGACCAAGCGGTGTGAATTCCTGAAACAGGACGGGTTTACCAACAAAAAAATAGGTCAGAGATTAATTCCTGAAATAGGACAGGGTAACTACCTATATGACCAGGCCATATGAACTCCTAGAACAGAACGAGTTTACCAACAAAAAATAGGTTGTAGATTAATTCCTGAAAAAAGACGGAGCGACTATCTGCATGACCAAATGATTTCCTTCAAAGACTGGATTCTGACGAGCATTCCCCTTCAGAAGGTTATTCTGAAAATAATTCCTCCCATAGACTGAATTCTTGCGAGCAGTTTCCTTCTGAAAAACATTCTTCACAGTCAGGCGTAGACTCATTCTAATACTCCTATCAACAAGTGCTTCGGATGGCATCTACAAGCCCATTTCCAACGACACTCTATCACATCTCTGAATGACATATTTAAGCCCATTCAAGTAGTATAATCAACCAACAGTGTTACATCATGCACTGGTGAGTGCAAATTTCTGGGCACTTAAGTGTTCAATCCTCTTCCACCTTCAGATCACGAATGTCGGTCATGCCAATCTAACTTTGCATGTTTAAGAAGAATAAACAGGGGCAGTTGTTGTACCCCAAAAGTTTCCCTCCCATTTTCTTCAAGATACCTCTTTATGCTCCTAGAGTTTTCAATTGCTCAAGGCTACTCAAGGTTTGATCAGACAAATTCTCCTCATAAGTAGTTTGCCTACAATTAGGGGTTTTGTTTTCTCAAAGAAAATTGAGCTTCTAATGCCTCAAGTGGATTTCATGGTTCCTCATATGTCTCAAGGAATCCTCATGCTAAATTTCAAGCCTTGCATCACAAGTTTGCTCAGTCAATTGCTCAAATGACTAAAAATCAACTATATTGGATAAAAAGTCAATTATGGTCAACATACAGTCAAACTTTGAGATTTTTGGTCAACATCAAGATTTCGAAGTCATATTCATCATTTGATCAAGGGTTAATCATGATTCACTAAGAAAACTCTCAATTCACCAAAAGTCAAAAGTTACCAAATTAGGGCTTTCTTAAGGAGAAGTCAACTGAACTTTAACCAAGCATAATTTCAACATGCTTCATCAGATTTTTCTCAAATAAATCTCATTTGGAAGGAAATTCAATTCTCTACAACTTTTCTCTCTAAGCTAAAGTCCAAAAAATGCTTCAGTTGAGAGATATGGGCCAAGACATTATAGTTCATTTTAAAAGTCGATAAAAAGATACTTTTTGTCAAAGAAATTTACATCAAGATAAAGTTTTCAGGTGAAAACATGATCAATATAGAGATTGTAGGGGACATCTGGATCTTTCCAAAAAGTCCAAGATCACCTTCATATGATAAAAATTTGAGAGTTATGATTGGTGCAAGTTGGGAAATTTTGAGAAAATACATGAAACCCAAATTGATTAAACTTGAATTTTTGGGCTAATGGGATTATCTTTCAAGGACCAAATATGTTTTAGACTTCATAGTGAACCTCTAAATCTATTCATACACCCTTTTGATTTTTATTCCATTTTTTTATTTTATTTATTTAAATTCAAAATTAAATTAAATAAAATCAAAGTTTTCATGCAAAGGTCCAAGCCCATTCTTCTTGACCTAATTTTCCTCTTTATATTCCACATATTCAAACTAGAGAAACACGAGGAAACTTTGCAAGAAGATCACCTTAAAAAAACTTCAAAATTTGTCAAACTGGGGCAAACTTCAAACCCTATTTTCAGCCTTCCTCAAAGCCAAACAACCATCCCATTCAACTTAAGGAACATTATAGGGTAAGTATGAATCGATCTTGATAATCCAAAGAGCCTGGAAATCACATACATGCCTCACCAGTTTCTATCTTTGCATGAAATTCATATTTTTGTTTTTATTATGTTTTGATGCATACTAACATTTCTAATATGCTTCTGAGGTGTAACAATGTAGGATAGAACCATCACATGAGTCCCATAACGATCGAAGTATGTATTGCCATGTTTGAACCGATTGACCTTGTTTACTTCGTATCTCTTTGTACAGGGAGAGTTAGCCAAAACCGAGGCCACCATTGAATTCATAAGGGCCAAATTAGGGGGTAAGGTCCCTTTGAATCGCTAATATTGTTATTTTGCAGGAACACAAAACGAAGTCACCGGAGAAGACGATTGGAGCTAGGGCTCTGGCGCCTCTTTGGTCCAGTCAATGATGTTTATTATATATTTATTGGTTGTCATTGCAATAGCAGATGTAACAGCCACCCCAGTGGCAAGGAAGCGCGCGTTAAGTCCTTAGTCTATCAAGGCATGGGTTTGATCCCTGCCTTTTGCTGTTTTTCCATATTTTCTCAATTCTTGCAGGTTTAACATATATTGCGTTGCATTCATTCCCCTAACACCAGCACACGCCTGGTGCAATGGCAAGCTATGCCACTCGGAAGGCAAAGGGCGTGGGTTCAATACCCACCCTTGGAATTTGTTTTGTTTTTTGATTTCTAACCCTTATTTCCTTGATTTTTCTTCCCCCATTTAGTTTTAGCTAACCCTAATTCTTTTTCAATTAATCATTAAACAAAAACCATTTTCTTTAACCCTTAAAATAATTAGGTTTAGGTTTTTTAACCTTTTAATCAATTAATTAATTAACCATCTTTTTTTAATTAATTGAAATTAATTAGGTTTTATTTAATTAATCATCATCATTCAAACCACTTTTTCCTTATTTATTTTTCTTTCATTTGTATTTACATTTCCTAGATCAAGTGTATTGGTAATTGCGTATTGTGATACAGTGGGAGAACTGACTTGGGATTTGCGTTTGTGTTCGCAAATGTTTCGGTTTAGCAAGAGTCGCCACCGACTTTTTATTTTATCCTAAGGAAAGGTCAAAAAGCACAGGAAAGACCTTTGAGATGTTTTCGTGGGTTCGGGGGGTAGATTATGAAAAGGGAAGGTGCTAGCACCCTTTTCATCCATGGTTATCCATGGGCTTTTAGTTACTTGTTTTAGATCACTTGCCTTTGCTTTTCAATTGTTTGAAATGGTGCTTTGTGTGTGTGGTTTTGAAAATGTTTTGAAAAAGATGCCTTGTCTAGGAAACCTTTGTAACAATTCGTTTGAATGTTTTACAAAGGTGTTTGTCTTTTTGAAAAGATGTTTCAATGTTTTGAAAGTTGTTTTGGAATTGTGTTGTGGAGTGTGTTTTGAAAAATGGCAAGGATGTTTTGCAAGTTTTTTGATCAAGTAACTAAGAGCTATCTACCCTAATTTTACTCAAAGATCTTTCTCATGTTTTTAACCCTTTTAACAGTGTTGTTTCACCATTGTATTTGGTGAACAACCTTGCGTTAGGATGTCGAACGGGACGGGCGCGGGACATTTGTATAGTCATAGAAGGCAACATATGGGATGTTTTAACAATGTCGTTTTTAGGGACTAGATCGTTTACCGAAGGCAACATCGAGGGTCATCGAGGGACTACGATCTTTTATCGAGGGTCTTTGCTAAAACGCCCATGCTCGAGGGACATGACTATATTCCGAGGCAACAAGTGAGATTACCCTAAGGGTGCATGTGTGCAAAGTGTGTTTTATTGCATGCATTTGTCTTTGATTTTTAGGTTGTCTACTTATTGTTTTTATCTTGCCATACACACCTAGTTACTAGCATTTGTACAAAAGTAATAAAAAGTGCAAAAAATAAATCCTACACTATTACAACCATATTGAAGTGCAAAGAAATGTAAAGGAAAAAATAAGATAAAAAGAAGTAAAAAATGAGCTCTTTCAATTTGGGCAGGAGCAGCCTTCGATTTGCATTCTGTTGGCCTCCTTCGATTGGGGCTGGCAACAACAAAGTCATGTCTTTCGATTAGGCTTTGGCACCAATCAGGTCATGTACTTCGATTGGAGGTTGGCACCAGCATGGGAGTGCCTTTCGTCTGAGCCTGGACTTAGTGCAAGTGTGCCTCTGGCTGCGCCTTTCTGCCTTGTTGCCTTCTTCGATTGGGCCAGTGAAATCAGTGTGAGCATGTCCCTGGCTGGGCCTGGAAGTCAGTGTGGAAACCAAAGGCTTCGTTTCATACTCCTGTCTCCTGTTTCTTTCATTTCAAGCATTAAATGGCAACATGGCCTGAGGCCATGCTAGTATTTGTCTTGTAAACAGTTTAATAGTTAAATCTAGTTCAGATAAACAGAAAGCAAAACGAAAGGCTCAACTCTAAAAAATATGTTAAAAAGGGTGGAAACGAAAGGAACAGTGGTATGCACATGTTTGAAACGAACGAAAAGATTATTTACATGCCATGAAACGAAAAGTTCAAAGGTAAGAATAACTTACCTTGCTTCAGGCCTTGAATGGATGTGGGACCTTGAGTGGAGGCCCGGGGTTCTGGATTTGAAAGAGGGGGCCAACAGTTGTGCTTGGAATGCTGGATTCGAAGGAAGGAAAGAAACAAGTCTTATGTTTCTTTCCAAACTGGATTCGAAGGATACTGAAGAGTATTTGTTCTTCAGAATCGAAGGAAGTAAGTGTTTGGGATTCTGGGTTTTAATTTCTCAAGTGTTGATGAACTTGAGAGTTTTGTTGTGTTTGAGAAAATTTGGGAGATTCGTTCCTCTGGTCCAAAGATCCTCTTTTATATTTGCATAAATTCCTCTATTTATAGAGAAAAAGAATGGACATGTCTTCAACAGCCAGCCTTGCAAAATGATAAAATAATAGGTAACGTGAAAGTACAAGTGGGGGGCCTGTTGGCAGTTGGGGTGCAGGAGATGTGACTTATGCCTCTGACGTTGCTTGTGCTCAGACCAAATTCAGTTTAGAAGCTGCTTTTGTGATAAAAGTACTTTCTATGAAAAGAAAGAGTATGTAGCCTTTAACCCAGAATAGTAGTATCTAAAAGACAAATTTTAAAACCTTTGTACAAGCTTCTGACTATGTAAAGATTTGGACGCAGCACAGCCTGGAAAACGAGATTTGGTCTTGAGTCAAATGCAAGAGTGAGATCGAAGCACACCTGTTTGAAGGAAGCCTTTGCCTCAGTCGAAGCTTGTGGTCGAAACAAGCTAACTCGAAGGAAGCTATTGCCCAATTGAAAGCTCATGCTCGAAGGAAGCATATTGCCCAATCGAAAGCTCATGCTCGAAGGAAGCATATTGCCCAATCGAAAGCTCATGCTCGAAGGAAGCAATGTTGCCCAATCGAAGCATGTGGATCGAAACAAACATAAAGGGAGTCATTGCCTTTTAGCGTGAGGGAGGTTCCTGGCTTCTGAGTCGAAGGGTATTCCCAAGTTGCATTCGAAGGAGGCTCTTGCTCAACTGAAGTTTTCATCCAGGCACACAGAAGGTGAGTGCCCAAACAAAGACTCGCCTTGCAGAGGGTACATGTGACCAGTAGGTCATGGCCTTCGATTGCAAGCATGCAGGCAGCAAAAGACACAAACGAAACCTGCAACAAGAAGTCACATGCCCAGGCGAAATAGGCAAGCCAAGCTTATGTCGAAAGAGGTCAAAATGCCAATCGAAGGATGCAAGCCAAGCTTGTGTCGAAAGAGGCCAAAAGGCCAATCGAAGAATGCAAGCCAAGCTTGTGTCGAAAGAGGCCAAAAGGCCAAACGAAAGAGCTGAAACGAAGGACACTTGTTTTCCTCCAAATTTTGTCAAAATAATATTTTTATCTGTTTTCTCCCTTTTTGACAGTTTCCTTTTAATTTTGGTACTGGAAAATCCAAATGCACTTGTTCAAGCTTGAACCTTGAAAATCCTTGTAAGAAAGGCCTTGAGAATGAGATGGCAAATTTTGGGGTACAACACGTATCTTTATATTTTTCACATTTTTCCATTATGTAATTGCCCCGAGTATGTAACAGTTGTAGGTTTACCTTCCCGCACTCTCACTATTATGTAACTGCCCCAAAACTCTGTAATAGTTTTAGGTTTGCATTTCCGCCTTTATCTTCTGCTACTATATTTCCTATGTAATTGCTAGTAATTAGGCTTTGTATGGAAAGATAAAATAAACCGATAGCAAAACCCTAATTTCAAGATAAATAATTGAAAAAAACACACCTGCGCACTTACACCGCTAGGGTAGCCTCTCTCTGTTGCCTTTCGGAATGATGGTCATGTCCCTCGAAAACAAGGATGCTTTAGCAAAAGACCCTAGAATAAAATATCATAGTCCCTCGATGACCCTTCGATGTTGCCTAAGAAAAATGATCTAGTCGCTTACGAAACTGCTAAAGCATCCTTACAAGTTGCCTTCGATGATCATACGATGACCCTTCACTTGTCCCTTCACATCCAATAGATAGGGTTACCTACCAACTAATGGTACGGATAACACTACCTCTAAATGAGAAGGAAAAGAACAAGAACAACCTTGAGCGGGTAAGAAACTTTTAATCGTTTGCTCACAAACTTTTATTAAAAAACATTTCACACATCACTTTCAAAAATATTTTCTAAAACACTTTGTACACATTCTTGAGGACTGATACAAGAATCATTACAAAGTCAGCCTTACATTGGGAATTTCAAAATATTTTCAAACAAATCACACACACAAAGCAAGTTTTCAAAAGTGAGCTATGAAATTAAGAGCCCGTAGATAACTACGGATGAAAAGGGTGTTAACACCTTCCCTTTTCATAACCTACCCCCTAAACTCAAAATCTTCAAGGTCTTTCCTGTTCTTTTCCCCCATTCCTTATTAGATAAAATAAAAGTCGGTAGTGACTCTAGTTATCCGCAACATTTGCAATAAAACGCAAAACAAGTCAGTTCTCCCACTGTATTACAGTTACACACGTTAATCACCACATCTAATTAGGTAACACGTTTGGTATCCTTAAAATCTAGATAACCAAAAGGTTTCCATATGATCAGAGACAATTCTGGCCGAAACATCTTCTGATTACTGCGGTTCTAAAAGAAATAAAATACCTTGGCTTAAGTTAGAGTCTCGTAATCTTTAGAAGGTTTGAACGCTGATCTTGTTCTGACTGGAGCAACTTTCTGTCCTAGAATTAAATCTTCAGAAGAAGAAGATTAGATTCTGCTTTTCCTTTGTTGTGGTTAATCATAAGGAACATCAACAATATCAAAAGTAGGAGCTTCTAATTCTTTATCCTCTTGTATCTTCTCCTTGGGTTATGCGAACATTATCTTCACATCTGCAAGCTTTTCAACCAGCTTTGACTTTTCATTTTCAAGCTTATCATCGAATCTGCCATGGATTGATTCCTCCACGGTTCGTGATTCTGTGTTATAGACTCTGAAACCTTTTGATCGTTCAGAATATCCTAACAACAAACACTTCAGCACTTTGGAATCAAACATTCCCAGATTCTCTTTAGTATTCGACAAAAAACATACACTTTCGAAGGGATGGAAATAAGAAATGTTGGGCTTTCTATTCTTCCATAATTCATAAGGAATCTTGCCCAAGATAGGTCTTATAGAGATCCTATTATGAATATAACATGTTGTGTTTATAGCTTCTGCCCATAAATGCTTAGCCATATCAGTATCTTGGATCATGGTACGAGCCATTTCTTGTAATGTCCTATTCTTCCTCTCTACAACCCTTTTATTGTGGAGTTCTAGGGCGGGAGAAATCATTGGATATGCCATTAGAATAAAAAAGTTTTTCAAAATTTTTGTTTTTAAATTCTCCACCATGGTCGCTTTTGACTCTGACTGTTTTGAAACTCTTTTCATTTTGCACTTGAGAGCAAAAAGAAGCAAACACAGAATGTGACTCATCCTTCTGTTTTAAGAATTTTACCCATGTCCATTTGTTTTAATCATCAACGATGACAAGTCCATATTTCTTTCCATTGACAAAAGCAATCTTCATTGGTCTAAATAAGTCAATGTGAAGAAGTTTTAATGTCCTACAGGTAGAAACAATCTTTTTAGCTTTAAAAGAGGGTTTTTTGAAAATTTTCCTTTCTGACATGCTTCACAAAGAGCATTTGAAGTATACTTCAGATTGGGCAAGCCTTTGACTAATCCAAGCTTATTTAGTTGATATATTTTTCTCAAGCTAACATGGCCTAGACATCTGTGCCAGACCCATTGCTCTTCTTGAATAATAAGAAGAAATTTTACATTATGATTTTTCAAATCTGATAATCTGATTTTGTAAATATTGTTCTTCCTCTTACCATTGAATAAGACTAAGCCATTTTTTGACTAACAACTTTATAAGATGTTTAATTAAAAATGATGTCATAACCATTGTCACTAAGTTGGCTAATTGACAACTGGTTATGCATCAGACCCTCGATTAAAAGAATATTATTAATAGAAGGAAGTTTACCAATATCAATAGTTCCAGAGCCAATGATATTTCCCTTCTGGTTGCCTCTGAAACAAACAACTCCTCCAGACTTAAGTTCCAAATCTTGGAACATATGCCTTTCGCCCGTCATGTGTCGCGAGCATCCACTGTCTAGGTATCATGACTAATGTTTCAGTGGCTCCATCAAAGACATACAACATAGATTATATGATTCTTAAGTACCCACTTTCTGGGTCTTTTCTTGTTAGAAGTTCCAGAAGTTATGACACCTTTGGACTTTTGTGCAACAGGATAATCATGTAAAATTTGTGCATGATACTTAGGCTTAGAAGTTTCCTTCTGTGTCTGAGATTGTGCTACAGTGGAATCAGAACCTTCTTATTCTATACATTTCAATTATGTGCTAGCAAGCACGAAATGTTCAGAAAGAGGTTTTGATTTGACACTCAGAGTCTCATTAATTATTTTTGATGGTCCTGAATATCCCAAGCCTCTACTTCCGTTTTTGCTAACTCCATAGATCATTGAAGCCATTTCACTTCTATTTATGCTTTTAGCTAGGAAGTGCTAAAAAACTCTATCATATTTGATTACTTCATCAGTAACAAATGTACTAGAGATAATCTCTTCTTCTAATCTAGAAACTTTACTTTTTAGAGCAATATTTGATTTTTCTAACACAAATAATTTTTCATTTAAATCAGAAAGGTTTTGCTCATCTTTAGTAGAGTTCTCAAAAGTAACTACAAAATTCTTTTTTAGAGTTTTGTGTTTACTTAGAAGAGATTGATACCTTTTCATTAGTTCTGATAAACCAATTTCAAGTTTCAAACGAGATAAAGAAGAAAGTACCTCTTTGTCGTCATCAAAGTCTGACTCATTATCAAGTGTCATTTCATCCTCTGATATTGCTTCACTCGTGTTGGTCTTTGCCATGAATTCTAAGTTGACATGTTCTTTATCAAAATCTTCTTCTTTTGACTCTGAATCATCCCATGTTACCATGAGACCCTTCTTGGTTTTGTAGGCCTTCTTAGTTTTCTTGTCTTTCTTGAGCTTTGGGCATTCATTCTTATAATGTCCAGGCTCCTTGCTTCATAACAGGTAACTTCTTTTCCAGAAGCTTTCTTCTGACAAGATGTAGATTCAGATCTATTGTTTGTTCTTTTTGATCCTCTGAACTTGCTATGTTTGTGTTTCCATATCTGACTTATCCTTCTGGATATTAGAGAAAGTTCATCTTCATCTTAATTTTCTTCAGATCCTTCTGATTCTTCTGCTTGAAAGCCTTGGTCTTTCCAGACTTAGACTTCAAAGCCACGTATTTAAATTTTTTTAGGTTCATCTTCCTCAAGCTCTATCTCATGACTTTTTAAAGAACTAATTAGTTCCTCAAGACCAATGTTGTTCAGATCCTTTGACAACTTTAAAGCAATTACCATTGGTCTTCCTTTTTTGGGCAGACTTCTGATAATCTTCTTAACATGATCTGTTGTAGAATATCCTTTATTCAGAACTTTGAGTCCTGCAACAAGAGTCTGAAATCTTGAAAACATCGTTTCCACAAATTCATCATCTTCAATTTTGAAGGCTTCATATTTCTGGGTTAGGGCCAAAGCCTTTATCTCCTTAACTTTAATGTTGCCTTCATGAGTCATCTGAAGAGAGTCAAAAATAGACTTTGCAGTTTCTCTATTTGTGATCTTTTCATCTGAGCATCTGTCATTGCACTTCTTGCAATCTTCTGACCCTTATCATCTATTGGGTGAGTGTAGCCATCAACTACCAAATCCCATAAATCCAAGTCATATTCCAGAAAGTAAATTTTGATTCTGTCATTCCAATAGTCAAACTTCTCTCCATCAAACATAGGAGATTTTTCACTATAATGGTCTCTATCATTATCCCTATTATCAGCAGTGGTATCAACAGGTGTAGCCATTGGTTTTTCACACAATATGGATCAGTACTGAACATTGCTAAGTGTTTATAAAAATGTAAACTTTTTATCACCTTAGAACTGGAGCTCTGATGCCAACTGAAGGTGTGAAAAACACAAGAAATGAGGGGTTTGAATCAAAAACTTTTCTTTAAAAATAATCCCCTTTAAAAAATGTTTTCCACACTTTTGATAATAACAATAATTAAGAACGAGAAGTAAAGAACAAAGTATGTTTACACTAGTTCACTTGAAAACTATCAAGCTAGTCTAGTCCACCCGCCAAAGTGATTTCGACTTTATCAACAAGGACTTAGTCCAATAATCAAAAAAATTATTACAATACACAAGCTGACTGCAAGTGACTAATGCTACAACCTCTAAGACACACTAATCTTAGACTTCTTAAGAATTCTGACCAACTGGTCCCTTAAGGAAAATCAAACAATTGTTTGAACAAAGATAACCAGACTGATTATTACAATGCACAAGCTACCCGCAAGTGACTAACAACAACCTCAAATGCACACAAGTCCTACACTTCTTAAGGGTATTGGCCTAACTGGTCCCTTAAGGAAAATTAAACAATTGTTTGAACAAATTTTGTTTACAAAATATGTGCTTCTTAACAAGCTAATATGTAAACAGTGTTTCACAATTATACATACTAAATAGAAATGAAAAGCGTATGAACAGTCTTTCAGTGAATTAGCATGAATTTTCAGCTTTTTCTCTTAGTCTTCAAACCCTTTTATATAGCCAATAAAATAATATATCATTTGAGGGGTACTCTTGGAATTTTTAGAATCTTTGGTGGCTTAAATCACGTGGGGGACAAGATCGTGCGACGTGTCCATCCTTCATGGTATTGAAATGAAACATTTTGATTGCACCATGTACTATTTGTACCACGTTAATGTTATCTTCTTTCCTTTTGTACTTCAGAGGCTTCTGCGAGCATGAGCTTAGAAGAGAGAACATAACACTAAGGTCATCAAAACTTCAAGTCTTCAGAGTCTTCAGAACTACGTCTTCAGAGTCTTTAACACTTGGTCTTGAGAACCTTTTCTAGAACATTGGGTCTTCGAAACTTCAAGTCTTCAGAGTCTTAAGAACTTCGTCTTTAGAATCTTCATCACTTGGTATTGAGAAACTTTTCTAGAACCTTGGGTCTTCAGAACTTTAAGTCTTCAAGTCTTCAGAGTCTTCAAAACTGCGTCTTCAGAATCTTCAACACTTGGTCTTTGAGAACCCTTTGTCTTCAGAAACATGAGTCTTCGGCATCTGGCCTTCAGTAGTAACTCCTGTCTTCAGATCTTTTGAGTGGTTTCTTTAGAACATGTTGTCTTTAAAAACATAAGTCTTTAGAATCTGGACTTTCATAGAACTTGTCTTCAGATCATCTGACTTGTTCCTTTAGACCTCATATCAGAGCCTACACTTCAGAGTCTTCTGGAGTATCTTGTTACTGTTCATCAAAACTTGTGTAGAGCAGAAGTGAAACTTGTCTCTTCTAATGTCTTGGCCACGCCATTCATTAGAAGTAGAACCTGCTTGTTAGATACTCACAATAACAAACATTAGAGTACCAAAATTATTCATACAAACATACTCTTTGTTATCATCAAAACTCAGAGATAAAGTAGCATAACCAAATCGTGTTCTAACAAATCCATCACTGGACCAACGTCCTATCACCATCACTAGACCAATCGTCCTAACAACACCACTGGACCGAAGTCCTAATATATGCCATGCATGCAATGATACACAATAACATAATAAAACATGACCAATGCTAGTCAAAAACATCATTCATTCATGTAATCATAATAATATCATCACATACATCATATATATATATATATATATATATATATATATATATATATATATATATATATATATATATATATATATATATATATATATATATATATACATGGAATTATCACAACATTACCATAATATCATAGCAACAACATAATATCATCATAGGATCAACAACTCTTCAAACAACACACGTCAATGTAATCCATCATATAGAAGTATAATTTCATCACATCATAGGTATTATAAATATACACCATTTTATTTATTTTATTCCACCTAATTATAGTTCATTGCGTTAGCTATCCAATGCTTCGAACGACGCATCAAACGAAGTCCGAAAACTCAAATTATGACACTTTGAAGATTCTGCCATCCGCCTCTCGCTTAAGGCTCTCCCGGCGAAGCAACTTGCTCGCTTGAGGCTCGCCCGGTGAGGCTGGGTGGAAAATCCTTCCCCCATACAAAATTCCAGGAGCTTGTTTTTCTTTGTCTTCCTTTGGCCGCGAGATCCCTTTCGCCTCCCCTTCGCCCGGCAAAACTGGGGCGAGTCACCCATCTCTATAAAAATTCTAGGGGCTCTATTTTCACCCCTTCCATTCGCCTCTTCCTCGCTTGGTGCTTCTTTAGCAAAGCTCCCTCACCCGATGAAGCATCAGGCTCGCACGATGATGCAACGCGAATAGGAAATTCCCTATGCATTTTATGCACTACACCAGTTCCAATTTCCGCATGATTTCACCTTCGAACAGACCCAAAACTCATACAAATCACATATTTCCATCATACAACAACACATCATAATACACATTTCATACATCGATTCATGACATCATTAACATTAACTTTTCACAATTTCATCAAGGGTTCATCACATAATCAAACCATCACAAAAACATAATCACATACACACATTTAAACCATATATCAATCATAAAATAAGGATACTCCCCTTACCTTAGATTCCTAGCAAAAATCGTTTTCTCTTCGGGTTTCTATATGATTCCTTTGAGTTTCTCTTATGCCCTAGTTCTGCTCTCTGCCTCTTCTCCAAATGCGATCGTACAAAATGAGCGTTCTAAACTCCATTCCCTTATGTCAAACTTACCCCTTGGACCCTTTCTATAATCTTACTATATTACCATCACTTATCACTTTTCATCAATTACCACTTTGCCCCTGACACTTTCACACCTTATATTCTATTTATTTTATTAATAATGATTCTAAATAATTAAAACTAATTATCTAAAATTATTAAAACACCCAATATCTCTTAATTTCTCATATATTATACAAAGCATCACATCACACATCATAATCATCAAAACATCATAGATGCTCATCATAATTAATTAAATTATCAAATAAATAATCTAATTATTTTGAGGTGTTACAACTCTCCCCCACTTATTAGAATTTTCTCCCTCGAAAATTACCTTGCGGAAACAAAATTGAATAAGACTCTCTCATTTGATCCTCGCATTCCCAATCCAACTTTCACCAGCTGGTCCACCCACAATACCTTCACTAAGGCGATGTCTTTAACTCTGCAATTTCTCCACTTTCCATCCTTCTATCCGCATGGGTGATGCTTCAACAGTCAAGTTATGTCTCACCTATACATCATCCATTTGGATCACATGCGAAGGATCCAGAATATACCTCCTCAATTGAGACACATGAAACACATCATGAAGATTCGCAAGCAATGGCAGTAAAGTAATCCGATAAGCCACTTCACCTATCTTCTCTGATATTTGATATGGACCAACAAAATGCGGCGTAGGTTTTCTCGACTTCAAAGCTCTACCAACACCGTTCACTAGAGTAACTCTAAAAAACACATGATCATCTTTTTTGGAATTCAAGTGCCTTTCTCCTCTTGTCATGATAACTCTTCTGTCAACTCTGAGAAGCCTTTATCCTCTCTTGAATCATCTTAATATTTTCAGTCGTCTCCTGCACAATCTCATGTCCGAGCACAACACTCTCGCCTGACTCATCCAAAAACAATGGAGTTGTACACCTCCTACCATAAATCTCTTCATACGGTTCTATACCAATACTCGCATGAAGACTATTGTTGTATGTAAACTCAATCAACGGCAAGTGGTTGTCCCAAGAACCTCCTTGTTCCAACACACAAGCCCTTAACAAATCCTCCAAAGACTTCATAGTCCTCTCTTTCTTATGAGTCTGTGGAAGATATGTGAAACTCAACCTCAACTTAGTACCAAAAGCATTATGTAAACCTTCCTAGAACTTCGACGTAAACCTCGAATATCTATCTGATATAATACTCGAAGGTATCCCATGCAATCTCACGATCTCCTCAATATACATCTCAGCTAGTTTATCCATAGGATGATTGATTTTCATCGGTAAGAAATTAACCGACTTTGTCAATCTATCCACAATCACCCAAATCGAGTCATTTCCCTTAGTTGTCTTTGTTAAACCCGACACAAAATCCATATAAATACTATCACATTTCCATCGCGGACTGTTTAACGGTTGCATTAGACCCAAAGGCTTCTGATGCTCAACCTTCGATTTCTGACAAGTCAAACAAGCATAAAATTTTTTGGCAACTTCCTTCTTCATACCAGGCCACCAAAACAACTTCTTCAAGACTTGATACATCTTTGTAGCACCGTGATGAATACTTAACCCACTTCTATCTCCTTTCTCAAGAATACTCTTCTGAAGTTTTGGAACATCCAGAACTCAAACTCCATCACCAAACCTCATCATTCCACTCTCGTCAATTCTGAATTCACCTTCATTGCCTTGGTTAATCAAGGTCAACTGATCAATCAATTTCAAATCGAACTTTTGACCTTCTTGGATTTCTTCTATAATTCCACTAGCCAGTTTCAACATTCTTAACTTCACACTATCAGGAGTCTCCTCACATACCAAGCTCATATCTCTGAATTTTTTGATCATTTATAACTCTCAAACCATAAGCATCGACATATACAATGACTTTCTACTTAATGCATCAACAACCATATTTGCTTTACCGGGATGGTAATTCAAACCAAAGTCATAATCTTTTAACAATTCAAGCCACCTTCTCTATCTCATATTTAATTCCTTCTGATCAAACAAGTACTTCAGACTCTTACGACCGCTGAATACTTCAAATTTGGAGCCAAAAACATAATATCTCTAAGTCTTCAACATAAACACCACATCTACTAGCTCTAAATCATGCGTATGATAATTCTTTTCATGAACCTTCAGTTGCCTAGAAGCATAAGCGACAACATGTCTATTTTGCATTAGCACACCACCAAGTCCCATCTTCGATACATCACAATACACCACAAAAGACTCACTCGGATTAGGCAAAACCAATACCGAAGCGGTTGTCAATTTCTTCTTTAATTCTATAAAACTTTTTTCGTATGCAACCTCCTAAACATAAACTTGACCGTTTTGAGTCAACTGAGTTAACGGTAACACCAAATTAGAAAATCCTTCAATGAACCTTCGATAACAACCTGCTAAATCAAGAAAAATTTGAATCTAAGTCGCAGACTTCAGGGTTTCCCATTGCAACACAGCATAAATTTTAGAAGGATCCACAACAATTCCACCACTAGAAATCACATGGCCAAGTAAACTCACTTCCTTCAACTAAAACTCACACTTCAACAGCTTTGCATACAACTTCTTCTCTTTCAACACTTGCAACACAATTCACAAATGTTCACCATGTTCTTCTTCTGACTTAGAATATACCAAAATATCGTTAATGAAGACCACAACAAACTTGCCCAGGTAAGAATGGAAAGTACGATTTATATATCCCATGAAAATACCTGGCGTATTAGATACATCAACCGACATCACAGTGTACTCATAATGGCCATACCTTATTTGAAAAGCCATCTTCAAAATATCATCTGGTTAAACACGAATATGATGATAACTCGACCTTAAATCAATCTTGGTGAAAACATTAGCACCTACCAACTGATCCATCAAATCATTAATCCTCAAAAATGGATACTTATTATTAATATTCACTTTGTTCGACTGTCTGTAGTCCACACACAATCTAATGCTTCCATCCTTCTTCTTCACTAACAACATAGAAGCACCCACAGTGAAACACTTGGTCGAACAAAATTCTTCTCAAACATTTCTTCCACTTATTTCTTCAGCTCACTCAGCTCTGAAGCTGACATTCTGTAAGGAGCCATTGACACCAGACTTGTACCTGGCACCAATTCTAGAGAGAACTATACTTCATATTCTGGAGGCAAATCACTGATGTCATTTGGAAGCACTTCTGAAAATTCACAAAAAATCGATAATTCTACACTGGCAGCTTCACGATCAACTTGTAGCGACACAAACATTGCAAACAACAAAACTTCATCTTCTAAAAGTTCCTTCACTTGCTTAGTAGACAACAATATCAGTTCTTCATTTTTACCAAACTTAGGAACCTCAAAATTTTATTATAACAATTGATGTGAGCATAGTTAAACTCCAACCATTTTATTCCAATAATATCATCAAGAAGTCCATCTATCATATAAGAAAATTAAATGTTCTAGAAAATACGATTTTGTCCTTCTATTTCCACACGCAGCCATGTGGCTTGCTTCTCCGCTCAACATTCTTTCTCTACACGTCTCTCTTTTCTTTCTTCATCTCTCTCTTCTCTTTCATCTCATCACATGTTCTTTTTCTTCTTAATGTTCCTCTTTTTCAAACTTCCCTCTTTTTTCTTCATCTTTCTTTCTTTTTCCAACTTCTTCCGCTATCTTCTTATCTCTTCTTGCTATGAACCCCAACTTGCAATTCATTTTCATTTTCTCATTATCATCTCTATTGCAAACGAATTGGCATCTCTCTTGCAAACAAAAATAAAAAGCATGGATGAAACTAAAATCAAGAAGGAGAAACATGTTACCAACCGGAATAAGGGATATGGCGTTTCCGACGGGATATGGCGTTTCCGACGGGATATGGCGTTTCTGTCGGTTTTACAACGGTGTGTGGTTTTCCGACAATTTTTTCAATTTGTTGCTCTTCGACTTCTAACAAGGGGTAAAACCCCACTGTGATTTGCAGGTAAAAATCTATTGCGATTAAGGTTATTATGATGTTGACAAAGGGGGATTTTAATTGTTGTTTTTGAAAAACCCTACTGTAAAATTTTTATAGATTGATTATGCACTAAAAAACTCTTTGAGGATGGTGTTGTTAAGTGGGAGGATTATGCAGTTGGAGGCGAACTATTTGAGAGGATTATGTAATGTTGGACGGTTTAGAAAATGAAGTTAATAACTTGATGATTTTGATTTGTGAATGTTGCTGCTCTGTGAATAAGTTGTTATGTAAATGTACTTTATTTTGAGTTTTTTTTTTGTTAAAGCTTAAAAACAATTTCTTTTTAACGTCTTTGTTTTAGTGGTTTATGCATTTCAATGTTTTGTTTGTTTTACAATCTAATCATTTTGTTAGGCTTAAATGGCATTTTTGTTTTAATGGTTCAATTTGATTAATAGTCAATTTGATTATCGATACAGGAAGAAGACGTGGTCTAAAATGTTCGATTGTAACCATTTATAACGATATCTCAGTGAGTCATTTTTCTTACCCATTATATTTTCCACTTCATATGATTTGAACCTGTTTATTATTAACCATTTGCATCACTAATTGGTCAAAACCAATATCATATTTTGTACGAAGAACAAAGAAGAATGTGTTGGGAGTTTTCGTAGTTTTTAATTTTTTGTATTCCTGTCAGTTTTAAAGAACTGTAGTGAATTGGCTCTCATACCTCACCAGGTTTTCACGAATTTATGGTTCTGAAGCATCGCGGCTGTCATGATTTTTTATATTATAGATTATTGTTGTCCATAGAAAAAACTTTATGGTATTTTCATTTTAATGGTTCGATTTGATTAGTTATTCTATTTGATTATCTACATAAGAAGTCAGAAGATGTGGTCTGAATATTGCTTATCTACTTGTGAACAGTTTGATCATTCTAGAATGGGAACATTGGTTTTGGAGATGGTTAGATCTTTTGATCGGGCTTCTGGAAAAGTATACTTTTTAGCATCTTGAAACAAATAATGGATCGATAATTTCTATCAGAATTTCTATTTTCATGAAATTCCACTTGTGTGGGGTGGCTGTAGACCCGATGATATTAATGCATCTGTAGAAAAAGTTGAAAGAGAACTTAAGTGGAACAAGCTTTTGCCGGTGATTTGAATTCAACAAGTTCTACACCATGTGAATGGTGAAAAATCTATAAAGCCCAGGAAGACAGGAATAAGTGGACAGTTGCAAAAGCCGTTTGTAACAAGTAATACTGCAATTAAGTGAATTGGAACACATTTCAGTGTCCGGACTCCAATTTCAGGTGGATGTGTGCTCGAGTTAGAAATTCATATTAACTATTATCTGCACTTATATGAAATGCAGGGGTCCCCAAGTTGAATCGATCAGAGTTGGAGACAGCATGTGACGATTTCAACAATATCATTAACAGTTTTGAGAAGTACATTGTATATAAAGGAACATTGTCTAGTGGAGTCGAGATTGCTGTTGATTCTACTAATGTTGCTTCTACTAAGGATTGGTCAAAGAACATGGAGATAGCCTATAGAAGAAAGATTTTCTTCCTTCTTATGTCAATGGAAATGGAAACACTGAGAGTTTCAATTCAATTGATTGATGGAATTTCATGTTTCAAACTTAACTGTTTAGCCAACTTATTTCCTTACATACATGCTTTCAAATTGTTGCTCTATCCCGTTTTAACTATAAGAACTTTACCAATCTTATTGATTATTGTGACAAAGACGAACCATTCACAAGGATGATGGTGTTTGATTATGCTTCGAACATAAGCTTATATGCGCATCTTATTGGCAATGTAATTGTAAGTAATGTTGGTTTTATTCTCAATAATATGTCGAAACCCGATAACACAATGTTTGTTTTTGAATACTTTAGGGAAAAGATTGAACCGGTTAAGCATGTTATTCTTTACAATGTGATGATGAAACTGTTTAAGGAGAGTAAGGATTTTGAAAAAACAGAGAAACTGTTTGATGAAATGGCTGTTATTCTTTAGGGAGATTAATTTATGGTTTAAGCTAAAAATCAATTGAACTTATGAATGTTACAAGAGTTTCAATTTATCCATTCAATGTATTCTACTGTAAAGTATTTCCAAATGTCAGCATGAACTTATTAATAATCTGTCATGTGTAACTTGTTTGCTGTGTTATGCCATCTTTAGTAGAAGTTACAAATAAGAGGACCATTGTTCTCATGAAAATCTTAGTGATATAAATTAGAGTTTTGGTTTATGTTTTCTCTTGTAGGTATAACAGGGCTATATATTCTGCTTACATTAATAAGTAAATATGATTTGTGGGACATCCTAAGGATATGTAATAGGTGTCCTTAAGTGTTGAAAATCTATTAAAGTCTATGATAAATTTCTACCACAATGACAATTTAATTATGAGACAAACAAAGAAAAGAAGACAAGACAAATAATTTCTGCAGAGTTTCTCTCTGCTCACAAACTGTGAAAACTTTATTATTCACTTTGCAACTGCAAAATACTGTGAATGACTTGATTGACTTGCTTACAAAAATAGGGGTTACTCTCTCTATTTATAACTGAGCTTACACCCTAAGCCCAAAGCCCAAAATATCTTTTTGTTACTAAATCAAATCTAATTTACTCTAGACTTAAATCAAATCTATTTAAATCTAAAACAAATCAAATCTTTTCGACACATTGGATTACAATTTAACACACCACCTAATTCATTGTGTCTAAACTATCTATGTTCATCATGGCTCTTAGCTTTCTGAATACTTCGACTTGCACTCCCTTCGTCATGATGTCTGCAATCTGATTCTCAATTCTGCAGTGTTCCAAATTCATCTTTCCATCTGCTACCTACTCTCGAAGATAATGGAACCTCATTTCGATGTGCTTACTTCGACCATGTGCTATTGGGTTCTTCGTCAGATTAATAGCTGACATGCTGTCTATCTTCATGGTAATTGCTCCATGATTTTTCCCTGTTATCTCTTCGACCAAGTTCACCATCCAAGTTGCTTGACATGCACAAAGAGAAGCAGCTATGTATTCTGCTTTGCATGATGATAATGTCACTACTGTCTCCTTTCTTGAATTCCAAGCAACTGGTGCACCACCTAGCATAAACACATATCCTGCTGTTGACTTTCGATCTTCAGCATCACTACACCAACTCGAATCAGTGTATCCCACTAACTTGCATTATTTTCCTTTATCAACTGCAGGAAACAAAATGCCATAATCGAAAGTTCCTTTGAGATACTTTAGTATTCTCTTCACTGCTGCTAGATGTGATACCTTTGGCTTCTGCATGAATCTACTTACCATACCTACACTATATGCTAAGTCAGGCCTTGTATGACAAAGGTATCTCAATGATCCAATAAGTCTTCTGTATTAGGTTGGGTCAACATCATCTTCATCTGCATCTTTCGACAGTTGCAGTCTTGGTTCTGCAGGTGTCGAAGTTGAGTTGCATTCTTCCATCTCAAACCTCTTGAGAATTTCTCCTGCATATCTTCTTTGATGCATCATCAAACCTCTACTGCTCTTGTAGAATTCAATACCAAGGAAATATGAAATCTCACCCAAATCATACATTTCGAATTCCTTGCTGAGATCACCTTTGAAGTCTTCGATCTCACTTTTACAGCTACCTGTTATCAACAAATCATATACATAGAGACATAGTATAAGCAATTTACTCTTGCTTCTTCTTACATATACTCCATGTTCAGTTGTGCACTTCACAAATTCTTTCTCCCTTAGAAAACTATCAATTTTCTTATTCCAAACCCTTGGAGTTTGTTTCAATCCATACAGGGCTTTATGTAGCATGTACACCTTTCTTTCTTCGTCATGTTTCACAAATCCAACTGGTTGTTTAACATAGACTTCTTCATCTAAGGGTCCATTTAGGAATGCACACTTCACGTCCATCTGACATATGTGCCAACTGTTTATTTCTGCTAGACCAGCAACCAACCTGATTGTTTCGATCCTAGCAACAGGTGCAAAAACTTCATCGAAGTCTATTCCTTCTTTCTGTAGAAATTCTTTCGCCACAAGTCTTGCTTTGTGTCGAGTTACTTCACCTTTCGAATTCGTTTTCACTTTGTATACCCACTTGCCATCAATTGCCTTCTTGCCTTGAGGCAATTCGACAAGTGACCAAGTGTTGTTGTCTTTGATAGACTTTACTTCTTCGTTCATTGCTTTCATCCACTTAGAATCCTTTAATGCTTCAGCTGCATTAACATGTTCGACATTTGCATAGAAAGCATAATATACCAGCTCACCTTCATTATCTATTACATCATCTGATGTAATCACACAATCTTGCAATCTTGCAGGCATGCGTATTGTTCTTTGAGGTCTGCTTGTACTTGGTATATCTGCTGGTTCCTCTTGTCGAAATTCTCTTTCGACTTGAGTTTCTGGCTCTTCAAGAAGGATTCCCACTGAATCTTTCTTGATATTTTCAGTCCAATCCCATTCTTTAAACTCGTCTATGATCACGTCCCTACTGATCACAATCTTCTTTTTCACTGGATCGAACAACTTGTAGCCTCCTGTCGAATGATATCCAACTAGAATCATTTGACTTGACTTATCATCAAGTTTTCTTCTCAACTGATCTAGCACATGTCTATGTGCAATAAATCCAAATACCTTCAGATGACTCAAGCTAGGCTTCACACCAGACCAACATTCTTCTGGAGTAATTCCTTCTAGCTTCTTTGTAGGACATCTGTTCAAAATGTATGTTGCAGTCGAAACAGCTTCACCCCAAAACTCTTTAGATAAATTCTTGCCTTTCAACATACTTCTCACCATATTCATGATGGTTCGATTCTTCCTTTCTGTAGTTCCATTTTGTTATGGAGTATAGGGTGGCACCACCTCATGCATAATCCCTTCCTTTTTACATAATCTGTCGAAGTCTTTCGACACATATTCTCCACCACCATCAGTTCTCAAAACTTTGAGCTTTCGACCACTTTGTCTTTCGACCATAGACTTAAACTTGGTAAATACTTCGATCACTTCACTTTTCTTCTTGATCAGGTAAGTCCATAGCTTTCGATTGAAATCATCTATGAATGTAACAAAGTATTTGTTACCTCCCATCGAATCCACCTGGATTGGTCCACATACATCAGAGTATATAACTTCAAGACTAGCCTTCGATCTGCTTCCTGCATCCTTGCTGAAGCTATTCTTGTGTTTCTTCGCCTGCACACATTCCTCACATACCTCGTTTGGAATATCAATTTCTGGCAATCCTGAAACCATATTTCTTCTCTTCAAATCTCTGATGTCTCTGAAGTTGAGATGGCCTAGCCTATAATGCCATATACATTCATCTCTGCTAGCTGCAGTCGAAAGGCACTTGTGCTCCATCACATTTAGTTCAATCTTGAAGGTTCGATTCTGAGACATAGGAGCCTTCAAGATTAATCTCTCATTTGCATCAACGACTCTCATCATCTTATCTTCAATTGACACTTTATAATTCTTTTCGACCAACTGCCCTATACTGAGCAAATTGTTCTTCATGCCTGGTATGTACAACACATTGGAGATTACTGACCTTTTGCCATCTTTCCTCATAATCATAACATCACCAATACCTTCAGCTGCTATGGTATTGTTATTTGCAAATCTTACTATATTTTTCATTGAGGGCTTTATATTGACGAACCAGTCTTTCCTTTCAGACATATGTGATGAACATCCTGAATCCAAGTACCATTGGTCCTTGAATCTATCTTCATCTCTTGTTGTAACCATCAACATCATCTCTTCTTCTTCTTTTTCTTCTTCATGTTTTGCAAGCTTTACATCACTTTCTTGATTCTTTCGTTTTTCTGCACAATCACTCGAATAGTGACCATACTTCTGACAATTGTAACATTGAATGTGACTCTTATCAGGTTTTCGACCACCACCTCTTCCTCTGTTTGCAACACCACCTCTTTGGTTGCCTTGGTATGGTCTTCTTTGATTCAACACGTTTCCTTCATTCAATTTGTTATAGCCACCTCTACCTCTGTCGAAACACTTTCCTTTTCCTTTGGTCTCTTTTGCTGAATGTGCCTGCAAAGCCACATCACTCTTTGATTTTCCTGCATCTCTTTCGTTCATTCTTTGTTCATGAGATTCAAGCGTCCCTTGAAGCTCTTCCTTTGTCAATTTCGACAAGTCTTTCCCCTCTTCTATCGCCACCACTATGTGGTCGAACTTAGGAGCTAAAGATCTCAAGATCTTCGACACAACAGCTCTTGTTGTTAACGCTTCTCCACATATCTTGATTTGATTTACTAGTTTTGTAACTCTAGTGAAGAAATCAGACATGCTTTCACTGTCTTCCATCTGAAGTAGTTCATAGGTTCTTTTGTGAGTTTGTAACCTCACTTCTTTCACTTTCTCAGCATCTCCAAAAGACTTCTCAAGGATTTCCCAAGCTTCTTTTGCAGATTCTGAATCACTAACCTTTTCGAAATTGTCTGGGCTGACACATTGATGAATTATAAATAATGCTTTATAACTCAGCTTCTCAGATTCTATGTATTTCTTCTTTTCTTCTTCTGAAGCGTTTTCTCCAAGCGTTTCGACTCCATCTTTTACAATGTCCCAAAGACCTTGACACCTGAATAAGACTTTCATCTGTTTGCACCAATTCTCATAGTTGTCAACTTTCAGAATTGGTAGGGTTGCTGGATAATTTGCATTCCCATAACTTGTCATCATGAATTCTTCAATCGTTCTTTATTGACACTTCCCTTGAATCGAAACAAAGCTCTTGATACCAGATGTTGGAAATTCACCAAAGTCTATGATGAATTTCTACCACAATGACAATTTAATTATGAGACAAAAAAAGAAAAGAAGACAAAACAAATAATTTCTGCAAAGTTTCTCTCTGCTCACAAACTGTGAAAACTTTATTATTCACTTTGCAACTGTAAAATACTGTGAATGACTTGATTGACTTGCTTACAAAAATAGGGGTTACTCCCTCTATTTATAACTGAGCTTACACCCAAAGCCCAAAGCCCAAAATATCTTTTTGTTATTAAATCAAATCTAATTTATTCTAGACTTAAATCAAATCTATTTAAATCTAAAACAAATCAAATCTTTTCGACACATAGTTTCGACACATTGAATTACAATTTAACATTAAGAAGTCTTGAGTCTTGATAATTTAGTGTGTCATCAAATCTTAAATATGATGGAAATTGATGAACTTTCTTTCTGGAGTGTATTGTCGTTTACACTATTGTCATATCTAAAAAACTTTTTGCACAGGTTGCTTGTAAATCCTGCTTTCATGTATAGATTTCTATTGGAGGAAGTTGCTACAATAGGCTGCTCCGTGTGGTGGGAGATTAAAAATTGAAAAGATATGTGTGTTGTGTATTTTCAAAAGATATGGATGCTTGTTTTGTATTTGGATAAATTGAGTGATTCTGAAATTTATTTTGATTTTAGGATTAAGCAAGAGTGGGATCTTGCACTTATCAATGTGCTAACAGCAACAGCATGCAATATCGTAGTGGTTTGGTCCCTTGCTCCTCTGGGTTTAAATCTAAAGAACCGTTTGAATTCCATTATGGTAAGTAACTTGCAGTAAAGTCTCATCTCATCTCATGCAGCGTATGACCGAACTGATCGAACATATTTTACGCAGGAGCGAGAATGTTATATAATCTGCATGACATCTTATTGAGAAGGAAAATAGATGTGCAGGCTGAATTGCGGCAAGTCCATGAAGAGTGGTTCAACTTTTTGGCGACTGGTCCCATCGAGGTTAAAAAATTCAAACCAACTTTTCCACTGAGATAACCAGAGTTAAGGTTACATCTTCATTTCTATAATTTTTGAAGCAGGAAAAAATCAGACTTAAGAACCACATTCTAGTTTCATACCTTCCAACCCAAGCTACTAGCTCTTTGAAATATTGCACCCCCGACAAAGAAGGCATCTCGGAATACGACAAGTCCAACAAGTGCAGTTTCAAAATCAAACACCAACATGAATAATTTTGCACCAAATAGATGAAATACAAAGTAATATGTTGTAAACTTTAGATGCTATATAGTGAAACCATTACATGATACAAATGCTTGAGAAACGATAGGGTCACACTTTCTATCATACTTGTGTAACCATTTTTTATTTATATTTTTTCATTATTTAGATTTCGATTTATGTCTTTTTCTGTTTCAGCATCTTCAAATCCAACTTCACACTGTTTCTCTCCCATTACCAAGACTGTTCTGACTTTCAAGATTCAACAATCCAACATGTAAAGTGAAAATGATGTTCCAGGCATTTTTGTTTTTAACTTCTGGTACAAAGTTGTAGAGAAAAAAATTGAAACCAGAACATTACATTAAAGGGATTTAAAATACACAAAAATACCATAACTAAAGCAGTTGTCGATGATGCTCCGTTTAAATAAAACAAGATCAAAAAATTCCGTTGAAAAAATCAAAAAATAGAATCCAACCCAATCCAAAGCAATTCAAAAGATGATCTGAAAAAATCTACAACCCAAAAATCTACAGTCTTTTTTCTCCCCATTCTTGAAAAACAGAACAGTTGGTATGCTTCTGATGCCATACTTTGTTGCAGTGTTTGGAGATTCATCTGTGTTGACCTTGTAGCACTTAATTTTTCCAGCATACTCTTTGGCTAATTCATCTGCTTATACCACTTAATTTTTCCAGCATACTTTATAACACAACAAGAATAGAATTATTGATTCAAATATTATAAAAAAAACATTGAAATATTAATACACTAAATATTATATTATCAATTTTAATATTTTCTTTAAAAAAAAAATTCAAGTTGCATATTTTTGGTGATTATTATTTAAATGGTGTTATTCATAAAACATTGAAATATTATTAACTCAATAATTTAAATAATGAATCTTTAGTTAATTTATCTAAAATTTCAAACATGTATTGAAAAATAGTTTTTATTGATCAATTATAAATCTTAAACAAATAATTATGGTAATAAATTTTACACAAATTATAAATGTTTTTTATTCATCAAATATTCAAAAACGGAAAATATATATTATTAAGCAAATATTTATAAACACGCAATAAAACATATTGTTTATATAAATACTTTTATAAATGGAAAAAAAGTCTATTGATAGTATCAATATTTTTATAAAACGAAAAATGTATATTGTTGATACAAATATTTTTATAAACGTAAAATATTGTATTGTTGATACAAATATATTTATAAATAAAAAAAGTATTGTTGATACAAATATTTTTATAAACGGGAAAAAATATAGCAAAAATACAAACATTTTTATACATAGAAAAATTGTATTGTTGAAACAAATATTTTTGTTAACGGTAAAAGTTTAATGTTGATAAAAAATTTTATAAATGGAGAAAAAGTGTATCCTTGATACAAATATTTTTATAATCGAGAAAAAGTGTATTGTTGATACAAATATTTTTATAAATTGAAAAACTCTACTATTGATACAAATATTTTTATAATTGAAAAAGTGTATTGGTCATACAAATATTTTTATAAACGACAAATTTTATTAAAGACTAATCATTCTAATAGGAATAATAACTTCAACCTATTCACTAAACAAACCCCTCATCCTATAATAGAGAAGAGTATAGTTAGTGGAAAAATAAAATGATGTTTTTTATAGAAGGGATGGATCGTGGTATTTTGAAAGCTGTGAAGGAAGGTATATTTAATCCTACACGTGATTTTGATTGTGTTGTAGAGAATAAAGCTAAAAAAGGATTAAACCAGAGATGATAAAGAAAATTTGCAATGCAGTTTGAAGGAAAAAACTATTATTGTAAGAACAAGAAGTGTTTATACATCTGGCCTTAAGATTTTGGTGATAACTTTAAATAGTATCATAAAGAACAATTGTATACTCTAATGATTTCGTTCAAGTGTGTAGCTGCTGCTGTAATGTTCTAACTCTAGTATCAAGGCATATGACGTCATTAGGTTCTGAACATAAACACTATTAAAAGAAAACATGTGGCTACGTGTTACAGTTGAAGTCAAGATTCTGGAATTCGTCTAGTGCAACGATTCTTAAAAACGTTAGTACTAGAGGTTCTGATCGTGACTTAGTGGTTAAGCTTTGGAGGCCTTCTAAAGTTTTGCTTCTGTGCGTTCCAAGTTCTGAAGATTATGAAGATAAGGTTTTGCTGAACAAGTTCTGATGATCTAAAGAAAAGCAAGTTCTTATGACCGAGTGCTGAAGACTCTGAAGACAATGTTTTGATGGGACAAGTTCTGAAGACTCCAAGACTTAGGTTCTAAGACTTAAGAGTGATTCTTCTACAACAAGCTTCAAACATTCAAATTATCTTAAGCCTCTGAAGAATAGAAGAAGTTCAAAATGTTTAGTGTGTGATGGTGTACAAAAGGTACAAAAAGTGTCTGTGACCTCTACCCTCTAGGGTGGCGTGAGAACAGTTCTTTGGTACTATATTGTGTACTACTCTCATTATGATCGTTAAGAACAAACAACTGGATTTCCAATTACCTTTCTACCCCTTCAATAAATCTCTTTTACAAACTATAAAAGGGAGACATGGAAGATGAAGAAATGTAAGAATCAACATCACAAAAATCTATCAAATTAAATCAAGCGCAAGCAAAACTACACCAAAACGTTGTGCTACTCTTTAGTGAAATCTTCTGTGTATAGTTTTGTAAATAGGCAAGGATTTATTGCTCACATATTGTTGTAAAACACTTAGGTGTTTTTCTTTGTATTGAAACATTTGTGTAATTTTCTTAAAAGAAGAAAATTGTAATACACTGAAACTACTCAACGGTTGTTGATTGATTCCTTGAGTGACCGAGTGAAGGTCTAATCTCAAGAAGACTCCTATTGTGGCTTGAGTGGATTTGTAATAAAGATCGATAAATTTATTAGGAGTGTCAATAATGTTGATCTGATTTATTGTGGATTGTCTTTAATCGGTTTAGTTATAGTGGATTAAGTCATTGTTGAAGGCAAACCACCTTGAGGGGTGGACTCCGTAGTTTAGTTAACAGTGAACCAGGATAAAAATAATTGTGTTCATTTATTCGTATGTACTAAGTTAACTTGGTCCTTCATCAATTTAAATATTTAAAACAATATTTGGTGAAACCCAATTCAAACTCCCCCTTTCTCTTGCTTCTCACACCTTCAATTGGCATCAGAGCTCCGGTTCTGGTATTGATAGTTATCAAACACTTAACCGTGTCACATAAAGATCCAAACAAATTTTTCTTTGAATAAACACAATGGTTGAACCCACAACAACAAACACTACTTCAGATTCAAACGATAAAAGCTATAATGTAAAACCTTCCATCTTTGATGGTGAAAATTTTGAATACTAGAAAGATAGACTAGAAATCTTCTTTCTAGGTCATGATGTTGATCTTTGAAATATGATAGTCGATGGCTACGTACCTCTCACAGATGCTACTGGAAAAGAGATAGCTAGGAGAGCTATGACTGATCAATAAAAGAAAGATTAAAAGAATCATCATTGTTGTACCCCAAAATTTTCCCTCTCATATTTCTCAAAACATTTCAAGAAAAATCTCCAAGTTGCTCAAGTTTGCTCAAGAGTTGGACAGACAAGCTATCTCCTAAGGCAGTCAACCCCAAATTAGGGTTTTGTGTTGCATCAAGATCCTTGAATCCAAATGACCTCAAATTCTCCCCAATGTCCTAATATGTTCTCAAGGTCATCCATGTCAAGTTTCAAGCCTTGCAGAGGAAGTTTGCTCAGTCAATTGCTCAAGGGTCCAAAAATCGACTTTGCTAGGGCAAAAGTCAACTGTGACGTATAAACAGTCAAACTTCAAGATTTTTTGTCAACATTCTCATTTTTAAGTATATTTCATCATTTGATCAAGGGTTGATCATGATTCATCAAGGATTGCTCAAAATTCATCAAGACTCAAAAGTTGCTAAATTAGGGTTTTGTAGAAAAAGTCAACTCAACTTTGACCAAGCATAACTTTCTCATACTTTAGGAGAAATGACCCATCCAAATCTCATTTTGAAGAGGATGAAATTTCCTAAAATCCATCTTCATACCCCCAAGATCAAAAAATTCACTCACAAGAAGTTATGAATTTGGACATTATAGGTCATTTTTGAAAGTCAACAAAAACACCTTTTTTCCAAAGCTTATAACTTGATCATGGAACATCAAAATGAGATGATACCAAAAGGGTTGGTTAGAGGACATCTCAATCTTTCTAAAAAGTCCAAGAACACTTCCAAAAGTTCAAAATTGAAGAAGTTATGGATTGTTGAAGTTGGACTTTTTTGCAAAATTGCCAAAAGTCAACTATCCCCAAAACTTCAAATTTTGTCAAAGGGGCCCATTCTTTTCCACTTGATTTGAGTTTGCATCATTGTCCACGTGCCCTATCTTCAGCCATGTGTCCATATATCATTTTTATCATTTAATTTGATTTTTATTCGAATTTATTCATTTTAAATCAAATTAAATGAAATTAAATCATATAAAATCAAAAAAATTGATAACCAAAGATTTTTATTGATTGTAGGCTTCAATGGACAGCTAGCATATCTCCAAACTCGTACCAAGGCAAATCATGTGCAAAAAGATTGAATCAAATCAAATTTGACAAGTTTGTAAATGGGAATCAAATCATATTCATGTGCATTAATTTGGAGGGATTCAATCCATGATTTCTACCCTAATACACTACACAATACATAAGCAAGGCAAAGGATACGAAATAGGGGTTGGAAAGTGCATAGAGAGGCAGAACAAGATTTGAAAAATTCACAAAAAAGCTTGAGATTGAAATCATAGTTGGAGGCATTTTCAGAGGCCAAGACCTGTCCCAATCGCTTCCTGGGCATTCACTCAAGCCAAACCAATCCAAAGCAAGCTTGTTCAGACATCCAAACGCGTTGTAAGTGTCATAATAACCACCCCTGTTCTTGAAATCGAAGCTCATCATTCTTGCATCTATAATGAAAACTAACTGCATATTTGTAATCCTCACAACATTTCCAAGCTATTTGCATCACTTAATTTCGTTTATATAACTTGTAATGCAAAACACCA
This sequence comes from Vicia faba, assembly GCA_948472305.1. Taxonomy (NCBI): domain Eukaryota; kingdom Viridiplantae; phylum Streptophyta; class Magnoliopsida; order Fabales; family Fabaceae; genus Vicia; species Vicia faba. The sequence goes on along the minus strand of OX451737.1, from coordinate 150,780,321 downwards.
TAGCTAGGGTTCTTGGAGCTTTTTTGGGGTTTTTTATTTCAGGAACAATTGACCACCAAGAAGGGTATGGTTGTGACCGGGAGGGTGAGACGAACACAACCATGCCATTGGAATTCATTTTTGTGGCCTGAGAAGAATTTTTGAGATGGATGACTTTGTAGCTACGGACTTCTGTCCGTTGGTATAGGTCTGTGCATTTTTAGCCACGGACATGAGGTTAAAGATGATGCGTGGCGCCCATTCAAACCACGCGCGCGTTTTTTTTAATTTCTGGCAATAGTTTTTGTTTTTATATAATATATATTATTTCCATTATACTAACAAACAAACCATCACAGCGTAGTGGCAAGCATGTACGTGTAAACTCCTTCAGGACCTGGGTTCGAATCCCAGGTCCCCCACTTTCTCAATGTTTTTTCTCTTCAGGTACTCCTATGCGCGTTTAGGCTTGCAGAACACCATGCATCCTCATTCATCTAATGGCCAGATGGCCAAAGGCCAAATCTGAGAGTCCAAGGCTGAGGGTCCACCATAGGCAAAGTCCAGGCGTGCACACCGGATCCAAAAAGTCAACAAAGGCTAGCCACTAATGGGCCTTCCAATTTCTACTCACACCACATCATTCAGGCCCAAACTCTCTCTTTCACTCATTTTATTATATTATTTGTTTTATCATTTTTATTTAAATTCTAACCAATCAAAATTCAGTTTTTTTTATAAAATAAAATCACAAAAATATTTCTTACATTTAATTAAACTTTAAACTTTTATTTTTATTAATAAACACTAATTAATTAATTTAGGTTTTTAATTCTAGAATAACTTTAACCTATTTTGTAAATAAATAATTAATTAGATCTAATTAGGTACTAACCATTAATTTGATTAATTTCATTTTTCTTTCTTAAAATGACAAAAATCAAAAAAATATGTCATAATTTATTTTTCATTTAATTAATTTATTAATTTAATTTAGTAATTAATTTAGGTTTAAATTCTTTCTTAAAATAAAAACAACAAAAAGATTTCTTCTTTAACCAAAAGGGTCAAAACCCTAAAATTTGCGCTTGATTTAATTTCCCGCACACGTTGTTTATTTTTATCCAATAATGTACTTGCTCCCGGATTGTAATAGTAAATAGGACTTTTATTTATTTTTATCGCTTTATTTATTTTTAAAGGGTTTGTCTTTGGCGATGTAAATACCCGACGCCTTGTAATTTAAATTCCGCATTTTATTTTTGCAAATTATAACTGTTAGATGTTTGATAATAGGATGGCATGACAAGACTGAATGTTTTAACCTAAAATCAACTTAGATCACCCTTAACATGTACAGAGATAAAAATAATTGAAAACAACACACTCGCACATGTGCACTCCTAGGGTACACCCCACTTCGTTGCCTTCGTACGTGGTCATTGAGTATAGGTTGTTTTAGAGGTCGCCCTCTTATCTAAAAGATCATAGTCGCCTCGAAACGGTTGCCTCAGATATTGTTGCCTCAAAACAAATGATCTAAGACATTAGGGTTACCGCTAAGGCGTCCTAACATTGCTTTAGTGACCGTAAGTCCCGCATTCGAATTGACCCTTAAACTCCAACGATGGTGCTACCCACTCATAAATAGTGGGATAACATTGAAATTAATATAGAACTGTTCCTTTTTTGAGTAGGTGGATGGTTCTTAGATACTTGCTCAATCAAAACAAAACAAATTTTTCACACTTACACTCCTTTTCGAACAAAGTTTTCAAAACACTTCATTACACTCTTGAGGACAGAAGCAAGAGTTAAATCGAAGTTTCAAACAAAAACTTTTTCAAACCCACAAGCACAAAGAAAGCAATTTTGAAAACAATTGAGCAAGTACCTAAGAGCCCGTGGATAACCACGGATAGAAAGGGTGCTAACACCTTCCCTTTCTATAATCTACCCCCCGAACCTGAGAAATATCTCGAAAAAGGAATTTTTCTGTGCTTTTTTCCTTTCCTTGTTGGATAAAATAAAATTTGGTGGCGACTCTTGCTTACCGCGACATTTTGCAAAAACAAACGCAAAACGCAAACCAGCACTTCAAAAACAGTCAGTTCTTCCCACTGTATCACAATCATAAAGCAAGAACCATCTTGTTAAATGTGATTTCTTATACCGAGTATGTGAAAGTCACAAATAGTGACTCTACTAAGTCTATATTTGACTCTCTTAAAATTATGAAGGAAATGATCAAGCCAAAGAAACCAAGGCGCTGGACTTGATTCATAAATATGAAGCCTTCAAATGGAGGACGATGAAGACGTTGAAGTCATGGTCTCAAGATTTCAAACCTTGGTTGCAGGACTGAGAGTTCTGAATAAAGCTTTTCAACGGCAGATCATGTGAAGAAAATTATCAGAAGCTTGATGTAATACGATGGGAGAACCGACTTTATTGGTTTTATATTCTGTTGTACCCCAAAATTTTCCCTCTCATTCCTCAAGAATTTTCTCACAAGATCTTCCATGACATCAAGTTTGCAGCAGTGATACACCAATTTAGGTTTAGAATTGGAACAAAGGAAAAATGGTCAATTGCACACTGAGAAGTCAAACTTTGACTTTTGGATCAAAATCAAGTTACAAGAATCATATTTCATCAAGGCATGTTAGAATATGAAGTTTGTTTCATTAAGAAAGTCAAAAGTCAAATTATGTTGAAAAAGTCAAGATTCTAAATACATAGAAATTTTTCTAAGTGTTTAAGAAATATGACAAGTTTAGAACTTCTGGCCAGATTTTCATCATGATGCAAGTTGATTCAGGAAGAACTTCTAACACAAGAGTTGTAGATCTCAATGAGATCTAAAACATTGCAGAACATAACTTCTTCTAGAAATGCTGGGATTTCAAGTTATAAATCCTTGAAGGCACGTCCATGGAACTGAAGCATTCAGTAAATTCTGGACATTTCCAAGATAAAATTTGGTTAGAACTTCTGGGCCAGTTTTCACGAAGGTTCAATCAAAGTTTGCAAGAGTAATTCAAAGAAGGTTTACAAAGCATGTTACAAGCTTTCTGAAAAGTCTAAGAACTCCTTCAGAATATGTTGGAGCAAGGAGATTCAAAGATCAGAAGATTGGATATTTGTTCTAAGTTGTACTGATGCTGAACTGCTGATCCAGATTAAGCTATGATACATAATCTCATATTGCAGGTTCTTGTTTTGACAAATCTCATCATCATTTAATGCTCACACCCACTTTTGAGTCTTTATCCAAAGGATTTCCCCACGTGTGAGATAGAAGTACCATTGTTGTTCTTGAAAAGCAAACTTTTGTACAAGTTTATGCTGGGCCCATGCTTTGCTTTTGCCTCTTAGGGTACTTTTCCTTAATTCATGCTTACAAATTCAGATTAAGCACGGTTAAAGCTGCTAACCACCATACTTGTTTTAAACTTGCTTCAAGAACAAGTCAGCGCCCTAGCATATGATGGCTGTACTCCTGACTTCTCTAAGCTACTAAATCCTTGCCTATAAATTGAACTTCATTTGCAACTGTAAAGAGGTCTAAAAATTGAAAAGAAAATCCTTGAAACCTTGCTAAAATCTCCCAAGAACTTGAAGCTGCAGCCCAAATACGAAATCTGTTAAACTTCTGTTTTTTACACCCAAACTCTAATTTTCCTTGTGCATTTCTCAACCAAATCACCCACACAACTTCTGAGATACATTTAAAAGCCGTCTCAACTTCTGTTTTCAGACTGTAACACGTTCTTCATCAATCTCCATCTCAAAAAAATCAGAACATTTTTTCTTGACTGATCCAGAACGCTTCGACCATTCATAGTTCAAGTTAAGGGTTGTTCCAACTTTCTGAGAATTGAGGGAACCTGACCAGAACATCACAACAGTTAGCACCATACTCTAGTTCATAGAACAATTTCCAGCTGCAAGGTAAGTTTCTTCTGACTTGTATCTCATCTACTTAAGCATTGTTAGGTTTGCATGTTCAAAAATACAATGTAGACATCCTGGCTCTGATTCTGTACATATTCATAGATTTCATGTATATTTGCCTAAGTAGAGAGAATTTCAGTTCATAACTTCTTGAGGAAATTAGGATTCAGAATTAGGATTAGCAAAATTCATGCTTGCTTCTGATTTACAATTCTGATACTTTATGTTTCTGAAACCATGATGAAACTTGCCATAACTGCTATGTTTGCATTTTCTGTTTTGTTGAGAAATGGCTAAGCTGCAGATGCTCTGATTGGCATGGAGAAGAAGATAAAGTTCATCATCAGAACTTGCTTTGTAATATATGTTTATGTTTTTGCTTCTAACACCAGATGTATAGCCACCCTAGTGGTAGAGAGCGTGTGCATAAGACATTAGTGTTAAGGGTCCTAAGTTCTAACCCCAGAAACACCCTTTTTTACGTTTATTTCCTGACATTTTTACCCCATTAGTTGGATCAAAGCTTCTAGATAAAACCCCTCCCATTTGTTTGTCAAAACAGTGACCCTGAACCAGAACTTCTAGACATTCCCACCCAACAACATTGACACCTCACATATCCATTATCAGAACTTCTAGATTGCCAGTGACACTAGAACTTCTAGGTTTCCAGCTACATCAGAATTTCCAGACTCTCTCAACAACCAGAACTTCTAACCTTCCAGTAACATTAGAACTTCTAGGCTTCTAGTTACATCAGAACTTCTAGGATTTCTCTTGTTCCCAACAACCCCAGAACTTCTGACCGTCCCCTTTTCTACTAACATTTTCCTTCTGACTTGCAGCGCATCAGAGTCAGAACTTCTTATTTCAGCAACATGCTGATTCTGATTTTTATTCTCTTTTTTTATTTATTTTTTTCATCACTTCTATTTTCATTAATTAAAAACACCAAAAATATCTTTATATTCATACACTTCGTTTTATTTTCCTTTAAAACAAAAAGACTAAAAATATTTTCCTAAACCAACTTATTTCTTCTCTTAACCAAAACAAAACAAATCCATTTTACATTTCTTGTACATTATTTCAATATGGTTGTAATAGATAATTACGACTTTAATTTCTTGCAATCCCCATTTGTAAATTTGTACACCCACCCCCCTAATGATTGTAATAGCATAGAATATTTATTTTCCACAATTTATCGCTTTCATATAAATGCTAGTTGTGATACAGTGGGAAGAACTGACTGTTTTTTGAAATGCTAGTTTGCGTTTTGCGTTTGTTTTTGCAAAATGTCGCGGTAAGCAAGAGTCGCCACCGACTTTTATTTTATCCAACAAGGAAAGTAAAAAAGCACAAAAAAATTCCTTTTTCGAGATAGTTCTGAGTACGTGGGGTAGATTATAGAAATGGAAGGTGTTAGCACCCTTTCTATCCGTAGTTATCTACGGGCTCTTAGGTACTTGCTCATTGTTTTCAAAATTGTTTTCTTTGTGCTTGTGGGTTTGAAAAAGTTTTTGTTTGAAAACTTCGATTTAACTCTTGCTTCTGTCCTCAAGAGTGTAATGGAGTGTTTTGAAAACTTTGTTCGAAAAGGAGTGTAAGTGTGAAAAGTTTTGTTTTGAAAGAGCAAGTATCTAAGAACTATCTACCTACTCGAAAAAGGAATCGTTCTATGCTAATATCCTTTAGACAATGTTATCCCACTATTAATGAGTAGGTAGCACCGTCGTTGGAGTTTGAGGGTCAATTCGAATGAGGGACATACGGTCACTAAAGTAATGTTAGATTGGCTTAGCGGTAACCCTAATGTCTTAGATCTTTTGTTTGAGGCAACAATATCCGAGGCAACCGTTTCGAGGCAACTATGATCTTTTAGACAAGAGGACGACCTCTAAAACGACCTATACTCAATGACCGTGTATGAAGGCAACCAAGTGGGGTGTACCCTAAGAGTGCGCATGGGCGAGTGTGTCGTTTTCAGTTATTTTTATCTTTGCACATGTTAAGGGTGATCTAATTTGATTTTAAGATTATGCATTCAGTCTTGTCATGCAAACCCTATTATCAAACATCTAGCAGTTATAATTTGCAGAAATTAAAGATGCGGAAATTAAATTACAAGGCGTCGGGTATTTACATCGCCAAAAGCAACCCTTTGAAAATAAAATAAAGCGATAAAATAATTAAATATCCTAATTATCTGTTACATTCCGGAAGCAGATACATTAATATGGGTAAAAAATAAATAAAGCGCGCGAGAAATTAAATCGAATGCGAGTTTAGGGTTTTGACCCTTTTGATTAAAGAAGATGCTTTTTTGTTGTTTTTATTTAAGAAAAGAAATTAAATTCTAAATTAGAAATTAAATAAATTATATGAAAAATAATTAAAGACATATTTTTGGGTTTTTGTTAATTTAAGAAAGAAAATAAAATAATTAAATTAGTAGTTAAAACATAATTAAGTTTAATTAATTTTAAATATTTACGAAAATAAATTAAAGTTTCCTAGAATTAAAAACCTAAATTAATTAGTTAGTATTTATTAAAAAAAGAATTCTGAAATTTATTGGATAAAAATATTTTTTGATGATTTTTTGATAAAAAGGAAAAAATATGATTGGTTAGTAATTAATTAAAATAAAATAAAATAACTAGATAAATAAAAAGAAAATATAATAGAAAGGAAGAAATGGGCCTTTTTTGGAGGTGCAAGGAGCATTTTTTGTAGGCCCATTTGCTGATCTAATTGACTTTCTCTGATCCAGTAGGTGTGCATTGACCTGGCTCTTGGTGGACCTCCAATCATTGACCATCAGATCTGGCCATTGGCCATCTGGCGCTTGGATTGGTGAGGGCGTATGGTGTATTGTAGAATGGCATGTGCACTGGATCTCCTGAAAAATAAGAAGAAAATGCAAATTTGCTGGAGGCAGGGATCGAACCCTTGAACGCCTATGTGGCCACCACTAGGCCAACTTGTTGTTTTTATTATTGTAACGCGAATGAAACATAATATATGAAAACAAATCAAATGCCAGAAAAAATAAAAAAAGCGCGTAATATTTGAATGGGCAAATGGACGGATGACACCCCATCGTCCTTGTCCTCCCATCACTGTAACTTTACCTGTGAATTTCTATCCGCAGCTAAAAATGCAGGTTCGTTCTAAAACTTTCTCCAGGCTATATAAATGGAATCCACGACCATGGTTAGCCTCGTCTCATCTCTCTGATCACAGCCATAACCACCATTAAGGCAAATTTCACCTGAAACAGAAAGCCCTAAAAACGAACAAAGAAACCTAGCTATGGTGGATCTTGATACCGGTCAGATAAATGAAATCAAATGATGCCAAAAGCTTGCAAATGTTCTTGTGATCACAAATATGCCATTATTTTACTCAATGGATGCCAGAATAACACAAATCGAATTCAAGAAAATAGCTATGTTACGAAGGACTTACAGTGCACTAGGAGGTTTGGAAACGCGTTGTCTGGATCGGGTTAGCTTGTGAGAATTTCCAGGAAGCGATTAGGATACGTCTCAGGCCTTGAAAATGCCTCCAACCTTGATTTCGATCTCAAGCTTTTTTGTGATTTTTTTCAACTCTTGTTCTGCCTCTACCATTGATTTCTAACCCTTATTTTCGTGCCTGTAGCTTGCTTATGTATTGTACATCGGATTAGGGTAGCATTTGTGGTTCAAATCTTGCTCTATCAATGCCCTTGAATTTGATTTAATTCTTCCATTAAATCTTTCCAAATTTGATCCAAATCATATATTCTTGTGCATAAAGACCTTGATACGAATTCAATTTCCATGATAGCTGTATTTGGAGCCTGCAATAACCAAAAAATCATGTGTTATCAATGCTTTAGATTTTATGTGATTTTATTTGATTTAAAATGAATTAATTCAAATAAAAATCAAATTAAATAATAAAAATGTGATATGGACACATGGCTGAAGCTAGGGCACGTGGGAAATAATGCAAACTCAAATCAAAGGAAAAAGAATGGGCCCATTTGGCAAAATTTGAAGTTTTGGGGATAGTTGACTTTTGGAAATTTTGCAAAAAAGTCCAACTTCAACAATGCATAACTTCTTCAATTTTGAACTTTTGGAGGTGTTCTTGGACTTTCTAGAAAGCTTGAGATGTACTCTAATCAACCCTTTTGGTCTCATCTCATGTTGATATTCCATGCTCAATTTATAAGCTTTGACAAAAAGGGTGTTTTTGTTGACTTTCAAAAATGACCTATAATGTCCAAATTCATGACTTCTTGTGAGTACATTTTTTGATCTTGGGGTATGAATATGGATTGTAGAAAATTGCATCCTATTAAGAATGAGCTTTGGATGGGTCATTTCTCATAAAGTATGAGAAAGTTATACTTGGTCAAAGTTCAGTTGACTTTTCCTACAAAACCCTAATTTAGCAACTTTTGAATCTTAATGAATTTTGAGCAATCCTTGATGAATCATGATCAACCCTTGATCAAATGATGAAATATCCTTCAAAATGAGAATGTTGACAAAAAATATTAAAGTTTGACTGTATTTGGGTCACAATTGACTTTTGCCCTAGCATAGTCGATTTTTGGACCTTTGAGCAATTGACTGAGCAAACTTCCTCTGCAAGGCTTGAAATTTGACATGGATGATCTTGAGAACATATTAGGAGATTGGTGAGCACTTGAGGTCATTTGGACTCAAGGATCTTGATGCAATGTGAAACCCTAATTTGGGGTAGACTGCCTTAGGAGAGAGCTTGCCTGACCAACTCTTGGACTATTTTGAGCCACTTGGAGACTTTTCTTGCAATGTCTTGAGAAATATGGGAGGGAAAATTTTGGGGTACAACAGCTGCCCCTGTTCAATCTTCTTAAACCTGAGGATGTAGATTGGCTTTCATGCCTTTCGTGATCCGAAGGTGGAAGATGATTGAACACTAGAGTGCCCAAAAATTTGCACTCGCATGAAGTGATATCTGCCTTGTGATGTCGGGAATGGGCTTAAAGATGCCAACTGAAGGAGTGTCCATCGCATAAGAGATTCCTTAGCGAGAGCTTGTATACCTGTTGTTTGAGGAAGATTCCGCTGGGGAAGTCTGATCTTTGTTGAGATTTAGGAACTTGCCTGTACTTCAATTGAGAGAACATCTCTGCTGAGTTTTAAGAACTTGTCCGTAATTCAACTAAGGGGGAAAATCTTCATCGAGATTTAAGAAATCGCCCGTAATTCAAGTGAGAAAACTCTGCTGAGATTTAGGAACCTGTCTGTAATTCGACGGAGGAACTTTGTCGAGATTTAGGACCTTGTCTGTAATTCAACTGAGGAATACTCTGTTGAGATTTAAGAACTTGTCAGTAATTCGACTTGGGGAAACATCTTCATCGAAATTTAAGAACTCGCCCGTAATTCAACTAAGAAGACTCTGCTGAGATTTAGGACTCGTCTGTAATTCGACGGAGGAACTTTGTCGAGATTTAAGACCTTGTCTGTAATTCAATTGAAGATAATTCTGTTGAGATTTAAGAACTTGCCAGTAATTCGACTGGAGGGAAACATCTTCATCGAAATTTAAGAACTCGCCCGTAATTCAACTGAGAAAACTCTGCTGAGATTTAGGAACCTGTCTGTAATTCGACGGAGGAATTTTGTCGAGATTTAGGACCTTGTCTGTAATTCAACTGAGGATAATTCTGTTGAGATTTAAGAACTGGTCAGTAATTCGACTGAGGGAAACATCTTCATCGAGATTTAAGAACTCGCCCGTAGTTCAACTGAGAAAACTCTGCTGAGATTTAGGAACTCGTCTGTAATTCGACGGAGGAACTTTGTCGAGATTTAGGACCTTATCTGTAATTCAACTGAGAAAAAAAAACATCTATGCTGAGATTTAAGAACTTGTCAGTAATTCGAATTTGGTAAAAGCTTCATAGCTTTGAATTTTATGAGAATTTAATCGCATCCTTCCTGAAAGGTAAAGGTTAGCTGTATGTAATGCATGATATGTATCAAGTAATGATGCTCTCAAAGTAAATGAGATCGTGCCGTATGATGCGTATATGCATGTGTCATGATGTATGGAAATGTAATGTATTTAGCTGGGGAAAATAAATCCCGGATAGCTATTGGAGAATAGAGCTGAATTCTTCGTTTCCGCTGGGGATAGCGAACGAAGATGATTGTGAGAATAAACATGCAAGAGAGGATAACTCCATTGGGGAATAAATTGATGAGGAGATTATTTTGTGGGGAAGAGATGATCTGTAGAGGATTCTGCTGATAAATTCCGCTGGGGATGAATTACCGGTGCTGTGATACTGAATCCTGTTAGGGATTTGAGTTCCTATTTGTGAAAGGAATGAACTCCGCTGGTGATGATCTTTCAGTTGCGGCTTCACTGGGGATAACCTTTTAGACTCTAATGGGGATAATCCTTTGAGCTATGCTGGGGACAATCTTCCAAAGTCTACTAGGGATGATTCTCCAAACTCCACTGGGGAAGATTTTTCAGACTGCGCTGGGAAAAATTTCAAACTCCACTGGGGATATTTTGTATTCTGCCAGGGAATATTCTTATACTCCGCTGGGGAATATTAAGACCTTTCAATGCGGATGGTAGATAAACTCTGCATGGGGAGAATATTACTGATTCATTCACAGTTGCAAGTCTCAGCTAGGAAGAGCTATCATTGCTGTCTTACTCTGCGGGGAGTGAAAGTACCTTATCCATATTCTTCAGCTGAATCTACCTTTGTACCTGGTGGATAAAGCATCTGTAAAGCTTGGACAATTCTTATTGCCCCTATTTCTGATATTACAAGTAACCGTCTTTTGTTTTATATGTAAATTTTAATGAGCAGCAATTAATGTCAAATGCATATATAAAAAATGAACATTGGACGTTCTTTGCAAAACAAAACAGAAAAAGGAAAAACAGTTTGCAATTTCTCTGAAAATGAATCGTATTGATTTGAAGTTTGGCCTGTAAATAAGCGTTTTTGTACAAGAGGCTGACGTCCTAGTAAGAGAACACCGCCGAATAATAGAATTTACACAATTTATGAAAAACTAAACAAAACAGCTATGTGAATAATCCCACTAGGTTCCAACTCTGCCATTGCCCTTATGTCCTCGAGCATCTCATCACTTTGCTACTTGGTTGAAGGTAGATCAGATTGATTAGTGCCGTCCGAGCTTGATAGTCGATACTGAAGTCTGGTTGCAAGGTGATCCAATGAGACATAGTGTTACACTTTGATCCCTAATTTTTGCCTGGACCTCCCTTTCGGGTTTTCAGTCCACCGGGATACCCTTTTTTGCCCAAGCCGCCTTTTCAGGTTTTCGACTTGCCGGGTGTACAGTTTTTTTCAATTTCATCCCTTATTTTTGCCTAGGCCAGTTAACCTAGTGGGTCTTTGATTATGCGTAGTATTTTTTCACTATGTCTGCATTGACGGGGTGAGGAAGGTCATCACCATCCATGGTAGTTAGAATCATAGCTCCTCCTGAGAAAATGTTTTTAACCACAAATGGCCCTTCGTAAGTAAGGGTCCATTTGCCCCTGGGATCACCTTGAGGTAAGATAATTCGCTTGATCACCAGATCCCCAACTTGATACTCTTGTCGTCTAACTTTCTTGTTAAATGCCTTGATCATCCGCTTTTGATATGTTTGACCATGACAGATAGTAGTAAGTCTCTTTTCATCGATGAAGTTCAGCTGATCAAGCCGGGTCTGAATCCAGTCATCTTCGCTCAAACCTGCATCCTTCATGATTCGAAGAGAGGGTATCTGAACTTCAATGGGCAAGACGGCCTCCATGCCATATACCAAGGAATAGGGTGTTGCCCATGTTGACGTCCACGCTGAGGTACGGTACCCATGAAGAGCAAATGGTAACATCTCGTGCCAATCCTTGTATGTCACTGTCATCTTCTGCACAATATTCTTAATGTTCTTATTAGCCGCTTCAACAACCTCATTCATCTTCGGCCGGTAGGGAGAAGAGTTATGATGTTGTATCTTGAACTGCTTGTAGAGCTCGGTGATCATTTTATTATTGAGATTCGTACCATTGTCCGTAATGATCCTCTCCGGTACACCGTATCAACAGATCAGATTATGCCGAATGAAACGTACCACGACGTTCTTGGCTACCGTAGCAAAGGAAGCTGCTTCAACCCACTTCGTAAAGTAATCAATTGCTATCAGGATGAAACGATGCCCGTTAGATGCTGTAGGTCTGATTTCGCCGATCATGTCAATGCCCCACATTACAAAAGGCTAAGGTGCCGTCAAGACATTCAGAGGTACTGGAGGTATGTGCACCTTATCAGCATAGACTTGGAACTTCTGACAGGTCTGGGAATACTGATAACAGTCGGCTTCTATTGTAGACCAATAATATCCTGCCCGAAGGATTTTCGTCGCCATGGTGTGTCCACTGAAATGAGTCCCGAAAGTACCTTCGTGTAACTCTGCCATGATCCTTTCTGCCTCGTTCTTATCCATACATCATAGTAAGGTTGAATCATGGTTACGCTTGTAAAGGATACCATTGCTGATGAATAACTTCGCCGCGAACCTCCTCAGAAACTTCTTATCATTAACAGATGCACCCTCAGGATATTCCTGAGCCTCAAGATACCTCTTTACCTCGTGAAACCAGGGTTTATCTGTTACCTCTTCAGTCTCAATGTCACAACAATGTGCAGGTTCTTCCAATCTTTCAATGGTGATCTGGGGAGCCTCGTTGTCCCAATTGACCTTGAACATAGAAGACATTGTAGCTAGCGCGTCCGCCAACTGATTCTCCTCTCTAGGGAAGTGTTCAAAAGTTATCTCCTCGAAGTGGGGAAGCAACATCAATACATACTCCTTGTAGGGAATAAGGTTTGGGTGTTTCGTATCCCACTCGCCTTTGATCTGACTGATCACGAGAGCGGAATCTCCGAATACACTTAAAAACTTAATCCTTAGGTCAATTGCTGCTCGAAGACCCATGATGCATGCTTCATACTCCGCCATATTGTTGGTGCAGTTGAAACATAGTCGGGCAGTGTGATACGGTGGGAAGAACTGACTGTTTTTTGGAATGCTGGTTTGTGTTTTGTGTTTTTTGTTCGCAAAATGTCGCGGTAAGCAAGAGTCGCCACCGACTTTTATTTTATCCAACAAGGAAAGTAAAAAAGCACAGAAAAATTCCTTTTTCGAGATATTTCTCAAGTTCGGGGGTAGATTATAGAAAGGGAAGGTATTAGCACCCTTTCTATCCATGGTTATCCATGGGCTCTTAGGTACTTGCTCATTATTTTCAAAATTGTTTTCTTTGTGCTTGTGGGTTTGAAAAAGTTTTTGTTTTAAAACTTCGATTTAACTCTTGCTTCTGTCCTCAAGAGTGTAATGAAGTGTTTTTGAAAACTTTGTTTGAAAAGGAGTGTAAGTGAGAAATTTGTTTTGTTTTGATTGGGCAAGTATCTAAGAACTATCTACCTACTCGAAAAAGGAATCATTCTATGCTAATTTCCTTTAGGCAATGCTACCCCACTATTAATGAGTAGGTAGCACCGTCGTTGGAGTTTGGGGGTCAATTCGAATGAGGGACATACGGTCACCAAAGCAATGTTAGGATGCCTTAGCGGTAACCCTAATGTCTTAGATCATTGGTTTGAGGCAACAATGTCTGAGGCAACCGTTTCGAGGCGACTATGATCTTTTAGACAAGAGGACGACCTCTAAAGTGACCTATACTCAATGACCGTGTACGAAGGCAACTAAGTGGGGTGTACCCTAAGAGTGCGCATGTGCGAGTGTGTCGTTTTCAGTTATTTTTATCTTTGTACATGTTGAGGGTGATCTAATTTGATTGTAGTTTAAGCATTCAGTCTTGTCATGCAAACCCTATTATCAAACATCTAGCAGTTATAATTTGCGGAAATAAAATGCGGAATTTTAAATTACAAGGCGTCAGGTATTTACATCGTTAAAGACAAACCCCTTTGAAAAATAAAATAAAGCAATAAAAATAATTAAATGTCCTATTTAACTATTACAATCCGGAAGAAGGTACATTATTGGATAAAAATAAGTAACGCGTGCGAGAAATTAGATCGAGTGCGAGTTTAGGGTTTTGACCCTTTTGAAAGAAGATGCCATCTTTTTATTGTTTTTTTATTTTAAGAAAGAAATTAATCCTAAATTAATTACTAAATTAAATTAAATAAATTAATTAATAAAAATAAATTATTTTTGGAGTTTTTGATTATTTAGGAAAGAAATTAAAAATGATTAAATTGGTGGTTAATATCTAATTAAATCTAATTAATTAAAATTATTTACAAAAATAAATTAAAGTTTTCTAATTAAAAACCTAGTTAATTAATAAATTTATTAAGAAAAATAAAAGTTAAAAATTTGATTGAAATAAAAAATATTTTTTTGTGATTTTATTTAATAAAACAAATTTTTTTGATTGGTTAGAGATTTAAATAAAACAATTAACGTAAATAAATAAATAATAAAAGAGGAGAAGAATTTGGGCCTTTTTTTGACTTTTTTGGATCTAGTATGCGCATGTTGACTTGGCTCATGGTGGACCTCCAGCTTGTTGACCATCAGATCTGGCCTTTGGTCATCTGGCATTTGGATGGGAAAGGGAGTATGGTGTACTGCAAGCCAGCGTATGCATGTGATAATCTGAAAAGAAAAAATATTGAGAAAGTGGGGGACCTGGGATTCGAACCCAGGTCCTGAAGGAGAATGCATTACACGTTTGCCACTACACCACGCTGCTTCATTTGTTATATTAACACAAATCAATAATGATATAATAAAACAAGAATTATTGGTCAGAAAAAAAAATAAAACGCGCCAAGATTTGAAATGGCCAGTGGACGGAGGACACCTCATCGTCCCTGTCCTCAGACCTGTAAAAAAAATACATGCGGATTTGAATCCGCAGCTAAAAGCGCAGGCCTGTTCTAAAATTCTCTCCAGGCCATATAAATCCTTTCCAAGACCATGGTTCAATTTGTCATGGCCTCCTGATCAAAACCATGTTCTTCTTGAGTCTCAATTTTACCTGAAAAAAAGTCCCTAAAAACAACAACAAAACCCTAACCATGGCGTTTTGCAAAACAGGTCATATGAATGAAATTAAATGATGCAGAAAGTTTGGAAATGTTCTTGTGATCATGAATATGCCATTAGTTTTCTCAAATGATGCAAGAACAAACCAAATCGAATTCAAGAACAGAGCTGTGTTACGTGCGACTTACAGTGCATTTGGGGGCTTGAGGATGTGTGGTTTTGATCCAGTTAGCTTGTGTGAATGGTCAGGAAGCGATTGAGACCACTCTCGTGTCCTGAAACTGCCTCTAACTTGGACTTTGATCTCTCACTTTTTTGTGAATTTTTGCACTTTTGTTCTGCCTCTTCCAACACTTGCCAACCCCTATTTTCGTGTGTTTTTCTTCCTTATGTAATGCTCAGTGTATTAGGTTTACAAACTTGGTATAAATCTCCCTCTATCAATGACTTTGATGTGGATTTGATTCTTCCATTAAATCTTTCCAAATTTGATTCATTTCAATCTTTTTGCACATGATTTGATTTGATACGAATTTGATGGTGATGCTAGCTGTGAATAAAGCCTAAAACAATCAGAAAATCATGAGTTATTAATTCTTTGGATTTTATATGATTTTATTTGATTAAAAATGAATAAATTCAAATAAAAATCAAATTACATAATAAAAATGAGATATGGGCACATGGTTGAAGCTAGGGCACGTGGGCAACTATGCAAACTCAAATCAAGTGGAAAAGAATGGGCCCATTTGACAAAATTTGATGTTTTGGGGATAGTTGACTTTTGGCAATTTTGCAAAAAAGTCCAACTTCAACAATCCATAACTTCAATTTTGAACTGTTGGAGGTGTTCTTGGACTTTTTATAAAGCTTGATCTGTCCTCTAACCAACCCTTTTGGTCTCATTTCATTTTGATATTCCATGCTCAAGTTATAAGCTTTGGAAAAGAGGTGTTTTTGTTGACTTTCAAAAATGACCTATAATGTCCAAATTCATAACTTCTTGTGAGTGAATTTTTTGAACTTGGGGTATGAAGATGGATTGTAGGAAATTGCATCCTATTCAAAATGAGCTTTGGATGGGTCATTTCTCATAAAGTATGAGAAAGTTATGCTTGGTCAAAGTTGAGTTGACTTTTCCTACAAAACCCTAATTTAGCAACTTTTGAGTCTTGATGAATTTTGAGCAATCCTTTATGAATCATGATCAACCCTTGATCAAATGATGAAATATCCTTCAAAATGAGAATGTTGACAAAAAATCTTGAAGTTTGACTATATGTAGGTCACAGTTGACTTTTGCCCTATCACAGTCGATTTTTGGACCCTTTGAGCAATTGACTGAGCAAACTTCCTCTGCAAGGCTTGAAACTTGACATGGATGATATTGAGAATATATTAGAACATTAGGGAGCACTTGAGGTCATTTGGACTCAAGGATCTTGGTACAACACAAAACCCTAATTTGGGGTTGACTGCCTTAGGAGATAGCTTGTCTGCCCAACCCTTGAGCAAACTTGAGCAACTTAGAGATTCTTCTTGCAATGTCTTGAGGACTATGAGAGGGAAAATTTTGGGGTACAACAGCTGCCCCTGTTCAATCTTCTTAAACCTGAGGATGTAGATTGGTTTTCATGCCTTTCGTGATCCGAAGGTGGAAGATGATTGAAAACTAGAGTGCCCAGAAATTTGCACTCGCATGAAGTGGTATCAGCCTTGTGATGTCGGGAATGGGCTTACAAATGCCATTTGGAGATTGCTGGCGGGAGGATGGGCTTAAAGATGCCATCTGCAGGAGTGTCGATCGCATAAGAGATTCCTTAGCGAGAACTTGTATACCTGTTGTTGTAGAAGATTCCGCCGGGGGAGCCTAATCTTTGCTGAGATTTAGGGACTTGTCTGTACCTCAACTGAGAGAACATCTCTGCTGAGTTTTAAGAACATGTCCGTAATTCAACTGGGGGGAAACATCTTCATCGAGATTTAAGAACTCGTCCGTAATTCAACTGAGAAAAACTCTGCTGAGATTTAGGAACTGTCTGTACTTCGACGGAGGGGAACTGTCGAGATTTAGAACCTTATCTGTAATTCAACTAAGGATAATTCTGTTGAGATTTAAGAACTGGTCAGTAATTCGACTGAGAGAAACATCTTCATCGAGATTTAGGACTTGTTTGTAATTCAATGGAGGATAATTCTGTTGAGATTTAAGAACTGTCAGTAATTCGACGGAGGAACTTTGCCGAGACTTAGAACCTTATCTGTAATTCAACCGAGGATAATTCAGTTGAGATTTAAGAACCGGTCGGTACTTCAACTGAGGGAAACATCTTCATCGAGATTTAGGACTTGTCTGTAATTCAACGGAGGATAATTCTGTTGAGATTTAAGAACTGCTAGTAATTCGACGGAGGAACTTTGTCGAGATTTAGAACCTTATCTATAATTCAACTGAGGATAATTCTGTTTAGATTTAAGAACCGGTCAGTAATTCGATTGAGGGGAAATATCTTCATCGAGATTTAGGACTTGTCTGTAATTCAACGGAGGATAATTCTGTTAAGATTTAAGAACTGTCAGTAATTCGACGGAGGAACTTTGCCGAGATTTAGTACCTGTAATTCAACTGAGGATAATTCGGTTGAGATTTAAGAACCGGTCAGTACTTCGACTGAGGGAAACATCTTCATCGAGATTCAGGACTTGTTTGTAATTCAACCGAGGATAATTCTGTTGAGATTTAAGAACTCGTCTGTAATTCGACGGAGGAACTTGTCGAGATTTAGAACCTTATCTGTAATTCAACTGAGGATAATTCGGTTGAGATTTAAGAATTGGTCAGTAATTCGATTGAGATAAAAGCTTCATAGCTTTGAATTTAACTGCATCCTTCCTGAAATGTAAAGGTTAGCTGTATGAAATGTATGATATGTATCAAACAATGATGTTCTCAAAATAAATGAGATTGTGTTGTATGATGCGTATATGCATGTGTCATGATGTATGGAAATGTAATGTTTTTAGCTGGGGAAAATAAATCCCGGATAGCTGCGGGAGAAAAGAGTTGAATTCTTCGATTCCACTGGGGATAGCGAATGAAGATGATTGCGAGAATAAACCTGCAGGAGAGGATAACTCCGTTGGGGAATAAACTGATGAGGAGATTACTCTGTGGGGAAGAGATGCTCTGTTGAGGATTCCACCGATAAATTTCGCTGGGGATGAATTACCGTTGATGGTGATACTGAATCCTGTTGGGGATTGACTTCTTATTTGTGAAGGGAAAGAACTCCGCTGGGGGACGATCTTTCAATTGCAACTTCACTGGGGATAACCTGTTAGACTCTAATAGGGATAATCCTTTGAGTTCTGCTGGGGACAATCTTCCAAAGTCTACTGGGGATGACTCTCCAAATTCCACTGGGGAAGCTTTTTCAGACTGCACTGGGAAAAATTTCAAACTCCACTGGGGATATCTTGTATTCTGCCGGGGAATATTCTTATACTCCGCTGGGGAATGTTAAGACCTTTCAGTGCTGATGGTAAATAAACTCTGCTTGGGGAGGATATTATCGATTCATTTATAGTTGCAAGTCTCAGCTGGGGAGAGTTAACATTACTGTCTCTTTCTTACTCTACGGGAGTGAATGCACCTTGGCCATATTCTTCCGCTGAATCTACCTTGGTACCTGGTGGATAGAGCAACTGTACAGTTTGGACATTTCTCATTGCCCCTGTTTCTGATATTACCAGTAATCGTTTTTTGTTTCATACGTAAATATTTATGAGCAGTAATTAATGTCAGATGCATATATCAAAAATAAACATTGGACATTCTTTGCAAAACAAAAAAGATAAAGAAAAACACTTTGAAATTTCTTTGAAAATGAATTGTATTGATTTTGAAGTTTGGCCTGTAAATAGGCGCTTTTGTACAAGAGGCTGACGTCCTAGTAAGAGAACGCCGCCGAATAATAGAATTTACACAATCTATGAAAAACTAAACAAAACAGCTATGTGAATAATCCCACTGGGTTCCAACTCAACTATTGCCTTTATGTCCTCGAGCATCTCATCACTTTGCTACTGGTTGAAGGTAGATCAGATTGATTAGTGCCGTTCGAGCTTGATAGTCGATACCGATGTCTGGTTGTAAGGTGATCCAATGAGACATAGTGTTATGCTTTGATCCCTAATTTTTTGCCTGGACCGCCCTTTCGGGTTTTCAGTCCACCGGGATACCCTTTTTTACCCAAGCCGCCTTTTAGGTTTTCGACTTGCCGGGTGTACATATTTTTTTCATTTCATCCCTTATTTTTGCTCGAACCCTTTTGGTTCGCCGGGAAGCCCTTATTTTTGCCTAGGCCAGTCGACCTAGCGGGTCTTTGATTATGCGTAGTGTTTTTTCACTATGTCTGCATTGACGGGGTGAGGAAGGTTGTCACCATCCATGGTGGTTAGAATCATAGCTCCTCATGAGAAAATGTTCTTAACCACAAATGGGCCTTCGTAAGTAGGGGTCCATTTGCCCCTGGGATCACCTTGAGGTAGAATAATGCGCTTGATAACCAAGTCCCCAACTTGATACTCTTGTCGTCTGACTTTCTTGTTAAATGCCTTGATCATCCGCTTTTGATACGTCTGACCATGACAAATAGCAGTAAGTCTCTTTTTGTCGATTAGGTTCAGCTGATCAAGTCGGGTCTGAATCCAGTCATCTTCGCTCAAACCTGCATCCTTCATAATCCGAAGAGAGGGTATCTGAACTTCAATGGGAAAGACGGCCTCCATGCCATATACCAAGGAATAAGGTGTTGTCCCTGTTGACGTCCGTGCTGAGGTACGGTACCCATGAAGAGCGAACGGTAACATTCCGTGCCAGTCTTTGTATGTCACTGTCATCTTCTGCACAATCTTCTTAAGGATCTTATTAGCTGCTTCTACAGCCCCATTCATCTTCGGCCGGTAAGGAGAAGAGTTATGATGTTGTATCTTGAACTGCTTGCAGGGCTCAGTGATCGTCTTATTGTTGAGATTTGTACCATTGTCCGTAATGATCCTCTCTGGTACACCATATCGACAAATCAGATTGTGCCGAATGAACCGTGCCACGACGTTCTTGGTTACCGTAGCAAAAGAAGCTGCTTCAACCCACTTCGTAAAGTAATCAATTGCTACCAAGATGAAACGATGTCCGTTAGATGCCATAGGTCTGATCTCGCCAATCATATCAATGCCCCATATTGCAGAAGGCCAAGGTGCCGTCAAGACGTTCAGAGGAACTGGAGGTATGTGCACCTTATCAGCATAGACTTGGCACTTGTGACAGGTCTGAGAATGCTGATAACAGTCGGCTTCCATTGTGGACCAAAAATATCCTGCCCGAAGGATTTTCTTTGCCATGGTGTGTCCAATGGAATGAGTTCCGAAAGTACCTTCATGTAACTCTGCCATGATCCTTTATGCTTAGTTCTTATCCACACATCGCAGTAAGGTTGAATCATGGTTACGCTTGTAAAGGATGTCATTGTTGATGAAGAACTTTACCGCGAACCTCCTCAGAAACTTCTTGTCATTAACAGATGCACCCTCGGGGTATTCTTGAGCTTCAAGATACCTCTTTATCTCATGAAACCAGAGTTTATCCGTTGCCTCTTCAGTCTCAATATCACAGTAATGTGCAGTTTTGTCCAACCTTTCAATGGTAATCTGGGGAGCTTCGTTGTCCCAACTGACTTTGAACATAGAAGACATCGTAGCCAGCGCGTCCGCCAACTGATTCGTTGTAAGGAATAAGATTTGGGTGTTTCGTATCCCACTCGCCTTTGATCTGACTGATCACGAGAGCGGAATCTCCGAAAACACTTAGAAACTTAATCCTTAGGTCAATTGCAGCTCAAAGATCCATGATGCATGATTCATACTCCGCCATATTGTTGGTGCAGTTGAAACATAGTCAGACGGTAAATGGAGTATGAGAGCCTTTAGGAGATATGATCACGGTGCCGATGCCATTACCCAAAGCGTTTGAAGCTCCATCAAAGTACATAGACCATCGAGATCCTTCCTCAGGTCCTTCATCCGGTCTAAGTTCTTCACAGTCGGTTACCAACATGATATTCTTATCCGGAAATTCAAAGTTCATAGACTGGTAATCATCCACTGCCTGATGTGCCAAATGGTCTGCCAACACACTTCCCTTAATTGCCTTTTGGGTCGTATATTGGATGTCATACTCAGTCAAGATCATCTGCCATCTTGCTATTCTTCCGGACAAGGCAGGCTTCTCGAAGATATACTTGATTGGATCCATCTTTGATATCAATAGAGTAGTGTGAGTCAGCATATACTGTCTCAGCCGGCGAGCAACCCATGCCAAAGCGCAGCAAGTTTTCTTGAGCAACGAGTACGGGTCTTGCAGTCGGTAAACTTTTTGCTAAGGTAATAAATAACATGCTATTTTCGGCCAGACTCGTCATGCTGACCCATCACACACCCCATTGAATTGTCGAGTACTGTCAAGTATAAGATCAAAGGTCTCCCTTCAACTGGAGACATCAGGATAAATGGCTCTTGGAGATATTCCTTGATCCTTTCGAAGGCGGCCTGACATTCATCGTTCCATCTTACCACTTGTTCTTTCTTCAGTAGCTTGAAGATTGGCTCACAAGTAGCAGTTAGGTGCGAGATGAATCGGGCGATGTAATTCAAACGTCCCAGAAAGCCTCTGACTTCTTTTTCTGTTCGGGGAGTTAGAGTTTCCTGTATAGCCTTCACCTTTGTAGGATCCACTTGAATACCTTTATCGCTTACGACGAAACCCATCAGCTTACCAGATCTCACCCCGAAGGTTCACTTGTTTGGATTTAACCTCAGCTTGTACAACTTCAACCTGTCAAATAACTTCTGAAGGTGGTCCAGATGTTCTTCTTCAGTTTGGGACCTTGCAATCATGTCGTCGACGTATACCTCAATCTCATGATGGATCATGTCATGGAACAAGGTGACCATGGCACGCTGATATGTTGCCCCAACATTCTTCAAACCGAAAGGCATGACCTTGTAGCAAAAGGTACCCCACTGAGTAACAAAAGTTGTCTTCTTCATGTCTTCGGGAGCCATTTTAATCTGATTATAACCGGAGAAACCATCCATAAAGGAGAAGACCTTATGCTGTGCGGTGTTGTCAACCAGAACGTCGATATGAGGCAGAGGGAAATCATCCTTGGGGCTCGCCCTATTCAGATCCCTATAGTCAACACACATCCGAACCTTGCCATCTTTCTTCGGCACTGGAACCACGTTGGCCACCCACTGCGGGTAAGAAGTAACTGCTAGAAAAACGGCATCAAATTGTTTCATAACTTCAACCTTGATTTTCTCAGACATCCCTGGGCGCATTCGGCGAACCTTCTGTTTCACGGGAGGACAGTCTTCCTTGGTAGGTAGGCGATGAACCACAATGTCGGTATCTAACCCAGGCATGTCTTCATAAGACCAGGCAAAGATCTCAACGTAGTCACGCAGCATCTGAATCAGCCGTTGTTTAACACTAGACGCCAGATTTGCACTGATTTTGACCTCTTTCTTGTCTATCTCTGTACCCAGATTTACTGATTCCACCGGCTCTTCATGCGGTTGTATGGCCCTCTCTTCTTGAAGTAGCAGTCTAGCAAGTTTACCAGGCACTTCGCAATCATCTTCACCTTCGTCTTCAGCTAAGTTGATCGGACTTTCAAGGTCATAACCGGCAGTAGCAGAGTCATTACCAGTAGGATCCAGAGTGAATGTAGACCTGTATATGTGAGTGTGTGTAAAATAGCTGTTTTGCAATATATAATAAAAGAAAAAACAAGGAGCGCAAAATTTGAAATGCAAGAAACGTCCAATGCTTTTATTAATGATATATGTAGATGACACACGTAAAGCCCTTACAAATGAAGCCACGGGTCCCTGGGTAAGACACCGAGCCGTAAAGTTTAAAACATTGTCTGTTGCAAATTCAAAACAAAAAGTCTCATTACTGGGTAATAAAAGAAATTGGGACGAAGTCCTTTGTTATTCAATTGCTTAGTCCATCATTGGTAGTTGGGTAGATCCAACTGTTAAACTCAGACTCTTCAACATCGTCTTCAATGGCATTCACTCCTGAATTGCTGATAAACCTGGGAGGTCTTCCGGTCCGTGCACTCCGAATAGCCCTTTGAGCTTCTGCAGTGAAACCCAAACCAAACTTGTTAGTCTTATGTGCAAAATCAGGGAGTCGGACCTAATTTGCACACCCACCTTTCTCAACAACAGCCCGGGCATCCTTTAGGGAAGCCATCTTCATTAGAGGATCTTCAGCAACAGTTTCAGTTGATGCCAGCGTCTGGGGAACCTCTTCAAAATGTTGAAACGGGGTCTCAATGAACTCCCCGTCCATCTCTACATATCGGAAATAGTTGAGGTGGCTCACCATGTACTCCTCCTCTCCTCGTACCGTAACAATTTTCTCTTTGACCGGGTACTTCAGCATCTGGTGAAGCATAAACGTTACTGCCCCAGCTTTGTGAATCCACGGGCGACCCAGCAAACAAGAATAAGATGGTCGAATGTCCATCACATATAATGTAGATGCGAAAACCTGAGAACCGACCTTAATCGGAATATCCACTTCTCCGTGTACCATTCTCTTAGACCCATCAAAAGCTCTGACTACAATGTTGCTTGGTTTCAGCTCCAACCCTTCACAGTCTAACCGGTCTAGAGCTTTCTTAGGTAAAACATTTAGCGATGACGCAGTATCCACCAATACATGAGCAAGAGTAGTGCCCCTGCATTCAATGGAGACATGCAGGGTGTCATTGTGATTCTTCCCCTTAACAGTCAAGTCGGCGTCGGAGAAACCCAACCCATTGTCTGTTGTCAGACTAGCCACGCAATCTTTAAACTGATCAACTGATGTTTCTTGCGGTACGTGTACAGTCTTCAGGAAAGCAATCAGAGCCTTGGCATGGTCTTCTGAGCATAGTAATAGAGACAACATAGAGATTTTGGACGGGGTTTGCCCCAACTGCTCGACTACATTGTAGTCGCTCTTTTTGATGATCTTCAAAATTTCCTCCATCTCTTGTCTAGAGGCTTCAACAGTAATCGTCTTTGGTGCCTCCGTCTGGGCAGGCTCACCGGTGGTCCCTTTGCCCCGAGTGTCAGACGACTCGGCAACAGGGGTAAGAATTGGAATTTGAATAGGGACAGTAGCAGGTGTTCTGACAGGCGTAATAACAACAGGCTTCCAGACAGTTGGTGGAGAGATCTCAGGGGAGAAAAGCCTTCCGCTGCGGGTGACTTTACTAGATCCAACGATATTGCTGACATCAGTATCAACATCCAAATCTTGTTTAACTCCGTGATAATACACGTCAGCCCCATAGTTCCATGGGACAACTTTATTTGATGTATAGGGGACATGCCCAGAAATGGTGATGATCTTGGAACAAATGTAATTCTAACAGGCTTTCTCGAGGAAGCCTTGGAAGAATTGTCGAAAATGGTGATTATAGCAACTTCTTCAGTAGGAACCAAAGGAACAAAAGTCTTCTCATACAGAATTTCTTTATTATCCTTCAGGCGTTGGACACCTGACTTCAAAAGATGGCAACCGGTAGGTAGGACATAACACATACGGCAACCTTCGTCACATCCCAAAAATAAACTGGCTAACATAAGGTTCTTCTTCACAGTCATCAATGGAGTAACAATGTCTTTCATAGAAACCACAAACGAGTCTTCATCTACAGCATTTACTCCATGCTTGGGCATAGGAGCGGTCACAACATTAGGTCTTTTAGGTACTTCGAACTCAATCTCCTTAGCATCAATCAAGTCATGTAATTTGTTCTTTAAGACCCAACAATCATTCGTATCATGCCCCGGGCTGTCAGAGTGAAAAGCTCAGCGGGCGTTAGGATTATACATGGGTGATGTTGTATTGGGAGTCTTCGGGGCCTCCTTCGGAATCACCAAGTTGGTCTTCAACAACTGCGGCAGAATTTGGGATAAAGTCATGTTCAGCTGAGTGAATTGTCTTCGCGGTCTCTCGGCCCTTGGCTGATTGTTGCGTTGAGGAGCAACAACAGGTCTTGATATAACCACCGCATTGACTGCTTGGCGGCGTTCAGGTCTATTATGGCTTTTTGAACTGTAAACAGCACTGGACTCCTTCTTAAAAGGCTTCTTCTCGGTGCCTGATGAAGCACCCTTCTGTATTTTACCGGATTTGATACCGGCCTCAATCCTTTCCCCAGTCATAATCATCTCTGTAAACCCGGACGACGAACTTCCAATCAGATGGTTGAAATACGGACCAGACAAGGTCCCCAGAAACATATCCACTAGCTCCCTATCAGCCAAGGGTGGTTGCACTCTTCCAGCAAGGTCCCTCCATTTTTGAGCGTAGTCTTTGAAACCTTCGCCCGCACCCATAGACATACCCTGGAGTTGGGTACGCGTGGGAGTAAGGTCGGCATTGTATTGGTACTGCTTATAGAAAGCAGCGGCCAAATCTTCCCAATTACGGATACTAGCTCCTTCCAGCTGGTAAAACCATTCAAGATGAGTCCCTGAGAACTGTCTTGAAAGAAGTGGATCCAGAGGTTCTTATCAGCGGTGTATGGCTGAATCTTTCTAACATACGAACGGAGGTGCAGTTTTGGTCAAGAAACCCCATCATATATAACAAAGATTGGTGCTTTAAACTTGTGGGGAATTACCACCCCAGATGACAGACCCAAATCACCAAAGTCCAGACCAGGCACTTTCTGAACTTCCATCGCGCTCAACCGGTCTTCCAGTTGTTTATATCTATCCTCAACCGGAGGATACTGGTCTTCGTCAAAGTCAGTCTCGTTATCTGAAACCACAGGGATAGGAGCCCTCCTTTCTTCCTGATTATCTCCCCCCCAGATGAGTGGGTCAAATCAACCTCTTCTCGCAAATCGTTTCCGAATCTGCGACCCATATTAAATAGGACCATCTTCTTCTTCTTCTTCTTCTTCTTCTCTTTCAAGATAAGGGTCTTCAGATCTTGCTGACCCTTAGCCAAACTCAAAAACGGTTCTTGGAACTGGGCGTTTTGGGCTTGCAGAGCCTTGATTGCTTGTTCCGTTGATGTTTCAGAAGACATGATGCTGAAATAAACAGCGAAGAAGATGAGAAAACCTGTAAGGGTACCTGTTATGAGGTGCATGGGAATGATATGCGCATGATATGATTTCAAAGACTTTAGGGATTCAAATTCGTAAACCAAAATGAAACACACTTTTATTAGATAAAAATTTGAATTCAATTGTTCAACAGATGCCCTTAAGGCGTTACAAGAAAGAAAAACTGAAAGGTAAATCACAACTAGAAATAATCAAAAGACAATCAGTGCTCCCATGGTCGTTTCCTGTCGGTGCGGACATAGTCGTTGAGGATCTTCTCATTCTCCATTTGCCTTGTCAACTTCTGGATCTTATGCTCTTGCTCGTGATACTTTTCTCTGTAAGTATCCCGCTCTTCTCTCAGCTGCATCCACGATCTCTTTAATTCCCCAATGTCAGTAGGCATGTATGGATGGAGGATGGTAGGAGGGACCCCTTCTTCATCAGCAACCTCAACAATTATAGGCAAGACGGCTTCATACGGCATTCCCAGCTTTTGGGCATGGATTCGAAACCATCAGAGATATGGCTCCATTGGAAGAGAAGTCTTCGCACCTAGCTCGTGCGGATCAGACCTGTGTACTCTATCCCAAGCTCTTATGAATCTGCGGCGTTGCTCGTCACTATCCCCTTGGAAGTCAAAGACAATGCTTGGCATCAGCAACTCATGAGGTCCTTCCCTCCTAGCTCGCCAAAATTGGCGTAAGGCCAAACAAGGGTTATAGGTGATTCCTCCATTGGTTCCTATCAGTGGAACATTGGGGTATTCCCCACATCGATCAATAATAGCCACATCTTCCATGCCCTTAATAGTCCAGATGATGTCCATGTGAGAGAGGGACATAATCCTGTAGGCCCAACCCATGCCTTCCTTGTTCTTCAAAACTGATTTGGGGAGGTGAGAAATAAACCACCTCGCCAGCAATGGTGCACAGCACATAAGGGTTCCCTGTTTCCTAGCAGTACGGGCATAAAGAGAGTGCAAAATGTCACCCAAGAGAGTGGGCACAGGATTACCGGACATGAAAATCTTCACTGCATTCACGTTGATGAAAGAATATGAGTTAGGAAACAACACCAAACCATATATGAGAAGAGCTGGAATGTCTTCAAATGCCTGGAAGTCTAGACTGTCCCAGAACTGATTAGCCTTACCAACTAAGAATTTAGTCAAGAAGCCCTTTGTTCCACTACGAGTTTCCCAATTAGACATTACCTCAGCCTTTGTCAGATGGAGGGTTGAAGCAATTTCCTCCGGCCTAAGGACTTTCTCCCAACCTGTGAACGGGGTCTGCTCCAGAACAGAGATACCAAGTAGATCAGAGAACTCTTCCAAGGTAGGGACCAACTAGTAGTCCGGAAAAGTAAAGCAGTGGTACAGTGGATCAAAGAACTGGACTAAGACACTCATCATCTGTTCATCCATCTTGGAGGTGACCAAACCAAGGAGGTGCCCATGTCTTTTGATAAAGGAGGCAGTATCTGAAATCTTTGCAACCAACTCCTTAAGCTGAGTGGGAATCTGGAAAAAGTTGATCCGAATAGTGTTTCTACGCATGGGTGCCATGACCTACAAAACAGAACAAAGATGAATCCCCTCTGTCTTTAAAATGGATTAGTCCAATGCAAGATGCATGCAATGTCATGATGCATGATGTCATGATAGAAAACACACCACAGGTATCCACAAATAGCAAACATGGTAAGGGCAAACAAGTCACACAGATAGCCCTTAGATTTCAGGCTGGCAAGGAGCTTAGGTACTACCCTTTTTCAGTTCAGTTGGTTTAAACCTGTCCTAGAAATAGTAACCGGATTCTAGAGGATCTCAATATCACTGACCATCCTCGATCGGTCATAATTCCAGTTTAGCAACCTTTTCTTGCGGCCGGAATCATCGCGAGAGTTTGGTCTCAATGAGTGTAGCATACTGCTACTGTTCTATGGCCAAGTTGGTCAATTTAAAGGTTCTAAGGTCAGTTGGTGCTTAATGAACCCTTAGAAGACCCATATTCTCCTCGTTGCGCCACAAGGGATATCGGTACAATCTAAAGTGCCACACCAACGTAGCTACTACTTCAACCGTATCGGTCTATGTTGTACAGGTCCCTCACAGTTTATTGCTACTTACCTAAAAGGTATCCCCCAGATCCGGGTTAGGATCTATAGTAACTCTGATTCAAACCCACAAATATAAAGCATATAAGTCAAGCAATTGAAAACATTATGAACTATATTCCTAAGGTACACCCCACTTATAAGATATCCCCAACAAAGTCGCCAGTTCTGTGATACGGTGGGAAGAACTGACTGTTTTTTGGAATGCTGGTTTGCGTTTTGCATTTTTTGTTTGCAAAATGTCGCGGTAAGCAAGAGTCGCCACCGACTTTTATTTTATCCAACAAGGAAAGGAAAAAAGCACAGAAAAATTCCTTTTTCGAGATATTTCTCGGTTTTGAGGGGTAGATTATAGAAAGGGAAGGTATTAGCACCCTTTCTATCCATGGTTATCCATGGGCTCTTAGGTACTTGCTCATTGTTTTCAAAATTGTTTTCTTTGTGCTTGTGGGTTTGAAAAAGTTTTTGTTTTAAAACTTCGATTTAACTCTTGCTTCTGTCCTCAAGAGTGTAATGAATTGTTTTTGAAAACTTTGTTTGAAAAGGAGTGTAAGTGTGAGAAATTTGTTTTGTTTTGATTGAGCAAGTATCTAAGAACTATCTATCTACTCGAAAAAGGAATCGTTCTATGCTAATTTCCTTTAGACAATGCTATCCCAGTATTAATAAGTAGGTAGCACCGTCGTTGGAGTTTGGGGGTCAATTCGAATGAGGGACATATGGTCACCAAAGCAATGTTAAGATGCCTTAGCGGTACCCCTAATGTCTTAGATCATTGGTTTGAGGCAACAATATCTGAGGCAACTGTTTCGAGGCGACTATGATCTTTTAGACAAGATGACGCCTCTAAAGTGACATATACTCAATGACCGTGTACGAAGGCAACCAAGTGGGGTGTACCCTAAGAGTGCGCATGTGCGAGTGTGTCGTTTTCAGTTATTTTTATCTTTGTACATGTTGAGGATGATCTAATTTGATTTTAGTTTAAGCATGCAATCTTGTCATGCAAACCCTATTATCAAACATCTAGCAGTTATAATTTGCGGAAATAAAATGCGGAATTTTAAATTACAAGGCATCGGGTATTTACATCGCCAAAGACAAACGCCTTTGAAAAATAAAATAAAGCAATAAAAATAATTAAATGTCCTATTTAACTATTACAATCCGGAAGCAGGTACATTATTGGATAAAAATAAGTAACGCGTGCGAGAAATTAGATCGAGTGCGAGTTTAGGGTTTTGACCCTTTTGAAAGAAGATGCCATCTTTTTATTGTTTTTTTATTTTAAGAAAGAAATTAATCCTAAATTAATTACTAAATTAAATTAAATTAATTAATTAATAAAAATAAATTATTTTTGGAGTTTTTGATTATTTAGGAAAGAAATTAAAAATGATTAAATTAGTGGTTAATATCTAATTAAATCTAATTAATTAAAATTATTTACAAAAATAAATTAAAGTTTTCTAATTAAAAACCTAGTTAATTAATAAATTTATTAAGAAAAATAAAAGTTAAAAATTTGATTGAAATAAAAAATATTTTTTTGTGATTTTATTTAATGAAACAAATTTTTTTGATTGGTTAGAGATTTAAATAAAACAATTAACGTAAATAAATAAATAATAAAAGAGGAGAAGAATTTGGGCCTTTTTTTGACTTTTTTGGATCTAGTATGCGCATGTTGACTTGGCTCATGGTGGACCTCCAGCTTTTTGACCATCAGATCTGGCCTTTGGCCATCTGGCATTTGGATGGGAGAGGGAGTATGGTTTACTGCAAGCCAGCGCATGCATGTGATAATCTAAAAAGAAAAAATATTGAGAAAGTGGGGGACCTGGGATTCGAAACCTGGGATTCGAACCCAGGTCCTGAAGGAGAATGCATTACACGTTTGCCACTACACCACGCTGCTTCATTTGTTATATTAACACAAATCAATAATAATATAATAAAACAAGAATTATTGGTCAGAAAAAAATATAAAACGCGCCAAGATTTGAAATGGCCAGTGGACGGAGGATACCTCATCGTCCCTGTCCTCAGACCTGTAAAAAAAATACCCGCGAATTTGAATCCGCAGCTAAAAGCGTAGGCCTGTTCTAAAATTCTCTCCAAGCCATATAAATCCTTTCCAAGACCATGGTTCAATTTGTCATGGCCTCCTGATCAAAACCATGTTCTTCTTGAATCTCAATTTTACCTGAAAAAAAGTCCCTAAAAAAACAACAAAACCCTAGCCATGGCGTTTTGCAAAACAGGTCATATGAATGAAATTAAATGATGCAGAAAGTTTGGAAATGTTCTTGTGATCATGAATATGCCATTAGTTTTCTCAAATGATGCAAGAACAAACCAAATTGAATTCAAGAACAAAATGTGTTACGTGCGACTTACAGTGCGTTTGGGGGCTTGAGGATGCGTGGTTTTGATCCAGTTAGCTTGTGTGAATGGCCAGGAAGCGATTGAGACCACTCTCGTGTCTTGAAACTGCCTCTAACTTGGACTTTGATCTCTCACTTTTTTGTGAATTTTTGCACTTTTGTTCTGCCTCTTCCAACACATGCCAACCCCTATTTTCGTGTGATTTTCTTCCTTATGTAATGCTCAGTGTATTAGGTTTACAAACTTGGTATAAATCTCCCTCTATCAATGACTTTGATGTGGATTTGATTCTTCCATTAAATCTTTCCAAATTTGATTCATTTCAATCTTTTTGCACATGATTTTATTTGATACGAATTTGATGGTGATGCTAGCTGTGAACAAAGCCTAAAACAATCAGAAAATCATGAGTTATTAATTCTTTGGATTTTATATGATTTTATTTGATTAAAAATGAATAAATTCAAATAAAAATCAAATTAAATAATAAAAATGAGATATGGGCACATGGTTGAAGCTAGGGCACGTGGGCAACTATGAAAACTCAAATCAAGTGGAAAAGAATGGGCCCATTTGACAAAATTTGATGTTTTGGGGATAGTTGACTTTTGGCAATTTTGCAAAAAAGTCCAACTTCAACAATGCATAACTTCTTCAATTTTGAACTTTGGAGGTGTTATTGGACTTTTTAGAAAGCTTGAGGTGTCCTCTAACCAACCCTTTTGGTCTCATTTCATTTTGATATTCCATGCTCAAGTTATAAGCTTTGGAAAAAAAAATGTTTTTTGTTGACTTTCAAAAATGACCTATAATGTCCAAATTCATAACTTCTTGTGAGTGCATTTTTTGAACTTGGGGTATGAAGATGGATTGTAGGAAATTGCATCCTCTTCAAAATTATATTTGGATGGATCATTTCTCATAAAGTATGAGAAAGTTATGCTTGGTCAAAGTTGAGTTGACTTTTCCTACAAAACCCTAATTTAGCAACTTTTGAGTCTTGATGAATTTTGAGCAATCCTTGATGAATAATGGTCAACCCTTGATCAAATGATGAAATATACTTCAAAATGATATTGTTGACAAAAAATCTTGAAGTTTGACTGTATGTAGGTCATAGTTGACTTTTTCCCTAGCACAGTCGATTTTTGGACCCTTTGAGCAATTGACTGAGCAATTTTCCTCTGCAAGGCTTGAAACTTGACATGGATGATCTTGAGAACATATTAGGACATTAGGGAGCACTTGAGGTCATTTGGACTCAAGGATCTTGGTACAACACAAAACCATAATTTGGGGTTGACTGCCTTAGGAGATAGCTTGTCTGTCTAACCCTTGAGCAAACTTGAGCAACTTGGAGATTTTTCTTGCAATGTCTTGAGGACTATGAGAGGGAAAATTTTGGGGTACAACAGGCGGTAAATGGAGTATGAGAGCCTTTAGGAGATATGATCACGGCGCCAAAGCCATTACCCAAAGCATTTGAAGCTCCATCAAAGTACATAGACCATCGGGATCCCTCCTCAGGTACTTCATCCGGTCCAGGTTCTTTACAGTCAGTTACTATCATGATATTCTCATCCAGGAATTCAAAGTTCATAGACTGGTAATCATCCACTACTTGATGTGCCAAATGATCTGCTAACACACTTCCCTTGATTGCCTTTTGGGTCGTGTACTGGGTGTCATACTCAGTCAAGATCATCTACCATCTTGCTATTCTTCCGGACAAGGCAAGCTTTTCGAAGATATACTTGATTGGATCCATCTTTGATATCAATAGAGTAGTGTGAGTCAGCATATACTGTCTCAGCCGGCGAGCAGCCCATGCCAAAGCGCAGCAAGTTTTCTCGAGCAACGAGTATCGGGTCTCGCAGTCGGTAAACTTTTTGCTAAGGTAATAAATAGCATGCTCTTTTCGGCCAGACTCGTCATGCTTCCCCAACACACACCCCATTGAATTGTCGAGTACTATCAAGTATAAGATCAGAGGTCTCCCTTCAACTGGAGGCATCAGAATAGGTGGCTCTTGGAGATACTCTTTGATCCTTTCGAAAGCGGCCTGACATTCATCGTTCCATCTTACCACTTGATTCTTCTTCAGTAGCTTGAAGATTGGCTCACAAGTAGCAGTCAGGTGTGAGATGAATCGGGAAATATAGTTCAGACGTCCCAGAAAGCCTCTGACTTCTTTTTTTGTTCGGGGAGCTGGCATTTCCTGTATAGCCTTCACCTTCGCAGGATCCACTTGAATACCTTTATCGCTTACGACGAATCCCAGCAGCTTACCAGATTTCACCCCGAAGGTGCACTTGTTCGGGTTTAACCTCAGCTTGTACAACTTCAACCTATCAAATAATTTCTGAAGGTGGTCAACATGTTCTTCCTCAGTCTGGGATCTTGCAATCATGTCGTCGACGTATACCTCAATCTCATGATAGATCATGTCATGGAACAAGGCGACCATGGCGCGCTGATATGTTACCCCAGTATTCTTCAATCCAAAAGGCATGACCTTGCAGCAAAAGGTACCCCATTGAGTAATAAAGTTTGTCTTCTCCATGTCTTCGGGAGCCATTTTAATCTGATTATAACCGGAGAAACCATCCATAAAGGAGAAGACCTTATGCTGTGTGGTGTTGTCAACCAGAACATCAATATGAGGCAGAGGGAAATCATCCTTGGGGCTTGCCCTGTTCAGATCCCTATAGTCAACACACATTCGAACCTTACCATCCTTCTTCGGCACAGGAACCACGTTGGCAACCCACTGCAGGTAAGAAGTAACTGCTAGAAAACCAGCATCAAATTGCTTCATCACTTCAGCCTTGATTTTCTCAGACATCTCTGGGCGCATTCAGTGAACTTTCTGTTTTATTGGAGGACAGTCTTCCTTGGTAGGAAGATGGTGAACCACAATATCGGTATCCAACCCAGGCATATCTTCATAAGACCAGGCAAAGATCTCAACATAGTCACGTAGCATCTGAATCAGCTGTTGCTTGACACTAGGCTCCAGATTTGCACCGATCTTGACCTCTTTCTTGTCTACCTATGTACCCAGATTCACTGATTCCACGGATTCTTCATGCGGCTGTATGGCCCTCTCTTCCTGAAGTAACATTCTTGCAAGTTCACCAGGCACATCGCAATCTTCTTCACCTTCGTCTTCGGCTAAGTTGATCGGACTTTCGAAGTCATAACTGGTAGTAGTAGAGTCGTTATCAGTGGATGTATACCTGTATATGTGAGTGTGTGTAAAATAGCTGTTTTGTAAGATAAAAAGGAAAAACAAGGAGCGCAAAATTTGAAATGCAAGAAACGTCCAATGCTTATTAATGATATATGTAGATGAAAACCCATAAAGCCCTCACAAATAAAGCCACGGTGCCCCGGGTAAGACACCGGGCCGTAAAGTTTAAAAATTGTCTGTTACAAATTCAAAACAAAAGTCTCATTACTGGGTAATAAAAGAAATTAGGACGAAGTCCTTTGCTGTCCAATTGCTTAGTCCACCATCAGTAGTTGGGTAGATCCAGCTGTCACAATCAGATTCTTCAACATCATCTTCAATGGCATTCACTCCTGAATTGCTGATAAACAGGGGAGGTCTTCCAGTCCGTGCACTCCGAACAACCTTTTGAGCTTCTGCAGTGAAACCCAAACCAAACTTGTTAGTCTTATGTGCAAAATCAGGGAGTTGGCCCCAATTCGTACACCCACCTTTCTCAACAACAGCCCGGGCATCCTTGAAGGAAGCCATCTCCATTGGAGGATCTTGAGTAACAGTTTCAGTTGATGCTAGCGTCTGGAGGACTTCTTCAAAATGTTGAAACGGGGTCTCAATGAACTCCCCGTCCATTTCCACATACCGAAAGGAGTTGAGGTGGCTTACCATGTACTCCTATTCCCCTCGTACTGTAACAAATTTCCCTTTCACTGGGTACTTCAGCATCTGGTGGAGCGTAGACCTTACTGCCCCAGCTTTGTGGATCCATGGGCGACCCAGCAAACAAGAATAAGACGGATGAATGTCCATCACATAGAATGTAGATGCGAAAATCTGAGAACCAACCTTCACTGGAATATCCACTTCTCCTGTACCATTCTCTTGGACCCATCAAAGGCCCTGACTATAATGTTACTCGGCTTCAGCTCCAACCCTTCACAGTCTAACCGATCTAGCACTTTCTTGGGTAACACATTCAACTTAGACCCGGTGTCCACCAATATGTGAGCAAGAGTAGTGCCCCTGCACTTAATGGAGACATGCTGAGCGTCATTATAATTCTTCCCCTTAGCAGTCAAGTCGGCGTCGGAGAAACCCAACCCATTATCAGCAGTTAAACTTGCCACACAATCTTTGAACTGGTCAGTAAATGTTTCCTGGGGTACGTGCACAGTCTTCAGGAACGCAATCAGAGCCTTGGCATGGGCTTCTGAGCATAGCAACAGAGACAACATATAGATTTTGGATGGGGCTTGCCCCAGCTGCTCGACTATATTGTAGTCGCTCTTTTTTATGATCTTCAAAATTTTCTCCATCTCTTGTCTAGAGGCTTCGACAGTAATCTTCTTTGGTGCCTCCGTCCAGGCAGGCTCACCGGTGATCCCTTTGCCCCGAGTGTCAGATGGCTCGGCAACAGGGGTAAGAATTGGAACTTGAACAGTGACAATAGTAGGTGTACTGGTAGGTGTAATAACAACAGGCTTCCGAATAACTGGTGGAGAAATCTCGGGGGAGAAAAGCCTTCCAATGCGGGTGACTTTACTAGATCCAACAATATTGCTGACGCCAGTATCAGCCTCTTCAGCATTCAAATCTTGTTTAACCCCGTGATAATACACATCAGCCCTATAGTGCCATGGGACAGCTTTATCTGATGTATAGGGGATAGGCCCAGGAATGGTGATGATCAATGGTGTAATTCTTGGAACAAATATAATTCTAACAGGCTTTCTCGAGGAAGCCTTGGAAGAATTGTCGAAAATGGTGATTATAACAACTTCTTCAGTAGGAATCAAAGGAACAAAAGTCTTCTCAAATAGAATTTCTTTATTATCCATCAGGCGTTGGACACCTGACTTCAAAAGATGGCAACCAGTAGGTAAGACGACAAACAGATGGCAACCTTCGCCACAACCCGGAAATAAACTGGCTAACAGAAGGTTCTTCTTCACAGTCATCAATGGAGTAGCAATGTCTTTCACAGAAACCACATACGAGTCTTCATCTATAGCATTCACTCCATGCTTGGGCATAGGAGCAGTCACAACATTAGGCCTTTCAGGTGCTTCGAACTCATTCTCTTTAGCATCAATCAAGTCCTGTACCTTATTCTTCAAAAGCCAACAATCATTCGTATCATGCCCCGGGCTATCGGAGTGAAAAGCACAGCGGGCGTTTGGATTGTACATTGGATGTTGTGTTGGGATTCTTTGGGGCCTCCTTCAGAATCACCAAGTTGGTCTTCAATAACTGCGGTAGAATTTGGGATAAAGTCATGTTGAGCTGAGTGAATTGTCTTCGCGGTCTCTCGGCCCTTGGCTGATTTTTGCACTGAGAAGCAACAGCAGGTCTTGATATAACAACCGCATTAACAACTTGGTGGCGTTCCAGTTTGCTATGGCTCTTTGAACTGTAAACAACATTGGACTCCTTCTTAAAAGGCTTCTTCTCGGTGCCTGATGAAGCACCCCTCTGTATCTTGCCAGATTTGATACCAGCCTCAATTCTTTCCCCAGTCATAATCAGCTCTGTAAATCCGATTGATGAACTTCCAATCAGATGGTTGAAATACAGACCTGACAAGGTCCCCATAAACATATCCACTAACTCCCTATCAGCCTAGGGAGGTTGCACTCTTCCAGCAAGGTCCCTCCACTTCTGAGCGTAGTCTTTGAAACCTTCGCCCGCACCCATAGACATACCCTGAAGTTGGGTACGCGTGGGAGCGAGTCGGCATTGTATTGGTACTACTTGTAGAAAGAAGCAACCAAGTCCTCCCAATTACAGATACTAGCCCCTTCCAGCTGGTAAAACCATTCAAGCTGAGTCCCTGAGAGACTGTCTTGAAAGAAGTGGATCCAAAGGTTCTTGTCAGCGGTGTACGACTGAATCTTTCTAACATACGAGCGGAGGTGCAGTTTCGGGCAAGAAACCCCGTCGTATTTAGCAAAGACTGGTGCTTTAAACTTGTGGGGAATTGTTTCCAAATCAACCAAATCTACGACCCATATTCAGTAGGATCATCATCTTCTTCTTCTTCTTCTTCTTATCCTTCAAGATAAGGGTCTTAAGATCTTGCTGGCCCTTGGCCAAACTCATGAACAATTCCTGGAACTGGGCGTTTTGAGCTTGCAGAGCCTTGATGGCTTGATCAGTTGATGTTTCAGAAGATATGATGTGCTGAAATAAACAGCGAAGAAGATGAGAAACCTGTAAGGGTACCTGTAATGAGGTGCATGGGAATGTAATGCGTATGATATGATTTCAAAGACTTTAGAGATTCAAATTTGTAAACCAAAATGAAACACACTTTTATTAGATAAAACTTGAATTCAATGTTCAACAAATTCCTTTAAGGCGTTACATGAAAGAAAAACTGAAAAGTAAATCAAAACTAGAAATAATCAAAAGACATCAGCGCTCCCATGGTCGTTTCCCTTTGGTGCTGACATAGTCGTTGAGGATCTGCTCGTTCTCCAGCTGCCTTGTCAATTTCAGGATCTTTCGCTCTTGTTCGTGATACTTTTCTCTGTAAGTATCCCGCTCTTCCCTTAGCTGCATCCAAGACCTCTTTAATGCTCCAATGTCAGTAGGCATGTATGGGTGGAGGATGGTAGGTGGAACCCCCTCTTCATCAGCAACCTCAACAATCACAGGCAAGACAGCTTCGTACGGCATTCCCAGCTTTTGGGCACGAATTCGAACCCATCAGAGATATGGTTCCATCAGAAGAGAAGTCTTTACACCTAGCTCATGCGGATCCGACCTGTGCACCCTATCCCAGGCTCGGATGAATCTGCGGCGATGCTCATCACTATCCCCTTGGAAGTCAAAGACAATGCTCGACATCAGTAACTCATGAGGTCCTTCCCTCCTAGCTCTCCCAAACTGTCGTAAGGCCAGACAAGGGTTATAAGTGATCCCTCCATTGATTCCTAGTTGTGGAACATTGGGGTATTCCCCACAGCAATCAATAATTGCCACATCTTCCATGCCTTTAGTAGTCTAGATGATGTCAGTGTGAGCTAGGGACATAATCTTGTAGGCCTAACCCATGCCTTCCTTGTTATTCAAAACTGATTTGGGGAGGTGAGAAATAAACCACCTCGCCAGCAATGGTGCACAACACATAAGGGTTCCCCGTTTCTGAGCAGTACGGGCATAAAGAGAGTGCAAAATGTCACCCAAGAGAGTGGGCACAGGATTACTGGACATGAAAATCTTCACTGCATTCACGTCCACAAAAGAATCTGAGTTTGGAAACAGAACCAGACCATAAATAAGAAGAGCCAGGATATCCTCGAACGCCTGAAAGTCTAAACTGTCCCAGGACTGATTAGCCTTACCAACCAAGAACTTAGTCAAGAAGCCTTTTGTCCCACTACGAGTTTCCCAATTAGACATTACCTTAGCCTTTGTCAGATAGAGGGCTGAAGCAATCTATTTCGGCCTAAGGATTTTCTCCCAACCTGTGAACGGGGTCTGCTCTAGAATGGAGACACCAAGTAGATCAGAGAACTCTTCCAAGGTAGGGACCAACTGGTAGTCCGGAAAAGTAAAGCAATGGTACAGTGGATCAAAGAACTGGACTAAGACACTCATCATCTGTTCATCCATCTTGGAGGTGACCAAACCAAGGAGGTGCCCATGTCTTCTGATGAAGGAAGAAGTATCTGGAACCTTTGCAACCAAATCCTTAAGCTGAGAAGGAACCTGTACAAAGTTGATCTGAATAGTGTTTCTACGCATAGATGCCATGACCTACAAAACAGAACAAAGATGAATCTCATTGGTCTTTGAAATGGTTAGTCCAATGCAATATGCATGCAATGTCATGATGCATCATGTCATGATAGAAACACACCACAAGTATTCACAGATAACAAACATGGTAAGGGCAAGCAAGTCACACAGATAACCCTTAGATTTCAGGCTGGCAAGGAGCTTAAGTACTACCCTCTTTTAGTTCAGTTGGTTCAAACCTGTCCTAGAAATAGTAACCGGGTTCTAGAGGATCTCAATATCACAGACCACCCTCGATCAGTCATAATTCCAGTTTAGCAACCTTTTCTTGCGGCCGGAATCATCGCGAGAGTTTGGTCTCAATGAGTGTAGCATGCTGCTACTGTTCTATGGCCAAGTTGGTCAATTATAGGTGCTAAGGTCAGTTGGTGCTTAATGACCCCTTAGAAGACCCATATTCTCCTCGTTGCGCCACAAGGGATATCGATACAAACTAAAGTGCCACACCAACATAGCTACTGCTTCAACCGTGTCGGTCTACGTCGTACAGTTCCCTCACAGTTTATTGCTACTTACCTAAAGGGTGTCCCCCAGATCCGAGTTAGGATCTATAATAACTCCGATTCAAACCCACAAAGATAAAGCATACAAGTCAAGCAATTGAAAACATTATGAACTATTCCTAAGGTACACCCCACTTATAAGTGTCCCCAGCAGAGTCGCCAGTTCTGTGATACAGTGGGAAGAACTGACTGTTTTTTGGAATGCTGGTTTGCGTTTTGTGTTTGTTTTCGCAAAATGTCGCGGTAAGCAAGAGTCACCACCGACTTTTATTTTATCCAACAAGGAAAGGAAAAAAGCACAGAAAAATTCCTTTTTCGAGATAGTTTTGAGTACCCTTTCTAGAAAGGGAAGGTGTTAGCACCCTTTCTATCCGTAGTTATCTACGGGCTCTTAGGTACTTGCTCTTTGTTTTCAAAATTGTTTTCTTTGTGCTTGTGGGTTTGAAAAAGTTTTTGTTTGAAAACTTCGATTTAACTCTTGCTTCTGTCCTCAAGAGTGTAATGAAGTGTTTTGAAAACTTTGTTCGAAAAGGAGTGTAAGTGTGAAAAGTTTTGTTTTGAAAGAGCAAGTATCTAAGAACTATCTACCTACTCGAAAAAGGAATCATTCTATGCTAATATCCTTTAGACAATGCTATCCCACTATTAATGAGTAGGTAGCACTGTCGTTGGAGTTTGAGGGTCAATTCGAATGAGGGACATACGGTCACTAAAGTAATGTTAGATTGGCTTAGCGGTAGCCCTAATGTCTTAGATCTTTTGTTTGAGGCAACAATATCTGAGGCAACCATTTCGAGGCAACTATGATCTTTTAGACAAGAGGACGACCTCTAAAATGACCTATACTCAATGACCGTGTACGGAGGCAACTAAGTGGGGTGTACGCTAAGAGTGCACATGTGCGAGTGTGTCGTTTTCAGTTATTTTTATCTTTGCACATGTTAAGGGTGATCTAATTTGATTTTAAGATTAGGCATTCAGTCTTGTCATGCAAACCCTATTATCAAACATCTAGCAGTTATAATTTGCAGAAATTAAAGATGCGGAAATTAAATTACAAGGCGTCGGGTATTTACATCGCCAAAAGCAACCCTTTGAAAATAAAATAAAGCGATAAAATAATTAAATGTCCTAATTATCTATTACATTTCAGAAGCAGATACATTAATATGGGTAAAAAATAAATAAAGCGCGCGGGAAATTAAATCGAATGCGAGTTTAGGGTTTTGACCCTTTTGATTAAAGAAGATGCTTTTTTGTTGTTTTTATTTAAGAAAAGAAATTAAATTCTAAATTAAATACTAAATTAGAAATTAAATAAATTAAATGAAAAATAATTAAAGACATATTTTTGGGTTTTTGTTAATTTAAGAAAGAAAATAAAATAATTAAATTAGTAGTTAAAACCTAATTAAGTCTAATTAATTTTAAATATTTACGAAAATAAATTAAAGTTTCCTAGAATTAAAAACCTAAATTAATTAGTTAGTATTTATTAAAAAAAGAATTATGAAATTTATTGGATAAAAATATTTTTTGATGATTTTTTGATAAAAAGGAAAAAATATGATTGGTTAGTAATTAATTAAAATAAAATAAAATAACTAGATAAATAAAAAGAAAATATAAAAGAAAGGAAGAAATGGGCCTTTTTTGGAGGTGCAAGGAGCATTTTTTGTAGGCCCATTTGCTGATCCAATTGACTTTCTCTGATCCAGTAGGCGTGCATTGACCTGGCTCTTGGTGGACCTCCAATCATTGACCATCAGATCTGGCCATTGGCCATCTGATGCTTGGATTGGTGAGGGCGTATGGTGTATTGTAGAATGGCATGTGCAATGGATCTCCTGAAAAATAAGAAGAAAATGCAAATTTGCTGGAGGCAGGGATCAAACCCTTGACCTCCAGCTTTTGGATCCTTGAACGCCCATGTGGCCACCACTAGGCCAACTTGTTGTTTTTATTATTGTAACGCGAATGAAACGTAATATATGAACACAAATCAAATGCCAGAAAAAATAAAAAAAACGCGTAATATTTGAATGGGCAAATAGACGAATGACACCTCATCGTCCCTGTCCTCCCATCACTGTAACTTTACCTGCGGATTTCTATCCGCAGCTAAAAACGCAGGTTCGTTCTAAAACTTTCTCCAGGCCATATAAATGGAATCCACGACCATGGTTAGCCTCGTCTAATCTCTCTGATCACAACCATAACCACCATTAAGGCCAATTTCACCTGAAATAGAAAGCCCTAAAAACGAACAAAGAAACCTAGCTATGGTGGATCTTGATACCGGTCAGATGAATGAAATCAAATGATGCCAAAAGCTTGCAAATGTTCTTGTGATCACAAATATGCCATTATTTTACTCAATGGATGCCAAAATAACACAAATCGAATTCAAGAAAGTAGCTATGTTACAAAGGACTTACAATGCACTAGGAGGTCTGGAAACGCGTTGTCTGGATCGGGGTAGCTTGTGAGAATTGCCAGGAAGCGATTGGGATACGTCTCAGGCCTTGAAAATGCCTCCAACCTTGATTTCGATCTCAAGCTTTTTTGTGATTTTTTCAACTCTTGTTCTGCCTCTACCAGTGATTTCTAACCCTTATTTTCGTGCCTGTAGCTTGCTTATGTATTGTACATTGGATTAGGGTAGCATTTGTGGTTCAAATCTTGCTCTATAAATGCCCTTGAATTTGATTTGATTCTTCCATTAAATCTTTCCAAATTTGATCCAAATCATATATTCTTGTGAATAAAGACCTTGATACGAATTCAATTGCCATGAGAGCTGTATTTGGAGCCTGAAATAACCAAAAAATCATGTGTTATCAATGCTTTAGATTTTATGTGATTTTATTTGATTTAAAATGAATTAATTCAAATAAAAATCAAATTAAATAATAAAAATGTGATATGGACACATGGATGAGGCTAGGGCACGTGGGCAATAATGCAAACTCAAATCAAGTGAAAAAGAATGGGCCCATTTGGCAAAATTTGAAGTTTTGGGGATAGTTGACTTTTGGCAATTTTGCAAAAAAGTCCAACTTCAAAAATGCATAAATTCTTCAATTTTGAACTTTTGGAGGTGTTCTTGGACTTTATACAAAGCTTGAGATGTCCTCTAATCAACCCGTTTGGTCTCATCTCATTTTGATATTCCATGCTCAAGTTATAAGCTTTGACAAAAAAGGTGTTTTTGTTGACTTTCAAAAATGACCTATAATGTCCAAAATTCATGACTTCTTGTGAGTGCATTTTTTGATCTTGGGGTATGAAGATGGATTGTAGGTGATTGCATCCTCTTCAGAATGAGGTTTAGATGGGTCATTTCTCATAAAGTATGAGAAAGTTATGCTTGGTCAAAGTTGAGTTGACTTTTTCTACAAAACCCTAATTTAGCAAGTTTTGAATCTTGATGAATTTTGAGCAATCCTTGATGAATCATGATCAACCCTTGATCAAATGATGAAATATCCTTCAAAGTGAGAATGTTGACAAAAAATCTTGGTTTGACTGTATTTGGGTCACAATTGACTTTTGCCCTAGCACAGTCAATTTTTGGACCTTTGAGCAATTGACTGAGCAAACTTCCTCTGCAAGGCTTGAAATTTGACATGGATGATCTTGAGAACATATTAGGACATTGGTGAGCACTTGAGGTCATTTGGACTCAAGGATCTTGATGCAATGTGAAACCCTAATTTGGGGTAGACTGCCTTAGGAGAGAGCTTGCCTGACCAACTCTTGGACTATTTTGAGCCACTTGGAGATTTTTCTTGCAATGTCTTGAGAAATATGGGAGGGAAAATTTTGGGGTACAACACTAGTAAAATAGGATTTATATGGGAAGATAAAAACAACAAGTAGACAACCCTAATCAAAGACTAAATGCATGCAAATCAAACACACTATCACACATGCACCCCTAGGGTTAACTCCACTTGTTGCCTAAAAATGGTCATGTTATGCATGTGAGACGTCTTAGAAAAACAATCAAAATACAAGATCATAGTCCCTCGATGATGCTTCAAATGTTACCTTTCAAATTATCTTAGTCCCTCAAAGAGAAATGCTAAGATATCTCACAACATTGCTATCATGACTATACGATGAACCACGCCCGTCCCTTACATCTAAAGATAAAGATTCTTACCAAATCAATGGTAAGATAGCAACATCTAAAGGAGGAGGAAAAGAACAAATACTTTTGAGTAGGTAGAAACGTTCCTAGTTACTTGTTCACTTTTAAAATAAACATCCTTGCAAACATACACCAAACACTTTCAAAACATGAAATATTTTCTAAAAGTTCAACACTTTGTATACGTTCTTATGAGACGAGAACCATTACAAAGTTTGCCTAAACGAAGGCACTTTTCAAGAATATTTTCAAAAACCACCACAAAGCACACTTTCAAACAAAGCAAGTGATCTAACAAGCAACTAAGATCCCATAGATAACTATGGATGAAAAGGGTGATAACACCTTCCCTTTTCATAATCTACCCCCGAACTCAAGAAATAATCTCAAAGGTATTTCATGTTCTTTTCACCCTTTCCTTTATTGGATAAAAGAAAAGTCAGTGGCGACTCTTGCTAACCGCAACAATTGCGATCAAACGCAAAACATACCAAGTTAGTTCTCCCACCGTGTTACAGAACTGGAGACTCTGATGGGGACTATACTTAAAAGTGAGGTTACCTTAGGGATAGATCACCTTTACTTACTTTAGTTGTTTGACTTGTTAGCTTTACATTTTGGTTCCTTGTTTGGGCTTATTTTGATCATCTACCCGGATCTGGGACACCTTATAGGTAAGTAGCAATACATTGTGGAAACCGTGCGGGGTATACCGACATGGTCTAAGCAATAGCTACGTTAGTGTGATTCATTTGTTGGTACCGGTAGCCCTTGAGTAGTCAAGGAGAATACGGAGCCGCTGTGTGGTGTCATGAAGCACTAACTGACTTTAGAACCTTTACTTAACCAACTTGGCCATTAGGAAGTAGTGAGCTAGCCGGCTTTGGTGCAGTCCAATGTTGGTTGGCACTTGATACTACGCTCATCAAGATCAGACTTTTCGGGATATTTTGGTCGCCATTAAAGAGGATTGCGCTGAAACAATGCCCGATGAAGAAAGATCAGTGATATTGAGATCCCCT
This sequence comes from Vicia faba, assembly GCA_948472305.1. Lineage (NCBI taxonomy): Eukaryota > Viridiplantae > Streptophyta > Magnoliopsida > Fabales > Fabaceae > Vicia > Vicia faba. The sequence goes on along the minus strand of OX451737.1, from coordinate 150,735,869 downwards.
AGAACTCGGTTACTATTACTAGGACAAGCTGAGCCAACTAAACTTCAAGAGGGTACTTACCTATAAGACTCCATGCAAGCCTAAAACCTAAGAACTTGTTTGTTTTGCGTGTATATGTCTACTTGTACATAACATCATGACATCATACCATTGCATTTCTGCACTAACCATTTCAAGGATTATTGGAATTTATCTTTGTTTTGTTTTGTAGGACACGACCTCCACCCGCAGGAATACTATCCAAGTCAATCTCGTAAGAATTCCTTCTCAACTCAAAGAGCTAGCATCAAGGGTTCCTGAGAATTCTTCATTCATCGAAAGACATGGCCGCCTCCTAAACTTGGTTACCTCGAGCACTAACGAAGATATGATGAAGGTGCTTTTCCAGTTCTTCGACCCTTTGCACCATTGCTTCACCTTTCCCTATTACCGGCTTGTACCTACTATGAAAGAATTCTCTCAACTCTTGAGGATTCCTATTATCAATTAACTACCTTTCAATGATACGAAAAGAGATCCAAGCCCTGAAGAGATTTCCCGAGCGTTACACTTACAAAAATTTAATATCACGGCTAATTAGAGAAAGCTCAAGATTGTTGGAACACTATGGATTTACAAGATTTTGAAGAAATATTGGCCCTTCTCATCTATGGGATGGTTTTATTTCCAAACCCTGGCCAACTTATAGATGTAAATGCTATCAAGGTCTTCATGTCTCGCAATCCGGTGCCTAATTTGTTGGGAGATATCCTATATTCTTTCCACTCTCGCACTATGAGGAGAAGAGGTACCCTCATGTGTTTCACCCCTCTATTGGCTAGATGGTTTGTTTCGCATCTCCATCGGTCTGTGTTAAAGAACGAGCAAGGTTTGAGATGGTCCCACAGATTGATGTTGCTCAAACATTCAGATATTCACTGGTGTTCTCGGTCCTTAGAGGATGTTACTATCATCGACCGTTGTGGGGAATTCCCTAATGTTCATTTGCTTGGAATTAGGGGAGGTATCACTTACAACCCTTGCTTGGCTTTGCGATAGTTTGGGTATGCCCGAAGAAATGGTCTGCATGATATGCTCATCCAAGGAGTGGTGTTCGACTATAAGGGCGACAATCAAGGTTACTGTCAGAGGTTTGTGCGAGCTTGGAGGATGGTAAACAAAGTGGATAGTAAGACGTTGGGACACAAGAATTCTATTCCCCTTGAGCCTTACCTCAGATGGCTCCGAGCTCGTGCTCAAAAGCTCGTAATGATCCCTCCGTCCTACCTATCATCATGGAGCCTGTGGCTGAAGAAGAAGTCCCGTATATTGTCCTCCATCCCGACATTCCTACTTCTCTTGAAGACTTGCAAAATGGTTGGATTCGGCTAAAGGAAGAACGAGATACCTTCGAAGCTCAATTCTACGCAAGCGAGAAAAGGGTTTTGGAGCTTACAAAACAACTACATGAAGAACAGAGCTTGAACGCCTACCTTGCACCAAAGAGGATGCGTTCGACCTTTTTATCTTAGAGATTTATTTTGTAAGCCCTTGAGGCGCATTGTAATCATTTTGAACTAATTAATGCAATTGACATTTGTTCATTCTTTATCTAGACAAATTTAAATTTCATAAATCCTTGAAAACATTTACATACACATCTTCCATGCATCACAACATAACAAGTTTTCTATGACAGGTTTCCTTATCTTTCTACTGTTCATTTTAGCAAGATAGATATCGAGAAAACAGTGAAAGACCTACAAGCACAAAATTCCCAATTTCAAGAGACTCTACTAACCCTGGCCAAGGGGCAACAAGAGTTGATGACGTTGCTGGCATCCAAAAAGAAACCAAAAAGGAAAGCTCTGATCAATATGGGTAAGAGATTTAAAGAGCCGACCGGTAGTGGAAGACTCGTCTGAGGAAGACGAAAATCAAATTGGAGAAGCTATGAGTACCCAGGCTGGGTATATCAATGATCAAGTGTCTGATGATGAGAACTATTCTGACGAGCAGTATCCTTCTGCCGATGTTAAGTACAAGCAGCTAGAGGATAGGTTGAAGGCCGTGGAGATTCAAGTCATTCCTGGTTTGGATTTTGACAATTTGGGTTTAATATCTGGGGTTGTCATTCCCCACAAATTCAGAATACCAATCTTCATCAAATACGATGGGGTTTCCCGCCCAAAGCTACACCTGGAGTCTTATGTGCATAAAATACAACCGCACACCACTGACAAGAAGCTCTGGGTTCACTTCTTTCAAGAAAGCTTGGCTGGGACTCAACTAGAGTGGTTTTACCAGTTGGAGGGTTCCCGTATCCATACATGGGAAGACTTGGCCACCTCTTTCTATCACCAATACCAGTACAATGCCGACCTGGCGCCAACAAGAGTTCAACTGCAAGACATGACAATGGCAAAAAGTGAAGGGTTCAAAGAGTACGCCCAAAAGTGAGAGGGATCTTTCCAGTAGGGTCCAACCGCCATTAAGTGATAGGGAATACATTGATATGTTTATGAGCACTTTATCTGGTCCATTTTTCTATTTATTGGTTGGTTGTTCTTCATCCGGTTTCACCGAGCTGATCTTAACCAGTGAAAGAGTTGAAAGTGGTATCAAGAGTGGGAAGATTCCCATAGCATCTTCTTCCACCTCCAATCCCATAAAGAAACCCTTCACTGGGAAGAAAGAAACCAATGTTGTGTATGGGGCAAAGGCCCGTACCAAGAAGGATGGCCGTTCATCCGTTAATGCTGTTCGAATTTCCAATCCAACTCCTGTTGAAAGACAATCTTCCAATCATCAACGGTTTGAGGCTCCACGAAGACAATACACAATGATAGGCATGCCGTTATCCCAAGCCTTGTAACACCTGTTAAAGGCTAATTTGGTGACACTGTGTGATCCTCCGGCCAATCCAGATACCTCCTCACCTAAATACAATCCGAATACCAAGTGTGCATATCACTCGAATAGTCCCAGGCATGAGACTGACCAATGCTGGGCACTAAAGAATAAAATTCAAGACTTAATAGACAACAAGACCATCGAATTTGATCCGCCTCCAATTCCCAATGTGATAACGGCACCACTGCCAAACCATGGCAATGGTGTCAATGCTATTGAAGACGTCATTTTTGTTTCCTCAATCGAAGACTTGACTACTCTGTTAACCATTATCAAAAAGAATTTACTGAAACCGGGCTTTTCCCGTGTTGTTGGAAAGATTGTGATTGTTGCGCCACACAAATTAATGGATGCAAATGGATGAAGGAAGGCATTCAACGCCTGATGAATAGCCATGAGATCTTATTTGAGAAGAATCCGTCCACCAAAAATTTGACTAATAAGATTGAAGACCTCTCCATCATAACGATTTCAAACAAGCCTCTTAGGATCTCCTCCAAGGTTCCTATCAGGATTTCAAATGAACCAACTATTGCTCCTCTAATAATTACCTCCCCTGGGCCAATTTCGTACTCTTCCAACAAAGCAGTGCCATGGAACTATGGTGCTGAGGTGTTTTACCATGGAATAAAGCAAGATGCTTTAGTTGAAGAAAGAAAAGCTGTTGACATTGGTAACATTACTGGCTCTAGTAAGGTGACAAGAACTGGAAGAATATTTTCACCCAACATCTCACCACCAACCGCTACAAAGGCACATGTTCGCATCACCACTCCTAAGCCTAGTGCTGACACAAGGGGAAAAGAGAAAGTAGTTGAGCCTGCTGGGACAGAAATACCCGTAAAATACATTGCTGATGAGGAACCTTCCGATCGAGAAATGGATGAGATCTTGAAAATCATAAAGAGGAGTGATTTCAAGATAGTGGAGCAGTTGGAGCAAACCCCTTCTAAGATCTCCATGTTATCTTTGCTACTTTGTTTCGATGCTCATGCTCAGGCGTTAACCAAATTCTTGAAGAAGGCCCATGTCTCTCATGAGACCACAACTGACCAGTTTGAAAATTGTGTGGCAAGCTTGATGGTCGATAATAGTTTGGGGTTCTAGGATGCTGATCTGACACCACTTGGAAAGAACCATAACAAAGCTCTGCATGTTTCTGTTGAATGCAAGGGGACTACTCTAACACATGTTCTGGTTGACACTGGCTCTTCCCTAAACGTACTACCCAAGGGGGCCTTAGACCATTAGACTGTGAAGGATTGGTGTTGAAACCAAGTGATATTATTGTAAGGGCGTTCGATGGGTCCAAAAGAACGGTTCATGGAGAGGTGGATCTCCCGATCAAGGTGGGCTCATAGATTTTCAACTCTACTTTCTACATCATGGATATTGTGATACGGTGGGAGAACTGACTTGAAGATTTTGCGTTTTGTACTCGCAAATGTTGCGGTTTAGCAAGAGTCGCCACTGACTTTTCTTTTATCCAATAAGGAAAGGTGAAAAAGCGCAGGAAAGACCTTTAGAGATGTTTGCTTGAGTTCGGGGGGGTAGATTATGAAAAGGGAAGGTATTAGCACCCTTTTCATCCATGGTTTTCCATGGGCTCTTAGTTACTTGCTAGATCATTTGCTTTAGTTTGAAAATATGCTTTGTATGGTTTTTGAAAGTATTTTGAAAAGGCGCCATCGTTTAGGCAAACTTTTGTAATGATTCTCGTTCGTAAGAATGTATACAAAGGTGTTGAGCTTTTGAAAATATTTCACGTTTGGAAAGTGTTTTGAAAGTGTATGTGATTGTTTTTGAAAATAGCAAGGATGTTTGTTTTGAAATTGAGCAAGCAACTAGGAGCAATCTACCTACTCAAAAGGTCTTAGGTGTTCTTTTTCCTCCACCTTTAGGGGTTGCTATCTTACCATTGTTTTGGTAAGAAGCCCCATCGTTGGATGTGAAGGGACGGGCGTTGGGTCATCATATGACCATGATAACAATGTTGTGAGATGACTTAGCATTTTTTTCTTTAGGGACTAAGATCATTTCAAAAGGAAACTTTGATAGCGTCATCGAGGGACTATGATCTTGTATTTTGATTTGTTTATGCTAAGACATCCCACATGCATAACATGACCATTTTTATAAGGAAACAAGTGGAATCACCCTAAGGGTGCTAGTGTACAAGTGTATTTGATTGCATGCATAATTTTGTCTTGAATTAGGGTTTTCTAACATTGGTTTTAGTCTCGCCATACACACCCTAATTACTAACAATATATGAAAGCAAAAAAAGTGCAGAAATGTAAAGTCCTACGTTATTACAATATTTAGGGGGATGGGGTGTACAAATTTAAGAATGGGGATTGCAAATTAAATCCTAAGTTACTATTACAACCACATTGAAATGGATAAGAATGTACAGGAAATGTAAAATGCTTATTTATTTAAGAAAAGAAATAAGTTTTATTTAAGAAAATATTTTTTTGTCTTTTTATGTTAAAAGAAAATAAAATATGATATATGAATATGAAATATTTTTGGTGTTTTTTGATTAATGAAAGATAAAAGTGATGAAAAGAAATAATAAAGGAAAGAAGACAAAATCAGCGTAAATGCTGAAACAGAAGAGGTCAAAAGTTCTGACTCTGACGTGCTGCACCAACAGAAGCGGCGTTAGTAAAAATATGAAAGTTCAGAAGTTCTGGATCTTCTGAGAATTCAGAAGTTTTCAGAAGTTCTGATGCAACTGATAGAACTTTGCCTCTCTTCTCCATGCTAGTCAGAACATCTGCAGCTTAGTCATTTCTTAACAGAACAGAAGTTGCACATATGACAGTTATGACAAGTTTCAAGAAATATCAGAAACACAAATCAGAAGCAACATGAATTTGCAAACCCTAATTCTGAGTCCTAATTTCTTTATGAAACTCTGAACTGGAATTCCCTCTACTTAGGCAGGCAGATGCATGAAATCTCAGAATATGTACATCATCAGAATCAGAATATCTACATTGTGTTAAATATGAAAAATATGGTAATGCCTAAATAATATGATGGCAGTCAGCAGAAACTCACCTTGCAGCTGGAAAATACTCTGGGAGCTAGAACCTGATTCTGACCACTCGTGGTGTTCTGAACAGCTTCCTCACGTGTTCAGCAGGCTGAAAACTTTTAACTTGGGCTGTAAATGATTAGAAGATTCTGGAACAACCAAGGGATAAAGTTCTGATCCTTTGAGGTGGGTATTGGTGGAGAATGTCTTACAGTTTGATTACAAAATTTTGGATGGCTTTTGAATGTATATCAGGAACTATATGGGTGGTTTTGGTTAAGAAACAACTTGAGGAAAAATGGAGTTTTGATGCAAGAATCAAATGCTAAGGTTTTATATTTTTTGTGTTTGTAATCTTTTTGGCCTCTTGGAATTTTTTAAAGGGGTTCAAGGCTTTTCTTTCTCCTCTTTCTCAAAATTTCCAACCTCTTTTCAATGGCCAAAGGTGTTCTATTTATAGGCAATGGTTTTGTAATTTGGAGAGGTCAAGTGGCACCAACATCATATGCTAGATGCTGACTTACTCTTGAAGTAAGCTTAAACAAGCGTGGTTCAATGCACCAAGTAGGATAGTTAAGAGCGCCTAAGCTGGATTTGTCAGCATGAATTAAGGAAAAGTAGAAGCAGCGTATGGGCCTAACATAGTTTTGCATAAAAGTTTGTCTTCCCAAGACAGTAGGGGTACACGTGGGGGAAATCCTTTGGATAACAACTCAAAAGTGTTTGTGAGCATTAAATGATGATGAGATTCATCAAATCAGAAATCCTGCCATGTGAAACTCTGCATCCTAACTTAACTCTGGATTAGAAGTTCTGCTTCAGCGTAGCATCCGATCTTCTGATCCTCTTATCTTCTGGCTCCAGCATGTTCTGAAGGAGCTTTCAGACTTTCTAGAAAGCTTGCAGCATGCTTCTTAACCTTCTTTGAGTTACCCTGACAAACTCTGACTGAAGCTTTTGTGAAAACTTGCCCAGAAGTTCTGACCAAACTCTGCTTTGAGAGTGTCCAGAATTTGCTGTGTTATGGTGATAATCTGGTCAGAAGTTCTGAAATTGTCATAATTCTTAAATACTTAGAAAAACTTCTAAGTACTTAGAATTTGACTTTTCCAAAGTAAAATTTGACTTTTAAATTTCCTGATGAAACAGACTTCATATTCCAACATGTCTTGATAAAATATGATTTTTGAAGCTTGATTTTGATCCAAAAGTCAAAGTTAGACTTCTCAGTGTGCAAATGACCACTTTGCCCTTGTGAATGACTTGCTTGAAAAAGTTTGTAGTTCAAGGCTGGGAAATGGATGGAAGAAAACATGGGGATCCAGGGTGATCCTTTTGAGAAATGAGAGGGAAAATTTTGGGGTACAACAGCTGCCCCTGTTCAAACTTCTTCAACCTGAAGAGTTAGATTGGCGGATCTGTCATTCGTGACTTGAAGGTGAAAGATGATTGAACATTAAAGTGCCCAAAAATTTGCACTCGAAGATGGATGGTGAATGGGCTTATAGATGCCATTTGGAGGAATGTTGGTAAACGGTGGAAGAAGTATCAACACAAATCTTCTTGTTGATTTATACTAAAACTTGATGTTTTACCTGTGAGAGAAGGGTTAATAAAATGCAGATGCTTGCATGATGTTCACCAGATATGGTATCATGCCATATGCGTATGGTATGTACATGCTATGATGTATGAATGTGAGGTATATGTTTTTGTCCGGGAAAATAAATCCCTGACTACTGCTGAGGAAATTCTGGGAGATTGAATCCCTGATTGCCTGTTGGAGATGAAGAATATGCATATCTTCAAATTTTGTTGAAAGGATGCTTTTGCTGGGGAACATTGCTCACATGTCAGCTGTTATCTGGTCGGATCCAGGCTTCACAGTTGCCGATGAAGTAGTCGACTGCTATCTGGTCGGGTCCAAGCTTCACAACCACTTACTGGAGGGAGAGACGAATTAACTGTTATCTGGTTAGATCCTAGGCTTTACAGAAAATTCCTTAAAGTTGAATATTTATCTGGTCAGATCCAGGCTTCACGACAACTTGCTGGGGATACGGAAGTTAACTATTATCTGGTCGGATCCAGGCTTCGTAGTAACTTACCGGAGGGAAAGACGAATTAACTATTATTTGGTCAGATTCCAGGCTTCGCAGAAAATTCCTTGAAATTGAATAGTTATCTGGTCGGATCCAGGTTTCATGGTCCTTTGGGAAAGCTGCACTATTATCTGGTCGAGTCTAGGCTTCATAGTGTCTTTCTGGGGATCGTAGTTAATTATTATCTGGTCAGGTCCAGGTTTCACAATAAACTGCTTGAAAACGGTTATCTGGTCGGGTCCAGGCTTTGCATATTTCTTAGGTCGATGCGGTCAATTATTATCTGGTCGGGTACATGTTTCATAATAAACTGCTTGAAAACTGTTATCTGGTCGGGTCCAGGCTTTGCAGATTTTTGAAGTTGATAAGGTCAATTGTTATCTGGTCGGGTCCAGGCTTCACTATAAACTGCTTGGGGATTTAGTTGTTATCTGGTTGGTTTCCAGGGTTCACAACGAATCTCTGAGGATGATTGCTATCTGGTCGGGTCCAGGTTTCACAATAAATTATTTCAGAAGATGGAAATGAAAAACTGATATCTGGTCGGGTCCAGGTTTCTCAACAATTTGTTGGGGATATGGAGGCAACTCTACTAGGGAAAAGAGGTTAAACCTTGGTTGGATTTAGTTTAGGTTCTTCTATACGTTTGAAGAGTTAGGCTATTATCTGGTCGGGTCCAGGTTTCGTAGCATCTTTAAGATCAACTGTTATCCGATCGAGTCCAGGCTTCAGTAATAACTTGAAAATTGTGCTAATATCTGGTCGGGTCCAGGTTTCATAGCGTCTTGAAGTTGAGATCAACTGTTATTTGGTCGGATCCAGGTTTCAGTAATTGAAGAAGTCAAACTGTTATCTGGTCGGGTCCAGGCTTCAGTAATAACTTGAAAATTGTGCTAATATCTGGTTTGATCCAGGCTCCATAACATCTCTTAGAAATATTAAAGGCTTTGCTGATGGCTTTACTGGGGATTAGGGGTTGTGGCCCTGTGATTTACAGTAATTTGAAAGGGAAATTCAAACTGGAGAGTATAGACTCAATCGGGTAAGTTAGACTCAGCTTGGGGAGGATACACCCAACTGGGGATGATGGGCTCAACCGGGGATGATGGGCTTATCTGGGGAGGACAGATTCTGTTTGGGGATAATAGCCTTGGCTGGGCAGAATTAGAAGTTAGCTGTTATCTGGTCGGATTCCAGGCTTCACAACGACTTGCTGGGGATTATAGAGTACTCTACTGGGGAAAGGGAGTTGTGGTCCTTTGATTTGTAGTAGTCGGAGAGGCAAACTCAAGCCGGGGAATCCTGCCATTGTTGGGGAAATATACCTTGTTTTTCAGTCTGCTGGAGAGGCAACGACTTTACTGGAGAAAATCCTCGAGGATTCTTGAGGTCGACTTAGCTGGGGAAAAGGTTTTCAGAGATCGAAACTCTAGATGGGAGTCATCCCATGAGAAGGATCTTGGGAAGATTTGTCACTGCCCCTAGTAACAGGTGATTGTGGCACTACCAATAACTATTTGATTGTAAGTAAACCTCTATCGGGATTTGCGTTCAATGCCCCAAGTGATGGAGACCTGCCCCTGGGTATTCAACAATTCTTTGAGAGATTCTTTGAATCTTGACTTGACTGCCCCAAGAGTGCTGGATAGCGACATGTCATGCCCCCTTGTTGGCAGGAGATTTGCCATTGGAAATGTCATCCCAATTGAAGTGATTTTGTTCACTGAGAGAGCTTTCGTTCATCGGATATTCGTTGTGTGAATTTCTCCGCTGTCAAATAAATAGCCATATGCAAACATTGATATTCAAGTAATGCAAAGTTTATGTTTATCTTGAAATTTTTGAAAATGCATTAAAGAAGTTTTGTAAGAAAATTCAAACTCAGGATTTAGAGTAAAGCCTTACAGGAGTCAAGATACCTTTTGTAACAATATGCTTTCGAACTAACCCATGCTTCCATTAGGACTTTTGAAGGGTTGTAGCGTGGCTTGGTTCACGGTTTAAGAAACAAAGGATAAAAGCTCAAAATATATTTGTACCCACCCGCTCTTCATGATGTTCTTCAGTCCTAAACTCAGTTAATTGTACGTTTGAACTCCAATTGAGTCTGGAATGACATTTTGGTGATGGTTCAGACAAGTTTAGTTTATCAGAAGGCAGACATTTTTTTGCATCATTTTTCATGTTGTTAAGGATTTGTAGTGACCCCTTTTTTTGATTTGTTATCCCTAATTTTTGCCCGACTGTTCTTGTTTTGAGATTACGGTCAGCGGAATGCCCCAGTTTTTCTTAAGCCTCCTTTGTAGGTTTTGACTTAATGGACTTTTCCTTTTGAGAGATAATGACTGCCTATTTGGTAGGGAACCATCACCGTCTTTTGATTCCAGAGAAATGTTCTGATGTCATTCGTTGTAATTACAAGATGAGAGTTTGCAATTTGAACGCGCATTTGAATTAACTGAGAGACTACCCTGCCCCAGGTTTTGATTAAAGGTTTCAATTTGTTTAAAAAGAAAAACTTCTACTTCTTTGGCTCGAAGGGGTTGACTAGGGATTATCTTCCTTATAACTTTAGTGTTTAGGATTTGAAAGAACGCCTGTACATCGTCAGCAAGGTCTGTTCAAAAGCATACTATAGGAGACCACGACATTGTTTTTGTCATCCTCCTTCTAAAGGCTTGTATCTTTTAGCAAGAGTTGAAAGTCATAAAGAGAGTAAAAGTCATAGTTTAAATATAGAGAAAACGAACGGATGAATTCAAGACAAACATATGCAATGCATTAATGAAACAAAGTTTGACATTAATAGATAATTGTTTGAATAACAAAAGAGATTACAACTTGAAAATTCAAATGAACAAAAGCTTTCAATGATTTGTCATAGGAGCAGTGATTATGTTTAGAGTATCCGGAGGGTAAAACTCGATCTCCTTGGCATCAATCATGTCTTGGACCTTGTTCTTCAGAGCCCAACAATTGTTTGTGTCATGTCCCGGACTATCAGAGTGGCATGCACACCTTTCATTGGGATGATAGGTAGGAGCAGAAGTATTTGGGTTCCGGAGAGGAGACTTTAACGTAATCAGCTCTGCCTCCAACATGTGTTCTAACGCTTGAGCCAGTGACATGTTGATCTTAGTAAACTGTCTTTTGGGCTCGCTTTGCCTTTGCTGATTTTCCGGTTGATGTTGATGAAGTCGTTGTTGGGCTCATATCGTGGAAACAATTTGGGAAGGTCTTCTCTCCCTTAAATCGACTTCTTGTCTCATGGGAGACTGAGTAGTGACCTGATTTCCAATCCTGGTTATTTGCCCTATTTGGTTGTATCTGTCTTGATGAAGCCTGTTGACAAGGGCTTTCAACTCCTCTTGTCCTTGAGCCAGATTTTGAATAAGAGTCATCTGGCCCACCAGTTGTCCCATCATCTAGACTTTCATTGTTGCCATTTCAATTTGTAGCCTTTCCAACTAATCATCCTTGGTGTCCTCCGGATTCCACATGACCATGCCCCTTGTGAGGAGAGATTTCACCTCTTCTTTTCCCTTAGATAGGTTCAAGAACATCTCTTGAAGTTGAGCGTTTTGAGCCTGGATGTCTTTGATAGTCTGATCTAGAGCCATCTCTACTGAAATAACAGTAGGAAGATAAGGATACTTGTATGGGAGAAACCTATCATGATATGATGCATGATATGTGGATGCATGTTTTCAAGGATCTCGCAAGGTAAATGTTAGTAGTCACTTACAGTTTTGATTGGAGAACTTCGTATCGGTGGATGTCCTTCCACGAGAATTAAGCTCACTGTGTCAAGTGGGTTTTAGTTCTTGACTCAAGTTTGTTATACTTGATCTTTGACGGCGTTTGGTCAGAGGAAAATAAATCCTCTTGTCCCTTGATAGACATCTGGTTCAACGTGACCCTGCATCATAGGCCCTCGAGATCCTTGAAATGATATGGTCCAATGTTATTGAAAATGCTATGGTATGATGTTATGATGTTATGTACATATATGCGAGGTAAGAAAATTTTTATACAAATAATCATATTCACACAAAGCAGACAAATCCTTAGTTTTAGGCTTGCATGAGGTTTTATAGGTAAGTACCCTCTTGAAGTTTAGTTGGCTTAACTTGTCCTAGTAATAGTGATCGGGTTCTACAGGATCTCAATATCACCGACCTTTCTTTTAGGCGTTTTCTCAGCATAATCAATATTTTCTTGCGGCCGAGATATCCCAAAAGTCCAGCCTCAATGAGTGTAGTATCGAGTATCAACCAATTTTCAGCTCTACACCGAAACCGGTTATCTCACTATGTCCTAATGGCCAAGTTTGTTCGATTAGGGTTCTAAGGTCAGTTAGTGCTTCATGACGCCACTCAGCGGCCCTGTATTCTCCTCGATTCACCATGAGGGATACCGGTACCCACAAATGCGTCACACTAACGTAGCCATTGCTTCAACCATATCGGTTTATGCCATACAGTTTCCACAATCTATTGCTACTTACCTAAAAAGGTGTCCCAGATCCGGGTGGAGGATCAAAGCAAGCCCAAATAGAGAACCATAATGTAAAGCATGCGAATCAAACAATGAAAGAAAGTAAATGTAATCTAACCCTAAGGTAACCCCACTTTAAGTAAATAAGTCCCCAGCAGAGTCGCCAGTTCTGTGATACAGTGGGAGAATTGACTTGAAGATTTTGCGTTTTGTATTCGTAAATGTTGCGGTTTAGTAAGAGTCACCACCGACTTTTCTTTTATCCAATAAGGAAAGGTGAAAAAGCACAGCAAAGACGTTTAGAGATTGTTTGCTTGAGTTCGGGGGGTAGATTATGAAAAGGGAAGGTATTATCACCCTTTTCATCCATGGTTTTCCACGGGCTCTTAGTTACTTGCTAGATCACTTGCTTTAGTTTGAAAATATTCTTTGTATGGTTTTTGAAAGTATTTTGAAAAGGCGCCATCGTTTAGGAAAACTTTTGTAATGATTCTCGTTCGTAAGAATGTATACAAAGGTGTTGAGCTTTTGAAAATATTTCACGTTTGGAAAATGTTTTGAAAGTGTTTTGAAAGTGTATGTGATTGTTTTTGAAAATAGCAAGGATGTTTGTTTTGAAATTGAGCAAGCAACTAGGAGCAATCTACCTACTCAAAAGGTCTTAGGTGTTCTTTTTCCTCCTCCTTTAGGCGTTGCTATCTTACCATTGTTTTCGTAAGAAGCCCCATCGTTGGATGTGAAGGGACAGGCATTGGGTCATTGTATGACCATGATAGCAATGTTGTGAGATGACTTAGCATTTTTTCTTTAGGGACTAAGATCATTTCGAAAGGCAACTTTGATAGCGTCATCGAGGGACTATGATCTTGTATTTTGATTTGTTTATGCTAAGACATCCCACATGCATAACATGACCATTTTTGTAAGGCAACAAGTGGAATCACCCTAAGGGTGCTAGTGTGCAAGTGTATTTGATTGCATGCATAATTTTGTCTTGAATTAGGGTTTTCTAACATTGGTTTTAGTCTTTCCATACACACCCTAATTACTAACAATATATGAAAGCACTACAAGTGCAGAAATGTAAAGTCCTACGCTATTACAATATTTAGGGGGATGGGGTGTACAAATTTACGAATGGGGATTGCAAATTAAATCCTAAGTTACTATTACAACCACATTGAAATGGATAAGAATGTACAGGAAATGTAAAATGCTTATTTATTTAAGAAAAGAAATAAGTTTTGTTTAAGAAATATTTTTTTGTCTTTTTATGTTAAAATAAAATAAAATATGATATATGCATATGAAATATTTTTGGTGTTTTTTAATTAATGAAAGATAAAAGTGATGAAAAGAAATAATAAAGGAAAGAAGACAAAATTAGCGTAAATGCTTAAACATAAGAGGTCAGAAGTTCTGACTCTGACGTGCTGCACCAACAGAAGCGATGTTAGTAAAAATATGGAAGTTCAGAAGTTCAGGATCTTCTGAGAATTTAGAAGTTTTCAGAAGTTCTGATGCAACTGACAAAACTTTGCCTCTATTCTCCATGCTGGTTAGAACATCTGCAGCTTAGTCATTTCTTAACAGAACAGAAGTTGCACATATGACAATTATGACAAGTTTCAAGAAATATCAGAAACACAAATCAGAAGCAACATGAATTTGCAAATCCTAATTCTGAGTCCTAATTTCTTTATGAAACTCTGAACTGGAATTCCCTCTACTTAGGCAATCAGAAGCATGAAATCTCAAATATGTACATCATCAGAATCAGAATATCTACATTGTGTTAAATATGCAAAATCTGACAATGCCTAAATAATATGATGGGAGTCAGCAGAAACTCACCTTGCAGCTGGAAAATACTCTAGGAGCTAGAACCTGATTCTGACCACTTGTGGTGTTCTTAACAGCTTCCTCACATGTTCAGCAGGCTGAAAACTTTCAACTTGGGTTGTAAATGATTAGAAGATTCTGGAACAACCAAGGGATAAAGTTTTGATCCTTTGAGGTGGGTATTGGTGGAGAATGTGTTACAGTTTGATTACAGATTTTTGATGGCTTTTGAATGTATATCAGGAACTGTATGGGTGGTTTTGGTCAAGAAACAACTTGAGGAAAAATGGAGTTTTGATGCAAGAATCAAATGCTAAGGTTTTATATTTTTGTGTTTGTAATCTTTTTGGCCTCTTGGAATTTTTTGCAGGGGTTCAAGGCTTTTCTTTCTCCTCTTTCTCAAATTTTTCGACCTCTTTTCAATGGCCAAAGGTGTTCTATTTAGAGGCAAATGTTTTGTAATTTGGAGAAGTCAAGTGGCACCAACATCATATGCTAGATGCTGACTTACTCTTAAAGTAAGCTTAAACAAGCGTGGTTCAATGCACCAAGTAGGATAGTTAACAGCGCCTAAGCTGGATTTGTCAGCATGAATTAAGGAAAAGTAGAAGTAGCGTATGGGCCTAACATACTTTTGCACAAAAGTTTGTCTTCCCAAGACAGTAGGGGTACACGTGGGGGAAATCCTTTGGATAACAACTCAAAAGCGGTTGTGAGCATTAAATGATGATGAGATTCATCAAATCAGAAATCCTGCCATGTGAAACTCTGCATCCTAGCTTAACTCTGGTTGTAGCACGCTTCTTAACCTTCTTTGAATTACCCTGACAAACTCTGACTGAAGCTTTTGTGAAAACTTGCCCAGAAGTTCTGACCAAACTCTGCCTTGAGAGTGTCCAGAATTTGCTGAGTGTTATGGTGATAATCTGGTCAAAAGTTCTGAAATTGTCATAATTCTTAAATACTTAGAAAAACTTCTAAGTACTTAGAATTTGACTTTTCCAAAGTAAAATTTGACTTTTAAATTTCCTGATGAAACAGACTTCATATTCCAACATGTCTTGATGAAATATGATTTTTGAAGCTTGATTTTGATCCAAAAGTCAAAGTTAGACTTCTCAGTGTGCAAATGACCATTTTGCCCTTGTGAATGACTTGCTTGAAAAAGTTTGTAGTTCAAGGCTGGGAAATGGATGTAAGAAAACCTGGGGATTTAGGGTGATCCTTTTGAGAAATGAGAGGGCAAATTTTGGGGTACAACAATCCATCCTGCGTACTCCTGTTTGTTGGGTCGCCCTTGGATCCATGGAGTAGGGGCAGTAACCTGAACTCTTCATCAAAAGCTCAAATATCTAGTCAAGGGAAGGATTGTCACTGTTTGTGGTGAGGAGGAATTCATGGTAAGCCACCTCAATTCTTTCAAATATGTGGAGATAGATGGCGAATTTATAGAAACCCCGTGTCAGGCTTTTAAAGTTGTGCCACCTATGATTGATATTGCCAAAGTCTCCTCCGACATGCCCAAAGCTCATAGATTGGTGCCAAGGATGGTTTCACTTAAAGATGCTCGTGCTGCAGTCGAAGAAGGAAGCTGTGATACTTGGGGGAAACTACCCGAGATCCCGTTCAAAATAGACAAATGTGGTTTGGGTTTCACTATCAAGGCTCAGAAAGAAGTGAGGCGCACACGTGCAGGGAAGCCCCCTCTCTGTATTGGAAGTCATGAAGTAAACGCGGTGGGTGATTATGATGATGAGTGTGCATTTGAAGAATGGGTATACCCTATTACAACAGAGCTCAACAATTGGCACGCAAAGGACTTTGTTCCCATCTCCTTCATTGAGGAGTAATTACTTATTTATTGCTTTCTATTAATTCAAGAAGATTTTGTCTGTAATATTAAACAATGACTTTTAAGCCATATGCCTGGCCCGGGGCACTATGGTCCATTTGTCAAGGATTTTATTTATGTTCATTTTATCATATGATCATTCAATACAAATCATTGGACTTTTGCATTCAAATCTTTGCGCCCATTGTCTTTCTTTCCCTTCAATTCATTTTTCAAAATAGCCATGTGTCTTATATGTACACACACTCACACAGACACTCTTGTAGGTCCTCGTCCACTCCGGATCTCATTGCCAATGACTCTATTATTGTCGACTATGATTTCGAACATCCAATTAACCAAGCCAAAGACGAAGTCGAGGAAGATTGTGAAATACCGAGAGAATTAGCCAGACTTCTATTGCAAGAGGAAAAAGCTATTCAGCCGCATGAAGAGTCTGTTGAGATCATCAATCTAGGTACCGAGACAAACAAGAAAGAGGTTAAGATCGAAGCTGACCTAGAAAGCAGTGTCAAAAGCAGATTGCTTCAGATGTTGCATAACTATGTGGAAGTGTTTGCTTGGTCATATGAAGATATGTCGGGGTTGGATACCGACATTGTAGTTCATCGTCTGCCGACAAAGGAAGATTGTCCTCCTATCAAGCAAAAAATTTGTTGCATGAGGCCTGACATGTCTGAATAGATAAAAGCTGAAGTGATGAAACAATGTGATGCAGGATTCCTAGCTGTGACATCTTATCCCCAATGGGTTGCAAACGTGGTGCCGGTGCCGAAGAAAGACGAAAAAGTTCGTATGTGCGTAGATTATAGGGATCTGAATAGGGCAAGCCCCAAGGATAATTTCCCTCTACCTCATATTGATGTCTTGGTCGATAACACCGCTCAACACAAAGTCTTCTCTTTCATGGATGGTTTCTCCGGCTATAATCAAATTAGGATGGCTCCCGAAGACATGGAGAAAACCACCTTTGTTACGCAATGAGGCACCTTTTGTTACAAGGTCATGCCATTCGGATTGAAGAATGCAGGGGCAACATATCAAATGGCTATGGTAAATCTATTTCATGATATGATCCATCATGAAATAGAGGTATATGTGGATGATATGATTGCAAGATCATAAACTAAAGAGGAGCATCTCAATCACCTGTACAAGCTATTCGAGAGGTTGAAAAAGTACAAGTTGAGGTTGAACCCTAATAAGTGCACATTCAGAGTACGATCTGGAAAGCTTCTAGGTTTTGTTGTCAGTGGTAAAGGCATCAAATTCGATCCTGCCAAGGTGAAGGCCATCCAAGAAATGCCAGTCCCCCACTCTGAAAAGGAAGTTAAAGGATTCTTGGGTCGTCTTAACTACATCACCCGCTTCATATCTCACTTAACTGCTACTTGTGAGCCAATCTTCAAACTCTTGAAGAAAGATCAAGTAGTCAGATGGAATGATGAATGCCAAGCTGCCTTCAATAAAATCAAGGAATATCTACAAGAACCTCTTATCCTCATGCCTCCAGTTGAAGGAAGACCCTTGATCATGTACTTGACGGTGCTAGAGAATTCTATGGGGTGTGTGTTGGGCCAACATGACGAGTATGGCCGAAAAGAGCATGCTATTTACTACCTGAGCAAAAAGTTTACCGACTGTGAAACCATATATTCATTGCTCGAGAAAACTTGTTGCACTCTGGCATGGGCTGCTCGCCGGCTAAGACAGTATATGTTGACTCATACCACTCTACTGATTTCTAAGATGGATCCTATCAAGTACATCTTCGAGAAACCCGCTCTTTCTGGACGAATAGGTAGATGGCAAATGATCTTGACTGAGTACGATATTCAATACACAATGCAAAAGGCCATCAAAGGAAGTGTATTAGCGGATCATTTGGCCCATCAAGCTGTTGATGATTATCAGTCTATGAACTTTGACTTCCCGGATTAGAATATCATGCTAGTGACCGACTGTGCGAAACCTAGACTGTATGAAGGACCTAAACAAGGATTCTGATGGACTATGGTCTTCGATGGGGCTTCCAACGCTTTGGGTAACAGAATTGGTGCTGTGATAATCTCCCCTAAAGGTTGCCACACTCCTTTCTCTGCCAGGCTTTGCTTCGATTGTGCGAACAACATGGCTGAGTATGAAGCATGCATTTTGGGTCTAAAGGCTGCCATTGATTTGAGGATTAAGCATTTGAATGTGTTCATGGATTCTGCTCTAGTGATTATCTAAGTAAAAGGAGATTGGGACACTAAGCACCCTAATCTCATTCTTTACAAAGACCTTGTGCTATCTCTGATTCCTTACTTCGAAGAGATCACCTTTGAACACTTCCCTAGGGAAGAAAATTAGTTAGCCGATGCTTTGGCCATGATGTCTTCTATGTTCAAGGTCAAATGGGACAACGAAGCTCCTATGATTACAATTGAGAGATTCGATGAACCTGTGCACTGTTTATGAGCTTAACATTGATACAGAAAAGCCATGGTACCATGAGGTGAAGAGATACCTCGAAGCACAAGAGTATCCCAAAGGAGCTTCCATCAATGACAAAAAGTTCTTACAAAGATTCTCAGTCAAATTATTCCTAAGTAATGGAATCTTGTACAAACGCAACCATAATTCTACTCTACTCTGATGTGTGGACAAGAAGGAGGCAGAGGAAATTATGGAAGACATGCATGATAGTCTCTTTGGGACTCACTCTAATGGATATACTATGGCCAATAAAATCCTAAGAGCTGGTTACTATTGGTCAACAATGGAGGCTGATTGCCATCACCACTCAAGAACTTGCCACAAATGCCAAGTCTATGCTAACAAGGTCCATGTACCTCCTATTCCTTTGAACGTCATGACCGCTTCATGGTCGTTTGTAATATGGGGCATTGACATGTTTGGAGAGACCAAACCTACTGCTTCCAATGGGCATCGCTTTATTCTGGTCGCTATCGACTATTTCATCAAATGGGTCAAAGCCACCTCATTTGCCTCAGTCACGAAGAATGTTATAGCCAGATTCATCAAACATAACCTCATCTACCGCTATGGTATCCCCGAAAGGATCATCACTGATAATGGGACCAATCTTAACAATGCTATTATTATAGAACTTTGCACTCAGTTCAAAATCAAGCATCACAATTCTTCTCCTTATAGACCTAAAATGAATGGCACAGTGTAAGAAGACAAGAAAAACATTAAGAAGATTGTGCAAAAGATGGTAGTGACCTACAAAGACTGGCATGAGATGTTGCCGTTTGCTCTTCATGGCTAGCGTACTTCAGCTCGGACATCAACTGGGGTAACTCCCTTTTCTTTGGCCTATGGCATGGAAGTTGTTCTGCCAGTGGAAATTCAGATTCCTTCACTAAGAATTATGAATGAAGTGGGCCTAGGCGAAGACGAATGGATTCAAACAAGATTGAATCAATTGAACTTAATCGATGAAAAGCGAATGACTGCTGTTTGTCATGGTCAGATGTACCAAAAGCGTATGATCAAGGATTTCAACAAAAAGATCAGACCTCGAGTATATCAAGCTGGTGACTTGGTGATAAAGCGAATCATTCTTCCATAAGGCGACCCCAGGGGCAAATGGACCCCCACTTACGAAGGGCCATTTGTTGTCAAGAAAGTCTTCTCTGGTGGTGCCATGATGCTAACTACTATGGATGGTGAAGACTTCCCACATCATGTGAACGCATACATAGTTAAAAAAATACTACGCATAAAAGACCCGCTAGGTCGACACACCTAGACAAGATAAGGGCATCCCAGCAAACCAAAAGGTTTGGGCAAAAATTAGGGATATATGCAAAAGATTGTACACCCGGCAAGTTGAAAACCCGAAAGGGCGACTTGGGCAAAAATGGGTATCCCGGTGGGCTGAAAACCCGAAAGGGTGGTCCAGGCAAAAGTTAAGGATTGAAAGCGTATGACTATGTCCCATGGAATCACCACAGTCGATTTTATTACCAAAGTCCGAGTTCAAATGGTCCAGGATCAATCCAATCAGCTTCTGTCAACGGCAAGGGACATTCGAAGACATTGGGGCAATACTAGAGTTGGAATGCAATGAGATCACTTCCACATGGCTACTATTTTTGTTTTCAATTTTTTTTCCTTTCGACTATTTCTTCTTACTAGGATCTCCGTCTCTTTGTACAAAAAATGGCTGTTCATGGGCAAAATATCAATACAAATATACTTTGAAGTGCAAACTTTCTATTTTTATTTTGAATTCAAAGATGTCTAATGACTAAAATTGAACGGACATATTCATGTAAACATAATTAAAACTATTTGGCATATGTGTCCTGCCAAGTAGCAGCAAGCATCTGTTTAATGCAGTTGAGATATCCCCACAGATTTATCTCATTAGCATTATCCCCACAAGGCCGACTATAATAAACCTTTCCCCAAAAGAGTTGCCCACAAAATCCTTTTCATAGGGTAGTCCCCAGCCAGAGTCTCAATCTCTTGAAAAGACCTCTCCCCAGCTAAGATGGTCCTAAAAGAAGAAGCCTTGTGGATCTCTTCCTAAAAGAACTCACCTCGTCAGCAGTTCGTCAAGTATTCCCCAACAAGGTTTATTTCCCTAACAGGGTTTATTTCCCCAACATGGTTTATTTCCCCAGCTAAATCTGTCTTCTTCAGCTGAGTCTATTCTCTCCAGCTTAAGTTTGCCTCTCAGACTATTACAAATCAGAGGACCACAATCCCTGATCCCCAGTGAAGTCGCCAATAAAGTCATTGCCATCTCCAAAAGTTGCTATGAAGCCTGGACCCGGCCAGATAATAGTTAACTTCTCAAGTTGCTATGAACCCTAGACCCGACCAGATAATAGTTAACTTCTCAAGTTACTATGAAGCTTGGACACGACCAGATAATAGTTAACTTCTCAAGACACTGTGAAGCTTGGACCCGACAAGATAATAGTGTAATGAAGCCTGGACCCGACCGGATAATAGTACAACTTTCAGTCACTATGAAGCATGGACCCGACCAAATAATAGTGTAACTTTTCAAATACTATGAAGCCTGAACCCGACCATATAATAGTACAACTTTAAGTTACCATGAAGCCTGGACCCAACCAGATAATAGTACCACTTTCAATCACTATGAAGCCTGGACCCGACCAGATAATAGTGTAACTTTTCAAATACTATAAATCCTAGACCCGACCAGATAATAGTACAACTTTAAGTTACTATGAAGCCTGGACCCGACCAGATAATAGTACCACTTTTCAGCCACTATGAAGCCTGGACCCGACCAGATAATAGTACAACTTTCAATTACTATGAAGCCTGGACCCGACCAGATAATAGTACAACTTTCAGTAACTATGAAGCCTGCACCTGACTAGATAATAGTTAGCTCCTCAAAACACTATGAATCATGGACCCGACCAGATAATAGTTTAACTCCTCGAGATATTGAAAAACTGGACTCAACTAGACAAGGGTTTAACTTCTTTTCCCCAGTAGAGTTTTCCTCTACCCTCAACAAGTTACTGTGAAGCCTGGACCCGACCAGATATCAGCTCAACTTTATCTTTTCAAGCCAGTTATTGTGAATCCTGGACCCGACCAGATAGCAATTGTGATACGGTGGCAGAACCGACTGTTATATATTGGTTTTGCGTTTTTTGTTCACAAATGTGCAGTAAGCAAGAGTCGCCACTGTCTTTTCTTTTATCCAACAAAGGAAAGGGTGAAAAGAACAGAAAAATACTTTTTCGAGATGTTTTATGAGTAAGGGGGTAGATTATGGAAAGGGAAGGTGTTAGCACCCTTTCCATCTGTGGTTTTCCACGGGCTCTTAGAGGTTTGCTCATTTCGAAATACTTTGGTGCTTTTTGCGTGAAAAGCCTTAGTGCGGTGATTTGCTTTGTGTTTAACTCTTGTATCGGTCCTAAAAAGTGTTAACAAAGCAAATGTTTTGAAATTATTTTTTTGAAAAGTAGTTTTTGTGTGTAAGTGCAAAAATAGTTGAGCAAACTTCTAACAGCTATCTACTTTATTACTCGAAAAGGTAGTTCTTTTCTTCCTATCCTTTAGACAGTGCTATCCTACTATTAGTGAGTAGGTAGCTCTATCGTTGGATGTTTTGAGGGACAATTGGAGGAACGTTACAGTCACGAAGGAAATTTATGGAGATGCTTTAGCAATTCTGTTTTAGGGACTAGATCATTTACCGAGAAGGCAACTGTAGGGTCAACGAGGGATATGATCTTTTAATTTTACGGGTCTTTGCTAAAGCATTCCTGCCCCATGACTATTTTATTGAGACAACCAAAGTGGGCGTACCTTAGAGGTGCTTGTGTGCAATTGTGTTCAATTCAGTTATTTTATCTTTAAACATTTAGGTGTTCTACCGTTTGTTTTCAGATCTTGTCATGCAATCCTAGTTAGCATACATCTAAGCTGTTAATATATGTACATGAATTTAAAGTACGGGAATTGCAAATCCTACGCTATTGCAAGGCTTCGGGACAATTACATAAAAATGCGAGAAACTAAAAGTGCAGAATTTTAAATCTAAAGCTATTACAACTATGAGCAGTTACAATAAAATAAATTGCGCACGAATTTGAAAAAATAATGTCTAAAAATCCTAAGAATAAAATATTTTTGTTGTTTTATTTTATTTTGGGAAAATGATCTAAATATTTTTAATTTTAGTTTTTTTGAGAAAATGTTAAGATAATTAAATGATTAATTGATAAAATTAATTTAATGAAAAAAATTATCCTAATGTTTTTTTGGTTTTTGGATTGATTTTTATGTTGATAAAAAAAAGAAAAAAACGTTAAAACAAAGCTGAAATCAAAGGAACAAGCAGTAAATCGAAGAAGGAGTAATTCTGAAGGCCTGGATCGAAAGAGGCTTGGGTTGTCTTTCGATCCAGCGAAGAGGCTTGATCGAAGGTGCATGAGGGGCTGCACTTTAGGGGTGTTCGATCTGGATATGTCATCCTTCGATCTGGGAACCTTGGATCCAGTTCGAAGCTGAGTTGCTTCAAAGCTCTGAACAAGGTTCTGAGGAGATGTTTCCTGCAAAACAAAACAAATGTTAGAGATCCAGGGGGGACTTTACCCCTCAGATTCGAATCTCCTCCCAATTCGACTCCTTCCTTAATTCTAATCTGGTGAGTCTGGGTCTGGGTCTGTGTTTGTTTTATCCTGGGATTCGAAGGAACAACTTAGATCGTGCCCCAGCAATGGCACGATCCCATCTCTGCACTTTAGCTTACATGCAACATAATCAGTAATAACAATAATATATGTGCAATGTGTATTTAAATGTCATGAAGGTGCAATTTTGGTTTTACAAACCCTTACCAATCGAAGATGATGATCTTTGGCTCTGGGTGTGGAGATGTTTGCTTAGGAGTTAGGGTGGACTCCTGGATGAGGGAACCTGCAAAAGGTGTTTCTATTGTGAGGCTTTTGGGATTTTTGAGTAGTGCCTGTGTGTGGTTTCTTCGTGTGCAGTATGTATGCATGTTCGTCTCGTTATGTCCTCTCTTTCATCCGCCCTCTCCTCCTCTGGTAATGTGTCCTTGGACTCATATTTATAGGAGTGTGCAGGCACATAGTAAAGGTAAGAGACAAACAGGCCCTTAAAGCCACGGGACAAGAATCAAACAAATTAAAAGCATTCTTTTTTTGAAGCATTCATGTCTCTTTGGAAATGTTGGATGAACCTGGTCACTTGACTCCTTTGAACACCCTTCAGCGTTTCTCTTCGATTGAACTGGGAGTTGCCTCATTCGAATGGACTTCTTATGCACCCTTCGAATGAGTCATTGTAACCTCCTTCGAATGGACTATGAGTTGCCTCCTCCGAATGGCCTTCTTATACACCCTTCAAATGAGTCATTGTTGCCTCCTTCGAATGGCCTATGAGTTGCCTCCTTCGAATGGCTTTCTTATACACCCTTCGAATGAGTCATTGTTACCTCCTTCGAATGGCCTACGAGTTGCCTCCTTCGAATGGTCTTCTTATACACCCTTCGAATGAGTCATTGTTGCCTCGTTCGAATGTCCTATGGGTTGCCTTCTTTGAATGGCCTATGAGTTGCCTCCTTCGAATGGCCTATGAGTTACCTCCTTCGAATGGCCTTCTTATACACCCTTCGAATGTTCTTGTTGATCGCTCGAAAACTTTGTTCTACTCTATTTGATTTCTTTCAGTTGGGACCAATCAAAGTGACGTTAAAATGCCAATTGAAGACGCCTTTGTTCAGATGCCAATCGAATGACATTGTGTTGCCATGCCTTCGACATACACCCCATCGAAAGACACTTTGACCAACTTCAAAATTTGTTATTTTTCCCCAAGCAAGTGTTTGTAACCACCCATGTAAGAGAAGATCTTGTAAAAATAAGAGGGCAAATTTTGGGGTACAACAGTTGCCCTTGTTCAATCTTCTTAAACCTGAAGATGTAGATTGGCTTGTCTGCCTTTCGTGATCTGAAGGTAAAAGATGATTGAACACTAGAGTGCCCAGAAATTTGCACTCGTCTGAAGTGATACTATTGGTGAATAATATCGGGAATGGGCTTACAGATGCCATTGGGAAAGGATAACAAAAGACCATCAGATATGGGCTTAAACATGCCATCCAGAAGAATGTTGATTTCATAAGATATTCCTTTGAGGGAATCCTTATTCCTGTTGTTGAGGAGGAATCTGCCGAGGAAAGTTGATCCTTGTCTTGGGAAATCGAGTTTAGGAGCTTCAGTTGCCCATTACTCTACTAGGGAGTCGTCTCTTGATTGAAGAGACGGAAGTGGACTGTTATCTGGTCAGGATCCAGGCTTCACAGTGACTTACTAGGGAAATAAGATTATGTTGTTAAGAAATCAGCAACAAATCAATGGTCGATTTGAACTGAACCAGCGGAGGTCTTGAATTAACTTTGACCGGATAAGAATCAGAAAAATCTTAGGGTTGATTTAACTGAACCAGACAAAAGTCTTGGAATATCTTCAACTGGAATAAGAATCAGAGAGATCTTAGTGTCGATCTGACTGAACCAGAGAAGTTATTGGATTAACTTCGACTGGATAAGAATCAGAAAAATCTTAGGGTCGACTTAACTGAACCAGACAAAAGTCTTGGAATATCTTTAACTAGAATAAGAATCAGAGAGATCTTAGTGTCGATCTGACTGAACCAGAGAAGGCCTTGGATTAACTTTGACTGGATAAGAATTAGAAAAATCTTAGGATCGATTTAACTGAACCAGACAAAAGTCTTGGAATATCTTCAACTAGAATAAGAATCAAAGAGATCTTAGTGTCGATTTGATTCAACCAGAGAAGGTCGTGGATTAACTTCGACTGGATAAGAATCAGAAAAATCTTAGGATCAATTTAACTGAACCAGACAAAAGTCTTGGAATATCTTCAACTAGAATAAGAATCAGAGAGATCTTAGTGTCGATCTGACTAAACCAGAGAAGGTCTTGGATTAACTTTGACTGGATAAGAATCAGAAAAATCTCAGGGTCGATTTAACTGAACCAGACAAAAGTCTTGGAATATCTTCAACTGTAATAAGAATCAGAGAGATCTTAATGTCGATCTGACTGAACTAGAGAAGGTCTTGGATTAACTTCGACTGGATAAGTATCAGAAAAATCTTAGGATCAATTTAACTGAACCATACGAAAGTCTTGGAATGTCTTCAACTGAAATAAGAATCAGGGGATCTTAGTGTTGATCTGACTGAACCAGAGAAGGTCTTGGATTAACTTTGACTGGATAAGAATTAGAAAAATCTTAGGTCGATTTAGCTGAATCAGACAAAAGTCTTGGATGAACTTCATTCCGAGGAAGATGATGAAATATCGTTTCATCAGGCGTATCTTTTGAGAAGACTATCAGGTTACATAAGTAGTCAACGGTGTTTGTTGATTTGATCTTGTCCCTGAAAAAGGTAAAGAATTAGTCAGATGCAATGTCATGATGTATGAAATGCATTGTGATGATGCTCTCAAAATAAATGAGATTATGTTGTATGCGATGTGTATGCACATGCAATGATGCATGAATATGGGATGTTATCGTGATATTTTAGTCTGGAAAAATAAATCCTGGACCACTTATGGAAAGTATTGGGAGGCTGAATCCTTCATTTCTGCTGGGGATGGTGAATGGAGATGATTGGCCAGGGATTTCCTCTTTCTGTTTGAGGATGAGCTGATGGGGATCGATTCTGCTTGAGAATTGATTCTTGTTGAGAACAACTCTATGGAGAAAGATGCTTGTTTGAAGATTCTGCCGCTGTAGAGAAATAAACTCTGTTGGGGAATGAACTTCCGTAGTTATAGAAATAGTCCCTACTTGGGAGGAGGTTTTGTAACTATTTGAATTGGGCTGGGGAAAACAGACTTCAGTTGGAGAAGGTAATCCCTGCTTGGGGAAGAAGAGGGAAAAACTCTGGTTGTTTCTGCTCTGTGGGGAACATAGATGTCACGGACGTAAGCTGAAAATACAGCGATGACTTCACCTCAAGATGTTTCTTCCCCTGTGCATACTGGAGGTTTTGTGGATGGATCTATGTCATGATTGTATTTGAACATGTATTGAATGAGTGTTAGAATGACATCCGTGTTTGGATCGTATCTGCACTATACTTAGAAGATGGTCTAAATAAGTATCAGGATGACATCCATCTTTGGATCGTACCTGAACCGTTTCTAGAAGAATAAGTATCAGGATGATATCCGTCTTTGGATCGTACCTGAACCGTTTCTAGATGATAATCTGCTTTATTCAGAATGTTTCCGTTGGGAATTCTTGTTTTGTTGTTTTGATAAGAAATCTGTTGAGGAACAATGATTTTTCTTGATTGTACTTGATTCGTTGCTGGAGTTCATGTTTAATGCCCCAAGTGATTCAGATGGAGATCTGCCCCTGGCTATTTGGCATTTTTGAGAGATTCCTTGAATCTTGACTTGACTGCCCCAGATGATGGACAATGATCATGCTGTGCCCCTTGGTTGGAAGTGTTTTTCCACTTGAGGTGAATCCATTCATTGAGAAATTTTTTTGTTCACTAGATATTCGTCATGCAAATTTCTCTACTGTTGAACAGATAGTCATATGCAAACAATGGTATTTTAAGAATGCAAAGCTTATGTCTGTCTTGAAGTTTGAAAATTCATTTTTTTAGTAAAACAAACAAATTTTGTAAAAGTGTGATATTAACTCGGGATTTATAGCGAACCCTACAGGAGTCAGGATACCTTTTGTAACAATATGCTTTCGAACTAACCCCTGCTTCAGCTAAGACTTTTAAGGATTATAATGTGGCCTGGTTCACAGTTTAAGAATCAAAGAATAAAGGTCCAACATTTATTTGTACCCACCCATTCTTCGTGATGTTCTTCAGTCCTATGCTCTACTAATTGTGCGTTTAGATCCCAATTGAGTCTGGCATCTTGTCCTTGATGTTCCGATGATGGTTCAGATACTGAAAGTTTCTTTCGACGAGGCAGTCATTTTTGTAATTTTTTTCCGAGGATTTGTACGACCTCTTTGTTTTTTATTTTACTATCCCTGTCTTTTGCCTGAACTGTTTCTTTTTGTGATCACAGTCAGCGGGATGCCCCAGTTTTTCTTAAGTCTCCTTCATAGGTTTTGACTTAATGGGCTTTTATTTTAAGAGATAATGACTGTCTGTCTTGACGATTATGCGGAACCATCAGCGTCTTTTGATTTGGAAGGACGTCTTCGATGCCATTCATTGTGTATGAAGCGGAAGATTGCGACTGGATGTGCATCTGAATTAACTGAGAAAAACTACCCTGCCCCAAGTTATGATTAAGGGTTTTAATTTGTGTGAAAAGAAAAACTCCTACTTCTTTGGCTCAAAGGGGTTGAATAGGGATTATCTTCCTTATAATTCCACTGTTTGGGATTTGAAACAACGCCCGTACATCGTCAGCAAGGTCTATTCAAAAGCACACTTGTGAGATTGTGGTATTGTTTTTGTCATCCTCCCTCTAAAGGCTTAGAGCTTTTGATCGAGAGTCAAATATCACAAAACGAAAGCAATTTAAATATAGTGAATACGAATGAAATGATTCCAAATAGACATATGCAATACATTGATAAAGTAACAAAGTTTGACATGAATAAATGTTCAAGCAATCAAATGAAAATTACAAATTGAAAATTCTAATGAACAAAAGCTTCTTCGTCTGATCTTGTCACTTCAGATGGCGTGCCTTGGAGGGATGGCAAAAGAACTCAGCCTGACCGTCTTGTGTAAACTCCAGCACACCTTCATCAATCAAGTTTTGAATTTTGTATTTCAACATCCAACAATCATCAGTATCATGCCCCATACTGTTGGAGTGTGTGATACGGTGGGAAGAATTGACTATTTTTGGAATGCTGGTTCGCGTTTTGCGTTTTTGTTCGCAAAATGTCGCGGTAAGCAAGAGTCTCCATCGACTTTTATTTTATCCAACAAGGAAAGGAAAAAAGCACAGAAAAATTCCTTTTTCGAGATATTTCTGAGTACGGGGGTAGATTATAGAAAGGGAAGGTATTAGCACCCTTTCTATCCGTAGTTATATACGAGCTCTTAGGTACTTGCTCATCATTTTCAAAATTGTTTTCTTTGTGCTTGTGGGTTTTCAAAAGTTTTTGTTTTTAACTTCGATTTAACTCTTGCTTCTGTCCTCAAGAGTGTAATGAAGTGTTTTTGAAAACTTGTTTGTAAAAGGAGTGTAAGTGTGAAAATTTGTTTTGTTTTGGATGAGCAAGTATCTAAGAACTAATCTACCTACTCGAAAAAGGAATCCTTCTATGCTAATTTCCTTTAGACAATGCTATCCCACTATTAGTGAGTAGGTAGCACCGTCGTTGGAGTTTGAGGGTCGATTCAAAAGATGGACTTACGGTCACTAAAGCAATGTTAGGACATCTTAGTGGTAACCCTAATGTATTAGATCATTTATCCGAGGCAACGATATCTGAGGCAACCTTTCCGAGGCAACTTATGATCTTTTAGACAAGAGGGCGACCTCTAAAATAACCTATACTCAATGACCGTTTACGAAGGCAACCAAGTGGGGTGTACCCTAGGAGTGCGCATGTACGGGTGTGTTGATTTCAGTTATTTTTATCTTTGCACATGTTTAGGGTGATCTAACCGTTTTAAGATTAAACATTCATTCTTGTCATGCAAACCCTATTACCAAACATCTAGCAGTTGTATAATTTGCAGAATTAAAATACGGAATTTAAACTAAATTATTACAAGGCGTCGGGTACTTACATCGCCAAAAATAACCCTTCGAAAATAAAATAAAAGCGATAAAGGTAAATGTCCTAATTAAATATTACAAATCGGGAGCAGATACAATAATTGAATAAAGAAAAATAAAGCGCGCGAGAAAATTGGATCGAATGCGAAACTAGAGTTTTGACCCTCCTAATTAAAAAAAATGTTTTTGTGGTTTTTATTATTTTTAAATAAAAGAAATTAAATCCTAAAATTAAATGCTAAATTAATTATTAAATAAATAAATTAATGAAAAATATTAAATGACATATTTTTGGAGTTTTGTTAATTTAGGAAAGAAATTAAATAATTAAATTA
Organism: Vicia faba; assembly: GCA_948472305.1. Classification (NCBI taxonomy): domain Eukaryota; kingdom Viridiplantae; phylum Streptophyta; class Magnoliopsida; order Fabales; family Fabaceae; genus Vicia; species Vicia faba. Next base: position 150,706,003 of record OX451737.1, on the reverse strand, counting down.
GGGTTAAAACCTATTGATTCTAATTAATCTTAAATATTTACAAAATAAATTAAAGTTACCTAATTAATCAACCTAATTAATTAATTAATATTTATTAATGAAAAAATAAAATTCTGAAATTTAATTGGGTAAAAATATTTTTTGGTGATTTTGATAAAAAGAAATTGTTTATTGGTTGGTATTTAATTAAATAAAAATAAAATCATTAAGTGAAATAAACAAAATATAAAAAAAAAAAGAGTGAGATGGGCCTGATTTTTGGTGTGAATAGCAATTTGCTGGCCCATTTGTGGAGTCCATATTGACTTTTGCAATCCCATTCGCTAGTGTTGACTTGGTCCTTTAGTGCACCTTCAATGATGGCCACCAGATTTGGCCATCTGGCCATCTAACGTGTTGGCTGGTGAGGGAGTATGATGGTCATCAGGCTTGAGCGTGCACATGATTACCTGAAAACAAATATCATAGAGAAAATAGAGGGACCAGGGATTCGAACCCAGGCCCCAAGGCGAATTCCAATGGCTTGTGACCAGCTGAGCTGTTGGTTCTATTTGTTAACATATTATAAAATAATGATAATATAAAAAACAAACTCCATAATGGATTTTCCGCGCGAAATTCAAACAACCCAGTAAGGGGGTGACAACACATCATCTCTTTCCTCTGCACCGTGGCTAAAACTCAAAGGGGCCATACCCATGGACAGAGGTCCGTCACTACAAACCAAACATCCTTAAAATCCCGTACAGGCCATGTAAATGAATTCTAACACCATTGTTAGACTCGTCTCCTTCTTCCGATCACAACCATACCCATTATTAGGGCCAATTATTCCTGAAAAGAAAAACCCTAAAAACAAATCCGAAACCCTAACAATGGTGGATTTCGTTACAGGTCATATAAATGCAATTAAGTAATGCCAAAAGCTTGCAAATGATTTGTAGATTAAGAATATGCCATCAATTCATATCAACAATGCCTAAATTTCAAAATACGAATTCAAGAACAGGGCGAGTTCGTGAGTGACTTACAACGTATTCTGGGATTGGAATGGACCGGTTCTGAGTTGCTTTAGCTTCTAGAGAATGCCAGGAAGCGATTGAGACAAGTAATAGGCCTTGAGGATGCCTCTAACCTCTGTTTCGATCTCACACTTTCTTTGATATTTTTCAGATTTTGTTTGTTCTCTCACGCCTATCTCCAACCTCGTTTTGGATATGCCTCGCCTCCTTATGTATTCTACAATGCATTAGGGTTGCAAACTCTGTCCAAATCCCTCTCCATCAATGATTTTGATATTAATTTGATTTGCTTCTTTAAAGCTTTCCAAAATTGGCTTATTTTGAATCTTTTTGTACACAATTGCCTTGATACGAGTTTGATTAGTCCTAGCTGTGTAATAAGACCTGCAATCATCACCAAATCCTTGGTTTCAATGTTTTTGGATTTTATTTGATTTAATTTGATTTAAATCAAATTAATTTAAATAAAAATCAAAATAATTAATAAATATATGATATGGAAACATGGCCAAGGCTATAGCACGTGGGCTATAATGCCAACTCAAAACAAGTGAAAAAGAATGGGCCAATTTGGAAAAATTTGAAGTTTTGGGGATAGTTGACTTTTGGCAATTTTGCAAAAAAGGTCAACTTCAACAATGCATAACTTCCTCAATTTTGAGTCTTTGGAGGTGTTCTTGGACTTTTTAGAAAGCTTGATATGTCCTCTAATCAACCCTTTTGGTATCATCTCATTTTGATATTCCATGCTATATCTTTGACAAAAAAGGTGTTTTTGTTGACTTTTCAAAATGACCTATAATGTCCAAATTCATAACTTCTTGTGAGTGCATATTTTGAACTTGGGAGCTGAAGATGGATTGTAGGGAATTGCATCCTATTAAAAATGAGCTTGGATGGGTCATTTCCCATAAAGTATGAGAAAGTTATGCTTGGTCAAAGTTGAGTTGACTTTTCCTACAAAACTCTAATTTAGCAACTTTTGAGTCTTGATGAATCATGAGCAATCCTTGATGAATCATGATCAACCCTTGATCAAATGATGAAATATACTTCAAAATGGTAATGTTGACCAAAAATCTTGAAGTTTGACTGTATGTAGGTCACAATTGACTTTTGCCCTAGCATAGTCGATTTTTGGACCTTTGAGCAATTGACTGAGCAAACTTCCTCTGTAAGGCTTGAAACTTGACATGGATGATCTTGAGAATATATTAGGACATTGGTGAGCATTTGGGACCACTTGGACTCAAGGATCTTGATGCAACACAAAACCCTAATTTGGGGTAGACTGCCTTAGGATAGAGCTTGTCTGGCCAACCCTTGGACTACCTTGAGAAACTTGAGGATCTTTTTTGACATATTTTGAGAAATATGGGAGGGCAAATTTTAGGGTACAACAGCTGCCCCTGTTCAATCTTCTTAAACCTGAGGATATAGATTGGCTTTCGTGCCTTTCGTGATCCGAAGGTGGAAGAGGATTGAACACTAGAGTGCCCAGAAATTTGCACTCGCATGAAGTGGTAATTGTCTTGTGATGTCGGGAATGGGCTTACAGATGCCATTTGGAAATTTCTGACGAGGGGATGGGCTTAAAGATGCCATCTGAAGGAGTGTCGATCGCATAAGAGATTCCTTAGCGAGAGCTTGTACACCTGTCATTGAGGAAGATTCCACTGAGGAGGGCTGATCTTTGTTGAGAGAAGTAGAATTTTAGGAGCTTCGTCGTCCGATATTCTGCTTGGGGAATCGTGTTTGTTGATATTTAGGAACTTCAATCGTCCATACTAAACTGAGGAAACAACTTTGTTGAGATTTAGGAGCTTGTCCGTAATTCCACTGAGGTGTCGAGATTTAGGAACTCGTCCGTAATTCAACTGAGTTGTCGAGATTTAGGAACTCGTCCGTAATTCAACTGAGGTGTCAAGATTTAGGAACTCGTCCGTAATTCAACTGAGGTGTCGAGATTTAGGAACTCGTCCGTAATTCAACTGAGGTGTCGAGATTTAGGAACTCGTCCGTAATTCAACTGAGGTGTCAAGATTTAGGAACTCGTCCGTAATTCAACTGATGTGTCGAGATTTAGGAACTCGTCCGTAATTCAACTGAGGTGTCGAGATTTAGGAACTCGTCCGTAATTCAACTGCTTTGCTGAGATTTAGGAACTCGTCCATAATTCAACTGTTTTGCTGAGATTTAGGAACTTGTCCGTAATTCAACTACTTGGCTGAGATTTAGGAACTTGTCCGTAATTCAACTGCTTTTCTGAGATTTAGGAACTCGTCTGTAATTCAACTACTTGGTTGAGATTTAGGAACTTGTCTGTAATTCAACTGCTTTGTTGAGATTTAGGAACTTGTCCGTAATTCAACTGCTTTGCTGAGATTTAGGAACATCGTCCGTAATTCAACAACTTTGCTGAGATTTAGGAACTTGTCTGTAATTCAACTTGAGAAAATATCAGTCAAGATTTAGGAACTTGTCCGTAATTCAACAACTTTGCTGAGATTTAAAAGCTCGTCCGTAATTAAACTGAGAAAACGTCTCTGCTGAGATTTAGGAACTTGTCCGTAATTCAACTTGAGAAAATGTCTGTCGAGATTTAGGAACTCGTCTGTAATTCAACTGAGGTGTCGAGATTTCAGAACTCGTCCGTAATTTGACCGAGGTGTCGAGATTTAGGAACTCGTCCGTAATTCGACCGAGGAGACATCTCTGCTGAGATTTAGGAGCTTGTCCGTAATTCAACTGAGACAAAAGCTTCATAGCTTGAACTTTGTGAGAATTTAACCGTATCCTTCCTGAAAGATAAAGGTTAGTTGTATGTAATGCATGATATGTATCAAGCAATGGTGTTCTCAAAATAAATGAGATTGTGTCGTATGATGCGTATGCATGTCATGATGTATGGAAATGTGATGTTTTGAGTTGGGAAAATAAATCCCGGATCGCTGCTGGAGAACAGACGTGAATTCTTCGTTTCCGCTGGAGATAGTGGATGAAGATGATGGTGAGAATAAACCTGCAGGAGAGGATAACTTCGCTGGGGAATAAGCTGACGAGAAAATTACTCTTTGGGGAAGAGATGATCTGTTGAGGATTCCGCCGATAAATTAAGCTGGGGATGAATTAGTGTTGCTGGTGACACTGAATCCTGTTGGGGATTGAGTTTCGGTTTGTGGAAGGAATGAACTCCGCTGGGGATGATTTTCCAGTTGCGACTTTACTGGGGAAAACCTTTTAGGCTCTACTGGGGGTAATCTTCCAGAGTCTACAGGGAACAATTCTTCAAACTCCACTGGGGATATATTTTATACTCTGCTGGGGATGATAAGACCTTTCAGTGCTGATGGTAGATAAACTCTGCTTGGGGAGAATATTACCGATTCGTTCACAGTTGTGAGTCTCAGCTGGGGAGAGCTAACACCACTGTCTTTCTCCTTACTCTGCGGGGAATGAATGTACTTTCAATCGTTTCTTCCAGCTAGGTCTATCCCTATACATGGAGGATAGAGCAACTGTACGGTTTGGACATTTCTCGTTTGCCCCTGTTTCTGATATTACCAGTAATCGTCTTTTGTTTCGCATGTAAATATTCATGAGCAGCAATTAATGTCAAATGCATATATAAAAAATGAACTTTGGATGTTCTTTGCAAAACAAAACAGAAAAAGAAAAATAGTTTGAAATTTCTTTGTGAAAATGACTTGTATTGATTTTTGAAGTTAGCCTGTAAATAAGCGTTTTTGTACAAGAGGCTGGCGTTCTAGTAAGAGAACACCGTCGAACAAACAAAATTTACAACTTGCGAAAAAGAAAAACAGCTATGTGAATAATCCCACTGGGTTCCAACTCTGCTATTGCCTTTATGTACTCGAGCATCTCATCTCTTTGCTACTTGGTTGAAGGTAGATCAGATTGATTAGTGTCGTCCGAGCTTGATAGTCGATACCGATGTCTGGTTGGAAGGTGATCCAATGAGACATAGTGTTATGCTTTGATCCCTAATTTTTGCCTGGACCGCCCTTTCGGGTTTTCAGTCCACCGGGATACCCATTTTTGCCCAAGCCGCCTTTTCAGGTTTTCGACTTGCCAGGTGTACAGATTTTTTTCATTTTCATCCCTTATTTTTTGCCCGAACCCTTTTGGTTCGCCGGGAAGCCCTTATTTTTGCCTAGGCCAATCGACCTAGCGGGTCTTTGATTATGCGTAGTATTTTTTCACTATGTCTGCATTAACGGGGTGAGGAAGGTCGTCACCATCCATGGTGGTTAGAATCATAGCTCCTCTTGAGAAAATGTTCTTAACCACAAATGGTCCTTCGTACGTAGGGGTCCATTTGCCCCTGGGATCACCTTGTGGTAGTATGATGCGCTTGATTACTAGATCCCCAACTCGGTACTCTTGTCATCTAACTTTCTTGTTAAATGCCTTAATCATCCGCTTTTGATACGTCTGACCATGGCAAATAGCAGTAAGTCTCTTCTCGTCGATTAAGTTTAGCTGATCAAGCCTGGTCTGAATCCAGTCATCTTCACTCAATCCTGCATCCTTCATAATCCAAAGAGAGGGTATCCGAACTTCAATGGGAAAGACGGCCTTCGTACCATATACCAAGGAATAGGGTGTTGCCCCCTGTTGACGTCCGTGCTGAGGTACGGTACCCATGAAGAGCAAAAGGTAACACCTCGTGCCAATCTTTGTAAGTCACCGTCATCTTCTGCACAATCTTCTTAATGTTCTTATTAGTCGCTTCAACAGCCGCTTCAACAACCCCATTCATCTTCGGCCGGTAAGGAGAAGAGTTATGATGCTGTATCTTGAACTGCTTGCAGAGCTCAGTGATCATCTTATTGTTGAGATTTGTACCATTGTCCGTAATGATCCTTTCTGGTATATCGTATCGGAAGATCAGATTATGCCAAATGAAACGTGCCACGACGTTCTTGGTTACAATAGCAAAGGAAGCTGCTTCAACCCACTTCGTGAGTAATCAATTGCTACCAGGATGAAACGATGCCCGTTGGATGCCGTAGGCCTGATCTCGCCGATCATGTCGATGCCCCACATTGCAAAAGGCCAAGGTGCCGTCAAGACATTCAGAGGTACTGGAGGTATGTGCACCTTATCAGCATAGACTTGGCACTTATGACAGGTCCGAGAATGCTGATAATAGTCGGCTTCCATGGTAGACCAATAATATCCCGCCCGAAGGATTTTCTTTGCCATGGTGTGTCCACTGGAATGAGTCCTGAAAGTACCCTCATGTAACTCTACCATAATCCTTTCCGCCTCGTTCTTATCCATACAACGCAGTAAGGTTGAATCATGATTACGCTTGTAAAGAATGCCATTGCTGATGAAGAACTTCGCCGCGAACCTCCTCAGAAACTTCTTATCATTAACAGATGCACCCTCGGGGTACTCCTGAGCCTCAAGATACCTTTTTACCTCGTGAAACCAGGGTCTCTCTGTTACCTCTTCAGTCTCAATGTCACAGCAATGCGCGGGTTCGTCCAACCTCTCAATGGTAATTCGGGGAGCCTCGTTGTCCCAATTTACTTTGAACATAGAAGACATCGTAGCTAGCACGTTCGCCAACTGATTCTCCTCTCTAGGGAAGTGTTCAAAGGTTATCTCCTCGAAGTAGGGAAGCAACATCAATACATACTCCTTGTAAGGAATAAGATTTGGGTGTTTCGTAGCCCACTCGCCTTTAATCTGACTGATCACGAGAGCGGAATCTCCGAATACACTCAGAAACTTAATCCTTAGGTCAATTGCTACTCTAAGACCCATGATGCATGCTTCATACTCCGCCATATTGTTTGTGCAGTTGAAACATAGTCGGGCGGTGAACAGAGTATGAGAGCCTTTAGGAGATATGATCACGGTGCCAATGCCATTGCCCAAAGCATTCGAAGCTCCGTCAAAGCACATAGACCATCGGGATCCCCCTCAGGTCCTTCATCTGGTCCAGTTTCTTCACAGTCAGTTACTATCATGATATTCTCATCTGGGAACTCGAAGTTCATAGACTGGTAATCATCCACTACCTAATGTGCCAGATGATCTGCCAACACACTTCCCTTGATTGCTTTTTAGGTCGTATATTGGATGTCATACTCAGTCAAGATCATCTGCCATCTCGCTATTCTTATGGATAAGGCAGGCTTCTCGAAGATATACTTGATTGGATCCATCTTCGATATCAATAGAGTAGTGTGAGTCAGCATATACTGTCTCAGCCGGCAAGCAGCCCATGCCAAAGCGCAGAAAGTTTTCTCAAGCAATGAGTATCGGGTCTCGCACTTGGTAAACTTTTTGCTAAGGTAATAAATAACATGCTCTTTTCGGCCAGACTCGTCATGCTGCCCCAGCACGCACCCCATTGAGTTGTCGAGTACTGTCAAGTATAAGATCAAAGGTCTCCCTTCAACTGGAGGCATCAGAATATGTTGTTCTTGGAGATATTCTTTGATCCTTTCGAAAGTGGCCTGACATTCATCGTTCCATCTTACCACTTGATCTTTCTTCAGTAACTTGAAGATTGGCTCACAAGTAGCAGTCAGGTGTGAGATGAATCGGGCAATATAGTTCAAACGTCCCAGAAAGCCCCTGACTTCTTTTTCTGTTCGGGGAGCTGGCATTTCCTGTATAGCCTTCACCTTTGCAGGATCCACCTGAATACCCTTATCACTTACAACGAAACCCAGTAGCTTACCAGACCTCACTCCGAAGGTGCACTTGTTCGGGTTTAACCTCAGCTTGTACAACTTCAACCTGTCAAATAGCTTCTGAAGGTGATCAAGATGCTCTTCTTCAGTCTGGGATCTTGCAATCATATCGTCAACGTAAACCTCGATCTCATGATGGATCATATCATGGAACAAAGCAACCATGGCGCGCTGATACGTTGCCCCAACATTCTTCAATTCGAAAGGCATGACCTTATAACAAAAGGTACCCCATTGAGTAACAAAGGTTGTCTTCTCCATATCCTCAGGAGCCATTTTAATCTGATTATAACCGGAGAAATGATCCATAAAGGAGAAGACCTTATGCTGTACGGTGTTGTCAACCAGAACATCGATATGAGGTAGAGGGAAATCATCCTTGGGGCTTGCCCTATTCAGATCCCTATAGTCAACACACATTCGAACCTTACCATCCTTCTTCGGCACTGGAACCACGTTGGCCACCCACAGCGGGTAGGAAGTAACTGCTAGAAAACCGGCATCAAACTGTTTCATAACTTCAGCCTTGATTTTCTCTGACATCTCTGGGTGCATTCGGCGAACTTTCTGCTTTACTGGAGGACAATCTTCTTTGGTAGGCAGGCGGTGAACCACAATATCAGTATACAAACCAGGCATATCTTTATAAGACCAGGCAAAGATCTCCACATAATCACGCAGCATCTGAATCAACCGTTGCTTAACACTAGGCTCCAGATTTGCATCGATCTTGACCTCTTTCTTGTCTACCTCTGTACCCAGATTCACTGATTTCACTGGCTCTTCATGCGGCTGTATGGCCCTCTCTTCCTGAAGCAACAATCTAGCAAGTTCACCAGGCACTTCACAATCATCCTCACCTTCGTCCTCGGCTTGGTTGATCAGACTTTCGAAGTCATAACCGGCAGTAGTAGAGTCGTTATCAGTGGGATCCATAGTGGATGTAGACCTGTATATGCGAGTGTGTGTAAAATAGATGTTTTGCAAGATAAAAAGGAAAAACAAAGAGCGGAAAATTTGTAATGAAAAAAGAACGTCCAATGCTTTTATTAATGATATATGGAAATGACACATAAAGCCCTCACAAACAAAGCCACGGTGCCTCGGGTAAGATGCCGGGCCATAAAGTTTAAAATTGTCTGTTACAAACACAAAACAAAAGTCTCATTATTGGGTAATAAAAGAAATTGGCACGAAGTCCTTTGCCGTCCAATTGCTTAGTCCACCGTCAGTGGTCGGGTAAATCCAGTTGTCAAACTCGGACTCTTGCACATCATCTTCAATGGCATTCACTCCCGAATTGCTGATAAACAGGGGAGGTCTTCCGATTCGCGCACGCCGAACAACCCTTTGAGCTTCTGCAGTGAAACCCAAACCAAACTTGTTAGTCTTATGTGCAAAGTCAGGGAGTTGGCCCCAATTTTCACACCCACCTTTCTCAACAACGGCCCGGGCATCCTTTAGGGAAGCCATCTTCATTGGAGGATCTTCAGCAATAGTCTCAATTGATGCTAGCCTCTGGGGAACTTCTTCAAAATGTTGACACGAGGTTTCAATGAACTCCCCGTCCATCTCTACATACCGGAAAGAGTTGAGGTGGCTCACCATGTACTCCTCTTCTCCTTGTACTGTAACAATTTTCCCTTTTACTGGGTATTTCAGCATCTGGTGGAGCGTAGAAGTTACTGCCCCAACTTTGTGGATCCACGGGCGACCCAGCAAACAAGAATAAGATGGCCGAATGTCCATCACATAGAATGTAGACGCGAAAATCTGAGAACCAACCTTAACTGGAATATCCACTTCTCCATGTACCATCCTCTTGGACCCGTCAAAGGCCTTAACCACAATGTTGCTCGGCTTCAGCACCAGCCCTTCACAATCTAACCGGTCTAACTCCTTCTTAGGTAAAACATTCAACGAGGACCCAGTATCCACCAATACGTGAGCCAGAGTAGTGCCCCTGCACTCGATTGAAACATGTAGAGCGTCATTGTGATTCTTCCCCTTAGTAGTCAAGTCTGCGTCAGAGAAACCCAAACCATTATCATCAGTTAAACTAGCCACACAATCTTTGAACTGGTCAGCAGATGTTTCATGGGGTACGTGTGCAGTTTTCAGGAAAGCAATCAGAGCCTTAGCATGGGCCTCTGAACACAACAATAAAGATAACATAGAGATCTTTGACGAGGTTTTCCCCAGTTGTTTGACTATGTTGTAGTCGCTTTTCTTGATGATCTTTAGAATTTCCTCTATCTCCTGTCTAGAGGCTTCAACAGTAATCTTCTTCGGTGCCTCCATCTGGGCAGGCTCACCGGTGATCCCTTTGCCTCGAGTGTCAAATGACTCGGCAACAGGGGTAAGGATTGGAACTTGAACAGGGACAGTAGCAGATGTACTGGCAGGTGTAATAACAACAGGCTTCCGAACAGTCGACGGAGAGATCTCAGAGGAGAAAAGTCTTCCGCTTCGGGTGACTTTACTAGATCCAACAATATTGCTGACATCAGTATCAGCCTCTTCAGCATTCAAGTCTTGTTTAACCCTATGATAATACACGTCAGCCCCGTAGTGCCGCGGGACAGCTTTATCTGACATATAGGGGACAGGCCCAGGAATGGTAATGATCAAAGGAGTAATTCTCGGAACATATGTAATTCTAACAGGCTTTCTCGGGGAAGCCTTGGAAGAATTGGCGGAAATGGTGATTATAGAAACATCTTCAAAAGGAATCAATGGAATCAAAGTTTTCTCAAACAGAATTTCTTTGTTATCCATCAGGCGTTGGACACCTGACTTCAAAAGATGGCAACCAGTAGGTAGGACGGAACACAGATGGCAACCTTCACCACAGCCCAGAAATAAATCGGCTAACAGAAGGTTCTTCTTCACAGTCATCAATGGAGTAGCAATGTCTTTCACAGAAACCACAAACGAGTCTTCATCTACAGCATTCACTCCATGCTTGGGCATAAGAGCAGTCATAACATTAGGCTTTTCCGGTGCTTCGAACTCAATATCCTTAGCATCAATCAGATCCTGCACTTTACTCTTCAAAGCCCAACAATTATTGGTATCATGCCCTGGGCTATCAGAGTGATAAGCACAACGGGCATTTGGATTATACATCGGTGATATGGTGTTGGGATTCTTTGGGGCTTCCCTCAGAATCACCAAGTTGGTCTTTAGCAATTGCGACCAAATTTGAGATAAAGTCATGCTGAGTGGAGTAAACTGTCTTTGAGGCCTCTCTGCTCTTGGCTGATTGTTGCATTGTGGGGCAACAATAGGTCTTGATATAACCACCGCATTAACTGCTTGGCGGCGCTCGGGTCGGTTATGGCCCTTCGCGCTGTAAACTGCGCTGGATTCCTTCTTAAAAGGCTTCTTCTCCGTGCTTGATGAAACACCTTTCTGTAACTTGCCGCTCTTGATACCGACCTCAACTCTTTCCCCAGTCATTATCAACTCGGTGAACCTAGACGATGAACTCCCAATCAGATGATTAAAATACGGACCAGACAGCATCCCAAGAAACATATCTACCAACTCCCTGTCAGCCAGAGGGGGTTGGAATCTTCCAGCAAGGTCCCTCCACTTCTGAGCGTAGTCCTTAAAACCTTTGCTCGCACCCATGGACATACCCTGAAGTTGGGTACGCGTGGGAGCAAGGTCGACATTGTACTGGTACTGCTTGTAGAAAGCAGCAACAAGGTCCTCCCAGTTACGGATGTTAGCTCCTTCCAGTTGGTAGAACCATTCAAGTTGAGTCCCTGAAAGACTATCTTGAAAGAAGTGAATCCAGAGGTTCTTGTCAGCAGTATACGGCTGAATCTTTCTAACATACAAGCGGAGGTGCAACTTTGGGCAGGAGACCCCGTCGTATTTAGCAAAGACATGCGCTTTAAACTTGTGGGGAATCACCACCCCAGATGCCAAACCCAAATCTCCAAAGTCCAGCCCAGGTACCTTCTGAACTTCCATTGCGCTCAACCGGTCTTCGAGTTGCTTATACTTGTCCTCAGCCGGAGGATACTGGTCTTCATCAAAGTCAGTCTCGTTGTCAGAAGCCACAGGGCTAGGAGCCCTCCTTTCTTCTTGGTTTTCTCCCCCTCCAGATGAGTGAGATAAATCAACATCCTGTCTTAACCTGTTCCCAAACCCGTGACCCATGTTCAGGAGGACCGTCTTCTTCTTCTTCTTACTCTTATCCTTCAAGATAAGAGTCTTCAGATCTTGCTGACCCTTGGCCAAGTTCATGAACATTTCCTGGAACTGGGCGTTCTGAGCTTGCAGAGCCTTGATAACTTGATCAGTTGATGTTTCAGAAGACATGATGTGCTGAAATAAACAGCGAAGAAGATGAGAAACCTGTAAGGGTACCTATAATGAGGTGTATGGGAATGGAATGCATATGATATGATTTCAAAGACTTTGGAGATTCAAATTCGTAAACCAAAATGAAACACACTTTTATTAGATTTAAAAACTTGAAACAATGTCTGACAAATGCCTTTAAGGCGTTACAAAAGGAAAAAACTGAAAAGTAAATCAAAACTAGAAATAAAAAAAGACATCAGCGCTCCCATGGTCGTTTTCCGTTGGTGCTGACATAGTCGTTGATGACCTTCTCATTCTCCAACTGCCTTGTAAGCTTTAGGATCTTCCGCTCCTGCTCATGATACTTTTCTCTGTAAGTATCCCGTTCTTCCCTTAGCTGGATCCAAGACCTCTTTAATGCCCCAATGTCAGTAGGCATGTATGGATGGAGGATGGTAGGAAGAACCCCTTCTTCATCAGCACTCTCAACAATTACTGGTAAGACAACTTCGTATGACATTCCCAGCTTTTGAGCATGTGTTCGAACCCAACGGAGATACGGTTCCATCGGAAGAGAGGTCTTCATCCCTAGCTCATGTGGATAAGACCTGTGCACCCTGTTCCAAGCTCGTATGAACCTGCGGCGATGCTCCTCATTATCCCCTTAGAAGTCAAAGACAATGCTTGGAATCAGCAACTCATGAGGACCGTCCCTCCTAGGTCGCCCAAACTGTCGTAAGGCCAAACAAGGATTATATGTGATTCCTCCTCTAATTCCAAGCAATGGAACATTGGGGTATTCCCCGCAGCAATCAATAACAGCTACTTCTTCCATGTCTTTAATGCTCCAGATAATGTCCGTGTGAGCAAGGGACATAATTCTGTAGGCCCAACCCATGCCTTCCTTATTCTTCAAAACAGATTTGGGGAGGTGAGAAATAAACCACCTCGCCAGCAATGGTGCACAACACATAAGGGTCCCTCGTTTCCGAGCAGTACGGGCATAGAGAGCATGCAGAATGTCACCTAAGAGAGTGGGCACCGGATTACAGGACATGAAGATCTTCACTGCGTTCACGTCAACGAAGGAATCTGAATTTGGAAACAGAACCAGACCATAAATAAGAAGATCCAGGATGTCTTCAAATGCCTGAAAGTCTAAACTGTCCCAGAACTGATTAGCCTGATCAACCAAGAACTTAGCCAAGAAGCCTTTTGTCCCACTCTGAGTCTCCCAGTTAGACATTACCTCAGCCTTTGTTAGATGTAGGGCTGTAGCAACATCCTCTGGCCTAAGAGCTATCTCTCAACCTGTAAATGGCGTTTTCTCTAGAATGGAAATACCAAGTAAATCAGAGAACTCCTCCAGGGTAGGGACCAACTGATAGTCCAGGAAAGTGAAGCACTGGTATAATGGATCAAAGAACTGGCACAAAACACTCATCATTTGTTCATCCATCTTGGAAGTGACTAGACTGAGGAGGTGACCATGTCTTTTGTCAAAAGAGAAAGTGTAAGGAACCTTGGAAACCAAATCTCTAAGCTGAGTAGGAATATGTACAAAGCTGATCCGAATAGTGTTTCTACGAATAGATGCCATGATCTGCAAAATAGAACAAAGATGAACCCCATTGGTCTTTGAAATGGTTAGTCCAATGCAATATGCATGCAATGTCATGATGCATGATGTCATGATAGAAACACACCACCAGTATTCACAGATAGCAAACATGGTAAGGACAAACAAGTCACACAGATAGCCCTTAAATTTCAGGCTGGCATGGAGTTTAGGTACTACCCTCTTTTAGTTCAGTTGGTTCAACCTGTCCTACTAATAGTAACCGGGTTCTAGAGGATCTCAATATCACTGACCACCCTCGATCGATCATAATTCCAGTTTGGCAACCTTTTCTTGCGGTCGGAATCATCGCGAGAGTTTGGTCTCAATGAGTGTAGCATACTACTACTTTTCTATGGCCAAGTTGGTCAATTATAGGTTCTAAGGTCAGTTGGTGCTTAATGACCCCTTAGTAGCCCCATATTCTCCTTGTTCCACCACAAGGGATATCAATACAAACTAAAGTGTCACACCAACATAGCTACTGCTTCAACTGTATCGGTCTACGCCGTACAGTTCCCTCAGTCTATTGCTACTTACCTAAAAGGTATCCTCAGATCCGGGTTAGGATCTATAGTAACTCCGATTCAAACTCACAAAGATAAAGCATACAAATCAAGCAATTGAAAACATTATGAACTAATCCTAAGGTACACCCCACTTATTAAGTCTCCAGCAGAGTCGCCAGTTCTGTGATACAGTGGGAAGAACTGACTGTTTTTGGAATGCTGGTTCGCGTTTTGCGTTTATGTTTGCAAAATGTCACGGTAAGCAAGAGTCGCCACCGACTTTTATTTTATCCAACAAGGAAAGGAAAAAAGCACAGAAAAATTCCTTTTTCGAGATATTTGAGTACGGGGGGTAGATTATAGAAAGAGAAGGTATTAGCACCCTTTCTATCTGTAGTTATCTACGGGCTCTTAGGTACTTGCTCATAATTTTCTAAATTTTTTTCTTTGTGCTTGTGGGTTTTGAAAAGTTTTTGTTTGTAACTTCGATTTAACTCTTGCTTCTGTCCTCAAGAGTGTAATGAAGTGTTTTTGAAAACTTGTTTGTAAAAGGAGTGTAAGTGTGAAAAATTTGTTTTGTTTTGGATGAGCAAGTATCTAAGAACTAATCTACCTACTCGAAAAAGGAATCGTTCTATGTTAATTTCCTTTCGACAATGCTATCCCACTATTAGTGAGTAGGTAGAACCGTCGTAGGAGTTTGAGGGTCAATTCGAAAGAGGGACTTACGGTCACTAAAGCAATGTTAGGACATCTTAGTGGTAACCCTAATGTCTTAGATCATTTATCCGAGGCAACGATATCCGAGGCAACCTTTCTGAGGCAACTTATGATCTTTTAGACAAGAGGGCGACCTCTAAAACAACCTATACTCAATGACCGTTTACGAAGGCAACCAAGTGGGGTGTACCCTAGGAGTGCGCATGTGCGGGTGTGTTGATTTCAGTTATTTTTATCTTTGCACATGTTTAGGGTGATCTAACCGTTTTAAGATTAAACATTCATTCTTGTCATGCAAACCCTATTACCAAACATCTAGCAGTTGTATAATTTGCAGAATTAAAATACGGAATTTAAACTAAATTATTACAAGGCGTCGGGTACTTACATCGCCAAAAACAACCCTTTGAAAATAAAATAAAAGCGGTAAAGGTAAATGTCCTAATTAAATATTACAAACCGGGAGCAGATACAATAATTGAATAAAGAAAAATAAAGAGCGCGAGAAAATTGGATCGAATGAGAAACTAGGGTTTTGACCCTCCTAATTAAAAAAATGTTTTTGTTGTTTTTATTATTTTTAAAGAAAAGAAATTAAATCCTAAAATTAAATGCTAAATTAATTATTAAATAAATTAATTAATGAAAAATATTAAATGACATATTTTTGGAGTTTTGTTAATTTAGGAAAGAAATTAAATAATTAAATTAGGGTTAAAACCTATTGATTCTAATTAATCTTAAATATTTACAAAATAAATTAAAGTTACCTAATTAATCAACCTAATTAATTAATTAATATTTATTAATGAAAAAAAATTCTGAAATTTAATTGGGTAAAAATATTTTTTGGTGATTTTGATAAAAAGAAAATCGTTTATTGGTTGGTATTTAATTAAATAAAATAAATTAATTAAGTGAAATAAACAAAATAAAAAAAAAGTGAGATGGGCCTGATTTTTGGTGTGAATAACAATTTGCTGGCCCATTTGTGGAGTCCATATTGACTTTTGCAATCCCATGCGCTGGCATTGACTTGGTCCTTTGGTGCACCTTCAATGATGGCCACCAGATTTGGCCATCTGGCGTGTTGGCTGGTGAGGGAGTATGATGGTCATCAGGCTTGAGCGTGCACATGATTACCTGAAAACAAATATCATAGAGAAAATAGGGGGACCTGGGATTCGAACCCAGGCCCCAAGGCGAATTCCAATGGCTTGTGACCAGCTGAGCTATTGGTTCTATTTGTTAACATATTATAAAATAATGATAATATAAAAAACAAGTGCCATAATGGATTTTCCGCGCGAAATTCAAACAACCCAGTAAGGGGGTGACAACGCATCATCTCCTTCCTTTGCACCGTGGCTAAAACTCAAAGGGGCTATACCCACGGACAGATGTCCGTCACTACAAACCAAACATCCTTAAAATCTCGTACAGGCCATGTAAATGAATTCTAACACCATGGTTAGACTCGTCTCCTTCTTCTGATCACAACCATACCCATTATTAGGGCCAATTATTCCTGAAAAGAAAAACCCCAAAAACAAATCCGAAACCCTAACAATGGTGGATTTCGTTACAGGTCATATAAATGCAATTAAGTAATGCCAAAAGCTTGCAAATGATTTGTAGATTTAGAATATTCCATCAATTCATATCAATAATGCCTAAATTTCAAAATACGAATTCAAGAATAGGGCGAGTTCGCGAGTGACTTACAGCGTATTCTGGGATTGGAATGGACCGGTTCTGAGTTGCTTTAGCTTCTAGATAATGCCAGGAAGCGATTGAGACAAGTAATAGGCCTTGAGGATGCCTCTAACCTCTATTTCGATCTCACACTTTCTTTGATATTTTTTAGATTTTGTTTGTTCTCTCACGCCTATCTCCAACCTCGTTTTGGATATGCCTCGCCTCCTTATGTATTCTACAACGCATTAGGGTTGCAAACTCTGTCCAAATCCCTCTCCATCAATGATTTTGATATTAATTTGATTTGCTTCTTTAAAGCTTTCCAAAATTGGCTTATTTTGAATCTTTTTGTACACAATTGCCTTGATACGAGTTTGATTAGTCCTAGCTGTGTAATAAGACCTGCAATCATCACCAAATCCTTGGTTTCAATGTTTTTGGATTTTATTTGATTTAATTTGATTTAAATCAAATTAATTCAAATAAAAATCAAAATAATTAATAAATATATGATATGGAAACATGGCCAAGGCTATAGCACGTGGGCTATAATGCCAACTCAAAACAAGTGAAAAAGAATGGGCCCATTTGGCAAAATTTGATGTTTTGCGGATAGTTGACTTTTGGCAATTTTGCAAAAAAGGTTAACTTCAACAATGCATAACTTCCTCTATTTTGACTCTTTGGAGGTGTTCTTGGACTTTTTAGAAAGCTTGCGATGTCCTCTAATCAACCCTTTTTGTCTCATATCATTTTGATATTCCATGATCATGTATGAAGCTTTGACAAAAAAGGTGCTTTTGTTGACTTTTCAAAATGACCTATAATGTCAAAATTCATAACTTCTCGTGAGTGCATATTTTGAACTCGGGAGATGAAGATGGATTATAGGGGATTGCATCCTATTCAAAATGAGCTTTGTATGGGTCATTTCTCATAAAGTATGAGAAAGTTATGCTTGGTCAAAGTTGAGTTGACTTTTCCTACAAAACCCTAATTTAGCAACTTTTGAGTCTTGATGAATCATGAGCAATCCTTGATGAATCATGATAAACCCTTTATCAAATGATGAAATATACTTCAAAATGATAATGTTGACCAAAAATCTTGAAGTTTGACTGTATGTAGGTCACAATTGACTTTTACCCTAGCACAATCGATTTTTGGACCTTTGAGCAATTGACTGAGCAAACTTCCTCTGCAAGGATTGAAACTTGACATGGATGATCTTGAGAATATATTAGGACATTGGTGAGCATTTGGGACCACTTGGACTCAAGGATCTTGATGCAACACAAAACCCTAATTTGGGGTAGACTGCCTTAGGAGAGAGCTTATCTGGCCAACCCTTGGACTACCTTGAGCAACTTGAGGATCTTTTTTGACATATTTTGAGAAATATGGGAGGGCAAATTTTGGGGTACAACAGAGTGATATGCACACCTTGCATCAGGGTTATAGTTAGGGGAAGAAGTCTTGGGATTCAGTTGAGGCCCTATCAACGTATCCAGATTCATCCTCAACATGTGTTGTAAAGCTTGAGACAGCGGCATGTTGAGTTTGGTAAACTGCCTCTTGGGTGTATCCGACTTACTCTGATTAACCCGTTGTTTTTGGCAAGGTTATTGTTGGGCCCGTGAGGTAGTAGCAATTTGGAAAGGTCCACTCTTCACCAAACCAACCTCTTGTCTTCTTGGAGGTTGATCAATGACTTGGTCCCCAGCCTCGACTGCTTGCTTCATACGGTTGTGTCCATCTTGATGAAGTTTGTTGATAGTGGCCCTCAGCTCTTCTTGTCCCCGGGCTAGGCCTTGGATAAGAGACACCTTCCCCAGCATCTGGGTTCTCAATGCTTCTACCTCATCTTGCAATTGTTCCAACCGTTCGTCCTTATTGTCTTCAGGACTTTTCTTGGCCAGGTCCCTAGTGAGGAGGGCTTTCAACTCTTCCTGCCCCTTGGATAGGTTTAGGAACGCTTCCATGAACTAAGCCTCTTGAATTTGGAGATCTCTGTTGTCTTGTTTGAGATCCGTTGCTGAAATAAACAGCAAGAACATGAGAGATATGTACTAGAGACTACCTGTAATGCAATGACATGTATGTATGAAAATGTTTTCAAGGATCTCGCGGGATAAACAAGAAAAATGTTAGGCGTTGAACTTTACAACTTTGAAGCACTTCGTATCGTTAAAGGTCCTTCTACAAGAGTCGAGCTCACCATATCAAGTGGGTCATAGCCCCTGACTCAAGTGGTTGAGTTTTGATCTTCTGACAACATTGGCTAGAGGAAAATAAATCCCCTTTGCCCCTTGCTAGACATCTGATTTATCATAACCTGCATCACAAACCCTTGAGATCCTTGAAATGGTTAAGGAAATGATGTGGCATGATGTTATGATGTGTATGCTATGCATTAAGCAAAAGTGCGAGGTGGTGTAAGTAAGTAAACCCTGCAAGAAATCCATGTTGTTGGATAATGATTGTAAACAAATCCTGCAAGGAAATCATGTTGTTAGATAAAAAAACAACCCTGCAAGGAGTTCAAGTGGTTAGACAATGAGAGCAAACAAGTCACACAAATAGCCTTAGGTTTAGGCTTGCATGGAGTTTGTAGGTAAGTACCCTCTTGAATGTTCAGTTGGCTCTACCTGTCCTATCAATAGTAACCGGGTTCTAAGGAGCCTCAATATCACTGACCTTCCCTTTAGAAATTGTTTCAGCTCCGCACTAAAGTATTGCGGCTAAAAAATCCCGAAAGTCTAGCCTCAATGAGTGTAGTATCGAGTATCAACCAATCTTCGGTCGGAACCAAATCCGGTCATCTCACTACTTCCTAATGGCTAGGATGAGTCAATTAAAGGTTCTAAAGGTCAGTTAGCATTTAGTGACACTTTGAGGAAGCCTAATGTTATCCTTAATTTACTCAAGGAACATTAGTACAATCCAAAGTATCACGCTAATGTAGCCACCACTTCGTCCATATAGATCTACGCCGTACAACCTCCATGGTTTATTGCTAATTACCTAATAAGGTGCCCCAGATTCGGGTGTATGGCCTTTTAGTAACAACCCAAACAAGCCCTCAAGAGATAAAGCATACAAAGCAAGCAAATACAAATTTTTTTATTTATTTTAAAAATGAACTAACTCTAAGGTAACCCCACTTTTTATATATTCCCCAACAGAGTCGCCAGTTCTGTGATATGGTGGCAGAACCGACTATTATATACTGGTTTTGCATTTTTTGTTCGCAAATATGCGGTACGCAAAAGTCGCCACTGTCTTTTCTTTTATCCAACCAAGGAAAGGTGAAAAGAACAGAAAAAGACCTTTTCGAGATGTTTTTTGAGTAAGGGGGTAGATTATGGAAAGGGAAGGTGTTAGCGCCCTTTCCATATGTGGTTTTCCATGGGCTCTTAGAGGTTTGCTCATTTTGAAATACTTTGGCGCTTTGTGCATTTGAAAATGTTTTGAAAAGCCTTAGTGCGGCTATTTGCTTTGTGTTTAACTCATGTATCGGTCCTCAAGAGTGTTAACAAAGCAAATGTTTTGAAATTGTTTTTTTGAAAAGTAGTTTTTGTGTTTAAGTGCAAAAATAGTTGAGCAAACTTCTAACAGCTATCTACTTTGTTACTCGAAAAGGTAGTTCTTTTCTTGCTATCCTTTAGACATTGTTATCCTACTATTAGTGAGTAGGTAGCCCTATCGTTGGATGTTTTAAGGGACAGTTTGAGGGACGTTACAATCACGAAGGTAATTTATGGAGATGCTTTAGCAATTCGGTTTTAGGGACTAAATCATTTACCGAGAAGGCAATTGTAGGGTCATCGAGGGACTATGATCTTTTTATTTTGCGGGTCTTTGCTAAAGCATTCCTGCCCCATGACTGTTTTATTGAGGAAACCAAAGTGGGCGTACCTTAGAGGTGCTTGTGTGTAATTGTGTTCAATTCAATTATTTTATCTTTAAGCGTTTAGGTGTCCTACCGTTTGTTTTTTGATCTTTTTATGCAATCCTAGGTAGCATACATCTAAGCAGTTAATATATGTACAAGAATTTAAAGTGCGGAAATTGTAAATCCTACGCTATTACAAGGCTTCGGGACAGTTACATAAAAATGCGAGAAACTAAAAGTACGGGATTTTAAGTCTAAAGCTATTACAACTATGAGCAGTTACAATAAAAAAAATGCGCACAAATTTGAAAAATTACGTCTAAAAATCATAAGAATAAAATATTTTTGTTTTTTATTTTATTTTGGGAAAATGATCTAAATCTTTTTAATTTTAGTTTTTTTTTAGAAAATTTTAAGATAATTAAATGATTAATTGATAAAATTAGTTTAATGAAAAAAACTATCCTAATGTTTTTGTGGTTTTTGGATTGATTTTTATGTTGATAAAAAAAAGAAAAAAAAAGTTAAAACAAAGTTGAAATCAAAGGAGCAAGTAGTAAATTGAAGAAGGAGTAATTCTGAAGGCCTGGATCGAAAGAGGCTTGGGCTGTCTTTAGATCCAGCGAAGAGGCTTGATCGAAGGTGCATGAGGGGCTGCACTTTAGGGGTGTTCGATCTGGATATGTCATCCTTCGATCTGGGAACCCTGGATCCAGTTCGAAGCTAAGCTGCTTCGAAGCTCTGAACAAGGTTCTGAGGAGATGTTTCCTGCAAAACAAAACAAATGTTAAAGATCCAGGGGGGACTTTACCCCCTGATTCGAATCTCCTCCCAATTCGACTCATTCCTTAATTCTAATCTGTTGAGTATAGGTCTAGGTCTGGGTTCGTTTTATCCTGGGATTTAAAGGAACAACTTAGATCGTGCCCCAGCAATGGAACGACCCCGTCTCCGCACTTTAGCTTACATGCAACATAATCAGTAATAACAATAATATATGTGCAATGTGTATTTAAATGTCATGAAGATGCAATTTTTGTTTTGTAAACCCTTACCAATCGAAGATGATGATCTGTGGCTCTGGGTGTGGAGATGTTTGCTTAGGAGTTGGGGTGGACTTCTGGATGAGGGAACCTGCAAAAGGTGTTTTTATTGTGAGGCTTTTGGGATTTTTGAGCAGTGCCTTTGTGTGGTTTCTTTGTGTGCAGTATGTATGCGTGTTCGTCTCACTATGTCTTCTCTTTCGTCCGCCTTCTCCTCCTCTGGTAATGTGCCCTTGACCTCATATTTATAGGAGTGTGCAGGCACATAGTAAAGGTAAGAGACAGCCACTTAAACAGGCCCTTAAAGCCATAAGACAAGAATCAGACAAATCAAAAGCATTCTTTTTTTGAAACATTCACGTCTCTTTGGAAATCTTGGATGAACCTGGACACTTGACTCCTTTGAACACCCTCCAGCGTTTCTCTTTGATTGGACTGGGAGTTGCCTCCTTCGAATGGACTTCTTATGCACCCTTCAAATGAGTCATTGTTACCTCCTTCGAATGGCCTATGAGTTGCCTCCTTCGAATGGCCTTCTTATACACCCTTAGAATGAGTCATTGTTGCCTCATTCGAATGGCCTATGAGTTGCCTCCTTCGAATGGCCTTCTTATACACCCTTCGAATGAGTCATTGTTACCTCCTTCGAATGGCCTATGAGTTGTCTTCTTCGAATGGCCTTCTTATACACCCTTCGAATGAGTCATTGTTGCCTTGTTCGAATGGCCTATGAGTTGCCTCCTTCGAATGGCTTATGAGTTGCCTCCTTTGAATTGCCTGTGAGTTGCCTCCTTCGAATGGCCATCTTTTACACCCTTAGAATGAGTCATCGTTGCCTCCTTCAAATGTACCTTTTGGAATGTCAATTGAAAGGCGCTATGTAGATGCCAATTGAAAGACATTGTTACCATGCCAATCAAAAGGTACTATGTAGATGCCAATCGAAAGACATTGTTTTCAGGCCAATCGAAAGGTACTTGTTAAAATTCCAGTCGAAAGGCCTTGTTAACAGGCCAATCGAAGGATCTTGTTGACCGCTCGAAAACTTTGTTTTGCTCTCTTTGATTTCTTTCAGTTGGGACCAATCGAAGTGACGTTAAAATGCCAATCGAAGACACCTTTGTTCAGATGCCAATCGAATGACATTATGTTGACATGCCTTCGAAGTACACCCCATCGAAGGACACTTTGAACAACTTCAAAATTTGTTATTTTTCCTCAAGCAAGTGTTTGTAACCACACATGTAAGAGAAGATCTTGTAAAAATAAGAGGGAAAATTTTGGGGTATAACAGCTGCCTCTGTTCAATCTTCTTAAACCTGAAGATGTAGATTGGCTTGTCTTCCTTTCGTGATCTGAAGGTAGAAGATGATTGAACACTAGAGTGCCAAGAAATTTGCACTCGTCTGAAGTGATATTGTTGGTGAATAATATCGGGAATAGGCTTACAGATGCCGTTTGGAAAAGATGACAGAAGACCATCAGAGATGGGCTTAAAGATGCCATCCAGAAGAATGTTGATTACATGAGATATTCCTTTGTGGGAATCCCTATTCCTGTTGTCGAGGAGGACTCTACTAAGGAATGTTAATCCTTGTCTTGGGAAATATAGTTTAGGAGCTTCAGTTGTCCATTACTCTACTGGGGAGTCGTCTCTTGATTGAAGAGACGGAAGTGGACTGCTATCTGGTCAGGATCAAGGCTTCATAGTAACTTACTGGAGAAATGAGATTAAGCTGTTAAGAAATTAGCAACGAATCCATGTTCGATTCAAACTGAACCAGTAGAGGTCTTGAATTAACTTTGACCATATAAGAATCAAAAAAATCTTAGGGTCGATTTAACTGAACTAGACAAAAGTCTTAGAATATATTCAACTGGAATAAGAATCAGAGATATCTTAGTGTCGATCTGACTGAACCAGAGAAGGTCTTGGATTAACTTTGACTGGATAAGAATCAAAAAAATCTTAGGGTCGATTTAACTGAACCAGACAAAAGTCTTGGAATATCTTCAACTAGAATAAGAATCAGAGAGATCTTAGTGTCGATCTGACTGAACCAGAGAAGGCCTTGGATTAACTTTGACTGGATAAGAATCAGAAAAATCTTAGGATCGATTTAACTGAACCAGACAAAAGTCTTGGAATATCTTCAACTGGAATAAGAATCAAAGAGATCTTAGTGTCAATCTAACTGAACCAGAGAAGGTATTGGATTAAGTTCGACTGGATAAGAATCAGAAAAATCTTAGGGTTGATTTAACTGAACCAGGCAAAAGTCTTGGAATATCTTCAACTGGAAAAAGAATTAGAGAGATCTTAGTGTCGATCTGACTGAACCAGAGAAGGTCTTGGATTAACTTCAACTGGATAAGAATCAGAAAAATCTTAGGATCGATTTAATTGAAACAGACGAAAGTCTTGGAATGTCTTCAACTGAAATAAGAATCAGGGAGATCTTAGTGTCGATTTGACTGAACTAGAGAAGGTCTTAGATTAACTTTGACTGGATAAGAATCAGAAAAATCTTAGGGTCGATTTAGCTGAACAAGACAAAAGTCTTGGATGAACTTCATTCTGAGGAAGATGATGAAATATCCTTTTGTGATACGGTGGGAGAACTGACTTGAGGTTTTGCGTTTGTTTTCGCAAATGTTTCGGTTGAGCAAGAGTCGCCATCGACTTTTTATTTTATCCTAAGGAAAGGTTAAAAAGCACAGCAAAAACCTTTGAGATGTTTTTTTGGGTTCGGGGAGTAGATTATAGAAAGGGAAGGTATTAGCACCCTTTCTATCCACGGTTATCCATGGGCTGTTAGTTACTTGCTTAGATCACTTGCCTTTGATTTTCATTTGTTTGAAATGGTGCTTTTAATTGTTTGAAATGGTGCTTTGTGTGTGGGTTTGAAAAATGTTTTGAAAAGAGGCCAATGTGGTGGCAACCTTTGTAATGATCCATGTTGGGATGTATACAAAGGTGTATGTCTTTTGAAAAGTTTTCAATTGTTTTTGAAAGTTGTGTTTGAAAGGGTGTTGTGATGTGTGTTTTGAAAAATAGGCAAGTGTTTTTGTTTTGCAAGTTGGCAAGTAACCAAGAGCTATCTACCCTAAATTTCTCAAAGATTATTGTTATGTTTTAACCCTTTTGACAATTTTGTTCCACCATTGTATTTGGTGGACAATCTTGTGTTAGGATGTGAACGGGACGGGCGCGGGTCATCGTTTAGACCATGATTGCAATAGTGCCAAGTGTCTTTGGGCAATTTTTCCTTTAAGGGACTTGATCATTTTTAGGCAACTTTCGAAAGCGTCATCGAGGGACTATGATCATTTGAATTGTTTTGTTTTG
This sequence comes from Vicia faba, assembly GCA_948472305.1. Taxonomy (NCBI): domain Eukaryota; kingdom Viridiplantae; phylum Streptophyta; class Magnoliopsida; order Fabales; family Fabaceae; genus Vicia; species Vicia faba. The sequence continues at coordinate 150,681,092 of OX451737.1, read as the reverse complement.
TTTTGCCAAAGACACCTAGCATGCAATATGGCCCATTATTGAAGGCAACAAGTGGAATACCCTAGGGGTGCAAGTGTGATTAGTGTTGTCCATTTTCATGCTTGTTTAACTTGAATTTAGGTAAAACTATTTGTTGTTTTTGATTTGCATACAAAACCCTAATTCTATCATGGCATATTTAGAAAGCTTTAAAGTGCGAAATTTAAAGGTCCTCAGTTATTACAACACAAATATGGGATGGGGGTACAAATGTTCAAATGGGGATATTTTAGCAAGAAATTAAACCTAAACTATTACATCCAAATTGAAATTTTTTACAAGGTATTTAATTGCACAATAATTAAATAAAAATATAGTAAATATGCAAGATGCAAAAAATGATTTTTTTATATGTATGTAAAAAGGTATTTTTATGTGACAAATAAACAAAAATAAAAAGGATTAATTTTTGGTATTTTTGATGTTTTTAGGGTAAAACCCTAATTTTGCTAAATAAAATGTATTAATTATTTATTATATGCAATATTTATTGATTATGTATAAAAATAAATAACAAGAAAGTATATTGTAAAAAAGTTATTTTTTAAGTTAAATATTAATAAAAATAAAAATGTATTATTTTTTGTGTTTTTATCCTAAATATTATAATAAATATATAAATATTTATATTATTTACTAAATATATTAAATATGTACAAAAATAAAATATTTAATATTTATAAAAAAAAGTATATTTTTTATAAAATGTTTTTAGAAGATAAAATAAAATAAAATTAGAAAATAAATGTATTTTGTATTTCTTTTAATATTCTAAACAAAAAAAAGTATTAGGTATTTATTTACATATATAACTAAATGAAACAAATAAATATCAAATAAAATGCAAAAAATGTGAGAAAAATATTTTTAATATTTTTTTATGCTTTAATAAAAAATAACAAATCAGAATCAAAAAGAAAAAAATTGAAAATGACAAATAAAACTCAAAATGGGCCGGGGGGTGCATGTGTAAAACAGTGGTGCAAAAAGGAAAAACAACATAGGCCCAGCCCAAAGAGGTTGTCTTCAACCTCCAGCAACAAAAATGTCAAAAACGCGCGCATTTCCCTCCTGGTTCAAACATCCTGATTCCTGGACTTTTAGCACAAACTTATAACATGAAAAATGTCAAGCATCAAGCCACGATTCCATACATACCAAGAACTTGATCTAACTCTCAGAAATGAGAGATAATTTCTCCATCCCTAATTCTTAACCTAAGTTTTTGTCAATGTTCAGGTCTTAAATTCTCTCAGCATATGCAATATAAATGGAAAGTGAGGATATGAGTGGCTTCAGGGACATGAGTATGACACTTTTCATTCATAAACTTAAAGCTAACTCTTCCTAGATTGAGAGATAGAAGTCCATGAACTTACCTGTTCAGCTTGGATCGTGTCTGGCAATGGAGGTACTTTCAGTGCAATGTGAGGACTTGTACAGCTTGCTTGAAGGTCAGGGATGCTTCTCCAACCTTTAGCTTGCTTTGAAACCAAATGAATCAAGCTATAGAAGTCAACCTGCAAAACAGAAAAAGTGAAAATGGTGAAGTTGGTTAGAGGTGTTACAGGTCGTGTCCAATGCTTGGGATAGTTTGTGTAGGTGGTATGGAGTGTGTATGAACTGGTTTTGGCCAAGGCGCATGAATTGATTGAGTTATGAAAGTCCAACTGTAGAGGTGACTCTCTTTTTTGCAGTAGGAGGGTGTTTTGAGGTTTAGGGAGGTATGGAAGGTAGATAGCTCGTGCCTTAGCTCAGGCTTGATGTATGGAATGTGTTCAACAAGTTTTTCTAAGCTTGTGGTTGCAGCAATGTGAGTTGTGTTACAAAATGCAAGGTTTCTTCTAACTTAAGCAAAAATTGCCAACTTGGTTTCTAGACTTGTGCAGGCCCCATAATCATGCTGCAACCATCCCTCTTGATCAGTGTGATATGTTCCTGAACTTGTGCCAAAAGGATTTGCATTGTACTACTTGGATTGCAAATTTGACATAAAGCCATACTTTTCAAAAATGGATAAAGTGCTTTTTCTAATTAAGGCTTAATTCTTCATACAATGACCAAATGCACAAAATAATGCCTTGGCACAATGGATTGGCATTTAATTATTGAGTAAGAAAAGGATTAGAGGCCTGTAACTAGCTTGCTCATGCTGATTTGAAAAATTGCACAAGTTATGAACATGGAAATGGCTCATGAACAAAGTGATTTTTGCCCATATTGCCAAATTCGATTCTCCCTAACCACAAGGGTGTTTGATGAGTTCTTGGACATTTTGGAAAGCTTGGAATATGTACTACAATCCATATTTGTAATGCAAGTTGAAATTCCAAGTGGAAGCATGTGAAAAATGGCCATGAAGTTAGGCAAAAATCCTGCCTAAAATAGGTCAAAATTTTTCTAAGTTAAGAATGTTTTGCACCCTTGTTCCAAAAATCATAACTTGAGCTACAAGCTTCTTTTTAGGAAACTTTGTGAATCAAAGTTGTAGATTTTGCAATGGACTAAAATTTTCATGTTTTGAGTTTTCCTTGAATCCAAATGTATCTTGATGAAAAAGTGGGACAAAGTTAGGAAAAAATTAGGGATTTTCATAACTTAGAAAAATTCTAAGTTATGAAAATTCTTCATTTTAAACCCTAATTTGTGATTTTTGATTTCTTGATGAACAAGTTTCATATTTTGACATGTTTTGATGAAAAATGAATCTTGACACTTGATTTTGACCAAAAAGTCAAAGTTTGACTTTTCAGTATACAGTCAAAAATTGATCAATTGACTGGAAAATTCATCTGTCAATCTTGTGCATTTGGGATCTTTTGAACTTGTTGAACATGTCAAGACAATTCCATGGGGTCCTTGAGTCCATATGTGAGCTTGGTTTGCCATTGGCTAGGTCAAACAGTCAAAAATTGCCTTTGTGCAGTCAAACCCCTAAAAATGACCATTTTGCCCTTTTGGTGATCTGATCAAATTTCTTGTGGAATTGTGATCCAAACTTGACCAAATGGTTCATATGAGTTCATAATGTTGATGTTGGTCAAAAATCACGAGGTTTGACTGTCAATTGACCATAATTGACTTTTTCCCCAATACAGCTGATTTCTAGGTCAACTGTCCAATTGACTGGGCAAAGATTGGAATCAAGGCTTGAAACTTGGTATGGATAAACTTGGGAGTCCAATATGAAGCATGAAAGTCATCTTAGGCATTTTAGGTCAAAACATCTTTGTGCAAACTCAAACCCTAATTTGGGTCAACAGTGCAAAGGAGGAGTCTTGAGCAGAGCAAACCCTAACTGGATCTTGAGCTCCAAGGGTCTTGTGGTGAGAAAATAGTGATGAAATGGGAGGGAAAATTTTGGGGTACAACAGTTGCCCCTGTTCAATCTTCTTGAACCTGAAGAGTTAGATTGGCAAGTTTGCCTTTCGCGACTCGAGGGTAAAAGGAGATTGGACACTAGAGTGCCCTGAAATTCGCACTCGCATGCTGGAGTATCAACAATGTGATGGCGGGAATGGGCTTATAGATGCCATTTGGAGATAGGATGGATAGGAGGATGGGCTTATAGATGCCATCTGGAGACGTGACAGAACCTTGTCGGGAATGGGCTTATAGATGCCATTTGGAAGTGTTGATCGCATAAGAGATTCCTTAGCGAGAACTTGCGTACTTTGAGAAAGAAAGATGTTTTCCTGGCTTGTTACAGGTGTTGATCTTCAGACTCCTCATACAGATATGCCCTGGCTAGATACAGGTATCGAATCTACAATTAGTTGCTCACAGATGTGCCTTGGCTAGATACAGGAATCGAATCTGGAACGGTTGTCTACAGATGTGCCCTGGCTGGATACAGGTATCGAATCTGGAATTGTCGTCTACAGATATGCCCTGGCTGGATACAGGTATCGAATTTGGAATTGTCGTCTACAGATATGCCCTGGCTGGATACAGGTATCGAATCTGGAATTAGTTGCTCACAGATGTGCCCTGGCTAGATACAGGAATCGAATCTGGAATTGCAAAAGGTTGGTAGAGATAGCTTTCCTGGCTGGATACAGGTGTAAGCCTATGACCTGAGAATGAAAGATAATTTCCTGGCCTGTTACAGGGGTTGATCTTCAAACTCTTCATGCAGATATGCCCTGGCTAGATACAGGAGTCGAATCTATAGTCAATCGCTCACAGATATGCTCTGGCTAGATACAGGAATCGAATATGGAATTGCGATAGTTGATAGCAATCATCTTTGGATTGACCTTTTCCTAAAAAGGCAAAAACATCAGTTGTATGCGAAGTCATGATGTATGAGATGCATGATATCGTGATGCTCAAAATGAGATAGTGTTGTATGCACTTTGTCATGTATGCAAGCAGGATGTGTGAAATGTCTATGAATGTATTTTCGTCTAGGAAAATAAATCCTTGACGACCGGCCGGGGAATCAAATCCTGGGCTGATGTTGAAGAGTAGAGTTCTTCGTTTCCGCTGGGGATGATGGTTGCAAGAAATAAACCGGTAAGAGAAGATGACTCCGTTGGGGAACAAACTTGTTGGAGAGATTACTCTGAGGGGAATTACTCTGTGGGAAGAGATACTTCGCTGAGGTTTTGATGAGAGCTCCGTTGGGGATTTCAACGATAAACTCTGCTGGGGATTCCGCTGATAAGTTATGTTGGGGAATTTGATGAACTCCGCTAGGGGTAGGAAGAACTTCGCCGAGGACGGACTTTCCGTGGCAATTAGCTGAGGATAACCCAGTTATAAGTTCTGGTGAGGAAATAACCTTTGAATAAAGTCGGGGAGAGACGTTTGTACTCTGCAGGGGATAAGCTTCCAGAATCTACTGGGGATAAGCTCCAAGACCTGCTGGAGATATGGATTCCACTCTCCTGGGGAAACTTTTCAGACTGTACTGGGGTGTTGGTATTCCGCCGGGGAACAATCTCATATTAAGACTGCCGGGGATGCTTGCCTCATATTAAGACTGCCGGGGATGCTTGCTGAGGAATGTCTATACTCCGCTGGGGAATGTTGAGATCTTCTGGGGATACCCAACTTCCTTTAGGCTGGCCATAGACTAACTCTGCTTGAGGAGAATATCGCTGACTTGCTAGGGGAACTGTGCCTTTTTGGGGTTGATGGGAGACTAACTCTGCTTGAGGAGAGTATTGCTGAAATCTGGTCTTACTCTGTGGGGAGTTGAGGTAACTTGGTCACTTTCTTCAGCCGAACCTACCTTAGTACCTTGGTGGTCAAAGCAACTAGACTGCTTAGACAACTCTATATTGCCCCTATTTCTGATGTCACCTGTAATCCGTCCTTTGTTTCGCATGCAACTAATCATGATTAACAATTAATGTCAAATGCATATATCAAAAATGAACATTGGACGTTCTTCGCAAAACAAAACAGAAAAAGGAAAAACAATGGATAATTTGTTTGAAAAATTGAACTTGTATTGATTTTGAAATTTGCCCGTAAATAGGCGTTTTTGTACAAGAGGCTGACGTCCTAGTAAGAGAACGCCGCCGAGCAAAATAGAGTTTATACAATTTTGTGAAAAGGAAACAAAACAGCTATGTGAACAATAATCCCATTGGGTTCCAACTCTGCTATCGCCTTTATGTCTTTAAGCGTCTCATCACTTTGCTGCTTAGTTGAAGATGAAGTTGATTGATCGATGCCGTCTGAGCCCGATAATTGATGTCGAATTCTGGATGCAAGGTGATCCAATGAGACATAGTATTACGCTTTATCCCTAGCTTTTGCCTGGACCGCCCTTTCGGGTTTTCAGTCCACCGGGATACCCATTTTTGCCCAAGTCGCCTTTTCAGGTTTTCGACTTGCCGGGTGTACAGATTTTTTCATTTCGTCCCTTATTTTTGCCCGAACCCTTTTGGTTCGCCTGGAAGCCCTTATTTTTGCCTAGGTGTGTCAACCTAGCGGGTCTTTGATTCATGCGTAGTATCTTTTTACTATGTCTGCATTGGCGGGGTGAGGAAGGTCGTCACCATCCATGGTGGTTAGGATCATAGCTCCTCCCGAGAAGATATGTTTAACCACAAATGGCCCTTCGTGCGTGGGGGTCCATTTGCCCCTGGGATCACCTTGAGGAAGAATGATGCGCTTGATTACCAGGTCTCCGACTTGATACTCTTGTCGTCTGACCTTCTTGTTAAATGCCCTGATCATCCGTTTTTGGTACGTCTGACCATGACAAATAGCAGTTAGTCTCTTTTCGTCAATTAGGTTTAACTGATCAAGCCGAGTCTGGATCCAGTCATCTTCGCTCAAACCTGTATCCTTCATTATCCGGAGAGAGGGTATCTGGACTTCAATAGGCAAGACCGCCTCCATGCCATAGACCAAGGAAAAGGAAGTTGCCCCTGTTGACGTCCATGCTGAGGTGCGGTAACCATGAAGAGCAAACGGTAACATTTCGTGCCAATCTTTGTAGGTCACTGTCATCTTCTGCACAATCTTCTTAATATTCTTATTTGCTGCTTCGACAGCCCCATTCATCTTCGGCCGGTAGGGAGAAGAATTGTGGTGCTGTATCTTGAATTGCTCGCAGAGCTCAGTGATCATCTTGTTGTTAAGATTGGTACCATTATCCGTAATGATCCTCTCAGGTATACCGTATCGACAGATCAGGTTGTGTCGAATGAACCGTGCCACGACGCTCTTGGTTACGGTGGCGTAGGAAGCTGCTTCAACCCAGTTTGTGAAATAATCAATTGCTACTAGGATGAAGCGATGCCCGTTGGATGCCGTAGGTCGGATCTCGCCGATCATATCAATGCCCCACATTGCAAAAGGCCAAGGTGCCGTTAAGACGTTCAAAGGAACCGGAGGAATGTGCACTTTATCAGCATAGATCTGGCATTTATGACAAGTTCGCGAGTGCTGATAACAGTCGGCCTCCATTGTGGACTAGAAATATCCTTCCCGAAGGATTTTCTTTGCCATGGTATGTCCACTAGAATGCGTCCCGAAGGTACCTTCATGTAGCTCTGCCATGATCTTTTCTGCTACAATCTTATCCACACAACGCAGTAAGGTCGAATCATGGTTTCGCTTGTACAGAATGTTGTTGCTGAGGAAGAACTTTGCTGCGAACCTTCTCAGAAACTTCTTGTTATTAACGGATGCACCCTCGGGGTATTCTTGAGCTTCCAAGTACCTCTTCACCTCATGATACCAGGGTTTTTCTGTCACCTCTTCGGTCTCGAGATTGCAGCAATGTGCGGGTTCATCCAACTTCCAGATAATGATCCGGGGAGCCTCATTGTCCCATTTGACTTTGAACATGGAAGACATCGTAGCTAGTGCATGCGCTAACTGATTCTCCTCTCTTGGGAAGTGTTCAAAAGTTATCTCCTCGAAGTGGGGAAGCAATGTCAGCACATATTCCTTGTAAGGGATAAGATTTGGGTGTTTCGTATCCCACTCGCCTTTGACCTGATTGATCACGAGAGCGGAATCTCCGAAGACACTCAGAAACTTGATCCTTAAGTCAATTGCAGCTTGAAGACCCATGATGCATGCCTCATACTCCGCCATGTTGTTGGTGCAGTTGAAACATAACCGGGCGGTAAGTGGAGTATGAGTGCCTTTAGGGGATATGATCACAGCGCCGATACCATTACCCAAAGCGTTCGAGGCTCCGTCAAAGTGCATAGACCATCAGGATCCTTCCTCAGGTCCTTCATCCGGTCCAGGTACTTCACAATCAGTCACTACCATGATATCCTCGTCTGGAAATTCAAATTTCAATGACTGGTAATCGTCCACCGGTTGGTGTGCCAAATGGTCTGCCAATACACTTCCCTTGATTGCTTTTTGAGTCGTGTACTGGATGTCATATTCCATCAAGATCATTTGCCATCTTGCTATTCTTCCGGACAGAGTAGGCTTTTCGAATATGTACTTGATTGGATCCATTTTTGAAATCAACAGAGTAGTGTGAGCCAACATATACTGTCTCAGCCGGCGAGCAGCCCATACCAGAGCGCAACAAGTTTTCTCGAGCAGTGAGTACCGAGTCTCACAGTCGGTAAACTTTTTGCTCAGGTAATAAATGGCGTGTTCTTTTCGGCCAGACTCGTCATGCTGCCCCAGCACACACCCCATTGAGTTGTCAAGTACTGTCAAGTATAAGATTAGAGGTCTCCCTTCAACTGGTGGCATAAGAATGGGTGGTTCTTGGAGATACTCTTTTATCTTTTCGAAAGCGGCCTGACATTCATCGTTCTAACGTACTACTTGATCTTTCTTCAGTAGTTTGAAGATTGGTTCACAGGTAGCAGTTAGATGTGAGATGAATCGGGCAATGTAGTTCAACCGTCCTAGAAAGCCTCTGACTTCTTTCTCTGTCTTGGGAGTTGGCATCTCTTGTATGGCTTTCACCTTGGCAGGATCCACTTGAATACCTTTGTCGCTTACAATGAAACATAGTAGTTTTCCAGATCTTACCCCAAAGGTGCATTTGTTCGGGTTCAACCTCAGCTTGTACAACTTCAGACGGTCAAACAGCTTCCGCAGATGGTCAAGGTGCTACTCCTCAGTTTGGGACCTTGCAATCATATCGTCGACGTATACTTCTATCTCGTGATGGATCATATCATGAAATAAAGCAACCATGGTACGTTGGTAAGTTGCCCCAGCATTTTTCAACCCAAAAGGCATGACCTTGTAGCAAAAGGTGCCCCACTGAGTGACAAAAGTGGTCTTCTCCATGTCTTCAGGAGCCATCTTGATCTGATTATAACCGGAGAAGCCGTCCATGAAGGAGAAAACTTTATGCTGAGCAGTGTTGTCAACCAGAACGTCGATATGAGGTAGAGGGAAATCATCCTTAGGGCTCGACCTGTTCAAATCCCTGTAATCAACACACATTCGGACCTTACCATCCTTTTTCGGCACTGGAACCACGTTATCCACTAAGGGTAAGAAGTCACAGCTAGAAATCCGGCATCAAATTGTTTCATAACCTCAGCTTTGATTTTCTCGGACATCTCTGGACGCATACGGCGGACCTTTTGTTTTACCGGAGGGCAGTCTTCCTTGGTAGGCAAGTGATGAACCACAATGTCGGTATCCAAACCAGGCATGTCTTCGTAAGACCAAGCAAAGATTTCCACATAGTCATGCAACATCTGAATCAACCGTTGTTTCACACTGAGCTCTAGATTGGCAGCAATCTTGACTTCCTTTCTGTCTGTCTCAGTACCCAGATTTACCGTTTCCACTGGCTCTTCATGTGGCTGAATGGCCCTCTCTTCCTGGAGTAGTAGTCTTGCAAGTTCACCAGGCACTTCGCAATCATCTTCACCTTCGTCTTCGACTAAGTTGATCGGATTTTCGAAGTCATAACTGGCAGTAACAGAGTCATTACCAGTGAGATCCAGAGTGGATTGGAACCTGTATAAGTGAGTGTGTGTAAATATAGCTGTTTTTGCAATATATAATAAAGAAAGAAAAGGAGCGCAAGATTTTGAAATGCAACAAACGTCCAATGTTTTGATTAATGATATATGAAAATGACATACAAAAGCCCTCACAAATGAAGCCATGGTGCCCCGGGTAGGACACCGAGCCATAAATGTTTCAACATATTGTTTGTTACAAATTGGAAACAAAAGAGTTCATTACTGAGTGACAAAAGTAATAGGTGTAAAGTCTTTGGCAGTCCAGTTGCTTGGTCCACTGTCGGTTGTTTGGTAGATCCAGCTGTCAAATTTCGATTCCTCCGTGTCGTCTTCAATAGCATTCACTCCTGGGTTGGTGATGAACACGGGAGGTCTTCCAATCCTTGCTTTACGAACAGCCCTCTGAGCCTCTACAGTGAAGCCCAAACAAAACTTGTCGGTCTTCGGAGTGAAGTCAGGAAGTCGGCCCCAGTTTGTGCACTCACCCTTCTCAATCACAGCCTGGGCATCCTTTAAGGAAGCCATCTTCAAAGGAGGGTCTTCAATCACAGTTTCAGCTGATGCCAGTGTCTGAGGCACCTCTTCAAAGTGTTGAAAGGGGGTTTCAATGAACTCCCCATCCATCTCTATGTACCGGAATGAGTTAAGGTGGCTGACCATATATTCTTCCTCCCCTTGAACTGTAACAATCTTTCCTCTGACTGGGTACTTAAGCTTCTGATGCAGTGTGGAGGTCACAGCTCCAGCCTTGTGGATCCATGGATGGCCCAGCAAACAAGAGTAGGATGGACGGATGTCCATCACATAGAAAGTTGAATCAAAAACTTGAGAACCAACCCTGATCGGAATGTCAACTTCGCCATGTACCATCCTTTTTGAACCGTCAAAGGCTCGGACAACAATGTTACTAGGATTGAGCTCCAGACCCTCACAATCCAATCTGTTTAGGGCCTTCTTGGGCAATACATTCAATGAAGAACCGGTGTCTACCAACACATGGGCAAGAGTAGTGCCCCTGCATTCAATAGAGACATGCAGGGCATCATTATGGTTCTTTCCTTTTGCATTCAGATCGGCGTCAGAGAAGCCCAGACCATTATCAGCAGTCAAGTTGGCCACACAATCAGTAAATTGATCAGCAGACGTTTCTTGTGGCACATGGGCCGTCTTTAGGAAGGAGATCAGGGCCTTGGCATGGGCCTCTGAACACAACAACAGCGATAGCATAGAAATCTTTGATGGGGTGTGCCCCAACTGCTCAACCACATTGAAATCACTTTTCTTGATAATCTTGAGGATCTCCTCCATCTCTTGCTGGGAGGCTTCAATGGTGGTTGTCTTCGGCGCCTCCGTCAGGGCGGGAAAATCAGTAGCAATCCCTTTGCCCCGAGCGTCAGATGACTCGGCAGCAGGGGTAGAAACAGGAATTTGATTAGAAAGTGGAACATGCACACTTGCAGGTGTGATGATAAGGGGTTTCTGAATAGCTGGTGGCGCAATATCTAGCGAGAACAGCCTACCACTGCGAGTAATTTTGGCAGGCCCGGTGATGTTACTGACGCTGGTACTTGTATCAAACTCTTGCTTTACTCCAAGAACATAAACATCTGCCCTATAGTGCCATGGGACAGCTTTGTCGGATGTATATGGGAGAGGCCCCGGAACTGTGATGATGATAGGAGCAATCTTCTGAGTGGACATGATTTTGACAGGCTTCTTTGAAGGAGCCTTGGGAGGTTTGTTGAAAATAGTGACAATAGAAACTTCTTCGGCAGGGGCAGCAGGAACGGCAATTTTCTCGAACAAGATTTCTTTGCTATCCATCAGGCTTTGGATACCTGATTTCAGCAAAGGACAACCAAAAGGCGAAACAGCACATAGAAGGCAATCTTCACCACATCCCGGAAATAAACCGGCTAGCAACAGATTCCTTTTAACAGTTGATAACGGAGTAACAATCTCTTCCACGGAGGCTACATATTGGTCTTCTTCCACAACACTCACTCCATGCTGGGGAATGGGAGCAGTCACAACATTGGGTCTTTCGGGCGCCTCAAACTGTATTTCCTTAGCATCAATAAGGTCTTGAACCTTATTCCTCAGAGCCCAACAATCGTCCGTAGTATGCCCGGGGCTATCAGAGTGATAAGTGCAACGGGCGTTGGGGTTGTACTTTAGAGAAGCTGTGTTCACTACTTTCGGAGCTTCTTTGACAGTTACCAGGTTGGTTGACAGTAGTTGCGGAAAAATCTGAGACAGGGTCATACTAAGTCGGGTGTACTGCCTTTTGGGTCTCTCACCCCTTTGTTGATTATACTGCTGAGGAGCAGCAACAGGCTTTGAAATTACCAATGCATTGACAGCCGGGCGGCGTTCCGGCTTAACTTGTCTTCTAGGACCATAAACAACACTAGCTTCTTTCTTGAAAGGCTTCTTCTCAGTACTCGCAGCGGCACCTTTCTGTATCTTCCCCGACTTGATACCAGCTTCTATCCTCTCACCAATCAAGATCAAATCTGTAAACCCAGCAGAAGAATTACCAATCAGATGGTTAAAGAACGGACCAGACAAGGTCCCTAAGAACATGTCAACAAGTTCACGGTCAGTCAAAGGTGGCTGCACCCTGCCAGCCAAGTCTCTCCACTTTTGCGCATACTCCTTAAATCCTTCGCCTGTTCCCAATGACATACCCTGAAGTTGGGTACGCGTGGGAGCGAGGTCAGAATTGTACTGATATTGTTTATAAAATGCGGTGGCCAAGTCTTCCCAGTTTAGGATACTGGCTCCATCCAGCTGATAAAACCACTCGAGTTGAGCCCTTGAAAGGCTATCCTGAAAGAAATGGATCCAAAGGTTCTTGTCTGCAGTGTAAGGTTGGATCTTCCTTACATATGATCTGAGATGCATTTTTGGGCAGGATAGCCCGTCATATCTTGCAAAAGCTGGCACTTTGAACTTCGGGGGATCACAATTCCGGCAACTAATCCCAAGTCTTCGAAATCTAAGCCGGGAACTCTCTGCAGCTCCATAGCTGCCAACCTGTCTTCCAAGCCTTTGTACTTATCATCGGCGGGCGGGTATTGTTGATCAGAGTAGTCTTCATCTTCTTCAGCCTCCTCTTCTTCAACCTCGGATTCGGAAGGTACCGCAGCCGCATTCCCTTTACTGGTTCCCTCTTCAGATGTAGGGGGAAATTCAAGGACTCTTCTGGCTTCACCCTCAAACCTTCTTCCTAGGGTAGCCACCCCGATTCTCTTCTTCTTCTTTTTCACTTGCTCTTTGTTCCCCAGCAAGGCTTTCAGATCTTCCTGACCCTTAGCCAAGGTCATCAGGAGTTGTTTAAACTATGAGTTCTGAGACTGCAAGTCCTTGACCGTCTGTTCGAGATCCATCTTACTGAAATAAACAGCAGAAAGATAAGGAAACCTAGTGTGGAGACCTGCTTATGCACATGATGAATGGTATGCTTATGTATGCAATGCATTCAAGGATTTAGAAAGTTCAAAATTGTTGCAAACAAAAAGAACGCACGTCATATTAATAAGAAGAAATTTGTCAGTACATAAATGCCCCATGGGCCAAATATTACAAAAAACTTCTCAAGGTAAAAAGACGTTGCGCATCCTCTTTGGTGCGATGTAGGTGTTGATGGTCTCTTCCTCATGGAGTCGGCAGGTAAGTTCCAAAACCTTCTTCTCACTGGCGTAGAAGTTGGCTTCAAAAGTGTTCCTTTCCTCCTTGAGTTGGATCCAACTCTTCTGCATCTCCTCCCACGATGTAGGCATGTCAGGATATAGGATGGTGTAGAGAACCTCTCCTTCCTTAACGGGCTCTTTAATCACAGAGAGAACATGAGGGTAAGGCATCATTAGACTTTGGGCTCGGGCTCGTACCCACTTGAGATAAGGCTCAAGAGGGATGGAGTTCTTGTGTCCCAGTGTCTTGCTGTCAACCTTGTTAGGCATCCTCCAAGCTCTAATGAATCTTTGGCGAAGTCCTTACGCATCGTTGTCGAAGTCAAAAACTAGGTTAGGGATCAACATGTCGTGAGGGCCATCTCTTCGTGCATATCCAAATTGTCTCAAAGCTAGACAAGGGTTGTAGGTAATGCCTCCTCTAATGCCAAGCAATGGAACATTAGGGAACTCTCCACAACGATCGACGATGATGACATTTTCTCTGGATCGAGAACACCAATGTACATCAGAGTGAGTGAGGGTCATCAACCATTGTGACCACCTTAATCCTTGGTCATTCTTCAAGACAGATTGTGGAAGATGCGAAATAAACCACCTTGCAAGGAGAGGAGTACAGCACATGAGAACACCCCTCTTTCTCATTGTTCGTGTGTAAAATGAGTGAAGAATGTCCCCAAGCAATGTTGGTATTGGATTCCTGGATAAGAAGATTTTGACGGCGTTGACATCTACAAGTTGGTCCAAATTTGGGAACAAGACCAACCCATAGATAAGGAGTGCCACAATTTCTTCAAAGGCTTGTAGGTCCAATGAATTCCAACACTCTTGTGCCTTCTCAAATAAGAATTTTGCTAAGAAGCCTTTGACACCGCTTCTAGTTTCCCAATGCCCCTTGATGTCAGATGGCTGTAGGTGTAGTGCTTGAGCAACATCTTCAGGCTTTGGTTCCTTTTCCGTACCGTTGTAGGGTAGTTGATTAAGGATAGGAATTCTCAGGAGTTGAGAAAATTCCTCCAAAGTGGGCACCAACTGGTAGTCGGGGAAAGTGAAACAGTGGTGAAGAGGGTCAAAGAACTGGAACAGCACCTTCATCATGTCCTCTTCAATGTTGGTGTTGACTAAGCTGAGCAGTCTACCATATCTTTCACTGAAGGGAGAGCTTTCCGGAATTCTGGATGTGAGCTCCTTGAGTTGAGGAGGGATTCTCACAAGGTTGACTTGGATAGTTTTCCTGCGAGGAATTTCCATGACCTACAAAACAAGAACAAAGATGAAGATCTAAACCCTTGAAATGGTTAGCATATGCATATGATGCTTTATGATGTTCATGATGTATGCACAAACATATGTACAAGCAATTCACACAAAACCCTAGTTTCATGCTTGCATGGGGTTTCATAGGTAAGTACCCTCTTGAGTGTAGTTGGCTTAAAAACCTGTCCTATAAATAGTAATCGGGTTCTAAGGAGCTCAATATCATTGGATTGTTTTCCATGTTCATTGTTTTGGTTTAGCCACTTAACTAGCGACCAAAATATTCCAAGAAAACAACCCTCAATGAGTGTAGTATCGAGTACCTACCAACTTCGGACTGCACCAAAGCCGGTCATCTCACTACCCCTAATGAAAGGCCAAGATGGTCAAGTAAGGTTCTAGGTCATTAGTGCTTAGTGACATCTCTCAGCGGCCTCGTACTCTCCTTGATTAAACTCAAGGGTTACCGGTACTCACAAATATGTCGCACTAATATAGTTATTGCTTCAACCATGTCGGTATACCCCACACAGTTTCCACAATGTATTGCTATCTATGAATGTTTCCCCAAATCCGGGTGTAGGATTGCAAACCCAAACAAGAGAGCCAAGATGTAAAGCACTCAAAGCAAACAATTAGTCATGCAAGAGGGTGATCTAAGCCCTAAGGTTACTCCACTTAAAAAGTTTTCCCCAGCAGAGTCGCCAGTTCTGTGATACGGTGGGAGAACTGACTTGAGGTTTTACGTTTGTTTTCGCAAATGTTTCGGTTGAGCAAGAGTCGCCACCGACTTTTTATTTTATCCTAAGGAAAGGTTAAAAAGCACAGCAAAAAACTTTGAGATGTTTTTTTGGGTTCGGGGAGTAGATTATAGAAAGGGAAGGTATTAGCACCCTTTCTATCCATGGTTATCCATGGGCTCTTAGTTACTTGCTTAGATCACTTGCCTTTGATTTTCATTTGTTTGAAATGGTGCTTTTAATTGTTTGAAATGGTGCTTTGTGTGTGGGTTTGAAAAATGTTTTGAAAAGAGGCCAATGTGGTGGCAACCTTTGTAATGATCCATGTTGGGATGTATACAAAGGTGTATGTCTTTTGAAAAGTTTTCAATTGTTTTTGAAAGTTGTTTTTGAAAGGGTGTTGTGATGTGTGTTTTGAAAAATAGGCAAGTGTTTTTGTTTTGCAAGTTGGCAAGTAACCAAGAGTTATCTACCCTAAATTTCTCAAAGATTATTGTTATGTTTTAACCCTTTTGACAATTTTGTTCCACCATTGTATTTGGTGGACAATCTTGTGTTAGGATGTGTGAACGGGACGGGCGCGGGTCATCGTTTAGACCATGATTGCAATAGTGCCAAGTGTCTTTGGGCAATTTTTCCTTTAAGGGACTTGATCATTTTTAGGCAACTTTCGAAAGCGTCATCGAGGGACTATGATCATTTGAATTGTTTTGTTTTGTTTTGCCAAAGACACCTAGAATGCAATATGGCCCATTATTGAAGGCAACAAGTGGAATACCCTAGGGGTGCAAGTGTGATTAGTGTTGTCCATTTTCATGCTTGTTTATCTTGAATTTAGGTCAAACTATTTGTTGTTTTTGATTTGCATACAAAACCCTAATTCTATCATGGCATATTTAGAAAGCTTTAAAGTGCGAAATTTAAAGGTCCTAAGTTATTACAACACAAATATGGGATGGGGGTACAAATGTTCAAATGGGGATATTTTAGCAAGAAATTAAACCTAAACTATTACATCCAAATTGAAATTTTTTACAAGGTATTTAATTGCACAATAATTAAATAAAAATATAGTAAATATGCAAGATGCAAAAAATGATTTTTTTTATATGTATGTAAAAAGGTATTTTTATGTGACAAATAAACAAAAATAAAAAGGATTAATTTTTGGTATTTTTGATGTTTTTAGGGTAAAACCCTAATTTTGCTAAATAAAATGTATTAATTATTTATTATATGCAATATTTATTGATTATGTATAAAAATAAATAAAAAGAAAGTATATTGTAAAAAAGTTATTTTTTAAGTTAAATACTAATAAAAATAAAAAAGTATTATTTTTTGTGTTTTTATCCTAAATATTATAATAAATATATAAATATTTATATTATTTACTAAATATATTAAATATGTACAAAAATAAAATATTTAATATTTACAAAAAAAAAGTATATTTTTTATAAAATATTTTTAGAAGATAAAATAAAATAAAATTAGAAAATAAATGTATTTTGTATTGCTTTTAAAATTCTAAACAAAAAAAGTATTAGGTATTTATTTATATATATAACTAAATGAAACAAATAAATATCAAATAAAATGCAAAAAATGTGAGAAAAATATTTTTAATATTTTTTTATGCTTTAATAAAAAATAACAAATCAGAATCAAAAAGAAAAAATTGAAAATGACAAATAAAACTCAAAATGGGCCAGGGGGGTGCATGTGTAAAACAGTGGTGCAAAAAGGAAAAACAACATAGGCCCAGCCCAAAGAGGTTGTCTTCAACCTCCAGCAACAAAAATGTCAAAAACGCGCGCCTTTCCCTCCTGGTTCAAACATCCTGATTCCTGGACTTTTAGCACAAACTTATAACATGAAAAATGTCAAGCATCAAGCCACGATTCCATACATACCAAGAACTTGATCTAACTCTCAGAAATGAGAGAGAATTTCTCCATCCCTAATTCTTAACCTAAGTTTTTGTCAATGTTCAGGTCTTAAATTCTCTCAGCATATGCAATATAAATAGAAAGTGAGGATATGAGTGGCTTCAGGGACATGAGTATGACACTTTTCATTCATAAACTTAAAGCTAACTCTTCCTAGATTGAGAGATAGAAGTCCATGAACTTACCTGTTCAGCTTGGATCGTGTCTGGCAATGGAGGTACTTTCAGTGCAATGTGAGGACTTGTACAGCTTGCTTGAAGGTCAGGGATGCTTCTCCAACCTTTAGCTTGCTTTGAAACCAAATGAATCAAGCTATAGAAGTCAACCTGCAAAACAGAAAAAGTGAAAATGGTGAAGTTGGTTAGAGATGTTACAGGTCGTGTCTAATGCTTGGGATAGTTTGTGTAGATGGTATGGAGTGTGTATGAACTGGTTTTGGCCAAGGCGCACAAATGGATTGAGTTATGGAAGTCCAACTGCAGAGGTGACTCTGTTTTTTGCAGTAGGAGGGTGTTTTGAGGTTTAGGGAGGTATGGAAGGTAGATAGCTCGTGCCTTAGCTCAGGCTTGATGTATGGAATGTGTTCAACAAGTTTTTCTAAGCTTGTGGTTGCAGCAATGTGAGTTGTGTTACAAAATGCAAGGTTTCTTCTAACTTAAGCAAAAATTGCCAACTTGGTTTCTAGACTTGTGCAGGCCCCCTAATCATGCTGCAACTATCCCTCTTGATCAGTGTGATATGTTCCTGAACTTGTGCCAAAAGGATTTGCATTGTACTACTTGGATTGCAAATTTGACATAAAGCCATACTTTTCAAAAATGGATAAAGTGCTTTTTCTAATTAAGGCTTAATTCTTCATACAATGACCAAATGCACAAAATAATGCCTTGGCACAATGGATTGGCATTTAATTATTGAGTAAGAAAAGGATTAGAGGCCTGTAACTAGCTTGCTCATGCTGATTTGAAAAATTGCACAAGTTATGAACATGGAAATGGCTCATGAACAAAGTGATTTTTGCCCATATTGCCAAATTCGATTCTCCCTAACTACAAGGGTGTTTGATGAGTTCTTGGACATTTTGGAAAGCTTGGAATGTGTACTACAATCCATATTTGTAATGTAAGTTGAAATTCCAAGTGGAAGCATGTGAAAAATGGCCATGAAGTTAGGCAAAAATCCTGCCTAAAATAGGTCAAAAATTTTCTAAGTTAAGAATGTTTTGCACCCTTGTTCCAAAAATCATAACTTGAGCTACAAGCTTCTTTTGAAGAAACTTTGTGAATCAAAGTTGTAGATTTTGCAATGGAATACAATTTTCATGTTTTGAGTTTTCCTTGAATCCAAATGTATCTTGATGAAAAAGTGGGACAAAGTTAGGAAAAAATTAGGGATTTTCATAACTTAGAAAAATTCTAAGTTATGAAAATTCTTCATTTTAAACCCTAATTTGTGATTTTTGATTTCTTGATGAACAAGTTTCATATTTTGACATGTTTTGATGAAAAATGAATCTTGACACTTGATTTTGACCAAAAAGTCAAAGTTTGACTTTTCAGTATACAGTCAAAAATTGATCAATTGACTGGAAAATTCATCTGTCAATCTTGTGCATTTGGGATCTTTTGAACTTGTTGAACATGTCAAGATAATTCCATGGGGTCCTTGAGTCCATATGTGAGCTTGGTTTGCCATTGGCTAGGTTAAACAGTCAAAAATTGCCTTTGTGCAATCAAAACCCTAAAAATGACCATTTTGCCCTTTTGGTGATCTGATCAAATTTCTTGTGGAATTGTGATCCAAACTTGACCAAATGGTTCATATGAGTTCATAATGTTGATGTGGGTCAAAAATCATGAGGTTTGACTGTCAATTGACCACAGTTGACTTTTTCTCCAATACAACTGATTTCTAGGTCAACTGTCCAATTGACTGGGCAAAGATTGGAATCAAGGCTTGAAACTTGGTATGGATAAACTTGGGAGTCCAATATGAAGCATGAAAGTCATCTTAGGCATTTTAGGTCAAAACATCTTTGTGCAAACTCAAACCCTAATTTGGGTCAACAGTGCAAAGGAGGAGTCTTGAGCAGAGCAAACCCTAACTGGATCTTGAGCTCCAAGGGTCTTGTGGTGAGAAAAAAATGAAATGGGAGGGAAAATTTTGGGGTACAACACCTTTCATCAGGCGTATCTTTTGAGAAGACTATCAGGTTACATAAGTAGTCAATGGTGTTTGTTGATTTGATCTTGTACCTGAAAAAGGTAAAGAATTAGTCACATGCAATGTCATGATATATGAAATGCATTGTGATGATGCTCTCAAAATAAATGAGATTATGATGTATGTGATGTGTATGCACATGCCATGATGCATGAATATGGGATGTTATCGCGATACTTTAGTCTAGAAAAATAAATCCCGGACCACTGTTGGAAAGTATTGGAAGGCTGAATCCTTTATTTCCGCTGGGGATGGTGAATGGAGATGATTCGCCGGGGATTTCCTCTTTCTATTTGAGGATAACCTGCTGGGGATTGATTCTACTTGAGAATTGATTCTGCTTGAGAATAACTCTGTGGAGCAAGATGCTTGCTGGAAGATTCTGCCGCTGTAGAGAAATAAACTCTATTGGGGAATGAACTTCCGTAGTTAGAGAAATAGTCCCTACTTGGGAGGAGGTTTTATAACTATTTGAACTGGGCTGGGGAAAACAGACTTTAGTTGGAGAATGTAATCCCTGCTTGGGGAAGAAGAGGGCAAAACTCTGGTTGTTTCTGCTCTGTGGGGAACATAGATGTCACAGACGTTTGTTGAGGATACGACGATGACTTCGCCTCAGGATGTTTCTGCCCCTGTGCTTGCTGGAGGTTTTGTGGATGGATCTATGTCGTGATTATACTTAAACATGTATTGAATGAGTGTCAGAATGACATCCGTCTTTAGATCGTATATGCACTGTACTTAGAAGATGGTCTGAATAAGTATCAGGATGACATCCGTCTTTGGATCATACCTAAACCATTTCGAGAAGAATAAGTATCAGGATGATATCTGTCTTTGGATCGTACCTGAACTGTTTCTAGATGAGAATCTGGAGTAAGTGTCAGGTGGCATTCGTTCTTGGATCGTACCTGAACCGTTTCTAGATGATAATCTGCTTTATTCAGAATGTTTCTGTTGGGAATTCTTGTTTTGTTATTTTGATAAGAAATCCATTGAGGAACAGTGATTTTGCTTGGTTGTACGTGATTCGTTGCTTGAGTTCATGTTTAATGCCCCAAGTGATTCAGATGGATATCTGCCCCTGGCTATTTGACATTTTTGAGAGATTCCTTGAATTTTGACTTGACTGCCCCAAATGATGGACAATGATCATGCCGTGCCCCTTGGTTGGAAGTGTTTTTCCACTTGAGGTGAACCTTTTCATTGAGAAAGTTTTTTGTTCACTAGATATTCGTCATGCAAATTTCTCTGCTATTGAACAAATAGTCATATGCAAACAATGATATTTTAAGAATGCAAAGCTTATGTCTGTCTTGAAGTTTGAAAATTCATTTTTTAGTAAAACAAACAAATTTTGTAAAAGTGTGATATCAACTTGGGATTTATAGCGAACCCTACAGGAGTCAGGATACCTTTTGTAACAATATGCTTTTGAACTAACCCCTGCTTCAGCTAGGACTTTTAAGGGTTATAATGTGGCCTGGTTCATGGTTTAAGAAACAAAGAATAAAGGCTCAACATTTATTTGTACCCACCCGTTCTTCGTGATGTTCTTCAGTCTTATGCTCTACTAATTGTGCGTTCATATCCTAATTGAGTCTGGCATCTTGTCCTTGGTGTTCCGATGATGGTTCAGATACTGAAAGTTTCTTTCGACGAGGCAGTCATTTTTGTAATTATTTTTGTCGAGGACTTGTAGGACCTATTTGTTTTTGATTTTACTATCCCTGTCTTTTTCTTGAACTATTTCTTTTTGTGATCACAGTCAGCGGGATGCCCCCGTTTTTCTTAAGTCTCCTTCATAGGTTTTGACTTAATGGGCTTTTACTTTGAGAGATAATGATTGCCTGTCTTGACGATTATGCGTAACCATCAACGTCTTTTGATTTGGAAGGACGTCTTTGATGCCATTCATTGTGTACGAAGCAGAAGATTGCGACTGAATGTGCATCTGAATTAACTGAGAAAAACTACCCTGCCCCAGGTTATAATTAAGTGTTTTAATTTGTGTGAAAATAAAAACTCCTTCTTCTTTGGCTCAAAGGGATTGACTAGGGACTATCTTCCTTATAACTCCACTGTTTTAGATTTGAAACAATGCCCGTACATTATCAGCAAGGTCTATTCAAAAGCACACTGTGTGAGATTGTGGTATTGTTTTTGTCATCCTCCCTCTAAAGGCTTAGAGCTTTTAATCGAGAGTTGAATATCACAAAAGGAAAGCAATTTAAATATAGTGAATACAAATGAAATGATTCCAAACAGACATGAAGTAACAATGTTTGACATGAATAAATGTTCAAGCAATCAAACAAAAATTACAATTTGAAAATTCTAATGAATAAAAGCTTCTTCGTCTTATCTTATCACTTAAGATGGCGTGCCTTGGAGGGATGGCAGAAGAACTCAGCCCGACCGTCTTGTGTAAACTCCAACACTCCTTCATCAATCAAGTTTTGAATTTTGTATTTCAACATCCAACAATCATCAGTATTATGCCCCGGGCTATTGGAGTGATATGCACACCTTGCATCAGGGTTGTAGTTAGGGGAAGAAGTTTTGGGATTCGGATGAGGCCCTATCAACGTAACCAGATTCATCCTCAACATGTGTTATAAAGCTTGAGACATCGGCATGTTGAGTTTGGTAAACTGCCTCTTGGGTGTATCCAGCTTACTCTGATTAAGCCATTATTTTTGGCGAGGTTGTTGTCAGACCCGTGAGGTAGTAGAAATTTGGAAAGGTCCACTCTTCACCAAACCAACCTCTTGTCTTCTCGGAGGTTGACCAATGACTTAGACCCCGGCCTCGACTGCTTGCCTCATACGATTGTGTCCGTCTTGATGAAGTTTGTTGATAGTGGCCCTCAGCTCTTTTTGTCCCCGGGCTAGGCCTTGGATAAGAGCCATCTGCCCCAGCATCTGGGTTCTCAATGCTTCTACCTCAGCTTGCAATTGTTCCAACCGTTCGTCCTTATTGTCTTCAAGACTTTTCTTGCTCAGGTCCCCAGTGAGGAGTGCTTTCAACTCTTCCTGCCCCTTGGATAGGTTTTGGAACGTTTCCATGAACTGAGCCTCTTGAATTTGGAGATCTCTGTTGTCTTGTTTGAGAGCCATTGCTGAAATAAACAGCGAGAACATGAGAGACATGTACTGGAGACTACCAGTAATTCAATGACATGTATGTATGCAAATGTTTTCAAGGATCTTGCAGGGTAAACAAGAAAAATGTTAGGCGTTGAACTTTACAACTTTGCAGCACTTCGTATCGTTGAAGATCCTTCTACAAGAGTCAAGCTCACCATATCAAGTGGGTCATAGCCCCTGACTCAAGTGGTTGAGTTTTGATATTCTGACGACATTGGATAGAGGAAAATAAATCCCCTTTGCCCCTTGCTAGATATCTGATGTATCATAACCTTTATCACAAACCCTTGAGATCCTTGAAATGGTTAAGGAAATGCTGTGGCATGATGTTATGATGTGTATGCTATGCATTAAGCAAAAGTGTGAGGTGGTGTAAGCAAGTAAACCCTGCAAGAAATCCAGGTTGTTGGATAATGACTGTAAACAAATCCTGCAAGGAAATCATGTTGTTAGATAAAAAAGCAACCATGCAAGGAGTTCAAGTGGTTAGACAATGAAAGCAAACAAGTCACACAAATATCCTTAGGTTCAGGCTTGCATGGAGTTTGTAAGTAAGTACCCTCTTGAATGTTCAGTTGGCTCAACCTGTCCTATCAATAGTAACCAGGTTCTAAGGAGCCTCTATATCACTGACCTTCCCTTCAGAAATTGTTTCAGCTCTGCACTGAAGTATTGCGGTCAAAAAATCCCGAAAGTCTAGCCTCAATGAGTGTAGTATCGAGTATTAACCAATCTTCGATCAGAACCAAAGCCGGTTATCTCACTACTTCCTAATGGCTAGGATGAGTCAATTAAAGGTTCTAAAGGTTAGTTAGCGCTAAGTGACACTATGAAGAAGCCTAATGTTATCCTTAACTTACTCAAGGAACATTAGTACAATCCAAAGCATCGCGCTAACGTAGCCACCACTTTGTCCGTATCGGTCTAGGCCGTACAACCTCCATGGTTTATTGCTGCTTACCTAATAAGGTGCCCTAGATCCGAGTGTAGGATCTTTTAGTAACAACCCAAACAAGCCCTCAAGAGATAAAGCATACAAATCAAGCAAATACATAAGTTTTTTTATTTTTTTAAAATGAACTAACTCTAAGGTAACCCCACTTTTTATATATTCCCCAGCAGAGTCGCCAGTTCTATGATATGGTGGCAGAACCGACTATTATATACTGGCTTTTCATTTTTTGTTCGCAAATATGCGGTAAGCAAGAGTCGCCACCATCTTTTCTTTTATCCAACAAAGGAAAGGGTGAAAAGAACAAAAAAGACCTTTTCGAGATATTTTCTGAGTAAGGGGGTAGATTATGGAAAGGGAAGGTGTTAGCACCCTTTCCATATGTGGTTTTCCACGGGCTCTTAGAGGTTTGCTCATTTTGAAATACTTTGGTGCTTTGTGCATTTGAAAATGTTTTGAAAAGCCTTAGTGAGGCTATTTGCTTTGTTTTTAACTCTTGTATCGGTCCTCAAGAGTGTTAACAAAGCAAATGTTTTGAAATTGTTTTTTTGAAAAGTTGTTTTTGTGTGTAAGTGCAAAAATGGTTGAGCAAACTTCAAACAACTATCTACTTTGTTACTCGAAAAGGTAGTTCTTTTCTTCCTATCCTTTAGACAGTGTTATCCTACTATTAGTGAGTAGGTAGCCCTATCGTTGGATGTTTTAAGGGATAATTGGAGGGACGTTACAGTCACGAAGGAAATTTATGGAGATGCTTTAGCAATTCTGTTTTAGGGACTAGATCATTTACCGAGAAGGCAACTGTAGGGTCATCGAGGGACTATGATCTTTTGATTTTGCGGGTCTTTGCTAAAGCATTCCTGCCCCATGACTGTTTTATTGAGGCAACCAAAGTGGGCGTACCTTAGAGGTGCTTGTGTGTAATTGTGTTCAATTAAGTTATTTTATCTTTAAACATTTAGGTGTTCTACCGTTTATATTCAGATCTTGTCATGCAATCCTAGTTAGCATACATCTAAGCAGTTAATATATGTACAGGAATTTAAAGTGCGGGAATTGTAAATCCTACGCTATTACAAGGCTTTGGGACGGTTACATAAAAATGAGAGAAACTAAAAGTGCGGAATTTTAAATCTAAAGCTATTACAACTATGAGCAGTTACAATAAAATAAAATGCGCACGAATTTCAAAAAATAACGTCTAAAAATCCTAAGAATAAAATCTTTTTGTTGTTTTATTTTATTTTGGGAAAATGATCTAAATCTTTTTAATTTTAGTTTTTTTTATAGAAAATGTTAAGATAATTAAATGATTAATTGATAAAATTAATTTAATGAAAAAAAAATCCTAATATTTTTGTGGTTTTTGGATTGATTTTTATGTTGATAAAAAAAAGAGAAAAAAAGTTAAAACAAAGCTGAAATCAAAGGAACAAGCAGTAAATCGAAGAAGGAGTAATTCTGAAGACCTGGATCGAAAGAGGCTTGGGTTGTCTTTCGATCCAACGAAGAGGCTTAATCAAAGGTGCATGAGGGGCTGAACTTTAGGGGTGTTCGATATTGATATGTCATCCTTCGATCTTTGAACCCTGGATCCAGTTCGAAGCTGAGCTGCTTCGAAGCTCTGAACAAGGTTCTGAGGGGATGTTTCCTGTAAAACAAAACAAATGTTAGAGATCCAGGGGGGACTTTACCCCCCTGATTCGAATCTCCTCCCAATTCGACTCCTTCCTTAATTTTAATCTGTTGAGTCTGGGTCTGGGTTCGTTTTATCTTAGGATTCGAAGGAACAACTTAGATCGTGCCCCATAAATGGAACAATCCCATCTCTTTACTTTAGCTTACATGCATTATAATCAGTAATAACGATAATATATGTGCAATGTGTATTTAAATGTCATGAAGGTGCAATTTTGGTTTTGCAAACCCTTACCAATCGAAGATGATGATCTGTGGCCCTGGGTGTGGAGATGTTTGCTTAGGAGTTCGGGTGGACTCCTGGATGAGGGAACCTGCAAAAGGTGTTTCGATTGTGAGGATTTTGGGATTTTTAAGCAGTGCCTGTGTGTGGTTTCTTCGTGTGCAGTATGTATGCGTGTTCGTCTCACTATGTCCCCTCTTTCGTCCGCCCTCTCCTCCTCTGGTAATGTGTCCTTGGCCTCATATTTATAGGAGTGTGCAGGCACATAGTAAAGGTAAGAGATAACCACTTAAACATGTCCTTAAAGCCACGAGATAAGAATCAGACAAATTAAAAGCATTCCTTTTTTGAAACATTCATGTCTCTTTGGAAATCTTTGATTAACCTGGACACTTGACTCCTTCGAACACCCTCTAGCGTTTCTCTTCAAATGGACTGGGAGTTGTCTCCTTCGAATGGACTTCTTATGCACCCTTCAAATGAGTCATTTTTACCTCCTTCGAATGGCTTTCTTATACACCCTTCAAATGAGTCATTGTTGCCTCCTTCGAATGGCCTATAAGTTGCCTCCTTCGAATGGCCTATGAGTTGCCTCCTTCGAATGGCCTTCTTATACACCCTTCGAATGAGTCATTTTACCTCCTTCGAATTGCCTTTGAGTTGCCTCCTTCGAATGGCCTTCTTATACACCCTTCGAATGAGTCATTGTTGCCTCGTTCGAATGGCCTATAAGTTGCCTCCTTCGAATGGCCTATGAGTTTCCTCCTTCGAATGGCCTATGAGTTGCCTCCTTCGAATGAACTTCTTATACACCCTTCGAATGAGTCATCGTTGCCTCCTTCAAATGGACCTTTTGGAATGCCAATCGAAAGGCGCCATGTAGATAAGAAGGAGTTTCCCCTCAAACAATAGAACAATAATTCCCAATGGAAACATCCTAAAACAAGAGGAGCGTACTCTTCATCCCCAACAGTAGTCTGAGAGCTTATTTCCCAAGGCTCATCAGCATGTTGTCAAGGATTTATTTTCCTAGACAAAGACACACTGCAAGGAACGCATCACATTCATAAACCATAACACATACATGACAAATGCATACAGCATAATCTCATTTATTTTGAGAACATCATTACGCCATGCATATATCTACACGTGACTAACCTTTTTCCTTGTCGAAAAATCTACAGACGAAGACATCTACCACTCCATTTTAAATCAACCAAAAGATTTATCATGAGACCCTCCCCAGTCACTCTGAATGGCATCTCTAAGCTCATTCCCTACACAGTAAACTAACACATCATCGAGTGCAAATTTCTGGGCACTTTAGTGTTCAATCATCTTCCACCTTCAAGTCACGAATGACAAGCGTGCCAATCTAACTCTTCAGGTTTAAGAAGATTGAACAGGGGCAGCTGTTGTACCCCAAAATTTTCCCTTTTATTCCTCGAGGATTTTCTCACAAGATCTTCCATGACATCGAGTTTGCAGCACTGATACACCAATTTAGGTTTGGAATTGGCACAAGGGCAAAATGGTCAATCGCAAACTGAAAAGTCAAACTTTGACTTTTGGATCAAAATCAAGTTTCAAGAATCATATTATGTTGAAAAAGTAAAGATTCTAAATACTTAGAAATTTTTCTAAGTGTTTAAGAAATATGACAAGTTTAGAACTTCTGGCTAGATTTTCATCATGATGCAAGTTAATTTAGGAAGAACTTCTAACACAAGAGTTGTAGATCTCAATGAGATCTAAAACATTGCATAACAGAACTTCTTCTAGAAATGCTGGGATTTCAAGTTATAAATCCTTGAAGGCACGTCCATGGAATTGAAGCATTCAGTAAATTCTAGACATTTCCAAGACAGAATTTGGTTAGAACTTCTGGGCCAGTTTTCACGAAGGTTCAACCAGAGTTTGCAAGAGTAATTCAAAGAAGTTCTACAAAGCATGTTACAAGCTTTCTGAAAAGTCTAAGAACTCCTTCAGAATATGCTGGAGCAAGGAGATTCAAAGATCAGAAGATTGGGTATTTGTTCTAAGTTGCACTGATGTTGAACTGTTGATCCAGATTAAGCTATGATACATAATCTCATATTGCAGGTTCTTGTTTTGACAAATCTCATCATCATTTAATGCTCACACCCACTTTTGAGTCTTTATCCAAAGGATTTCCCCACGTGTGAGATAGAAGTACCATTGTTGTCCTTGAAAAGCAAACTTTTGTACACGTTTATGCTGGGCCCATACATTGCTTTTGCCTCTAAGGGTACTTTTCCTTAATTCATGCTTACAAATTCAGATTAAGCGCGGCTAAAGCTGCTAACCACCATACTTGTTTTAAACTTGCTTCAAGAACAAGTCAGTGCCCTAGCATATGATGGCTGTACTCCTGACTTCTCCAAGCTACTAAATCCTTGCCTATAAATTTAACTTCATTTGCAACTGTAAAGAGGTCGAAAAATTGAAAAGAAAAGCCTTGAAACCTTGCTAAAATCTCCCAATAACTTAAAGCTGCAGCCCAAATACGAAACCTATTAAACTTCTGTTTTTTACACCCAAACTCTAATTTTCCTTGTGCATTTCTCAACCAAATCACCCACACAGCTTTTGAGATGCATTTAGAAGCCATCCCAACTTCTATTTTCAGACTGTAACACGTTCTTCATCAATCTCCCTCTCAAAAAAATCAGAACATTATTTCTTGATTGATCCAGAATGCTCCGGCCATTCATAGTTCAAGTTAAGGGTTGTTCCAGTTTTCTGAGAATTGAGGGAAGCTGACCAGAACATCACAACAGTCAGCACCAGGCTCTAGTTCACAGAACAATTTCCAACTACAAGGTAAGTTTCTTCTGACTTGTATCTCATTTAATTAGGAATTGTTAGGTTTGCATGTTCAAAAATACCTTGTAGACATCCTGACTTTGATTATGTACATATTCATAGATTTCTTGTATTTTTGCCTAAGTAGAGAGAATTTCAGTTCAGAACTTCTTGAGGAAATTAGGATTCAGAATTAGGATTAGAAAAATTCATGCTTGCTTCTGATTTACAGTTCTGATACTTTATGTTTCTGAAACCATGATGAAACTTGCCATAACTGCTATGTTTTCATTTTCTGTTTTGTTGAGAAATGGCTAAGCTGCAGATGCTTTAATTGGCGTGGAGAGGAAGATAAAGTACATCATCAGAACTTGCTTTGTAATATATGTTTATGTTTTTGCTTCTAACACCGGATGTATAGCCACCCCAGTGGTAGAGATCGTGTGCATAAGACATTAGTGTCAAGGGTCCTGAGTTCTAACCCTAGAAACACCCTTTTTACGTTTATTTCCTGACATTTTTACCCCATTAGTTGGATCAGAACTTCTAGATAAAATTCCTCCCATTTGTTTTTCAAAACAGTGACTCTGAACCAAAACTTTTAGACATTCCCATCCAACAACATTGACACCTCACATATCCATTATCAGAGCTTCTAGCTTGCCAGTGACACTAGAACTTCTAGGTTTCCAGCTACATCAGAATTTCTAGACTCTCTCAACAACCAGAACTTCTGACCTTCCAGTAACATTAGAACTTCTAGGCTTCCAGTTGTATTAGAACTTCTAGGATTTCCCTTGTTCCCAACAACCCCAGAACATCTGACCGTCCCCTTTTCTACTAACATTTTCCTTCTGACTTGCAGCGCACCAGAGTCAGAACTTCTTGTTTCAGCAACATGCTGATTCAGATTTTTATTCTCTTTTTTTTCATCACTTCTATTTTCATTAATTAAAAACACTAAAAATATCTTTATATTCATACACTTTGTTTTATTTTCCTTTAAAACAAAAAGACTAAAAATATTTTCCTAAACCAATTTATTTCTTCTCTTAACCAAAACAAAACAAATCCATTTTACATTTCTTGTATATTATTTTAATTTGGTTGTAATAGATAATTAGGACTTTAAATTCTTACAATCCCCATTTGTAAATTTGTAAACCCCATCCCCCTAATGATTGTAATAGCGTAGAATATTTATTTTCTGCAATTTATCGCTTTCATATAAATGCTAGTAAAATAGGATTTGTATGGGAAGATAAAAACAACAAGTAGACAACCCTAATAAAATAATAAATGCATGCAAATCAAACACACTATTCACACATGCACCCCTAGGGTTAACTCCACTTGTTGCCTAAAAATGGTCATGTTATGCATGTGATACATCTTAGCAAAACAATCAAAATACAAGATCATAGTCCCTCGATGACGCTTCAAATGTTTCCTTTCAAATGTTCTTAGTCCCTCAAAGAGAAATGCTAAGATATCTTACAACATTGCTATCATGACTATACGATGACCCACGCCCGTCCCTTACATCCAAAGATAAAACTTTTTACCAAATCAATGGTAAGATAGCAACATCTAAAGGAGGAGGAAAAGAACAAATACTTTTGAGTAGGTAGAAACGTTCCTAGTTGCTTGCTCACTTTCAAAACAAACATCCTTGCAAACATACACCAAACACTTTCAAAACATGAAATATTTTCTAAAAGTTTAACACTTTGTATACGTTCTTATGAGATGAGAACCATTACAAAGTTTGCCTAAACGAAAGCGCTTTTCAAGAATATTTTCAAAAACCACCACAAAGCACACTTTCAAACAAAGCAAGTGATCTAGCAAGCAACTAAGATCCCATAGATAACTATGGATGAAAAGGGTGCTAACACCTTCCCTTTTCATAATCTACCCCCCGAACTCAAGAAATAATCTCAAAGGTCTTTCCTGTTCTTTTCACCTTTTCCTTCATTGGATAAAAGAAAAGTCGGTGGCGACTCTTGCTAACCGTAACAATTACGATCAAACGCAAAACATCCCAAGTCAGTTCTCCAACTGTGTTACACATTCTATCGCAAATGTTGCGGTTAGCAAGAGTCACCACCGACTTTTCTTTTATCCAACAAAGGAAAGGGTGAAAACAATAGGAAAGACCTTTTTAAAGATTTTGAGTTCGAGGGGTGGATTATGAAAAGGGAAGGTTTTAGTACCCTTTTCACCCGTAGTTATCTACAGGCTCTTAGTTGCTAGCTCACTTTGAAAATTCTTTTTGGTGTAAGTACATTTGAAAATATTTTTGAAAAGACGCCTTAGTGCGACAAACTTTGTAATGTTTCTCGTTTCGTTGAGAACGTATGCAAAGTGTTTTTGTCTTTGAAAATATTTAGAAAAGAGTTTGTGTATGTGTGAAAAAGTTATTTTTGTTTATTTTTTGTGAGCAAGCAACTATAAGCGGTCGACCTATTCGAACGGTCTTTGTTCTTTTCCTCTTTTCCTTTAGACAATGTTATCTTACTATTAGACAGTAGGTAGCCCTATCGTTGGATGTTTTGAGGGACATGTGAGGGTCATTGTATAGTCACGAAAGCAACTCGTAGGATGCTTTATCAATTTATCGTAAGGGACTAGATCATTTACCGAAAGGCAACTTGGAAGGGTCATCGAGGGACTGTGATCTTTGTATTGAGGACTTTGCTAAACTGTCCAACATTTGAGGGACATGACTATTGTTTATCCGAGGCAACAAGTGAGGAATACCCTAGAGATGCGCATGTGCGAAGTGTGTTGTGTTTTAGTTATTAGTCTTGAGGTTAGGTTGTCTAGCGTTTGCTTTTAGTTTTTCCATACAAGCCGATTAGCATACATATAGCAGTTAAATATAGACAAATACGGAAAATAAAGTTCGGGAAATTGAATCTACGCTATTACAAAGCTTCGGGATAGGGGATATTACAAACCAAAAATGGGGAAAGAAAAATGTAAAGGGTCCTAAATTAAGCTATTACAACCTTTGGAGAATTACATACTTTATGAAAATAATGCGAATAAAAATAGATAAACGCGCAAAGAAGAAAAGAGGGGAAAGATGTAAAACCTAAAAATAATCTAAGTGATGAAAATAAATGTTTTTGTTTAGGAAAAAATAATAATTAAATTAATAGAAACCTAATTCTAATTGATTAATTATTTAAAAAAGAAAGTGATTAAATAATTAAATCAAAATTAATTAAATAAAAAAAACCTAAGTCTAATATTTTTGTGATTTTTGATTTTTATGATTAAAAGAAATTAATTAATAAAAAAAAAAAGAAAATGTAAATTAAGCAAAAAAATAATAAAAAGAAACAATGGGCCAGTTGAGAACAAGTAACTGAGGTGTATGAATCAGAAATTCCTAGGCCCAACAATGAGAAGGCCCGGGCGCTGCAAAAAGAAGGTTTGGGGGTGCAGGGAAGCAAGTGAATCCAAGCCCATTTCATCAAGCCCAGGACCTGTAAAAAATAGTGAAACAAAACAAAATGTAAAAACCTGGGGATCGAACCCAGGACCTGGAGAGGGAAGGACTTAGGAGCGCGCATGTTACCCCTGGGTTATTTTGTTCATTCGTTATATGGACATAAAACAATAAATATAATATAAAAATCAATCATATTTTAAAATAGACAAAATGTGCGCGCCAAGTGGGTCCTGATTATTTTGAATGGACGAATACAAAACAAAAGTTTAGCCATGCAAGCTCCTACCGGAGTCAACAAAAGTAAGAGACGCCGGAGTCAAACTCCGGTCGTCTTCTCCTACCAAGCAAAAATGAAAACATGTAATTCCGTAAGATTCAAAAGAAACTAAAAGGTCTATTCCATGTAAAATCATCCCCTGAGTTCAAATCTGGGCTTAAATTCAATAGACAATCACTGTATCTAGAACATGTATTCGTCCCAACCTGCTCTACATAATCTCACAAACACATATTAATACACAAAAATAATTTATATGCCATGAATAAAAAGTTTGAGGTTCTTGAAGTTTACCCTACCGCAGCTACTTGGTTTGGCTATTTTAGGCGTACTTCAGGTTTGAATAAGGGTTGGTATGAACTCCTGGGAGTCTTTGGAACACTTTGTGATGCTTGTTTTGGATTGATATAGGATGGAAGATTGATTTTCGAGTTTTGGAAACTTTGAGAATTTTGAGAAATTTTAAGAGCTTGGCTATGCAATGTATCATGCCTTGGCTTCTGAATGTGCTATGTCTTATATAGAGGGGAGAAAGGGGTAGCTAAGTATGGTAAAGAATCAATGCATTAACCTTGCCTAAAACAAAAATCAAAATTTGAAAATTATCCATTTTTGTTGGATTCTTGCCATTTCTGTTTGGTGCATGAACCTGGACAGGTTGTTTGTATTTGGCTAAAGTTATTGGGCTTCAATATGGATCAAGCCTAGCCCACATGCACTAACCCATGATTTCTTTTGTTTTTATTTAATTTATTTGATTTTAAATTAAATAAAATCAAGATAAATAAAAATAAAAATCAAGGCCATGCGTAAATGGACTTAGAGGTCCTCTAATATGTTATGGACATGTTTAAAAACCAAAAAGAAGGCTCATTGGTTCAAAATTGCAATTTTGCTCAATTTGCACTTCATGATTTTCTTCAAAATTCTCCAACTTGTACAACTCACAACTTGCTCAATTTTTATCTTTTGGAGATGATCTTGGACTTTTTGGAAAGATCAAGATGTCATATACAATCTATTTGTTGATCATTTTTTATTTTGAAGACATTATCTTGATGTAAGTTGCCTTGAAAAAATTGTCTTTTGTTGACTTCTAAAAATGACCTATAATGTGTGAGCTCATATCTTCCAAATGAAGCATTTTTTGGACTTTAGAATAAAATCAAATTTGTAGGGAATTGAATTTTCTTCAAAATAAGCTTTTGTTGGGGAAAAGTTGATGAAGTATGTGAAAGTTATACCTGGTCAAAGTTCAGTTGACTTCTCCTAAGGTAACCCTAGTTTGGCAATTTTGGACTTTTGATGATTTGAGAGCTTTACTTGGTGAATCATGATCAAAACTTTATCAAATGATGAATATAACTCCAAAATGTTGATGTTGACCAAAAATCTTGAAGTTTGACTGTATGTTGACCATAGTTGACTTTTTGATTAATTTAGTTGAATTTCAATCATCTGAGCCATTGACTGAGCAAACTCGTGATGTAAGTCTTGAAACTTGACATGAACCTTGTTGAGGACCTATGAAGAAACATGGAAGCCACTTGAGACCTTTATAATCCAAATTTCCTTGAGAAACTCCAAACCCTAGTTTTAAGCCTTTGACTTAGGAGAAGCATCTTGACTAGTCAACCCTTGAGTGCCTTGAGTGTCTGAGGAGCCTTGAAAGAATATCTTGAGAAGAAATGGGGAGGGAAATTTTTGGGGTACAACCATTTCCCCTGTTCAATCTTCTTCAACCTGAAGAGTTAGATTGGCATTGTCTGCCATTCGTGACTTGAAGGTAGAAGATGATTGAACACTTAAGTGCCTAGAAATTTGCACTCGCCTGTGCAGGAATTAACTCTATTGGTTGATTGTACAGGGAATGGGCTTATAGATGCCATTTGGAGAGGTGACAGAGATTCGTTGAAGATGGGCTTATAGACGCCATCCAAAGTAAATATTTACTTCAATTGGAAGAAGAATTCGAATAAATCTTTGGGCCATTTTAACTGAACCAGCAGATGCCCTTGATTGTCTTTAACTGGATAAGAATCAGAATAAATCTTAGTGTCGATTTAAAGTGAACCAAAGAAGTTTCTATCGGAAATGAATCAGGATAAATCATTGGTCAATTTAAACTGAACCAGCAGAGGTCTTAAATTGTCTTTGACTGGATAAGAATCAGAATAAATCTTAGGGTCGATTTAACTGAACCAGAGAAAGGCATCTACCAGAAAAGAATTAGGATAAATCATTGGTCGATTTAAACTGAACCAATAGAGGTCTTAAACTGTCTTTAACTGGATAAGAATCAGAAAAATCTTAGGGTCGATTTAACTAAACCAGAGAAAGGTGTCTACCAGAAACGAATTAGGATAAATCATTGGTCGATTTAAATTGAACCAACAGAGGTCTTGAATTGTCTTTAACTGGATAAAAATTAGAAAAATCTTAGGGTCGATTTAACTGAACTAGAGAAAAGCGTCTACCGGAAACGAATCAGGATAAATCATTGGTCGATTTAAACTGAACCAGCAGGGGTCTTAAATTGTCTTTAACTGGATAAGAATCAGAATAAATCATTGAGTCGATTTAAACTGAACCAGAGAAATGCATCTATCGGAAACGAATCAGGATAAATCATTGGTCGATTTAAACTGAGCCAGCAGAGGTCTTGAATTATCTTTAACTAGATAAGAATCAGAAAAATCTTAAGGTCGATTTAACTAAACCAAAGAAAGGCGTCTACTGGAAACGAGTCAGGATAAATCATTGGTTGATTTAAACTGAACCAACAGAGGTCTTGAATTGTCTTTAACTGGATAAGAATCAGAATAAATCATTGAGTCGATTTAAACTGAACCAGAGAAAGGCGTCTACTGGAAATGAATTTGGATAAATCATTGGTCGATTTAAACTGAACCGACAGAGGTCTTGAATTATCTTTAATTGGATAAGAATCAGAAAAATCTTAGGGTCGATTTAACTGAACCAGAGAAAGGCGTCTATCGGAAATGAATCAGGATAAATCATTGGTCGATTTTAACTGAACCAACAGATGTATGTACTTGATAATGATCTTATGAGGAAAATGCTGAAATAGCCCTTCGTCAGATGTAGCCTTTGAAAAGACTATCAGGTCATATAATTAGTTAATGATGTTTATTTATTGATCTTTCCTGAAAAGGTAAAGAGTTAGCTGTATGTAATGTCATGATGTATGAAATGCATTGCACGATGATGTTCTCAAAATAAATGAGATTGTGCTATATGTGTTTCACATGCATATGCTAAGATATTTTGTAAATGATGTATGAATGTGATGTTAATGAAGTGCATTTGTAAATGTAAGCAGCATCTTTGTCTGGGGAAAATAAATCCCTGACTGTCACTGGGGATGAAGAGTATGTGTATCTTCGATCTTCCGGGAATTGTTTCCGCTGGGAATTTTTGCTTTCTTGTCTGAGGAAACTCCGCTGGGGAACATTGATTTCTGCTTTTACTTGAGGAAACTCTATTGGAGAATGTTAATTCCTACTTGGGCAGAAGAGTTCAAGAACCTTGGTTGTTCATTAATTTATTGGGGAATTTATACCCTGACTGGGGATGGAAGAGGTGAATAACCTCCCGACTTATCTAGGGAAGATAAGGCTGATTGGTATTTGATTTGATTCTAGGTTCCATAGCAACTCTCTGGGGATAGTGGCACCTTCACTGGGGAGAGGCTTTTAACCGATGATTTATGGTAAAATCATACTTCAAGCTGGGGAGTGTCAGAATAAATCTATGCCTTAATTGTATCTGAAGATGTATTGAATGGGTATCTGAATGATATCCATATTTGGACTGTATCTGAACCGTATCTGAAAGATGTACTGAATGAGTATCAGAATGGATTTGTATCTTGATCGTATCTGAACTGTATCGGGAAGAGAAATATGTAATGAGTGCCAAAATGAATATGTATCTTGATTGTATCTAGAAGAGAAATCTGGAATGAGTGCTAGAATGAATCTGTATCTTGATTGTATTTGCACCGTATCTAGAAGAGAATCTGGAATGAGTGTCATAATGAGTCTATATCTAGATTGTATCTGAATTGTATCTAGAAGAGAATCTAGAATGAGTGTCTGAATGAATCTATATCTAGATTGTATCTGAACTGTATCTAGAAGATGATAATCTATTGGAGAAATAAACCTTGTTGGGGAAATAAACCATGTTGACGGAACTCTGAACTCCGTTGGGGAAGTAAACCCTATTGATGGAGGAATATCCCGTTGAGGGGAAATCTTTGCTAAGGAGAATGAGCTCTGTTGGAGAGAAGTAGTCTATAGGGGGTTTTGCAATCTCGGAGGAATAAGCTCAGCTAGGGAAGAAAACATCCATGAACTGTATTGATCGGAACTCCGTAGGTTGGTGACATTACTGGGAAGAAGATCATACTCCTTTATCTGCCAAAATGATATGTCAGGGAAATTGTGGGGAATGTATGAACTTGTGAAAATTACTCTGTGGGGATTTGTGGATGGCTTGAACATTATCCCAACTCCTATAGTCTTGAGTAAACGCTGATTCCTGTTTTTAAGCATTTGTTAACAGTTAATTGTATTCGTATGCACATGCTCATTCAATTTTAGTCATTGAACATTTTGCAAACAAAACAGAAAAAGTAAAACAAAATTTGGCTTTGAAATTGTATTTCATTGATAATTTTGCCTACAAACAGGTGATTTTTGTACAAAGTGACAGAAATCCTAGTAAGAGGAAGTCGTCGATGAAAAGATTTACAAAGTGAAAACATATAGCTATGTGGGAATAATCTCGTTAGGTTCCAACTTCGCTATTACCCTTATATCTTCAAGCATCTCATCCATTGTTGTCGGAAGAAAGTGAGTCAAACAGATTTGTACCGTTTAAACTTTAACTTTGGTAATAAAGCTCGCTGTAGTGATCCAATTGGGACATCGTCGTACGCTTCAATCCCTAATTTTTTTCCTGGACCACCCTTTCGGGTTTTCAGTCCATCGGGATACCCTTTTTTGCCCAAGCCGCCTTTTCAGGTTTTCGACTTGCCGGGTGTATAGTCTTTTCATATATATCCCTGATTTTTGCCCGAACCCATTTCGTTCGTCGGGATGCCCTTATTTTTTCCTAGGCCAGTCAACCTAGTGGTTCATTTTTAGGCGTAGTCTTTTGACTATATCTGCATTCACAGCATGCGAGAAATCTTCACCGTCCATGGTGGTCAGTATCATAGCTCCGCTAGAAAATTTCTTCTTGATTACAAATGGTCCTTTATAGGTAGGAGTCCATTTTCCCCTGGGATCGCCTTGCGGGAGGATAATGCACTTTATTACCAGGTCATCAGCCTGATATACCCGATGCTTGATCTTCTTGTTGAATGCCTTGATCATACGTTTCTGATATATCTGACTGTGACAGACAGCCACCAGCCTCTTCTCGTCAATTAGATTTAAATGATCCAACCTAGTTTGAACCCACTCGTCTTCGTCCAAGTCTGCATCTTTCATGATTCTCAAAGAAGGAATCTGAACTTCGACAGGTAGGACAACTTCCATACCATAGACTAGAGAGAAAAAGGTTGCTCTAGTTGATGTTATATCCGAAGTGAGGTAGCCATGAAGAGCAAATGATAACATCTTGTGCCAGTCTTATATGTTACAACCATCTTCTGTATGATCTTCTTTATTATCTTATTGGCGGCTTCCACTGCACCATTCATCTTAGGTCGATACGGAGAAGAGTTGTGATGCTTGATCTTGAACTAGATGCAGAGCTCAGTGATCATCGTGTTGTTGAGATTGGTATCGTTGACTGTGATAATCCTCTCGTGGATGCCATACCGATATATAAGGTTGTGCTTAATGAACCGGGCGACCATATTCTTAGTGATAGAGGCAAATGAGGTTGCTTCAACCCATTTTGTAAAGTAATGAGTTGCAACGAGGATGAAGTGGTGTCTGTTAGATGTTGTGGGCTTAATTTCTCCAATCATATCAATACCCCACATTGCGAATGGCCAAGGCGTAGTCATGACATTCAATGGTACTGGAGGCACATGAACTTTATCGGCATAGATTTGGCCCTTATGACAAGTTCTTGAGTGGTGGCGACAATCAGTTTTCATAGTCGACCAATAGTAACCGACTCTTAAGATCTTTTTGGCCATAGTATACCCACCAGATGGAGTACCAAAGACACATTCATGCATATCCTGGATAATCTCTTCTGCTTCCTTCTTGTCCACACAACAAAGTAGGGTTGAATCATGATTGCGCTTGTATAAAATTCCATTGCTCAAGAAGAAATTAGCCGAGAACCTTCGTAGGAACTTCTTGTCATTGATGGATTCCCCTTCAGGGTATTCTTGAGCCTCAAGGTACCTTTTCACCTCGTGAAACCAAGGTTTCTCCTCTACTCCATCAATGTCAATTCCACAGCAGTGCGCAGGTTCGTTGAACCTTTCAATGGTAATTCTAGGAGCCTCATTGTCCCATCTGACCATGAACATGGATGACATGGTAGCCAGAGCATCCTTCAACTGATTCTCTTCTCGTGGGATGTGCTCAAAGGTAATCTCCTCGAAATACAGGATCATGGTTAATACATGCTCTTTATAAGGAATGAGATTCGGGTGGTTCGTATCCCAATCTCCCTTAACCTGACGGATCACCAAGGCTGAGCCTCCATACACGCTTAAGAACTTGATTCTCAAGTCAATAACAATCCCTAGACCCATGATGCATGCTTCATATTCGACCATGTTATTGGTACAGTCAAAGCAAAGTCTGACAGTAAAAGGTGTATGGAAACCTTCGGGGGAAATGATCATAGCACCAATTCTGTTGCCAAGAGCGTTAGAAGCTCCATCAAAAACCATAGTCCATAGGGATCCTTGCTCAGGTCCTTCATATGGTATAAGTTCTACACAATCTATTACTAGCATGATGTTCTCGTCCGGGACATCAAAGTTCATAGACTGGTAGTTGTCTACCGCTTGATGTGTCAAATGGTCGGCCAATACACTTCCTTTGATTGCCTTTTGAGTGGTGTACTGGATATTATATTCTGTGAAGACCATCTGCCATCGGGAAATTCTTCTGGAGAGAGCTAGCTTTTCAAATATGTACTAGATAGGATCCATTTTAGAGATCAACAAAGTAGTATGAGTCAACATATATTGTCTTAGTCGGCGAGCAGCCCATGCTAAAGCGCAACAAGTTTTCTCGAGCAGTGAATATCTTGTTTCATAGTCGGTAAACTTTTGCTAAGGTAGTATATTGCATGCTCTTTTCGACCAAACTCGTCATGCTGCCCCAGTACACACCCCATTGAATTCTCTAGCACTGTTAAGTACATGATTAGAGGTCTTCCTTCGACTGGTCGCATCAAAATGGGAGGTTCTTGTAGGTACTCCTTAATTTTATCAAAGACGGTTTGACAATCTTCGTTCCATTTTACTACTTGATCTTTCTTCAATAGCTTGAAGATCGGTTCACAAGTAGCAGTCAAATGTGAAATGAAACTGGCAATGTAATTCAGCCGTCCTAAGAAACCTCTAACTTCCTTCTCGGTACAAGGAGCTGATATCTCTTGAATGGCTTTAAATTTCACAGAATCAACCTCAATACCCTTACCACTGACGACGAAGCCCAAGAGTTTACCAGATCTTACCCCAAAGGTGCACTTGTTTGGATTCAACATCAGTTTGTACTTCCTCAACCTTTCAAACAGGTTGTATAGGTGATCAAGATGCTCTTCTTCATTTTGCGACTGTGCTATCATATCGTCAACGTAGATCTCTATCTCATGGTGAATCATATCATGAAATAAGGCTACAATGGCACGCTAATAGGTTGCCCTGGCGTTCTTCAACCCAAAAGGCATAACCTTATAACATAAAGTGCCCTATTGTGTGACGAAGGTAGTTTTATCCATGTCTTCAGGTGCCATTTTGATCTGGTTGTAACCTGAGAAGTGATCCATGAAGGAGAATACCTTATGTTGGGCGGTGTTGTCAACGAAAATATCGATATGTGGTAGTGGGAAGTCATCTTTGGGGCTCGCCCTATTCAAATTCCTGTAGTCTACGCACATACGCACCTTGTCGTCTTTCTTTGGTACTTGAACAACATTAGCCACCCATTGAGGATACGACGTTAGTGCTAAGAACCATGCGTTGAACTATTTCATAACCTCAGCCTTGACCTTTTCTGACATTTCAGGACGCATG
Organism: Vicia faba; assembly: GCA_948472305.1. NCBI lineage: Eukaryota > Viridiplantae > Streptophyta > Magnoliopsida > Fabales > Fabaceae > Vicia > Vicia faba. The sequence goes on along the minus strand of OX451737.1, from coordinate 150,640,916 downwards.
CGATGAACCTTTTGTTTTATCGGAGCACAACCCTCTTTCATTGGCAGACTTATCGCGACTCTATGAATCTATTTGGTATAGTGACTGCAAGTGCACAGTCTATCGTGCAGATTTTAAAAGATATCGAACCCACAAGGACTGATAGTCAAAAAATAATGTTATCTAAAGGTTACTATGTAGAGCTAAGGCTAATAATAAATTTGGGTGTTTGGGTTTAATAGGGAATTAACTAGAATTTAAAAATTAATGAGGGACACCGGTATGTATTTCATTAACTTAAGGGGTTCAGTACGTCATTGGCATTTGTTTTTAGTATTAAAACACAATTTCAGTGAAACTATTTTTTTAAAAACCTTCATCTCAAACTCCCGTTCTATTGAATCAGATCATATCAGTTAAGCTCGAAATGAGCGCTTCCGCTGTTTCATTTAAAACTCAAAAGTATTTTTTGAAAACAAATAAGATTCAATTAACTTTAAAGCACTTCCACTATTTTTAAAATTAATGTTTCAATACTCACTATCCGGGTAAAACCTCAAACTTCCGCTTTATTAAATTTTAACCTTAGACTGTTTCTTACTTTCGTACAAAAACATTTAAATATTCAATTGGAAATTAAAACCAGAAAAGTATTCTTTTTGTAAAAATAATAATTCTAATTAATTACCGAACCTTTTTCGGTCAAGTTCTACATACCTGTATAGGGAATCTAGCCAGAAAAAATATTATTGCAGAATATCATAAAATTAAAATGTAAATTCGACAACGCATGCATAGCAGAGAATAAATAAATATGCTTATTAAAATAAGAACCTGAAAGAGAATACAAAGCAGTAAAATCCAATAATGTGTGTGTCCTCCACAAGCCAGCAGGATTTACTTTAAGTAAAAATAGCTCGAACAAAATCAGAGTAATCCTAAACAATTTCTGGAGGTCTGGAAACAAACTAATGTTGCAGTATTTCTCTGATGTGGAAAAATACTGCTCTGACGGTGAGGTTTTTACTACCTACAGAATAAAATTACCGAAAAATTAATGTTGAATTCTAAAAATAGAATGTATCAAAAAGCAGAATACAAGCAGAAAATAATCTTTGCGTAAAAATAAAACTTCGTAATAATAATTGTTCACGGTACATGCTAGAGAGAATCAAAACAAAAGAGCCAAGAGTGAGAGAGAGCCAGCCAGAGACCGAGAGTTGGTAACTGTTTACTTAAATATAGAGTCCATTTTTGTTGAGGAAAAATAAGTAACTTCCATGATTACTGTTTGTTTATGCGGAGAAAATCCAGGTGACGTGTGCTTAATATGCTATACTGGCGAAGACTTCGTAGCTGCTTGAATTGTGAAACGTAATCACAAGTGTGCCGATCGTAATGTGAGCATGTCGAGGGGAACAATAGTTCAACTCGTGCTGGTCGTAATAGCCTTGTGGCGGGCGGCACACTTCTCTTGTACATAAATACATTTTTGTTGTTTTAAAGCCATTTCTTCTTCATTTTCCATTCTTTTTCTTCCTTTTCTTATTTATGCCTTACAAATGCAAAGTACCTGAAATATGATTCAAAACTACAAAAAAGGGATAAAATATGACGTAATAATCGAAGAATCAGGAATTTAATCTATGTAATTTAGACAGAAAATACTATATCTTTTCGTGTCATCACAGACGGTGAACCACAATATCGGTGTCGAGCCTTGGCATGTCTTCGTATGACCAGACAAAGATTTCAACATATTTATGCAACTTCTTAATTAACCTGCTTTTGACACTGCTTTCTAGGTTAGCACCTATCTTGACCTCTTTTCTATCTGTCTCAGTACCCAGGTTCACCACTTTGGCCGACTCTTCATGTCGTTGGGTAGTCTTCTCTTCCTGTATCAAAAGTCTGGCGAGTTCTCCAGGTATTTCACAATCTTCCTCACCTTCGTCTTCGGCTTGGTAGATCAGATTTTCGAAGTCATATGAGGCAATAGCAGAATCGTTATCGACGAGATCCATAATGGATGAGGATCTACAATGTAGTGTGTGAGTGTGTGTAAGAACACATAGCCATTTGAAAATGCAATAAGATAAAAGAAAAACAGAGATCACAAAATTTGTATGCAAAACATCCAATGTTTTTATTGAATGAACAAATGCTTATGAATAGTTAATCAGCCCTTTAACAAATGAACCATTTTTCCCGGGTAAGACACAAGGTTTTAAAGTCACTATTTATTACATAACCAAAACTTTTGAAAACAAAAAGACAGGAATATAGCTTATTACTCCTGACTAAAGGAGATGGGAAAGATATCTTCTGCCTTCCAGTTTTCCAGTCCATCACCCACGGTCGGGAATATCCAGTTATTGAAGTCACAATCATTGTCTGCATCCTCTATAGCATTGATCATAATATTGCTTATGCGAAACGGTGGTCTCCCATCACGAGCCCAACGAACAACCCTGTGACATTATGCACTAAATCCCAGACCAAACTTGTTAGACTTGAAAGGGATATCCGGAAGTTGAACCCAAATTGTATTACCACCTCCTTCAATAGTGGCCTTAGCATCTTTCAAGGAGGCTATCTTATGCGGAGTTTTAGTGATCTTCAGAATGGCTGAGACATCTTTAATAGCAAATGGAGAGATTACTTCAAAGGTTTGACAAGGCGTTTCAATAAACTCTCCATCCATCTCGACATATCGGAATGAGTTGAGGTGGCTGACCATATATTCCTCCTCTCTACAAACAGTAACAATTTTCCCTTTCACCAGATATTTTAGCTTCTGGTGCAGGGTGGAAGTGACTGCACCTACCCCATGGATCTAAGGGCGTCCCAATAAACAAGAGTAAGTCGGCTGGATGTCTATGACATAGAAAGTGGACTCAAAAATCTGTGAAGCCACCTTGATCGGGAGATCCACCTCTCCATGCACCATTTGTTTCGATCCATCGAAGGCTCGAACTATGATATTGCTGGACTTCAACACCAATCCTTCACAATCTAATCGGTCGGGAGCGCCTTTTGGCAGAACATTCAGAGATGATCATGTGTCAATCAATACATAGGCCAATGTAGTGCCCTTGCACTCAATAGAGACATACAAGGCCCTATTGTGATTCCTCCTCTTTAGAGGTCAAGTTAGCATCAGAGACACCCAAACTATTGTCAGTTGTCAAACTAACCACATAGCTTCCGAATTGATCTGCCAAAATTTCCTGCGGCACATGAGCAGTCTTTAGGAATTTCACTAAAGCCTTCGCATGGGCCTCAGAACACAGCAGTAGTGACAACATAAATATTTTTGATGGGGTCTGCCCCAACTGTTCGACAATTTTATAATCACTTCGGAGAATGATCTTCATAACCTCTTCTAAATCTTCTCCAGAAGTATCTTTGACAAGAGCTTCTTTTGGCGCTTCTGTCCGGGCAGGCTCTATTACTGGCTCTTTACGCCGAGCCCCAGCAATTGTCTTGGAAACTATAATATGAGCAGGCGAAGAGATTTCAAGAGAGAAAATCCTTCCACTTCTTGTAATCTTACTGGTCCCCGCAATATTGACAATACTGGGATCAACTTCTTCATTTTCTTCATCGGACAATTCTTGCTTGACGCCGTGGTAATAAACGTCAGACTTGTAATGCCACGAGATTGCCTTCTCTGAGGAATACGGGATAGGCATAGGAGTTGTAATAACCAGTGGAGCAGATTTCAGATTGGCGGTAATCCTTATAGGACCTTTGGAAGGGATCCTAAAAGGAGTACCAGAGATAACAGACAAATCTTGGCAAAAATTATTGGTAGGCGAAACTTTTTCAATCAGAATAATATGTTCATTCATCAAGCGTTGAACACCCATTTTTAGTGACCCGCGGCCATTGGGTTCGACTGCACAATAATAACAACCTTCAACACAACCTAGAAATAAACCAACTTGTAACAGATTCTTCTTTATTGTAGGAGGCAGAGTAACCAAATCATTCATAGAAGTAACATACATAATATCTTCAACAACACTTACGCCTTTATATGTTTGGGCATAGGTGCTATAATCACATTTGGAGTCTCTAGAGGGTCGAACTCAATCTCCTTATTGTCAATCATGTCCTAAATTTTGTTCTTCAGGGCCCAACAATTGTTGGTGTCATGACCAGGGCTATTTGAATGATAAGCATATCTTGCATTCAGATTATACTTAGGAGAAGTGGTGTAAGGATTTGGAGGAGGATCCTGCAGCGAAATGAGCTCGACTTTTAGCAAGTTTTGTAGTGCCTGAGACAAAGGCATATTAATCTTCGTGAATTTCCTTCTTGAAGCATCTGGCCTTCGGTGGTTAACCTGTTGTTGTTGTTGTTGAGCAGGCGCCGGATGGGAAATTAATACTGCTCCCACAGATTGGTGGCGACTACTTTTGCTACGACTCTTCTGGCTATAGACATCATTGACCTTTTTTTCCCTTCTAAATGACTTCTTCACAGTATTTGAAGACGCAGCCATCGAGATCTTCCCGCTTTTGATACCATTTTCTATTCTTTCCCCAGTCAAAATCATCTCTGTAAAACCAAATGAGGAACTTCCGATTAGCAGATTAAAGAACGGGCCTGTTAGAGTGCCCATAAACATATCCACCATTTCCCGATCATCAGAGGAGGTTGCACCCTTCCAGCTAAGTCCCTCCATTTCTGAGCATATTCATTAAACCCCTCATTAGAGCCCATGGACATATTCTGCAGTGGCACCTGAGTTGGTGCCAGGTCAGTATTTTATTGGTACTGCTTGTAGAAAGCAGTAGCCAAGTCCTTCCAAGTATGAATATTGGTTCCGTCTAGCTGATATAACCACTCCAGTTGTGTGCCAGTCAAACTGTCTTGGAAGAAATGGACCCATAACTTCCGGTCAACAGTGTGGGATTAGATCTTTTTTACGTACGACCTCAAGTGGAGCTTAGGACAAGAGACTCCATCGTACTTAGCAAAAACAGGGACTTTGAACTTAGGGGGATAACCACCCTCGGAACCAGACCTAAATCACCAAAATCCAGTCCAGGAACCTTTTGGACTTCCATTGCCTTTAGCCTGTTCTCCAATTTTTTATATTTGTCATCCGTAGGGGGACATTGTTCATCAGCAAAGTCTTCGTCTTCAGGAGTATTCTCATAATCCTGCTTGTCCTTGTCATCCTCATCATTGTTATCATCTTATTCAAAGGAGTCATCTTCTAACTGGACTGGTTGAGCAAGACCCTTGAATCTCCTCCCCAGGTTAAGGACAACAGGCTTCTTGGTCTTCTTTTTCTTGGCGATGAGCGCCAACAGCTCTTTTTGTCCTTGGGCTAGATTCATGAGAGTTTCCTGGAACTGGGCGTGTTGAGCCTAGAGATCCTTTACGGTCTATTTGAGGGCCATTTTTCGGCTGAAATAAACAGCAAGAAAATGAGAAAGCTGTACGAAAAACCTATTATGAAATGATGAATGATATGTAAATGTAATGATTTCAAGGACCTTAAGAAATTTAAATTTGCTAGACAGGAGGAAACAAGAAAATAAAATTGTATTAGCAAAGTTCAAATTACAACTGCCTTTTAGGCTTACAAAAGCTTTCAAAGATAAAATGAACTCCTAAAATCTAAGAATCAAATCTCCCAAGGACGCTTCCTCATTGTACCGATGTAAGCATTAAGACTATGCTCCTCTTGAAGTTGCCTTGTGAGTTCCAAAAATTTCTTCTCACTTGCATAGCATTGGGTCTCAAAGATGTACCATTCTTCCTTCAGTTGAATCCAAGACTTTTACAACTCTTCAAGGTCAGTAGGCATACCAAAGTGGAGAATGGCATAAGGAACATCCCCCTATATAACAGGTTCTATACCTATTAGTAGGATGGCTAAATATGGCATCATGAGACTCTAAGCACGAGCTCGTACCCATTTGAGATACAGCTCAAGACGGATGGAATTATTATGCCCCAAAGTCTTGTTATCCACCTTGTTTACCATCCCCCAAGCATGTACAAACCTTCGATGATAACCTTGGACATTGTTCTTGTAGTCGAATATAATACCTTGAATGAGTGCGTCATGGGGACCATCTCTTCGAGCATAGCCAAATTGTCGTAGAGCTAGAGAAGGGTTATAAGTGATACCGCCCCCCCTAATGCCTAAGAGTGGAACATTAAGGAACTCCCCACAATAGTAAATGATAGTAATGTCCTCTTGAGACCGAGAGCACCAATGAATTATTATGAGAAAGCGTCATTAACCTTTGCGACCACTTCAAACCCTGCCCATTCTTCAATACTGATTGAGGAAGGTGCGAAATAAATCACCTAGACAGCAAAGGAAAGCAACACAGAAGAGTCCCTCGTTTCTTCATAGTGTGAGTATGAAGAGAGTGCAAAATGTCTCCCAGCAATGTATGCACAGGGTTATGAGTAAGGAAAATTTTGACAGCATTCACATCTATGAGTTGGTCAGGGTTAGGAAAAAGCACCAACCCATAGATTAGAAGAGCCAAGATCTCCTCAAAAGCTTATAAATCCAAATCATCGCAAAACAGTCAAGCCTTCTCCATCGGGAATTTAGCCAAAAATCCTTTGACCACAATTCTTGTCTCCGAATTATCTATAATGTCAGAACTCTTCAGATGTAAGGCCTTGGTAATAACCTCGGGTCTTGGAGTTTCCTCTAAACCGGTGAAGGTTATTTGATCAAGAACAGATACTCCTAGTAGTTGAGAGAATTCTTCCATTATAGGTGCCAATTGATAATCGGGGAAAGTGAAACAATGATGTACACATGGTCAAAGAACTGAAAGAGCACCCTTATCATGTCTTCTTCATGGCTTGAGGTAACCAGATTGAGAAGTCGACCATATTTTTTGGTGAACGAAGAATTTTTAGGAACCCTTGAAGCTAACTCTTTGAGTGGAGGAGGAAACCTTACAATTTTGATTCGGGTGGTATTTCTATGAGCAGAAGCCATAGTCTGCAAAACAGAACAAAGATAAATTCCCTGGTCCTTGAAATGGTTAGAAAATGGAATGGTATGAATGATATGATGCATGATGTTATGTTCAAACAATTTAGTCACACACAAACAAAGCACATAAGGCCTTAGGTTAAAGCTTGCATGGAGTTTATAGGTAAGTACCCTATTGAAGTTTAGTTGGTTCAACATGTCTTAAAAGAAGTAACCGGGTTCTAGGGGTCTCAATATCACTGATCTTTCTTTCGGGCATTGTTTCAGCATAAGCTTCTTTATTAGTGACCAAAATATCCCGAAAGTACGATCTCAATGAGTGTAGCATCGAGTATCAACCAACTTTAGTCTTGCACCAAAGTCGACTATCTCACTACTTTCTAATGGCCAGGTTGTTCAACTAAGGTTCTACAGTCAGTTAGTGCTTTATGACACCACACAACGGCCCCGTATTCTCCTCGACTAGACTCAAGGGATACCGGTACCAACAAATGTGTCACACTAACGTAGCCATTGTTTCAACCATGTCAGTATTACGCTGCATAGTCCCCATAATCTATTGCTACTTACCTAATATGCCCCAGATCTGGGTATAGGATCTATACAAGAATACCCAAACATAACCCAAAATGTAAAGCAAGCAGGTCAAACATTTAAAGCATTTAAATGTGAACTATCTCTAAGGTAACCCCACTTTTAGTGTCAATTTCCCCAACAGAGTCGCCAGTTATGTAATATGGTAGGAGAATTGACTCTACTGGTTTTGCATTCTATCGCAAATGTTGCGGTTAGCAAGAGTCGCCATCGACTTTTCTTTTATCCAACAAAGGAAAGGGTTAAAAGAACAGGAAAGGACTTTTTAAAGATTTTGAGTTTGGGGGGTAGATTATGTATGAAAAGGGAAGGTGTTAGCACCCTTTTCATCTGTAGTTATCTACGGGCTCTTAGTTGCTAGCTCACTTTGGAAATGCTTTTTGGTGTAAGTGCATTTAAAATATTTTTGAAAAGTCGCCTTAGTGCGGCGAACTTTGTAATGTTTCTCATTTCGTTGAGAACGTATAGTCTTTGAAAATATTTAGAAAACAATTTGTGTATGTGTGAAAAAGTTGTTTTTGTTTGTTTTTTGTGAGTAAGCAACTATAAACAGTCTACCTATTCGAACGGTCTTTGTTCTTTTCCTCTTTTCCTTTAGACAGTGCTATCTTACTATTAGTCAATAGGTAGCCCTATCGTTGGATGTTTTGAGGGACAAGCGAGGGTTATTATACAGTCACAAAAGCAACTCGTAGGACGCTTTAGCAATTTATCATAAGGGACTAGATCATTTATCAAAATGCAACATCGAAGGGTCATCGAGGGATTATGATCTTTGTATCGAGGGACTTTGCTAAAGTGTCCTACGTTCGAGGGACATGATTGTTGTTTATCCTAGGCAACAAGTGAGGAATACCCTAGAGGTGAGCATGTGCGAAGTGTGTTGTGTTTCAGTTATTAGTCTTGAGGTTAAGTTGTCTAGTGTTTGCTTTTAGTCTTCCCATACCAGCCTATTAGCTTACATCTAGCAGTTAAATGTATACAAATACGGAAAATAAACTGAGGAAAATTGAATCTACGCTATTACAAAGCTTCGGGATGGGGGAAATTACAAACCAAAAATGGGGAAAGAAAAATGTAAAGGGTCCTAAATTAAGCTATTACAACCTTTGGACAATTACATAATTTATGAAAATAATGTGAATAAAAATAGATGAACGCGTAGAGAAGAAAAGAGGGGAAAGATGTAAAACCTAAAAATAATCTAAGTGATGAAAAGAAATATTTTTGTTGTTTTTGTTTAGGAAAAAATAATAATTAAATTAATAGAAACCTAATTCTAATTGATTAATTATTTAAAAAAGAAAGTGATTAAATAATTAAATTAAAATCAATTTCATTAAAAAAACCTAAGTCTAATAGTTTTGTGATTTTTTATTTTTACGATTAAAAGAAATTAATTAATTAAAAAAAATAAGATGTAAATTAAGCAAAAAATAATATAAAAAAACAATGGGCCTGTTGAGAACAAGTAACTGAGGTGTATGAATCAGAAATTCCTAGGCCCAACAATGAGAAGGCCCAGGCGCTGCAAAAAGAAGGTTAGGGGGTGCAGTGAAGCAAATGAATCCAGACCCATTTCATCAAGCCCAGGACCTATAAAAATAGTGAAACAAAACAAAATGTAAAAACCTGGGGGTCGAACCCAGAACCTGGAGAGGGAAGGACTTAGGAGCGTTCATGTTACCACTGGGTCATTCTGTTTATTCGTTATATGGACACAAAACAATAAATATAATATGAAAATAAATCATATTTTAAAACAGACAAAACACGTGCGTCAGGTGGGTTCTGATTATTTTGAATGGATGAATCCAGAACGAACATTTGGCCACACAAGCTCCTACCAGAGTCAACGAAAGTCAGAGACGCCGGAGTCAAACTCCGATCATCTTCTCCAACCAAGCAAAAATGAAAACCTGCAATTTTGTAAGATTCAAAACCAACTAAAAGGTCTATTCCATGTAAAATCATCCTCCGAGTTCAAATCTGGGCTTAAATTCAATAGATAGTCACTGTATCATTCGGTTCGAACACGATTCCAGATCATGCCTTAACAATGGCATCTAACACATGGGGTGTTTATCTGCACATGTATTCGTCCCAACCTGCTCTATATAATATTACAAACACATATCAATGCACTAAAATAATTTATATGCCATGAATAAAAAGTTTGAGATTCATGAAGCTTACCCTACCGGAGATACTTGGTGTGGCTGTTTTAGACGTGCTTCAGGTTTGAATAAGGGCTGGTATGAACTACTGGGAGACTCTGGAACAATTTATGATGCTTGGTTTGGATTGATATGGGCTGGAAGATTGATTTTCGAGTTTTGGCAACTTTGAGAATTTTGAGAAATTTTGAGAGCTTGGCTATGCAATGTATCGTGCCTTGGCTTCTGAATGTGATATGTCTTACATAGAGGGAAGAGAGGAGTAGCTAAGTATGGTAAAAAAATAAATGCATTAACCTTGGCCTTAAAACAAAAATCAAAATGTGAAAATTATCCATTTTTCTTGGATTCTTTCCATTTATGTTTGGTGCATGAACCTGGACTCATTGGTTCAAAAATGCAATTTTGCTCAATTTGCACTTCATGAATTTCTTCAAAATTCCCCAACTCGTGAAACTCATAACTTTCTCAATTTTTATCTTTTGAAGATGATCTTAGACGTTTTGGAAAGCTCAAGATGCTCTCTACAATCTCTATGTTGATCATTTTTTCTTTTGAATGCATTATCTTGATGTAAGTTTCCTTGACAAAAAATGTCTTTTGTTGACTTTTGAAAATGACTTATAATGTGTGAGCTTATATCTTCCAAATGAAGCATTTTTTGGACTTGAGAATTAAAGTAAAGTTGTAGGGAATTGAATTTTATTCAAATTGAGATTTTGTTGGGGAAAAGTTGATGAAGTATGTGAAATTTATGCATGGTCAAAGTTCAGTTGACTTCTCCCAAGGAAACCCTAGTTTGGCAATTTTGGACTTTTGATGATTTGAGAGCTTTCCTTGGGGAATCATGATCAACCCTTGATCAAATAATGAATATCACTTCAAAATGTTGATGTTGGCCAAAAATCTTGAAGTTTGACTGTGTGTTGACCATAGTTGAATTTTTTATCAATATAGTTGATTTGCAATCATCTGAGCCATTGACTGAGCAAACTTGTGATGTAAGTCTTGAAACTTGACATGAACCTTGTTGAGGACATATGAAGAAACATGGAAGCCACTTGAGACCTTTTCAATCCAAATTTCCTTGAGAAACTCCAAACCTAGTTGTAAGCCTTTGACTTAGGAGGAGCATCTTGACTAGTCAACCCTTGAGTGCCTTGATTGTCTGAGGAGCATGGAAAGACTATCTTTTGAAGAAAAAGGGAGGGAAAATTTTGGGGTACAACACTTGCCATCCAAATGGAGGCCTATGGTAACTACACTCAAGCTGGCAAAGGATCTTAACAACACTTCTCTAGAAGAATTGATAAGTTCTTTAAGAAGTCATGAGATTAATCTAGAATATGATGAACTGTAGAAGAAGATAAAATCTATTGCGCTTAAGTCCATCAAGAAATCTAAGAAGTCCAAAGCTCTTCAAGCAGAGGAGATGGAGGATTTAAAAGAAGATCTTGATGATGAATAAGATGAGTTGTCTCTACTATCTAGAAGGGTTAACCATCGCTGGAATAGAAATCAAGGCAACATGTTCAGAAGTTCAAGAAGGATTGGAGGTCGCTTCAAATCAACTTTTGGTCAAAGGAAGTCTAGTGGCAACGAAGTCACTTTTTATGAGTGCAATGAGCCAAGACATTACAAGAATGATTGGCCTAAGCTTCTAAAGGACATACAAAAAAAAAAGCTCTCAAAGGTAAAAAGAAAAGACTAATGGAAACATGGGATGATTCAGACTCTTCTGACTATGCCTCTGAGGGAGAACATGCTAACTTAGAGTTGATGGCTAATGTTGGAACATCAAGTGAAGTAATTCCCCCAGAAGATGAAGCTGATTTAGAAACAGAAGAGATATTCTGCAAACATGTATTCTTTGATATTACTCATTCTAGATTAACATATTCCTTTGTTGAAATTCTGGAAAAACATGAGTTACTCAAGATTTAATTCAGAGATCTCAAAAAGAACCATGAATCTGTATCTGCTAAAAACAATAAGTTTAAGGGAGAAGTTTTTGTTTTAAATGAAGAAAACTTTTTATTAAAAGATGAAAACCCTGCCCTTAAAGGAACAAGAACTCTTCCAGAAGCCTATGAAAGTTCTGATAATGTCATCAAAAAATATGACAAAGCTTTCCATCAATTTCTAGATAAGAGCATAGGGAGAAGCACGCTAGCTTCTATGATCTATGGTGTAAGCAGAAATGGAGTTAGTGGTATTGGTTATGAACTTCATGAAAAATATAAATCTAATAAAGAAAACATACCAAACACCTTACACTCTCATTTTGTGTCTGCTGGGTTTGTGCCAAAAGAAGATGGAAAAGATGAAGAGAAATCTGACTCTAAATCTGATAATACTCAATTGGCTAAACCAAATAGTTTAACACATGTAAATATGATTGTTCTACTGCTGAAACCAAAGTTGTTCATAAATCTGGTAGAACTAACAAAAAAGGACCCAATAAATTATGGGTACCAAAAGATAAGATAATCTATGTTGCAAATACCCTTAGCAGTGCAATTGAAACACATGTCTTGGCACCTAGACTATGGCTACTTGCTACTCATGATGGGAAAAGGGCATATGTTCCAAAGCCTGGAATTTAAGCTTGGAAATGTCATAGATTTCAGAGGTGGTCAAAAAGGGGAGATCATAGGCTCCTAAATAGTATAAAATATGAACAAAGTTTGATTCAAAAGCTCAAAGTTGTATCATGTTAGGATGTTTTGATCACTCAAAAGGCTACAAGTATATAACACTAAAACACTCTATTGAGGAATCAATTCATGTTAGATTAGATGATAAGCTTAACTTGAAAAGTCAAAGCTAGTTGATAAGCTTGCAGGTATGCAGATTACCCTTTCAAAATCTGAAGGAAATAGAGCTAGTGCTAAAGTACAAAAACAAAAGAGATCATAAGATGTTCGATCAGAAGCTTTTATTGATCAAACTCCTATGAAGAGGATCCTGCAAAGACTATCACTTTATGAAAGAATACATATAAGGTTGATGTTTGTGATAGAATCTACATCAATTGATGAATCACTTAAAGACAATGGATGGATGTTGACAATACAAGTATATTCAAATCAGCTCTACAAGAAGGATGTTTTGGACCAAGTATCTATTTAAAAATGGACTCACGTCATTACAACCAAATGAATAATCAGAAAAAAGGTTTATAATGAAGAAGATCTTGTCATAGATTAATACATCAGATCAGTATTTATATATTTTCTGACAAAGTACTTATAAATACTTTTACCAGTTAGAAGTCATCTTGACAGGAAATGTTTGAATCAAGAAAGATGTGTATTCCCATTTTTAAAATCTTGGAGAAAATAAATGTCTTGAGAATAGATGAAAAATATCTCTTGTTTAACTTTTATCTCCTATAACTGAAAAGATAGGATAATATATTCGGCTGTCCATTTCAAAGATTTTCCTTGCACGACCTACCCTAAATTTGTAACCTAATTTCTATAACCTTTTCCTTGGAAGTTGTGACATCGTCTGTTCTCCTTCCTTCCAGATCAAGCATTAAATTTCTTGCATGTCTCGAGGTTAATTACTCTGAAGTAATTTAATCTTCTCAATCCGTAACATTTTTTTGTCTACTTATATCATCTATCATTTTCAGTTTCTCCTCAAGTTTCAATCATTATTCTCCTTTCACAATCTTTCAGTCATTCCTAAAATTCTTGCGTCAATGGCCATCAAGGCGTTTCATGGAGACGAAAATCTTTTGGAAGTAATTCATGAGAAACGTCCTAATAGCATGTCTGATGACGATTTCATCAACATGTGTTTGGAAAGCCAGGGTTGGTCAGGTTATGTTGTTATGCTATAAAGTCTTATCTTCCCTAATATCGTGAAAACTTTATGGCTTTATGCATCTACTAGCAGTGATAGTAGTTGCATTAAATCAAGTATCTATGGTATTCCTTTTATCATCACTTGCTCTTCCATTACTGAAGCAATTGGATGCACTTCTAAAGCAAACTTCGTTGATCATGCTAGTTTTGACTTCATGGAAGTTGATTTATTCCCAACAATTTATGACAATTATTGTGGGTATAAAAACAATAATCCAGACAACCTGAAACCTCTTGCTAGAATCAGGTTTCGTTTCTTACAAACAAACCCTCATCCTAGAGGTGAAGACCTGGATGGTGTGTTTCCAAGGGATAAGCGCATAATCTTTTGCCTTCTCAATAATATCCCTGTTAATATGTCCTCAATTATTTTCAACCACCTAAAGGAATCACTTTTAGACTCCAGATATTCTCAAAAATCCTTCATACCCCTTGGGCGTATCCTATATGAACTGTTTGAATTAGTTAGGGTTATCAAAATTGTTAGAAAGGATCAGTTCACAAGAGGAAAAACTCTATTTGGCGAGTGTTGTGAAGTGTTTGAAGTTTAAGCCAGTGTCTTTGTACTCAAAATAAAAATGTCTTCTTCAGGTTATGTCTTGTGTGTCAAAACATTGTAATGAATAACTTATCTTATCACCAACTATTTATAAGAGGAAGTATTAGCATGAGATATTCTTGATGCATATCTATTTCTCAAAAAAAATTGCTTCTATTCCTAGATATATTTATGTGTGATACTTTAAATGTTTTGGAAGGACTAAATCACGTTTTAATAACCAGTTCTTCTAATAAGAACATCAATCCTAAAGAAATAACATATGATATCAAATTTAACAATATAATTAATCAACATTATTCTTAGAAGATCTCAAATGATTTTGTTGTGTTTTCAATGATAGGATATCAATTTCGTTATTCTACCTCCTTATCACCTTTTTTATTTATGACAAATGGGGAGAGAGTAAAGTGATTTTCATAATATTTATTCTCATAATCTTAAACTCAAACATATATAATGTTGTTGCTACTGATTGTTTGTTTGATATTTCAATCTAGGAACTTTGAATAAGTTCATTGAGTATTCTAAGACAGGTTGAATACAAAGATCCTGCTGACTAAGGTTGAGAACCTTATGGATGAAATCAACTTGTTTTCATATACAAGAAGTTGTACACTTTGTGAGTATATGAATATTCAAACAGATGTAGCAAACACAATTCAGAAGTTAAAACTTACTCAAAGTAACGTAATCTTACTTGATAGCATAGTGTTGAGAATTTGTGAACTTTCTGAAAAATATGGAATTCACACTTAAAGCTTCAGAAATTATGCTCTCCTGAAAGGAAGTCAAGTCAACATTCTGATGCATGCTATGATACAGAGATGCCACTCAAAATATGTGCTCTGATATATGTGCTTCTGCAACGTATGTTCTATTCAAAAGTTGTGAATTGTCTGAGTGTGTGATATTTTAGAAAATATCATGTCAAACACTAATGCTTAATAAGTAGTGAACTTCTTCATAAGTATAGTGTTTTGGTTGTGATATTAGAATCAAGAAATAGGAGTGTTGATATATGATGTGTGGCATTATTCAATCAGACTCAAAATCAAGTTTTGATTCTTCATCAAGTGCTGACAGTAACCAGGTTCTAAGATGAGGACAGGGTTTTCTAGTCAGACTTTAGTGAGTTATTATAGGGAAGTGTTCCTTCTTTATATCTATGTTCCAAAAACTCAAAATTTATTTTGTGAGTCTTGGGCTCAGAGGAAGACTCTGAACAAGCATAAATGAAATTTTAGGATTAACATATTCAGGGGGAGTTGTGAGCTTAACTCTGAATTTGTCGGTTATGGTGATTACCCTGTATAAAATTGTTCTATCAAAATACATGATTTTGTCATCATCAAAAAGGGGGAGATTGTAAGAACAAGAAGTGTTTCTACATCTGGCCTTAATATTTTGATGATAACTTTACATGGTATCATAAAGAACAATTGTATACTCTAATGGTTTTACTCTAGTGTGTAGCTGGTGTTGTAATGTTTTAACTCTGGTATCAAGGCGTGTGACGTCATCAGGTTCTAAACATAAACGCTACTGGAAGAAAACACGTGGTTACGTGTTACATTTGAAGTCAAGATATTGGAATTCGTCTTATGCAACGGTTCTGATGAACTTTAGTACCAGAGGTTTTGATCGTGACTTGGTGGTTAATCAATGGAGGCCTTCTAAAACTTTACTTCTGTGTGTTCCAAGTTCTGAATATTATGAAGATAAGGTTCTGCTAAACAAGTTCTAATGATCTGAAGAAAAGCAAGTTCTTATATCCAAGTGTTGAAGACTCTGAAGACAAGGTTCTGATGGGACAAATTTTAAAGGCTTTAATACTTAGGTTCTAAGACTTAAGAGTGATTCTTCTATAACAAGCTTCAAACATTCAAATTATCTGAAGCCTCTAAAAAATAGAAGAATTTCAAAATAGTTAGCGTGTTATGGTGTACAAAAGGTACAAAAAGTGTTTGTGACCTCTACCCTATAGGGTGGTGTAAGGACAATCCTTTGGTACTATACTATGTTCTACTCTCATTATGACCATTGGGAACAAACAACTTAATTTCCAATTACCTTTCTACCCCTTTAAAGGATCTCTTTTACAAGCTATAAAAGGGAGACTTGGAAGATGAAGAAATGTAAGAATCAACATCACAAAAATCTATCGGATTAAATCAAGATCAAGCAAAACTACACCAAAGTGTTGTATTACTCTTTAGAGAAACCTCCTGTGTATAGTTTTATAAATAGGAAAGGAGTTGTTTCTTGTACCTTGCTATAAAATACTTAGGTGTTTTTCTTTGTACTGAAACGTTTGTGTAATCTGCTTAAAAGAAGCAAACTGTAATACACTGAAACTACTCAATGGTTGTTGAGTGATTCCTTGAGTGACTGAGTGAAGGTATGATCTCCAGAAGATCCCTGTCGCAACTTGAGTGAATTTGTAATAAGGATCGACAGACTTATTTGGGGTGCCAATAAGGTTTATCTAACTTATTGTGGGTTGTCTGTAATCAGTTTGGTTATAGTGGATTAAGTACCTGTTGAAGGCAAATCACCTTGAGGGATGGACTAGAGTATCTTTGTTAACAGTGAACCAGGATAAAAATAATTGTGTACATTTATTCTTATGTTCTAAGTTAACTTGGTCCTTCATCAATGAAAATATTTAAAATAGTATTTGGTGAAACCCAATTCAAATCCCCCTTTCTTGTGTTTCTCACACCTTCAATTATCACTATTGCTCTCGGTCTTAATGAATTTTTTTAACTTTCTCATTGTGAGACTACAAAAGAAACATGAGCAATTCTCCAAATTAACCATGAAGGAATGACTAAGGTAAAGAGGGAAAGGCTAGGCACATTAACTCACAAGAATGAAGTTTTCAGAATGAAACCTGAATAGAATAATAATCAAATGCAAACATGGTTTACCCATATAGTGAGTGATATGAGAACTTTGGGAAAACATCTTTAAATGA